>NC_069424.1:41767485-42007790 GCF_026875155.1 Cherax quadricarinatus
ACACACACACACACCACAAACCCCAACACACACACACACACACACCACACACACACACACACACACACACCCCACACACACACCACACACACACACCACAAAACACACACACACACACACACACACACCACACACACCCACACACCACACACACACACACCCCACACACACACACACCACACACACACACACAACCACACACAACCCCACACACACCACACACACACAACACACACACACACACACACACCACACACACACACACACACACAAAACACACACACACACACACCACACCACACCACACACCCAAAACACAACACACACACACACACACACACACCAACCACACACACAAAACACACACACACACACACACACACACACACACACCCCACACACACACACACACACACACCAACACACACACAAAACACACACACACACACACACACACACCAACACACACACAAACACCCCAAACCACACAACACACACACACACACACACCACACACACACACACCACACCACCACACACACACACACACACACACACACCAAAACACACCACACACACACACACACCACACAACAAAACCACACACAAACACCACACACACACACACACACACAACACACCACACACCCCACACACACACAAAACCCCACACACACACACCCACCCAACAACACACCACCCCACCACACACACCCACAACACAACACACACACACCACACACACACACCACACACACACCACACACACACACACACACACACACACACACACAACACACAACCACACACACCACCCCAAAACACCCCCCCAACACACACACACACACACACACACCCCAACACACACACCACACACACACACACAAAAACACACACACACACACACACACACACCATTACAAAATCACTTACAAAACCTTCATATTCCCTGCCGGGGAAAATGTGAAACCATTTTATAAAGAGAGGTTAACGTTTACTTCCCCCGCAAGCTGCGGAAAAACTAGTTTTTAAACCCTTTTAAACCAGTTAAGGTGTTGTTAACCTTCACCATCAAGGCTGTTTTTAAACCTTCCCCATTTAAAGGCTGTTGTTAACCTTCACCAGTTAAGGTTTTTTAACCTTCACCATTAAGGCTGTTGTTTAACCTTCACCATTTAAGGCGTTTTTAAACCTTTACCATTAAGGCTTTTTGTTAACCTTTTCACCAGTCAAGGCGTTGTTTAACCTCACCATTAAGGGTTTTTAAACCCTTCACCATTTTGGGCTGTTGTTAACCTTTCACCTTAAGGCTTTTGTTAACCCACCATTAAAGGCTTTTTTAAACCCTTCACCATTAAAAGGCTGTTTAACCCTTTCACCATTTAAAGGCTGTTTTAACCTTCCCCAGTCAGGCTGTTTTTTAAACCCTTCCCATTTAAAGGGCTGTTTTTTCCCTTTCACCAGTTAGGGCTGTTGTTAACCTTCACCAGTAAGGTGTTGTTAAACCTTTCCCCAGTTAAGGTGTTTTTTAACTTCACCGTTAAAGCTGTTAAAAAACTTCACCATTAAAAGTGTTTAACCTTCACCATTAAAGGCAGTTTTTTAAACCTTTCACCAGTTAGGCTGTTTTTAAACCTTCACCATTTTAGGGTGTTTTTTAACCCTTTCACCATTAAGGCAGTTTTTAAAACCTCACCAGTTAAGGCTGTTTTTAAAAACCTTCACCTTAGGGCTGTTTTTTTAACCTCACCAGTTAAGGTGTTTGTTAACCTTCCCATTTAAGGGCTTTGTTAACCTTCATCATTTAAGGCTGTTTTTAAACCCTTTCATCATTAAGGTGTTTTTTAACCTTATCATTTTAAGGCTGTTTTTTAACCTTCCATTAAACCCGTTTTTAAATTTTCACAGTAAGGCGTTTTTAAACCTTCACCAGTTAAGGCTGTTGTTAACCCTTCATCTTTAAAGGGGTTTTGTTAAACCTTCACCAGTTAAGGCTGTTGAAACCTTCATCATTTTTAAGGCTTTTAAACCCTTCACAGTTAAGGCGTTGTTAACCTTCCCATTTAAGCGTTTTTAAACCCTTTCACCAGTTAAGGCTTTTGTTAACCTTCACCATTAACTGGTTAACCTTCATCAGTTAAGGCTGTTTTTAAACCTCCACCAGTTAAGGCGTTGTTAACCTTCACCATTAAAGGGCTGTTTTTAACCCTTCTCATTAAAGGCTGTTGTTAACCTTCACCATTTAAGGCTGTTGTTAACCTTCCCCAGTTAAGGTTTTTGTTCCCCTTCCCCAGTTAAGGCGTTTTTAAAACCTTCACCATTTAAAGGCGTTGTTAACCTCCCCTTTTTAAAGGCTGTTTTTTAATTTCACCAGTTAAGGCTGTTTTTAACCCTTCACCATAAGGCTGTTGTTAACCTTCACCATTTAAAGGCTGTTGTTAACCTTCACCAGTTAAGGCTGTTGTTAACCTTCACCAGTTAAGGCTGTTGTTAACCTTCACCAGTTAAGGCTGTTGTTAACCTTCATCAGTTAAGGCTGTTGTTAACCTTCACCAGTTAAGGCTGTTTTTAAACCTTTCACCAGAAAGGGTTGTTTTTAAACCTTTCATCATTTAAAGGCTGTGTTAACCTTACCATTAAAGGGCTGTTTTAAACCCTTAAACAGTTAAGGCTGTTTTTAAAACCTTCACCAGTTAAGGCGTTTTAAACCCTTCTCAGTTAAGGCGTTTTTTAACCTTCACCATTTAAAAGGCTGTTTTCCCCTTCACCAGTTAAGGCGTTGTTAACCTTCCCCGTTGGCTGTTTTTTAACCCTTTGACCATTTTGGTTTTTGTTAACCCCTTCATCAGTTAAGGCTGTTTTAAACCCTTCACCAGTTAAGGGTTGTTAACCTTCACCATTAAGGCGTTGTTAACCTTCACATTAAGGTGTTGTAACCTTCATCAGTTAAGGGCTGTTGTTAACCTTCACCTTTAAAGGGTGTTTTTTTAACCTTCACCATTAAGGGTTTTTCCCCTTCACATTTAAGGGGCTTTTGTTAACCTTCATCATTAAGGCTGTTGTTAACCTTCATATTTAAAGGTGTTGTTAAACCTTCATCATTTAAGGGCTGTTGAACCTTAACCAGTTAAGGCTGTTTTTTAACCTTCACCCTTTAAAGGCTGTTGTTAACCTTCACCAGTTAAGGCTGTTTTTTTAAACCTTCATCTTTAAAGGCTGTTTTTTAACCTTCCCCGTTGGGGCGTTTTTAAACCCTTTCCCAGTTAAGGCTGTTGTTAACCTTCACATTAAGGCGTTTTTAAAAACCTTCACATAAGGCTGTTGTTAACCTTCACCATTTAAGGGGCGTTTTTTAAACCTTTCACCAGTTAAGGCTGTTGTTAACCTTCACATTTAAAGGCTGTTTTTAACCTTCACGTTAATGTTGTTATCTTAAACTTAAGGCTGTTTTTTAACCTTCACATTAAGGCTGTTTTTTAAACCCTTACATTAAGGCTGTTGTTAATTTCCCATCTTAAGGCTGTTGTTAACCTTCACCAGTTAAGGCTGTTGTTAACCTTCATCAGTTAAGGCTGTTGTTAACCTTCATCAGTTAAGGCTGTTGTTAACCTTCACCAGTTAAGGCTGTTGTTAACCTTCACCAGTTAAGGCTGTTGTTAACCTTCATCAGTTAAGGCTTTTGTAACCCTTCACCATTTAAAGGCTGTTGTTACCTTCATCATTTAAGGCGTGTTAACCTTCATCAGTTAAGGCTGTTGTTAACCTTCACCAGTTAAGGCTGTTGTTAACCTTCATCAGCAGTAGAAGCGGTTGTGAGCCATCAGCAGTAGAAGCGGTTATGAGAAATCAGCAGCAGAAGCAGTTGTGAGCCATCAGCAGCAGCAGCAGTTGTGAGCCATCAGCAGAAGAAGCGGTTGTGAGCCATCAGCACAGAAGCAGTTGAGAATCAGTAAAGCGGTTGTGAGCCATCACTTTGAAGCGTTTGAGCCTCGCAGCAGCAGCTTGTGACCTCGCGCGAAGCAGTTGTGAGCCACCAGCAGCAGAAGGGGTTGTGACCACCCAAGTAAAGCAGTTGTGCCCCATAGCAGCGGGCATTTGTGGCCTCAGCAGCAGGAGCAGTTGTGACCACAGCGTAAAAGCTTTGTGAGCCCGCAGTAAAGCATTTTGGAGCCAGGAGAAAATTTGTAGCCATCAAAGCAAAGGGGTTTTGTAAGCCACGCAGTAGAAGCGTTGTGAGCCATCAGCATTTAAAAGAGTTGTGACCCATCACGAGACGTTGTGACCCACAGCACGGAGCAGTTTGGGGGCATCAGCAGTAGAAGCGGTTGTGAGCATCAGCAGACAGTTGTGAGCCATCAGCAGCGGGAGCAGTTGTGAGCCATCAGCAGTACAAGCTTTTGGGACCCACAGCCAGGACTTTGTGACCACGCAGAAAGCGGTTTGACCCATCGCAGTAGAATCGTTGTGACCATCACATCAGAAGCATTGTGACCATCAGCATAGGAGCAGTTTGAGCAATGACAGCGGGACAGGTGTGGCCATCAGCATGCTGCGTTGGCCATCACAGCAGAACGTTGTGGGGATCACAGCAGAAGAGTTGGGGCCCATCCATTAGAAGCGGTTGGGGAGCCATCGCAGTAGAAGCGGTTTGAGCCATCAAGCAAAACATTGTGACCCTCCAGTAAAAGCGTTGTGACCATCAGCAGCAGAAGCAGTTGGAGCCATAAAGCAGCAAGCATTTGAGCCACACAGCAGAAGCAGCTGTGACCCATCAGCAGCGGGGAGCATTGTGACCAGAGCAGTAGAAGCTTTGTGACCCATCACACAAAAACATTGTAAACCATCAGCACAGAACAAGTTATCAACCATCACAACAGAAGCAGTTGTGAGCCATCAGCAGCAAAGCTGTGGGCCATCAGCAAACAGTTATGAGCCATCAGCACAGAGCTGTTGTGACCATCTTAGAAGCGTTGTGAGCCCCCAGCAGAAGCATTTGAGCCATAGCAGAAGCAGTTGTGACCACACACAGAACGTTGTGACCCTCAGCAGAAGCAGTTGTGACCACACACAGAACATTTGGAGCCACAGCAGAAGCATTGTAAGCCATCAGCAGCAGAAGGTGTTTTGACCTCACACAAAACTGTTGTGAGCTAGCACAAAGCGTTTGAGCCATCAGAGCAGAAAGTTGTGACCATCACAAAATTTTGTGAGCCATCAGTATTAGAGTTGTGACCATCAGCAGCAGAAGCAGTTGTGAGCCATCAGAGAGAAGCAGTTGTGACCATCAGAGTCAAGCAGTTGTGACCACGCAGTAAAGCATTTTGGCCATCAGCAGAAGAAGTATTGGACCACACATAGAAGCATTTGTGAGCCATCAGCGCAAAGAAATTTGTGAGTCAGCATAAAGTTTTTTGTGAACCATCACAGAAGCTTTTGGAGCCCTCAGCACGAACATTTGTGAACCATCAGCAGTAGAAGCATTTGGAGCCACACAGCAGGGCAGTTGTGAGCCTCAGCAGCAGAGAGTTGTGAGCCACAGCGTGAAGCAGCTGTGACCATCACAGGGGACAGTTGTGAACCCCAGCAGAAGCATTTGTGACCATCCGCGAAGCAGTTGTGAGCCACACAAAGAAGCTGCTGTGACCATCGCGCAAGAGCAGTTGTGAGCCACAGCAGTAGAAGCATTTTGTGACCATCGCAGCAGAAGCATTTGGGGACCCTCAGCGCATGCAGTTGTGACCCATCACAGCAGGACATTGTGACACAAGTAGAAGCTTTTGTGACCACCAAATGGGAGCGTTGTGGGCGCATTTTAAAAGCGTTTGACCCATCGCAGAGGAGCAGTTGTGACCCATCAGCTGAAGCATTGTGAGCCATCCCAGTAGGAGCATTTGTGACCTAAAGTAAAAGCAGTTGGAGCCATCAGAAACAGAAGCATTTGTGAGCCAGCAGCAGGAGCAGTTGTGAGCCATCAGCACCAGTTGTGACCATCAGCAGTAAAGCACTGTGAGCCTCAGCGTGGGGAGCAGTTGTAGCCTCAGCAGAAGCATTGTGAGCCATCGCATAGGGGAGCAGTTGTGAGCCATCACAGAGAAGCAGTTGGGGTCCATCAGTTGGAGCAGTTGTGAGCCATCAGTAAAACAGTTGTGAGCCATCACGAAGAGCATTGTAGCCATCACCAGTAGGAGCAGTTTTGACCATAAACAGTAAAACTTTTTGTGAGCCTCAGCACAGAAGCAGTTGGAGCCATCAGCAGCAATAGCGTTGTGAGCCATCAGCAGCAAGTTGGACCCATCACAGAGAAGCAGCTGTGAGCCATCAGCAGTGGGGAGCATTGTGACCCTCAGCAGAAGCAGTTGTGAGCCATCAGCAGTAGGAGCATTGTGAGCCATCAGCGCGAAGATTTGTGACCACAGTAGGAGCAGTTGTGAGCCACAGTAGAAGCAATTGGAGCCATCAGAGTAGGACATTTGTGAGCCATCAGCAATAAAAGCAGGTGACCCTCAGCAGTAGGAGCAGTTGTGGCCATCAACAGTAAACAGTTGTGACCATCAGCAGCAAAGCGTTGTACCATCGCGCAGGGGGTTTTGTGAGCCATCAGCAGTGGGCAGTGTGACCCATCAGCAGCAAAAGCATTGTGAGCCATACTAGGAGTTGTGAGCCATCAGCAGCAAAAGCTTTTTGTGAGCCTCGCTTAGGAGCTTGTGAGCCATCAGCAGCAAAGATTGTGAGCCATCAGGTGGGAGCAGTTGTGAGCCATCACGGAAAGTTGTTGTGCCCCAAAACAGCAGCAAAGCAGTTGTGACCCACAGCAGCAGGAGCATTTCTGGGAATCTCTCGGCAGAAGTATCTTATGTTTTTGAACAAAGCCCTTGTAGCTTTTAAGCAGCAAAATCTGCTGTGCACTACGCCAGAAAAGCAATGAAACTTAATGGCAGTGAAAAAGGGGAAGGGGTTTCGGTGGCAGGAAATCTGGGGTTTTTCACAGAATCATTTAAAAGGATTCAGAAACTGTGTGAATCTTTACAGGCAGTGTGGACCTTTAACAGCATGTGGATCCTTTAAAACCAGTGTGGATCCTTCAACACCGTGGGATCCTTCAAAACCATGTGGATCCTTCAAAACCATGTGGACCTTCAACAGCATGTGGATCCCTTTAACGCATGGAATTCCCTTTAACCCAGTGTGGATTTCCTTTAAAAACCCCAAGTGGATCCTTCAAAAAGCAGTGGGATCCTTCAACAGCAGTGTGGATTCCCTTTAAAAAAAGTGTGGATCCCAACCATGTGGGGCCTTTAAAAAACCATGTGGATCCTTCAAAACCTGTGTATCCCTTTAACACCATGTGAATCCTTTAACAGCAGTGTAATCCTTTAAAATCAGTGTGGATTCCTTCAACGCATGGGATTCCTTTAAACAGTGTGGATCCTTTAACACGTGTGGCCTTCCAGCAGTTGGATCCTTCAACGCATGGGTCCTTCAAACCGTGTGGATCCTTCAACACCGTGTGGATCCCCCAACACAGTTTGGGGTCCCTTTAAAAACCAGTGTGGATCCTTTAACACCAGTGTGGGTCCTTCACCGTGTGGGGTCCTTCAACACCCCTGTAGATCCTTCAAACACCCGGGGATCCTTCAACACCATGTGGATCCTTCATCACCCGTGTGGGTCCTTCAACACAAGTGTGGATCCCTCAACACCCGGGGGTCCTTTTAACACCGTGTGGATCCTTTAATCCCGTGTGGATCCCCTTTACCATGTGGATCCCTTTAACCCAGTGTAGACCTCAACACCCTTGGATCCTTCAAAACCATGGGACCTCATCACCCGTGTGGACCTTTTAACCAAGTGTGGATCCTTCAACACCCGTGTGGGCCTTCAACACCATGGGATCCTTCAATACCCGTGTGGATCCTTTTAACCCAGTGGGATTCCCCTTTAACACCATGTGGATCCTTCAACAGCAGTGTGGATCCTTCAAAAACCAGTGTGGACCTCAAAAAAGCAGTGGTGCTTCAAAAAGCATTGAGGGTCCTTCAACACCAGTGTGGTCCTCAACACCGTGTGGACCTTTAACCCTGTGTGGATCCTTTAAAACCAGTGTTAATCCTTAAAACACCTTTGTGGGTTCTCGAGTGTGGATCCTTCAAAAACAGTGTGGATCCTTTAACAATATGGGTCCTTCAACAGCAGTGTGGATCCTTCAAAAAGCAGTGTGGATCCTTTCAACAGCATGTGGAATCCTTCAACCAGTGTGGACCTTCAACATCAGTGTGGACCTTTAACACCCGGGGGATCCTTCAACACCATGTGGGTCCTTCAACGCATGTTGGTTCTTCAACATCAGTGTGGATCCTTCAAATCAGGGGGTCCTTCAACAGGGTGTGGATCCCTTTAACATCAGTGTGGATCCTTTAAAACCAGTGTGGGTCCTTTAACCCAGGTGGTCCTTCAACAGCAGGGGGACTTTAACATCAGTGTGGTCCTTCAAAATCATGGGATCCTTCAACAGCGGGGGTGGATCCTTTAACACCAGTGTGGATCCTTTAAAAAACCATGTGGATCCTTCATCAGCAAGGTAGAATTTATCTTTAAAAAGAAGCCTCACGAATGCATAATATAATAATATAAAAAGGAAAAAAAATTAACACACGCAGTTTCCCACCGAACCCGGGGGAAACCCCCGAGCCAGGATACCCAGAGCCAGGATGACCCCAGAGCCAGGATGACCCGAGAGGGCCCGGTGACCCCCAGAGCCAGGATGACCCCAGAGCCGGAAAGACCCGAGAGCCAGGTCCGGAGCCCGGATGACCCGAGAGCCAGCTGACCCGAAGCCAGGGTGACCAAAGCCAGGGAGCCCCAAAAGCCAGATGACCCGAAGCAGGATGACCCAGAGCCAGATGACCCAGAGCAGGATGACCGAGAGCCCGGATGACCCCCAGAGCCAGGAGACCCAAGAGCCAGGATCCCAAACCCGGGTGACCCGAGACCAAATGACCCAAAACCAGGATGACCCGAGAGCCAGGTTACCCCAAAAAGGCCCCGGATGACCCAAGCCAGGATGACCCAAAAGCCCGGGTGACCCAGGCCAGGATGACCCGAGAGCCACAGACCAGAGCCAGGATGCCCGAGAGCCAGGGGACCCGAGAGCCAGGATGACCCAAAAGCCAGATACCCAAGCCAGGGTGACCCAAGAGCCAGGAGATCCCAGAGCCCAGGATGACCCGAAGGGCCCGGATGACCCGAGAGCCAATGACCCCAGAGCCATCAGACCCAGAGCCACAACCCCAGAGCCAGGGTGACCCCAGAGCCGGGTGCCCGGGGCCCGGATACCCGAGAGCCGGATGACCCGAGAGCCAGGATGACCCAAAACCCGGATGACCCGAGAGCCAGGGTGACCCGAGAAACCCGGATGACCCGAGAGGCAGGGTGACCCCGGGGCCCCTCCCCCCCTTCAAGTGCAGGCACTATCTTCCCCCCTCCCCCCCCTTCGGTGCAGGCACTATACTTCCCCCCTCCCCCCCCTTTAGATGCAGGCACAAATTCCCACCCCACCCTCCTTCAGAGTGCAGGGACTTTAATTTCCTCCTCCACCCTCCTTCAGAGTGCAGGCACTATAATTCCCACCTCCACCCTCCTTCAGAGTGCAGGCACTATAATTCCCACCTCCACCCTCCTTCAGAGTGCAGGCACTATACTTCCCACCTCCACCCTCCTTCAGAGTGCAGGCACTATACTTCCCACCTCCACCCTCCTTCAGAGTGCAGGCACTATACTTCCCACCTCCACCCTCCTTCAGAGTGCAGGCACTACCCACCTCCAGAACTCAAATCCGGCTAACCTATTTCCACGGATCCCTTAATCAATGTTACTTTGCTCACACTGCAACAGGATAATAACCCACAATTTTAGTCCAAGTTGGAGCAAATTCTAAATTTTACTGAAATAGTTAAGAACAATCTCTCCATTTCAGGTCTTGCATCATTATTTTTGTCCATTTCTTGAAAAGTAAGATTACGTTATTATTACTGATAGTTTGGTCTTTCTGATTCCTGATATGTCTTGGCATTAATTTTCTTCCCTCATAATCTGGTACTCATATTGGATAACATATTCATATTTGAGTACATTTAGGTTATTTAAAGACTCGTAGATATGGAAACTGAATAATCTGAAGATCTTCGATGCATTTCTGTTTGCTTTCTTGAAGATTCAATAACCTAAGTGAATTTGTATTCTTTCTTAAGCAATTTATGTGTCAGGAACATATAAAATTCGTAGTTAATTGTTTTATAATTTTGCAAACAATTTCTTATATTTTTCCTATGCCTATATCCTAAAATTTTGACGCTATGACCTACAAATATTCACGTTAAGTATAAATATTTTGTGCATTTATGTTTGTCCCTGTGTAATGACGTAATTATAATTACCTATGCTTTTTTTTATTTAAACCAAGAATGATATTGGTCTCAGGACTATGCCTTGAGGTTCGTCGCTGATTACGTCACTGATTCTTATACGTCACTTCTCAGGTGGCTTTGTCTAATTTTGTTAAGGTATCCTTCTATTCGTTTCTAGTTCCTTCCCACTACCAATTAACTATTTTTTTGTTTGTCTTAGTCTTCTGTACGGTACTGTGTCAAAGGACTCTTTACAGTAAAGTAATATGTAGCTTCATTATGATACCCATGGAATCTGTTGGGTTCTTGAGGCAAGCTTTTCAATTCCTGAAGCCATGTTGTTTCCAAATAAATTCTGTGGTCTCTAGGTGTTCTTCTAGTGACTACTGCTATTTTCTCTTTTATATTCATCGAAATGTTAGTCAGGGATATTAGACTATGGTTTAGTGTTGCATATCTATCAACTTTCATTAATATTTGCTGTACCTTCCTGTGGCAATTTTCCTATTATTATTGTTTTAAGTAAATGTTTGTAAGAGTGGTTTAGAAAGGCCGTTCCTCCCTGCTTCAGCATCTAAGATAATATCTTCGGCTCCATTGCTTTTGTTGTGTTCTGTGCTCAGAGAAGATGTAGTTATCCCTGTTCTTTCTCGGTTATGTGAGGCCAATTACTACGGATAAAATCAGCAAGACCATGGGAAAGAAGTCAGCCGTATTATTGTTGATATACAATTCCGACAAGTATTGTTTCATTGGAGAACAAGACAGCCATTCCATGAAGGATGAGTCAGTAAAACCACGGGGAGCAAATTAGCCAGTAAAATATTTCTCTCTTCGCCAGTTAGTCATCAGGGGACCAGTCAATGGAGAAACTCAAAAGATGGACGGGAAATCCAGCCTGCCATATTCATCTTCATACTCATCTTCTCGGGTGCCTCACTACTACCTAGCTTGCTGCCTCGCTCATTATCTCACTCCTTACCTCGCTATCTGCCTTCTTCCCTGCGTCATTCCCTGCCTCACTCACTGACTCGCACGCTTTCTTTTTTTCCTATCCCGTGGTGTTGCTTCCTCGCTCGCGGTCTTTCTTACTGCATTGCTCGCGGACCAATTCGCTGCCTCACTTGCGGCCTTCCTTGCTTCCTCGCTCGCTACTTCGCTCATTACATCTGTTACTGCCTCGCTCACATATGTTTCTCCGACATTGCTCTCTTGTGGTAGGAAAGTTGAGTAGTTTCTCGTGCAGTCCTGCAGTCCTCCTTGTTTGCCTTGAGTGTACAGTATACATAATATTTTGTCTAGTAATACCAAGAGCGTATAATGTTAGCAGTAAATTACAATGTTAGCATTAAGGTATAATGACAGTAAACTATAATCTTAGCAGTAACCTTTAATATTAATTTAGTTATAATGCTAGATGTGTGCTGTAATATAAAGATTAAGCGCTAATATTAGCAATAACTTCCTATAATATCAGCAGTAAGCCGTAATGCTAACAGTAAGTTAGCAGTAAGCTGTAAATATTAAACTCTATATCCAACAGCGAGAATAATATACAACTTTGTTTTTGGGTGCAGTGTTAGAACTGATCCACGTGTGTCTGAGTCTTGAGTGTGGATCAAGACTCTCCAAAAAATGTCGTCTTAAGTTTTATCTCTTTCAAGTGAGAGTTATTCTTGAAAGATATTGTTTATTGAAACGATTTAAAATTTTGTCGACGATAATAATTTATTGTTTTAAATTTATTTGTATTGTGGTCCAAGTGGCCCGAAATCAACAACTCCTAGGGGCCCGATCTCAAGAACCCCTAGGGGACCGATCTCAAGAACCCCCAGGGGACCGATCTCAAGAACCCCCAGAGGACAGATATCAAGAACCCCAGGGGCCCGATCTCAAAAACCCCCAGGGGACCGATCTCAAGAACCCCCAGGGGACCGATCTCAAGAACCCCAGGGGACGATCTCGAGAACCCCAGGGGCCCAAGGTTAGAGACCCAGCAACGGGATCTCAGAACTAAAGCTGCACAAGCTTAGGCAAAGCCAGATAAGCTAGAAAGGAAATATTACATAAACAGGGAATGTTAAAATATCTGAAGAGTGGTAATGCTTAGATAACAGAGTTCATCTATAACACACTACTGTGGGGCCAGCGTTGTATATTGCTCTAACCCGGCTGAGCACTATGCTCTCCCGAGGTATAACACGTCTGAATGTCTACCCTTGTTAGCCCACTAATTGGCAGCAATCGTTAGTGATTTAATTGGCCACACTTGTAGTATTTCCCTACCTCGTATATATATATATATATATATATATATATATATATATATATATATATATATATATATATATATATATATATATATATATATATATGCAAAACAACCACTCTGAAAGAATAGAGAAATTCCAAGCGCTTTCGTGACTACTCACATTATCAAGGAACTATATTCCTTGATAATAGTTCATAGTTCCTTGATAATGTGAGTAGTCACGAAAGCGCTTGGAATTTCTCTATTCTTTCAGAGTGGTTGTTTTGCATATTCTGAAATCACCTGTTTACTGTGATCTTATTGCATATATATATATATATATATATATATATATATATATATATAATATATATATATATATATATATATATATATATATACCTCGTGGGTGATAATATATTTTTAGATATTGCAAATTTGTTCATTTTTTATTCACTGCTTAATGGTTTTTAAATGTATTAATTTTGTTTCTAAACCA
Organism: Cherax quadricarinatus; assembly: GCF_026875155.1. Classification (NCBI taxonomy): domain Eukaryota; kingdom Metazoa; phylum Arthropoda; class Malacostraca; order Decapoda; family Parastacidae; genus Cherax; species Cherax quadricarinatus. The sequence continues at coordinate 41,780,639 of NC_069424.1, forward strand.
TTGTTTTTTATTTTAAATATATTCGTTATATAATTATGATTTCAAGGAAATGGCCAGTACACCAAACGGGGAGTAGAATGAAATTAGCTCTGAGGTACCCACACTATGGTATGTCCTCGGATCACAGTACAACACCTAGCTCTGAGGGGTGCGTGATCTTTGTATGTATGTATATATATATATATATATATATATATATATATATATATATATATATATTATAAATATATTATATATATATAAATATATATATATATATATATATATATATATATATATATATAATATATATATATATATATATATATATATATATATATATATGCGCTTAATTCGTAAACAGGCAAAATTATTTACATTGTCTCTACGTCCACAGCAAGATCCGAATCTGCTAACTCGGTATCAGTCTACATTACTGTACCGCGGAGCCAGCCCACGCCGTGGCAAAGTACTGTAGACTCTGATACACAGTTAACAGGTTCGAGTCCTGCTGTAGACGTAGAGACAATGTTTATATATATATATATATTATATATATATATATATATATATATATATATATATATATATATATATATATATATATATATATTTATTTATTTATTTATTATTATTATCACACTGGCCGATTCCCACCAAGGCAGGGTGGCCCGAAAAAGAAAAACTTTCACCATCATTCACTCCATCACTGTCTTGCCAGAAGGGTGCTTTACACTACAGTTTTTAAACTGCAACATTAACACCCCTCCTAGGTAGTAGGTTGGTAGACAGCAACCACCCAGGGAAGTACTACCGTCCTGCCAGATGACTGTGAAACAAAAACCTGTAACTGTTTTGCATGATGGTAGGATTGCTGGTTTCTTTTTCTGTCTCATAAACACGCTAGATAACAGGGATATCTTGCTACTCCTACTTACACTTTGGTCACACTTCACAGACACGCACATGCATATATATATATATATATATATATATATATATATATATATATATATACATACATCTAGGTTTTTCTCCTTTTTCTAAATAGCTCTTGTTCTTTTTTATTTCTTCTATTGTCCATGGGGAAGTGGAAAATAATCTTTCCTCCGTAAGCCATGCGTGTCGTATGAGGCGACTAAAATGCCGGGAGCAATGGGCTAGTAACCCCTTCTCCTGTATACATTTACTAAAAAAGAGAAGAAGAAAAACTTTATATATATATATATATATATATATAGTGGCATAGCTTATAACTCACCTGGAACTGTGTGGGTCACCTATTAAACACAGTCAAAGTACCATCGCCAGAAAAAAATAAGTAGGCAGGTTTGGACATATTCTTATAAAGTCAGTTTTAATAGAGATCATTAAGATTTCTAACCAAGAACTTGAGTGATTGAACTCACCAACTTCCCTAGACTTTCTCTGGGTTCTTGGTTTTACTCTGGAATTAGCTTCCTTTCCTTGGAATGTTTCATGAAAGTGGCAGGTTTAGCTATAAAATTTATTCAATAACTCCAAGCAAATAATATGCTGATATATTAATATACTAATCGATAAATAATATATAATTAGTAACTATATTATAATAGCCCAGGTCACAAGGAGATATAAAATAATGTTTTGAGGAATGGCATTGACGTTCCGGCTTGGGCTAGTTTCCCCAAGTAGATATTCCTAACTTTAAAACATTATTAATAGGTATAAACGTACTCGTTAGCAACAGGAATACATATTCTGGCTAAAAGACTAATCAAAGAAAATGTATCAGGCCATACCACGGGTGGGGATAGAACCCGCGATCAGAGTCTCAAAACTCCAGACCGTCGCATTAGCCACTGGACAACAGTGGTATGGTTTGTTTGCAATCGTGTCATTACGATTTCGTGAGTCACGAAAAATATGTATCAGGCTGTGTCTGCGTTTTGAGAAGCCTCGCCTAGGAGTGTGTCTCCAAATTTTTAGTTTAACAAACTACTCTCTGTAACAACATTTTTATCAAACTCTAAAGAATGGCTTAAACCAGTTTATTATCTTTAACCCTTAAACTATCCAAACAGATCTACGTTCACATGCGTAGTGCTCCAAAAGTAGATCTATTTTTTTTATATATTTTCAAATATAACACAAAAAACGTAGATCAAAATTTTTTTTACAAGTTTTCAAATGTAAACAAAGAAAAAAAGCTCTACGGTTTTTTTACATACTTTCAAATGTTGAAAAAACGTAGATCTACGTTTGGACAGTTTAATGGTTAATTTATAATAATATTAATTAATATAAACTATTACTTTAGAGTATTAATCAGATATAGAACAATGAAATAATTAAATAATTAAACAAAAACCTTAGAAAACATTGGAACAACATCAACAAAAGAACATTAAGTGTCAATCTTCAAACTATCTATATATACTCTTCAGTTAATTATAAAAAATAATGATATTAACATCAGTGATTATTTACTTATATTACACTGCTTATGTTCACTATGTAATAATGATACGTAGTAATAATAATAATTACAATTTCTGAAGCCTTTCACTAAGATAATTTATATTCCACATTTAATTAAAGGGCTGGATGGCTGTTTACATTGTTACCTCAGTGCAGCACATTATTATTATTATTATTATTATTATTATTATTATTATTATTATTATTATTATTATCAAAAAGAAGCGCTAAGCCACAAGGGCTATACAGCGCTGTACAGCACAGAGACTTGCGTCCATGCATGCTGTCAAAGGACAACAGGGATCGCAAAGGACAACAGGGATCGCAAAGGACAACAGGGATCGCAAAGGACAACAGGGATCGCAAAGGACAACAGGGATCGCAAAGGACAACAGGGATCGCAAAGGACAACAGGGATCGCGTCATCTTTGTGCAGTGCTACAAGCACGTCCTCCATTTGCTGGATATGAATCAGATCGCCTGGTGTCCCTGTCAACTGGCATTGTTGCAGATGCATCTGCAAACTGTGTTGATGTAGCAGATATTGGTTCTGCAGCACAGTCACACACACAAGTTTTATTTCTTTTGCCGTACAGATAATGTAGTTTACATGTAATAAAACATTGTTAGGCACAAAAGATAGCCGCTAATTTGCAGTGCATTTTGAACTAATCCTAATGCTTAAATGTTACTTAAGATTTAGACAGACTATTAAATAAGATTTCTTATGCAGTTAACTACAATTGTATCTAATAAAATATGGAAGGTAGTTAGTGAACAAATGGTTAGTTTCAAAATTATGACTTATCGTTTAAAACTGATTGAATTATCCTCAGTTTTGTGGAGAGACTGAAAGAGATGGTGAAGATACAGCAAGTTACCTAGTTACGAATGAAATAAAATGGGGCAAGATGTGCTACCAATTTTCTATGGGACAGAATTGGATGAGCTGGTTTTGTTTGACATAGTGTGTTGCTGTTTCAATTACGTTAGGGAGATAAGGTGCTTTTCAACAATAGCTCAGAATCGATTGGCAGACTGGGGGTGCCTTTCGATACTTCAGGCAATGGATTCCACATTTTAGGGCCTTTTATGTGCAATGAGTTTTTACACAAGTTGATTCGGACCCGTGTGATGTCAAAGAGGATTTTGTGTCTTGTGTTATGCCTGTGTGTTGTGTTGCAATTATAAAGGAAATTATGATAATGATATACAAGTTTATAAGACATATGTGCAACAGTTAGGTAACTTTATATTAAGTAAGTTGAAGCTATTGAAGAGTGGGGGAGAGTTATTTCGCATAGGAAAAGCTGATAGTCTACACAGTATTTTCTTATACATGAATAGTATACAGTACCGACAAGATGAGAATTTGACACATGTGGAATATCTGGATATCTTTATTGTAGACGTTTCACCATCAAGTGGCTTTATCAATACAAATTCAAGGAAATGAGAACAATTTGTCAGACACCGCAACATCATGGAATTTTAGTTCAGAGGTCATCTACATAACCTATACGGCTGCTACTACTACAACCATTACCACCAACCCATCCCTTGGGTATGGCCTACTTCCACTGGGAATCCCTCCTACCAGTGACTAAGCCCTCGTCTGCTACCCGTCCCTTTCCACCTCACGACAGTATAAGCACCAGCCTTCTTGCATGTGCACCAGAATCTTCGTCGTGACTACGGTGCTCTTCGCACTAACTTCAAGGCTGAGGGACTGATTACCTCATTTTTGTATATAGTTCTTCTGTCTTCCATTCGTGTCCTAGAATATGTTTTATTTAAGCCACTGGATGGCGAAACGTCTACATTAAAGATACCCAGATGTTGAACATGTGTTTAATTCTCATCATAACATCTTTTTGCTGGGTTATTATATAGTTATTAAATGGAGAGTTAGAGGTATTGGGAAGATGGAAGGAATATTTTGAGGAATTTTTAAATATTGATGAAGATAGGGAAGCTGTGATTTCGTGTATAGGGCAAGGAGGAATAACATCTTGTAGGAGTTAGGAAGAGCCAGTTGTGAGTGTGGGGGAAGTTCGCGAGGCAGTAGGTAAAATGAAAGGGGGTAAGGCAGCCGGGATTGATGGGATAAAGATAGAAATGTTAAAAGCAGGTGGGGATATAGTTTTGGAGTGGTTGGTGCAATTATTTAATAAATGTATGGAAGAGGGTAAGGTACATAGGGATTGGCAGAGAGCATGCATAGTTCTTTTGTATAAAGGCAAAGGGGACAAAAGAGAGTGCAAAAATTATAGGGGGATAAGTCTCTTGAGTATACCTGGTAAAGTGTATGTTAGATTATTATTGAAAGAATTAAGAGTAAGACGGAGAATAGGATAGCAGATGAACAAGGAGGCTTTAGGAAAAGTAGGGGGTGTGGGACCAGGTGTTTACAGTGAAACATAAGTGAACAGTATTTAGATAAGACTAAAGAGGTTTTTGTGGCATTTATAGATTTGGAAAAGGCTTATGACAGGGTGGATAGGGGGGCAATGTGGCAGATGTTGCAGGTGTATGGTGTAGGAGGTAGGTTACTGAAAGCAGTGAAGAGTTTTTACGAGGATAGTGAGGCTCAAGTTAAAGTATGTAGGAAAGAGGGAGATTATTTCCCAGTAAAAGTAGGCCTTATGTTTTGTTAGTGGGATGAATTGTAAAGGACCTGCCTAGTATGGGCCAACAGGCCTGCTGCAGTGTTCCTCCTTTCTTATGTTCTTATGTCACCGTGGTTGTTTAATATATTTTCAGATGGGGTTGTAAGAGAAGTAAATGCGAGGGTCTTGCCAAGAGGCGTGGAGTTAAAAGATAAAGAATCACACATAAAGTGGGAGTTGTCACAGTTGCTCTTTGCTGATGACACTGTGCTCTTGGGAGATTCTGAAGAGAAGTTGCAGAGGTTGGTGGATGAATTTGGTAGGGTGTGCAAAAGAAGAAAATTAAAAGTGAATACAGGAAAGAGTAAGGTTATGAGGATAAAAAGATTAGGTGATGAAAGATTGGATATCAGATTGGAGGGAGAGAGTATGGAGGAGGTGAATGTATTCAGATATTTGGAAGTGGACGTGTCAGCGGATGGGTCTATGAAAAATGAGGTGAATCATAGAATTGATGAGGGGAAAAGGGTGAACGGTGCACTTAGGAGTCTGTGGGAAAAATAACTTTGCCCTTGAGCAAAGAGGGGAATGTATAAGTATTTTTTCCCAAACGCTTTTATAGGGGTGTGAAGCGGGGGTGATAAAATTTTTTCAGCGGGGAAAAAGGCTGGAGGAGGGGAGATGTCATGTCTGAGGGCAATGTGGGTGTGAATATAATGCAGAAATTTCGTAGTTTGGAATTGGGAGGGGGTGGGGGATTCCCAAAATGTTGTCCGAGGGCTGGGGAAGGGGTTTTTGAGGGGGTTCTGAATGTAGAAGAATGGAGCGAAAAAAAATGACTTAAAGAGTGTATCAGTCTGTAGGGAAGGAAGGGGGGGTTGGGTCGCCAGTAGTTGGGGGGGAGGGGAAAGGGGGTTTTGTGTGCGGGGGGTTTGGGACTTCCAGCAGGCACGTGAGCGTGTTTGTGGGAGTGAAGGGAACAAATGGTTTTAATACTTACTTCTTTTGGAAGTGAGAAAAATAACATTTAGAAGGCTTTCAGGAAACCGGCACCCGGGACTTGATCCTGGGGGGGGGAAGTACTGCTGCACTCTGAAGGAGGGGTTTTAAATTTTGCATTTTAAAAAACTGAGGAAAAGCACCTTCGGGCAAACAATGATGGAGTGAATGATGTGAATTTTTCTTTTTGGGGGCCACCCTCTTGGGGAAACGCCAGTGGAAATAAAAAATAATTATATAGTTTAAGTGATTTTTGTAGCAAACCCCCCCGGCAAAATATCATTAGGTAAGGTACAATGTAATAGTTTTTGTTTGAGTACACAAACGAGATTTGGAGGGGTTTCCTAAATTTTTGGGGGCCCTTTTTGGGCTATGTGTTGTTTGGGGAATTTAAATTTTCAATTTGCAATCAAGGGTAAGTTAAGAATTTACCTTCAGGCTTTTTGCTTTGGAAGACCATTGAGCTTTATTTTAGTTGGATATTTGAACGTTAAAACGTCTGTATAATTTTTGTCTATTAAAGGGTTAGTTTGCTGAAGTCACCCCCCTAGGGATTTATAGGGGCTCTTTATTAACAAAGTACGAAGTATCATATTTGAAAAAGACAGACAAAAATTATCACCGAGAACAAACAGGTTTCAAGATAAACAATCACTGAGTAAATAAGGAAGAGAAAAGGGCCATAACACTGCCTGAGCACTTCTACTCGTCAGCCAATTTGACGAGGTTCCCGTGCGTGAGACTATTTGGGGTCTATTGCTATATAAACTTAGGCCAGTAGAGGCGCTAGTTTCTGGACCCCCTGCAAGAAAAACTTTCTGCAAAATAAAAAGGGCCCCGAAAATTCATTATTTTCAAGAACTGCATCAGCAGTTTTAAACATATTTTTTAATTGTATATTTGCACTTTTTTTCAGCCCAAAACCCAAAATGGCAGAGGGAGAAAATTTAGATTTCTAGGGAAAGGAATAAACCCGCCTATGAATTTTTTTTTTTTGATAGTCTTAGAAAGGGAATTGGAATTTGGGCTATAGTTATTTTTTTCATTGGATCACACACTGGGAAAGTTCCAGATTCAATGACTTATTTTAACAAATTCCTATATAGGGACATACACAGTTTCTTTTTTGAACAAAGTACGAAATTAGGCTTTCCAATTTTTTACAGTGAATTTGTAAGTGTTTAGCTTTTAAAAAAAATTTTTAAAAAAATAATTTGTTCAAATGATTCAATGTTTTACAAATGGGGACATTTTTTTAGTTGTGCAGAAGGAATCCCATGGTTTTAAAGGTAATTTTTAGTGACTAATTTGATCTTTTTTTTACAATATCGGGAAAAATTTAAAAGGGGGGTCACCTTCAAAAAATTAAAGGGTTGCATCATGTTAATATTTTACAAGCCGATTCGAATAAAAATCAATATTACATTTTAATAATAAAACCGGGGAAAAAGCGAGTTTTTGGGGGCACAATAACAAAAAAAACCATGCCTTCAATAACATTTCAGATGAAATTAAGACACTCGTGCAACATCTGGGTATCTTTATTGTAGACGTTTCGCCATCCAGTGGCTTTATCAATACAAATTCTAGGACATAGCTTGATGACAGTAGAACTATTACAGAAGATGAGCTAATCAGTCCCTCAACCTTGGAGTAGGTGCGAAGAACACCGTAGTCGTGGAGATTCTATGGTGCTCTTCGCACCTACTCCAAGGTTGAGGGACTGATTACCTCATCTTCTGTACATAGTTCTACTGTCTTCAATCTATGTATTAGAATTTGTATTGATAAAGCCACTGGATGGCGAAACGTCTACAATAAAGATACCCAGATGTTGCACATGTGTCTTAACTTTCATCTTGTCGGTATTATATACCATTCTTGCACATAACATTCCAGGGCTGAAAATTTAAAGAGGATCAGTAGAGGCATTCTTCAGTAACTTAACCTTTTCGAACCAGTTCAGATTCTTTTTAATTAGTTGAATATATTGCAGAACTTGCCCTTACACGAAATAAACTTAACAGGTGTTAACCTGTCCGAAAGATGCATCAGTCATTCAGTACAAAAAGTCATTCCGGATTTTATAAGTAATCACTTTACAAAAATTTAAGGGAATTAAAATCTTAAAAACCATTTCACACAAAAATTGCAAATACATTTAAAAACGCATTTAAGAAAGGGACCTCTTCCAGGAATTTTAAATGGGATAAAAAAAACAATAATCTTTATTTCTACAAGTTCATGATAGAGCAACAGACTCGCCAACACAGTAACTCTAGTATATAGAAAACCCTTTGCGTAACCGAGCTTTTGGAAACTTAGTTAATTTCTTTCCCTAGGTGCGACCCACCCGGGCGGAAAACTCCGGTACCAAATTGCTGTTAGTAACAGAGAAAGCTAAATTTTCTTAATGAAACAAACCCAATGGCTCTGGTGGCCTGGGGGTTTAAAACGCCTCGCTTCAAAAGGGTGGGGCCGGGGTTTCGATTCCCAGCCAAGAAAAATTTGGCGGTTTTTTTTTCCACCTTTTGTCTATGTTCCCCATCAGTAAAAGGGGTACCTGGTGTTAGTCGACTGGGTGGGTCGCATCCGGGGACACTGACCAAAGGACCGGTCACAGCCCGGGGCCGCGGGGCGTTGCCCCCCGGGAACTCTCTCCAGATAAATGGTTCCACCCTTACATTCCTTGATATTTGCATGAACGTTTCCCCCCGGTTCAGCAACCTCTTTAAAATTTCAACCCATCGATAAGACAGTTTGAAATACAGCCAAAGTTATTAGTAAAAAAAAAAAGAGAGGGGAAAAAAAACAGGCCATTATTAATTTCCCCTTATGGGATACCTATAAAAAATAAAATGATTCAACCTTTACAAGTTTTTTGGGGATAACTGAAAGATGAAGGATAAAAGATAAATGCCGTAAAGGTAATGGAAAAGAAAATCACCCAACTCTAAATTAACTGGAAAAAACAGTGAAGAATCAAAGAAACGTCAAGATTTTTTATAAAAGAAAAAAGGGGGCCCCAGAAGCTCAATGCGTAAGTGAGAAATATTATAAAGGGGTTTTCAAAATGGTTTAAAAAATAACTATTAAAAAACACTTACAACATTTTTTTTAAGCCGAAATTGAATAACAGCGACTTTGGCACCCTCGACTCAGAAAAGGAGGGGGATAGGGCAAAAAAAAAAATTGAGCTGAAAAATACAGCAAGCAAAAAAAAACCAATTGAAAGAAGCTTGAAAATACTGGGGGAAACCACGCAGCTCAAAGGGGGAAAAAAATAAATACATACCCTTTACAGAAATTAAGAATTATACGAATGTAGCAATAACAACAACGATAAAAAGAAAGCTAGTATAAACGGAGGAAGTGGAAAAGGGAATTAGAAAAAATAAGATGCAGAGGAGAGTATGCAGATTTCCAAGAATACAAACAAAAATAGAATAACCTTCAGAATAAATTTAAAGGAGCATGATAAACGATGGGGGCGTGTTGTGCCAAAACAAGGACAATAGTTATGCCTAAACAAGTACAAACTTAGTGCCGAAAAAAGGGACAATGTTAGTGCCTGAAACAGACAATAGTTATGCCAAAAAAAGGGAAATATTTGTGCCAGAAACGGGAAAAAGTTATCCCCGAAAAAAGGGACAATATTTAGTGCCTGAAACAAGTAAAAAACTAGTCCTGAAAAACTCAAAAGTTAGGCCTAAACAAGGACAATATGTTAGTGCCAAAAACAAGGACAATATTTGTGCCAAAAACAAGACAATAGTTAGTGCCAGAAACAAGGAAAAATGTTAGTGCCAGAAACGGGACAAATTTTAGTCCCTGAAACAAGGACAATATTTATCCAGAAAAAAGGGACAAGTTAGTGCCAGAAAAAAGGGACAAAAATTTGGGGCCTGAAAAAAGTACAATACGTTATGCCTGAAACAAGACAATATGTTAGTGCCTGAAACAAGCAATATTTAGTGCCAGAAACAAGGCAATTGTTATGCCAGAAAAAAGGGGACAAAATTTAGTGCCAGAAAAAAGGGACAATATGTTAGTGCCAGAAACGGGACAATTTTTGGGCCCAAAAAACAAGGAAAATATTATCCTAAAAAAAGGACAATATGTTATGCCAAAACGGACAATAGTTAGTGCCAAAAAAAGGGACAATATGTTGTCCAGAAACAAGGACAAAGTTAGGCCTGAAACAAGGACAAGTTATGCCGAAACGGGACAATATTATCCCTAAACAGGACATAGTATGCCAAAACAAGGAAAATATTTATGCCAAAAACAAGGACAAAGTTAGTCCCTGAAAAAGGGACAAATGTTAGTGCCTGAAACAAAAAAAATGTTAGTGCCAGAAACAAGGACAAATGTTAGTGCCAGAAACAAGGACAATGTTAGTGCCAGAAACAAGGACAATATGTTAGTGCCAGAAACAAGGACAATATGTTAGTGCCTGAAACAAGGACAATATGTTAGTGCCAGAAACAAGGACAATATGTTAGTGCCAGAAACAAGGACAATGTTAGTGCCAGAAAAAAGGAAAATTTGTTGTGCCAAAACAAGGAAATAATTAGTGCCTGAAACAAGGCAATATGTTAGTGCCTGAAACAAGGAAAAATTAGTGTGCCTGAAAAAAGGGACAATAATTATCCTAAACGGGAAAAATATTTTTAGTGCCTAAACAAGGACAAATTTTGGTCCAGAAAAAAGGGAAAATATGTTATGCTAAACAAGGAAAATGTTAGTGCCAGAAACAAGGACAATATGTTAGTGCCTGAAACAAGGACAATATGTTAGTGCCTGAAACAAGGACAATATGTTAGTGCCAGAAACAAGGACAATAAATTAGTGCCTAAAACAAGGACAAATGTTAGTGCCGAAACAAGGACAAAGGGTAGTCCCTAAAAAGACAAATGTTATCCCTAAAAGAAGACAATATTTAGTCCTGAAACAAGGACAAATGTTGTCCCTGAAACGAGACAATATTTTAGTGCCAGAAAAAAGGGGACAATAGTTAGTGCCTGAAACAACAATCAAGGGGTTACGTTGCCCAATGAGGAGACAAGGACCGCAATTTTTTCCAAAAAGGGGTTTCACGAAGTTACAACAAAGTGAAGTAAAGAAGAAGGAAGCACTACACCGAGCATTCCCCCTTTCTCCTGTAGCTACAAGAAGGTAACAAAGACTATTTTTCAACACATCTACACACCTACACACACACACACACAAGGAAAAATAAATTTTAAAAAAAAAAAAAAGAAATCCCCCACTATATTTCAGCAACGGGGTTGGGGAAATTGCATAAATTTGCTCCAGCATAATGATTGGGGTTTATTGCAGCAAGCGACTCAGGTCAATTTTAACGGACACAAACTTTTAGTAATCCCTGCTTGAGTCAAAAAGAATAGATATTGTGTGGAAATTGCCAAGATTTTTTTTTTTTCTATATTTTTTGATCAAGCTGTTAATGCGAAATATAATTTAAATTGGGGGATTAACAAACTGTAAAATTTAATATTATTTTAAATGCTTTTTTATTTTTATTTTTATTAATTATTACAAAAAATTAAAAAACAAAAGCTTTCACTTTGGGTAGGGAAAAACTGTGACATTTCGCCCGCGCTACAATCAATGTTTTAAGTCAACTGAAACGTCCCCCCCCTTATAAATTTCCAACCCAGTGATGCTATTTACTGATTCTTTAATAAATAAAGATAAAATAATAATAAAAATAATACAAAAATATTTGCATAGAAGTAGCATTTAAAAAAATAATAATATTATTATTAATTATAGGAGTAGATAGTAGTATAGTATAAAGTAATATAGTAGTAGTATACACTATGGTTTCGACTTTATATTTATAACCTCAAAAAATGCCTGGGCCCTAAAAGGGGCTCGCCTCGTCTAGGAGCTTTAAAAAGCATTGAAAAAAAAATTTCACTCCGGACCGCTTGTACCAACAATTTAAAAATAGAATATTAATTTTTATTATAAGGAAAGCACAAAAACCCTTTTACAAAAAAAAAAATTTAAAATAACGAAAAACCCCACAAACCCACCACTACAAAAATCACCTTTTTCTCCTTCACATTTTAACTCACACACCTGCTATTAGTGTCACAAAGTAATTTTCATATAAACGGGGGCTAGAAAACACCTCCCTCCCTTCAAACCGGGCTGTTACCCCTGGGAAAAGCACCTTACAGTACCTCCCCAAAACTTACAGGACTTACAGGTAAACTGAATCACTTAAAACCCTACAAAATTTTCCCGTAGTATACCTAAAAAAAACTCCCCAAACCACCACACTAAGCAACTTAAAGACACTTCACCCACCCCCGCCCTTCACACTAACCAAAAAGCTTATTTTCTCGTGTCCCCGGCCACTGCCTAATCATAATAAAAAGCTCGGTTTCAGTACAATCCCGGAAATGGGCATTTTTATACAAAATTTTTACCACCCGCACAATAACACTAGTATTCATACCCAAAACCGTTTTTACAGTTTATTTCCACGTCTTTTACCCCGTTTCTCCTCCTTGGTCTGTAACCCCCCTATCCAACCTCTCTTCCGGTGTAAACTTGCCTCCATCTTTTTTCCTTTGTTTTTCCTCCTTTCCCCATTCATCTTTATCCCTCCATGCAACTTTCCCTTCTATTCCCCCGGGTGTCCCCCACACCTCCACTCCCCCCAAATGCTACCCCCAGCAAGCTTTACCACTTCTTTAATTACCTATCACATCAGGACCAAGAATTTTTTTCCCCCAAGGTGATTTCTAAAAAAAAATTTTTTTTTCCAAGATATTTAACGGTGTATAAGTGGACCTGAAATGTGTTTTTCTGGCAAAGTTCTCCACCAGTGGTTTTTATGGCTATGTTTTCTCCACCATGTGATCCTGATGGGTATGTTGTCTCCCCCCGTGTGTTCCTGATGGCTATGTTGTCTCCACCATTGTGTTCCTGATGGCTATGTTTTCTCCACCAGTGTGTCCCTGATGGCTATGTTGTCTCCACCAGTGTGTTCCTCATGGCTATGTTGTCTCCAGTGTGTTCCTGATGGCTATGTTGTCTCCACCATTGTGTTCCTGATTGTTATGTTTTCTCCACCAGTGTGTCCCTGATGGCTATGTTGTCTCCACCAGTGTTCCTAATGGCTATGTTGTCTCCACCAGTGTGTTCCTTATGGCTATGTTGTCTCCAGTGTGTTCCTGATGGCTATGTTTCCTTCACCAGTTTGTTTCTGATAGCTATGTTGCCTGCACCAGTGTGTTCCTGATGGCTTTGTTGTCTTCACCAGTGTGTTTCTGATAGCTATGTTACCTTCACCAGTGTGTTCCTGATGGCTATGTTGTCTCCACCAGTGTGTTCCTAATGGTTATGTTGTCTCCACCACTGTGCTCCTGATGGCTATGTTGTCTCCACCAGTGTGTTCCTGATGGCTATGTTGTCTCCATCAGTGTGTTCCTGATGGCTATGTTGTCTCCACCAGTGTATTCGTGATGGCTATGTTGTCTCCACCAGTGTGTTCCTGATGGCTATGCTGTCTACACCAGTGTGTTCCTGATGGCTATGTTGCCTTCACGAGTGTGTTCCTGATGGCTACGTTGCCTTCAGCAGTATGTTCCTGATGGCTATGTTGCCTTCACAAGTGTGTTCCTGATGGCTATGTTGCCTTCACCAGTGTGTTTCTGATGGCTATGTTACCTTCACCAGTGTGTTCCTGATGGCTATGTTACCTTCACCAGTGTGTTCCTGATGGCTATGTTACCTTCACCAGTGTGTTTCTGATGGCTATGTTACCTTCACCAGTGTGTTCCTGATGGCTATGTTACCTTCACCAGTGTGTTCCTGATGGCTATGTTACCTTCACCAGTGTGTTTCTGATGGCTATGTTGCCTTCACCAGTGTGTTCCTGATGGCTATGTTACCTTCACCAGTGTGTTCCTGATGGCTATGTTACCTTCACCAGTGTGTTCCTGATGGCTATGTTGCCTTCAGTGTGTTCCTGATGGCTACGTTATTTTCACCAGTGTGTTCCTGATGGCTATGTTGCCTTCACCAGTGAGTTACTAATATACCATTACCTTTAACTCTGATGACTTTCGAGAGTTTTTATACTCCCGGAGCCCGGCCATAGGCCAGGCTCGTCTGGTTCTTGCCTTATCACCCAGACTGTTGTTGCTGGTGAGCCACAGCCCCACATATCCATCACAGCCTGGTTGATCTAGCACCTGGTGAAGATACTTGTACAGTTTCCTCTTCAAGACTTCTACACTTGTTCATGTAGCGTTCTGATATCTTCTGGTAAGATGCTGTATAATCGGTGACCACGAATGTTGATACAGTGTTGCCTAATTGTGCCCATTGCACTATGTTGCCTTCACCAGTGCTTTTCTGATGGCTATGATGCCTTGGCAGAGTCTTCTCGATGGCTATGTTGCCTTGGTAGTGTTCTTGATGGCCATGTTGGTTTTACTAGTGCGTTATTGATGGGAATATTGTAACTTCTAAGTGCGTTGCCTCCCTCCAGTGTGTTTCTGATGACTATGTTACCTCCTCAGTTGTGTTTCTGATGGGTATGTTGCCTCCTTCATTGTGTTTCTGATGGGTGTGTTACCTTCTCCATTGTGTTGCTGATTGTTTTGTTGCTTCCTCCTGTGATTTTCTCATTACTGTGTTGCTATCTTTAATGTGTTTCTGATTGCTTTGTTGCCTGATCCAATGTGTTCCTGTGTGTGTGTGTGTGTGTGTGTGTGTGTGTGTGTGTGTGTGTGTGTGTGTGAGTGTGTGTGTGTGTGTGTGTGTGTGTGTGTGTGTGTGTGTGTGTGAGTGAGTGTGTGTGTGTGTGTGTGTGTGTGTGTGTGTGTGTGTGTGTGTGTGTGTGTGTGTGTGTGTGTGTACTCATCTAATTGTACTCATACCTCTTAAATATATGTGTGGTGGATCCTGCCTTCACTACATCACTCTCCAGACTGTTCCACTTACTGACAACTCTATGACTGAAGAAGCACTTCCTAACATCCCTGTTGTGACGCAGTTATGATTTCTTGTTTTTGTGTTACATCTCTGAAACATTCTGTCCCTTTCCACCTTGTCAATTTCTCTGTGTTTTATATGTAGTTATCATGTCTCCCCTATCCCTCCTGTCCTCCAGTGTCGTCAGGTTGAGTTCTCTCCTTCTAGGACAAACCCCCTCAACTCTTGGACAAGTCTTGTTGCAAACCTTTGCAATTTCTTTCATTTATTGACATGTTTGATAAGGTTTGGGTTCCATACTGGTGCTCCATACTCCAATATGGGCCTGGAGTACACAATGTATAGCGTCGTGAATGACTCCTTACTTAGATATCATAATGATATTCTCAGGTTTTCCAAGCGCCACTGAAAAAACTTCCTTAAATCTCATGTTGAGCTCATCATGTGCTACTCGGTCGTTTCTTGTGATCTCTCCTCCTTCCTTCCTCAGCCTGATTACCTGGCCTTTGATTGTTGTTTCCCTCTTAATGTAGCTGTACAATAGCTTCACGTCAGGTTTGTCTTTTGATGACAGGTCATTTTTGTATTGTGGGCCTTCCACCTTATCCGTGCATATTCGTTTCTGGCTCTGAGACTAATCTCCTTATTTTCCTGGGTCCTTTGTCTTCTATACTTTTTCCATTCTCTAACGTGCTCAGTTTTGACCTATCTACACCTTTGGATGAACCAAGGGCTCGTTCTGGTCTTCCCATTGTCTCTGTTGCTCTTTAGTAAGAACCTCTCCGCTGCCTTCTTGCATTTTGTTGTTACGTATTCCATTTCATTTAATGATTTTCCAACTGGCTCTCTTTCCCACTGAACCCCATGCAGGAAATTTCTCATGCCCCTGTGTAGACATCCCTTTTGTAGTTTGGCTTCTACCCTCCTATTCTTCCTGCCTACCTCTCCACTTGTGTGTGTGTATACTCACATATATATGTGGTTGCAGAGGTCAAGTCACAGCTCCTGGTAGTGCCTCTTCGCTGGTCGCTACTAGGTCCACTCTCACGGCTCCAAGAGCTTTCTCACACTTCTTATTAAAGATATGTATGGCTCCTGCCTCCACTGCTTCACTCTCCAGATTGTTCCACTCCCTGACAACTCTAATGCTGAAGAAATACTTCCTAACATTCCTATAGCTCACCTGACTTTTCAACTTCCAGTTGTGCTTTCTTTTTATATCGCATCTCTGAAATATTGTGCCCCTGTTTCCAGTGTTAATTTGTACATCGTTAAATCCCCACTAGTTCTCCTTTCCTTCAGTGTCATCAGGCTTAGTTCGCTTAACAGTGTGTGTACTCACCTAGTTGTACTTACCTAGTTGAGGTTGCAGGGGTCGAGTCCAAGCTCCTGGCCCCGCCTCTTCACTGGTCGCTACTAGATCACTCTCCCTGAACCGTGAGCTTTATCATACCTCTCCTTAAAGCTATGTATGGATTCTGTGTGTGTGTGTGTGTGTGTGTGTGTGTGTGTGTACTCACCTGTTTGTGGTTGCAAGGGTCGAGTCATAGCTTCTGGCCCCGCCTCTTCACTGGTCGACACTAATTCACTCTCTCCCTGCTCCATTAGCTTTACCGTACCTCTTCCCAAAGCTATGTATGACACTTGCCTCCATGTACAGAGCACCGAATGTACAGAGATCTTTCACGGTACACACAAGTACGATAAAGTACCTAAATTACTGGGAACGGTTAAAGTCCCTTGATCTGTAGTCCCTGGAACGTAGGCGAGAAAGATACATGATAATTTACACTTGGAAAATCCTAGGGAGATTAGTACCAAACCTACACACGAAAATCACTCCCTACGAAAGCAAAAGACTTAACTGGAGATGCAACATTCCCCCAATGAAAAGCAGGGGTGCCACGGGTACACTAAGAGACAACACAATAAGTGTCAGGGTCCCAAGACTGTTCAACTGCCTCCCCGCATACTTAAGGGGAGATTATCAATAGACCCCTGTCTGACTTCAACAAGGCGCGAGACAGGCACCTAAAGTCAGCACCTGATCAGCCAGGCTGTGGTTCGTACGTCGGTTTACGTACGGCCAGTAGTAATAGGCTGATTGATCAGACCCTGATCCACCACGAGGCCTGATCTCAGACCGGACCGCGGGGGGCGTTGACCCCCGAAACCCTCTCCAGGTAAACTACTTAACTCTCCAGATTATTACACTTCTTGACAACCCTAAGGTTAACGAAATACTTCCTAACATCCCTATGACTCATCTGAATTTTCAGTTTCCAATTGTGGCCTTGTCTCTGTCCACCTTGTCGATTCCTCTCAGTATTTTATACGTCGTTATTATGGCCTCCCTGTCCTCCAGTGTCCTCAGGTCGAGTTCTCTTAACCTCTCCTCTTAGGACATGCCCCTTAGTTCTTGGACTAGTCTCGTTGCACATGACGTACTTGGCTAGGTGTGGGTTCCAAGCTGGAGCTGCATACTCCAATATGGGCCTGACGTACACGGTGTACAGGGTCCAGAACGACTCTTTACTGAGATACCGGAATGCTGTTCTTAAGTTTGCAAGTCGCCCAGTTATTTGGTTGATGTGCACCTCAGGAGATATGCTCCGTGTTATACACACTCCGAGAATCTTTTCCTCGATCGAGGTTTGTAGTCTTTGGCACCCTAGACTGTACTCTGTCTGCTGTCTTCTTTTCCCTTCCCCGATCTTCATGATTTTGCACTTGATTGGGTTGAACTCCAGGAGCCAGCTACTGGACCAGGCCTGCAGCCTGTCCAGATCCCTTTATAGTCCTGCCTTATCCTCCTCCGACTGAATTCTCGTCATTAACTTCACATCGTCTGCAAACAGAGACACTTCTGAGTCTATTCCTTCCGTCATGTCATTCACATTTACCAGAAACAGCACTGGTCCTAGGACTGACCCCTGTGGAACCCCGCTCGTCATAGGCGCCCACTCTGTGTGTGTGTGTGTGTGTGTGTGTGTGTGTGCGTGTGTGTGTGTGTATGTGTGTGTGTGTGTGTGTGTACTCACCTACATGGTGTTACAGGTGTCGAATCTTACCTCCTGTCTTCGCCTCTTCGCTAGCGTGGCCAGGAGTTGGCTTCGAAAGCCTTATAACACATCTTCTTAAAGCTATGTATTGATACTGCCTCTTCCTGTAGACTCTCCAGGTCTTATCACTTGCTGACTGCTCTAACGCTGAATAATTTCTGCCTAGCATCCCTGTGACTCATTTGCATTTACAACTTCCAACTGTGCCTTCTTGTTCCTGTTTCCAGCCCCTTGAATATTCTGTGCCTGTCCAATGTGTCAATTATTCATAGTATTTTGTATATCGTTAAAATATCACCCCCTAGTCCTTCTCGCCTGTATCATCAACAGGTTTAGCTTCTATAGTCTCTCCTCATAGCTCACGCCTCATACCTTTGATATATCTTTGAAGACCTTCGAGTCCGGCTCTGGTCCAAGTTTATCTGGTACTTGTCTGATCAACCATGCTGTTACTTCTGGCGGTCCGCTGGCCTATACATCCACCACAGCCCTGGCACTTAGCGGAGGTAAATGTCAAATTTCCTCTAGAAAACTTGTACACTTGTTTCGAGAATGTGTTTTTTTTTTTTTTGGTATCTTATGGTAGAGTATTAAACAGTCTGAGCTCAAAGATACTGACGCCATGTTCTCTTACTGTGCCCACAGTGCCGCTTGTATTTCACTGGGTTTATTTTACACTTTCTCCCATATCTCTCACTCTATTTTGTTATTATGCAAGTGTACAAATTGTGACCACATCCTCGAATACCTTCCACACACACACACACACACACACACACACACACACACACACACACACACACACACATATTTAGAATTTTGAGGCGTTAAATGATATCTGTATCTGTTCCAGCTCTGCTGTCCCTCCTACCCCGATAGGAGCCGTCGACAATGAACAATACTCCAAACGAGAGAGCGCACGTGATTTGGAAAGTGTCACCATCGACACTCTTTCCCTTCTTTTAAAAACTCTCATTATCCACCCTGTCATTTTCCTTGCTTTCGAGATATTTCCTTTACTGCATTTGAAAGAAAGATCAGCTAACATTATTACACCAAGATCTCCCACATGTTCATTTCGTTCTATTTCATGATCTTGTGTTTTGTAAACATTGTTTCTCGTGAGTTCATTCTTTCCACATCTAAATAGCTGAAATATTTTACTATCGAAAGGCGTGTTATTCTCTACTGCCAACTGAGAAACTATATCTTGAAGATTTTCATGTCGTATACCGAGGTGATTTTCATAATTATCTTAGTTATTATCTGCGAATGACGATATGTAACTATGGCGAGTGGTTTTGTCTGATGTGAGGATAAGAAACAGGAAAGGCACCAGGACCTTGTTTTGGGGTGTTGAGTGTCTTTCCTGTTCCTGGAATTTGCTCTGTTAACTACTTTGTTGGTCAGAAAAGTAAAATCCATTTGCCTACTTTTTCCGTTATACGTAACGCCCTCTGTCTCTCTGTCTCTTCTCTCTCTGTCTGTCTGTCTCTCTCTCTCTCTCTCTCTCTCTCTCTCTCTCTCTCTCTCTCTCTCTCTCTCTCTCTCTCTCTCTCTCTCTCTCTCTCTCTCTCTCTCTCTCTCTCTCTCCCGGGTAAACTGGTCAGAGATGTATAAAAGGCGTTCCAGACCTTCCCTTTTGTCTGAACAGAGAAAGAGCTCAGCCGAGCACCTCAAAGACACGACGACAGATGACAGCTACCTCGTCCTGGAATGTGAGCCGTATCAGTTCACCCACTAACACCACTCTAAGTCCGACTGCGAGTTGTGTTTTCCCTCTCAGCCAGCCAGGTCTCCTCTTTTGTATCTACGCACTCAGCCACAGTAATAATAATAATAGTAATAATAATAATAATCTTTATTTCTATAAGTACATGATACAACTCAAACAGATCATAGCTGACATCAGTGACATACTATATAGAAATCCTCTGGTTATACAGAGCATTTCGGGCAACATAGGTTAGTATCGTCTCCAGAATGCGACCCACATCAGTCGACTTACACCCAGGTACCTACTTACTGCTAGGTGAACAAGGACAGCAGGTGTCTTAAGGAAACACGCCCAATGTCCCCCCCCTCCGTAGCTAGGTGGTCTACTCACCGAAGAAAACATCACTTGAATAAACTGTTTTCAGTTAATGAACAGTAGGAATAACCGTTCATTGGTACAGAGAACAGTTTGTTGAACCAACTAGCTGGTTCCAATGCCTCTATTAACACCATTTTCAACTGAAATGCCCAGCTAGTGGTTTACTTTGGTGCTTAATAATATTTTGTTTACATGTAAACTACGTTTTGTATATTGCAGAAAGAAATATACTTTGTTCGCTTGTTTATTTGTTTGCTTGTTGGCAATGTTGTTCATTCCCCGCTCTGGAGTCTAGGCAATACTGTAGCGCCTTCTATGAACGCACTCCTTTGTTGACTAAGCAGCTAAAGAGTGTGTTTATTTTTCTTTGCAACAAATGAATGAACGCCTGCCTGTCCGTATGCAAAATTCGTAAAATTTTGAATGTTTTGAGGAGGTATCCGCCGTGGGTATAACCTGTGTGAGAGCAAACACCACTATCTCGACACTCATACGGGTGAGTGTCCTGACTCAAGCATCGCCTGGGGGACTTGGGTATGTTTATAAGGTGGTCTGTGTTGGAACCGGGAGGGTAGGTGTGTCTGCCATGGAAGGTTAGCTAAGATTCATCGGAACAAGGCTAGTGTTTCCTGACGCGGTTCTTACCATGGTAGAGATCATTCTCTCGGTAGGGAAATCAGGTGCGGAGTCTGACTCCTCCTTGGTAACAGTAGAAGTTGATAATGATGTAGGCGAACTGTAGAATGGTGAGAGAATTTCGTGGTATGTACAGGGTGCTTCATAATGATAAACCCAATTTCAAAGCAGTTTGGTTTGAAATTGGGACCATCTTCAAACACACATAGAAGCAAGGACCCCAGTAGAAATAAGTCACTCTGACTTCCTTTTTTTTTTTTTTTTGATTATGCAAGGTAATTTACACTATATATGTACTTACGCGTCCTGTGCCTAAGTAAACTAACTTGTCGAAAGAACAAAAAATCTCAACAGTTTGAGGCGATCAATGTACACTTCCGGCAACACTCAACAAGTGGACAAGTACAGTGGTTTCGTGCAACTGCAGTCGCTCAGAAAAATGCATTCTCCAGTCATGGCATAGATTCCAACTATTCCATGGTTTTTATAACTATTTTGCTATATCGACAAATTTTCCTGCACACAAACAAAATAACAATTGGTACTATCCTGGCCCCAAGATGCGTCACCCCTTAAATATTGAAGCCGTCCAGAAGACGTACACAAATAACCCGCACATAGAAGAGAGGAGCTTACGACGACGTTTCGGTCCGACTTGGACTATTTACAAAGTCTCACTAACGAAAAGGAGAGAAAGAGGGAGTAAATATAGGCCAGGAGGTGGTAGAAGTAAATTACCCTGATATATTGAGAATAAAAATTTCTCACTATCAGCCTTCTTGAATTTCACTCGTCGAATGAGGAGGTAAATTTCTGGGAATATTTCAAACTACTTAAGTCGTTCCAGGATGCATGAAATGCGTTGAACAGTTTTGGTCACTAGGAGCTTACACATGCCAGTTGTTCCAAGAATCTAGCCCTAGTTACCATACACAAGTTCTGAACATTTGAATCCGATTGGATAAGGTCTATTATCGAAATATAAACGAAAAGTAGAAGAGGGAAAGAATTGCTCATCGGAAACGTTGAAACTCACGATAAATGCTGAATCATTTGACAAATTAGGATATATTATTCAACTGACTCAACACCCATACCCTCGGGCATGGACAGACAGTAATAGAATTAATGGCAACAGGAGTGATCAGGTCTTATGCCCACATCTTTTACACAAAATAAAAAAGTTAGTTAATGCTTGAGTTGTTACATCTAGTTCTGATAATTTTCCCATCATGACTCAAACGAAATTAAAGGCCAAATACTATGGCAGAGAGAGACTGGTTCATTTTAGGCTGAGGGATCCTGGAAGGTAACTGCAGTCTTCCTTTCTCACTAAGTTTAAGCTCGATGGTGCACTAACTAGAGGCAAATCTATATAGCCTACAGAGTTTGCATTACCTACACCTTCCATCATTCTCACATTGCTCTGTCAAGTACCAGAAAATCCTTTACTCAACCGTCGAGTTCCCTAAATCATGGAGCAGTATTCTTTTCATTCCCATTCCATAATGCAATCAGCAAAAACATGTTGCCCATTATCCATTACTAACCGCTTTTGGAAAACATTTCATACGATGGTTCCAAATCGTTTGGTGTGCAGAATAAAAAAAAAAACTGCCCCTTTGGCTACATGGTTTCAAGCACGCAGGGAGAATGCTCTTCCCTCTTTAACCTTAAACCTGAGTTTGATATATCTAACCAATATATAATCATTAGTGAAATAGCCAAAATGAATTTAGATGGATAGTTTCTCCAGTGAATTAAAGGCTAACAATCCAACAGAAAGTTTTGAGTGTTATTCCAGCGGCATGGAAGTGTAAATTAGCTAAAGACTTTGATTTAGCAAATCCCGATAGGGTGTACTTAGCCCCACTTTTTATCAGTATTTTAACTAATTCTATGCCTACCCAGCCCAATCATTATAAATTAGTTTTAATGATTCACAACATCGAGTTCATGAGCACCCAAACTATCCTTAACTTTGTACTAGACTCGTGTCAGGCCTGAGGTTGATCATATTGCCTGAGAAAACGAAGATACTTAACGGCGTTCTACCTGGAGGCGAGGCGGAGTCCGCAGGATCCAGTTGCATGGTGAATCTCGGCTCTAATATGTAACCATATACAGATTTCCGGGATTTGAGCTTCCTGTACATGGAATAGTTGTAACAAGTGTTTGTTGCAAGGAGAGGATGAGAGCACCTAAGCTGTGGCAGGTACGGGGCTGCTCTATTATGAAAATAATGAGATATATATTGCTTTCATTAAGCCAATGGTTAATTATGCTGCTCACTCTTGTGTCAGAGAAGATGCTCGGAAGTCTTGCAGAATATTAAACAAAGGGATGAGGATAATTCTAAGATATTTGTATACCATTAAAATTCTTAAACTGTAGATTAAACTTGGTATTATTAACCTTACAGATGGTGTCACTGGAAGAAATGTCAACTAAACAGTTTATACACTAGTTTAAAGAGACATGTAAGCAAACACTAGGGCATATTTATTAGACAACGTTTCGGTCCTGGGATCTTGAGAACTGATCAAGGTCCCAGGACCGAAACGTTCTCTAATAAATATGTCCTAGTGTTTGCTCATGTGTCTTTCTAACTCAATTTGTCGGTATCTATTACCCAGGTTTATACCGGTTTATACACTAAACAACGAGGTATTGCTGTGTGTTTTATGCATATCGACTCGACAGTTTACACACGAAACACTGCGTCATTCATCTTCATCACAGAGGCTAAAAAGCAAGTGAGAACTCAACGCTTATCATTTACTCACACCTGACCTGGCTGCCTAGGTATATATTATCCAGCTGGGAATGTTGACGGCCTGTGTTGCTACTGTTTGCCTCCACTTTCCGCTGTGTTTCTCCTGAGTGTTACTGCAGTTTGTCTCCATTACACGCTGTGTTGCTTGCGTGTGTTGCTAATGCGTGCCCTCTACATGTTGGGCTGGCGGCATGTGTTGCAGCAGTGTATTTCCAATATGTGATGTATTGCTCGCATGTGTTACTGACATATGTCTTCACTACATGTTATGTTGCTTGAATGTGTTGAACTTGCTCTGTTGTTCGCGTGTGTTGTTACTCTGTGTTGATACGTTGCGTGTTGCTGCTGTGTGATCAATACACGCTGTCTGTTGCTGCTGCGTGATTATACGTTGTTGTGTTACTACTGTGTGTTTACTACACGTTGTGTGTTGCTACTGTGTGTTTACTACACGTTGTGTGTACTACGGTGTTTTAACTTTTTTGTGTTGCTACTGTGTGTTTACTACACGTTTGGTTACTACTGTGTGTTTACTACCTTGTGGTGCTACTGTGGTTACTACACGTTGTGTGTTACTACTGTGTGTTTACTACACGTTGTGTGTTACTACTGTGTGTTTACTACACGTTGTGTGTTGCTACTGTGTGTTTACTACACGTTGTGTGTTACTACTGTGTGTTTACTACACGTTGTGTGTTACTATGGTGTACTACACTTGTTGTTACTGGCGTTGTTTACTACAGCGTTGTGTTTACTACTGTTGTTTAACTTGTTGTGTGTTTACTACGTGTGTTTACTACAGTTGTGTTGTTACTACTGTTGTTTACTACACGTTGTTGTTCTACTTTTGTTTACTACCGTGTGTGTTTACTACTGGGTGTTTACTACACGTTGTGTGTTGCTACTGTGTGTTTACTACACGTTGTGTGTTACTACTGTGTGTTTACTACACGTTGTGTGTTTACTACTGTGTGTTTACTACACGTTGTGTGTTGCTACTGTGTGTTTACTACACGTTGTGTGTTACTACTGTGTGTTTACTACACGTTGTGTGTTTACTACACGTTGTGTGTTTACTACACGTTGTGTGTTTACTACACGTTGTGTGTTTACTACACGTTGTGTGTTTACTACTGTGTGTTTACTACACGTTGTGTGTTTACTACACGTTGTGTGTTTACTACACGTTGTGTGTTTACTACTGTGTGTTTACTACACGTTGTGTGTGTTTACTACCGTGTGTGTTTACTACACGTTGTGTGTTTGACTACACGTTGTGTGTTACTACCGTTGTTTCTACACGTTGTGTGTTGCTACTGTGTGTTTACTACACGTTGTGTGTTACTACTGTGTGTTTACTACACGTTGTGTGTTGCTACTGTGTGTTTACTACACGTTGTGTGTTGCTACTGTGTGTTTACTACACGTTGTGTGTTGCTACTGTGTGTTTACTACACGTTGTGTGTTGCTACTGTGTGTTTACTACACGTTTGTGTTACTAGTATCTGTGTTTACTACACGTGTGTGTTGCTACTGTGTGTATCTACACGTTTGTGTGTTTACTAACGTTTGTTGCTATGTGTGTTTACTACACGTTGTGTGTTACTACTGTGGTTTACTACACGTTGTGTGTTGCCTTGTGTGTTTACTACACGTTGTGTGTTGTACTACTGTGTGTTACTACACGTTGTGTTGCTACTGTGTGTTTACTACACGTTGTGGTTGCTACTGTGTGTTACTACACGTTGTGTGTGTAGCTACTGTGGTTTACTACACGTTGTGTGTTGCTATGTGTGTTTACTACACGTTGTGTGTTGCTATGGTGTTACTACACGTTGTGTTTGTACTGTGTGTACTACACGTTGTGTGTTCTACTGTGTGTTTTACTACACGTTGTGTGTTGCTACTGTGTGTTTACTACACGTTGTGTGTTGCTACTGTGTGTTTACTACACGTTGTGTGTTGCTACTGTGTGTTTACTACACGTTGTGTGTTCATGTGGTCCTCTAAACGGTTTGTGCTTCCCTCATGTATTCCTGCTGAATATCTACTCTGCTGTGTGTTGCTGTTGTATCAAATACTCGTTTTGTGTTCTTTCTGTGTCCACTACACGTTGTGTTGCTGTTGTGTCCACTACACGTTGTGTTGCTGTTGTGTCTGCTATACGCTGTGTGTTGCTGTTGTGTCCACTACACGTTGTGTTGCTGTTGTGTCCACTACACGCTGTGTGTTGCTGTTGTGTCCACTACGCGCTGGTGTTGCTGTTGAGTGCTCACAGCACGCTGTGTGTTGTTGCTGACTATTCACTGAATACCGTGCTGCTGATGTGTTGTTGTTGTGTGTCCAGTTGCTGCTGAGAAGCGAAGAGAGAGAGAGAGAGGAGAGGAGAGGGAGAGAGGGAGAAGAGAGAGAGAGAGAGAGAGATGAGTGTGTGTGTGTGTGAGTGTGTGTGTGTGTGTGTTGTGTGTGTGTGTATGTGTGTGTGTGTGTGTGTGTGTGTGTGTGTGTGTGTGTGTGTGTGTGTGTGTGTGTGGGGTGTGTGTGTGTTTCCTCACCGATTTGAGTTTGAGGGGACCAAGACTCCGCTCTCCTAGTCCCCCCTTCTTAGAGACCATCACTGATTTCTGGCCTCCTGGGCCTCATCGTATCTACCCTCGAGGCTGTGTATTGACTCTTCCTCCACCACTGCCTCATCCCACTCTTTATTCACTTTTAAAAGAAGTAAATACTTCCTCACGTCCATATTACTCACATCCGGCTTCTGTTTCCAATAATGCCCTTTGATCATATCCATTTTAATATAAACATTCTGCCCTTATCCGCTCTCTGAATTCCTATAAAGTTCTGTATGTATTAACCATGTCAGGCCTTGTCCTTCTCTCCAGCAAGATCGTCAGGTTCACCTTTTTCAACTTCTCCCGTAAAGTATTTATTCCTTTCATTTCTGATGCTAAGTCTGGTTGTAAACATTGTGACCTAAT
Source organism: Cherax quadricarinatus (assembly GCF_026875155.1). Lineage (NCBI taxonomy): Eukaryota > Metazoa > Arthropoda > Malacostraca > Decapoda > Parastacidae > Cherax > Cherax quadricarinatus. Next base: position 41,807,218 of record NC_069424.1, read on the forward strand.
AGAGCTTCTGCACGAGTGTGAATCATGCTGGGCCACTTAATGACTGACTAAACATATGGCATACTTAAAGTTCTGAAGATTTATTTGTTCAAGTTGTGAATGATGTTCATTCTGATTTGCAAACCGCTGAACATCATTCACGAAAAATATAATAACAGGAATGTTACCCGTTGGTAATAATCTTGTAATAATCTTGGTATTATATTTTTCTCCCATGTACCTTTTACTCTCTTATAGTTGTAGTTACTCCTATGCTGTACTCCATGTCCGGTCTGCCCTCACCTTATCAAAATCAGTTAACCCTGCGTATGTTTGGAATGACCTGGTGCAACCACTTGTTTGACATAGCCTGGAGTCTGTCACTGTCCTCTTTTCTTATTTTTCTCATTAATTTTATTTCGTCAGCAAACAGTGACACATGGGACTGACTCCCCTCTGGTAGATCATATGCGTATATCAAGCCACGGAACGGGTGGGGTTTGAACTCATGGCGAATGAGTCATACAACACCAGGAGGCTTTGAGGGGACTTGAGCTAGAGTTCGCCACAGCAACGCTGGCGAGAGATTCATCTGCAAAAAATTGCATTAGCGGTCACAGTGGTACCCATGCTAACCTCCCTACAGTGTAGAAATATACCTAGTTATTTGAAACTTAATATAGTGTATATCAAGATTCCTGATATACACTCGTCACAATCTGCAAGTGTGATTTAAGTATCCCTCTGCAGTTGTGATGTAAATGTCCCTTACTGCAATTCTCTGTTGTGTCAGTCAGGTTCTCCTTGACCCACAGCAGCACTCTGCTATGGGTCAGTGGAAATTCTCCAAGAGGCGGTTCGTTCAACCCTGTCTCTTTTTTTCACTTGTGCCATTCTGTTGTAGAATTCCAGCAGATTCATAAGACAGGATTTTTCCTTCTATAAACCGTACGCATTACCTGTAAAAAAAATTATTCTCTCCAAGTACCACAAATATTCTTTTCCTTGTTTCTTCAAGTTTCTGACAGTGTGTGTTCCAGAGATAACAGCTTCCAGTTCAGCGTCTCTTATCTGTCTCTCTTCATATAAATGGGAACCTCATTTGCCTTTTTCCAATTCTCTTTCGGTTGTACAACAAGGAAAGATTGGCTGAATATCTTCACTAATGCGCCCCCATAGTTTTTTTTGCTCCTCTCAGCGACAACGGATATATGTTGTTTGGTCTCATTCCCTTATTAGATTTCATTCCTTAATTAGGTCTCATCTCTTTATTATGTCTCGTTCCTTTATTACGTTCTCTTTATTTAGAAGTATCGTCACATCTCTTGTTGTGTTGATTCCCTCCTGCACTTGTTTATCTGTTTTAACTACAGTATCTTTCGGAATCTCTCATTTGAAGTCTTATTGAGTCGTCTTGCTAAGCACTTGGCATACTGTTGTCATTCATTATGAACGTCCCTTCCCCCTTTCTCAGTCTTATCACTTAGAACTTAATAGTCGTCTTTGATGCTATGTAAGTTTCTAAGAATTCTTCAACTTCTCTACTCTTCTAGCTGTTGCTTTCTTGCTCTCCTGCTTGTTTCTCGGCTCTCTTCAGTATTATATGCACCATTTTTTCAAGCTGTCTTCCTCTCCTCCAAGACTTATTTGCATTTGTGATTGAACCATGAGTTCTCTTTGTGTCCCCTCCATTATTGTGTATGTGTGTTTTTGTGTGTATGTGTGTGTGTGTGTGTGTGTGTGTGTGTGTGTGTGTGTGTGTGTGTGTGTGTGTGTGTGTGTGTGTGTGTGTGTGTGTGTTGTGTGTGTGTGTCGTGTGTGTGTGTGTCTGTGTGTGTACCAGCCTAATTGTACTCGCCTAATAATGTGTTTCCTGCAAGAAATATAACTTAATGAGTCATGAGAGAAGAAATTAGCAATGTGAGGAACTTCCCAACATATTGATGTAATGTGAACAATAAAGCTAAAGACAAGCATCCTGATAATGCAGGTCATCAAATGTGTCTCACACTCTCGTGTTTCTTACAACTGCAGATACAATATCAGATGCTTTAACTGAGTACTTTTTAATTAACACACCGGCTGGTCCTCACAAATGAAGGTGACCCGACAAAGTGGGAAAAACTTTCACAGTCATTTATTCATTTACTGTCTTTCCTGAAGTGTGTTGACACGTCAGTACAGATGTCCCTCCGTACTGCGTTATGCCCAACTTTCCTTCACATTGCAGGTTGTGTACTTCTCACCTCCAGGACTCGTTTTCAGCTATTTAGCATCTTGTTCTGTTTCACGAAGAACTAAAAGGAACGATACCGTGACTGTAGTAATACACAAATAACTCACACATAGGAAACATGACATTTCGGTCCGACTTAGACCACTTACAAGACACACACGCGAAAGTGAGGGAGCCTTCTCTTTCATCCACCCACCAACAAGCTCCCCCCCCCCAATTACCTAAACATTTTCTTCCTCCATATTCCTTCCCTACTATCTCATGTCCAATCGTTTACTGTTTACTTCCATCATCTTCCTCTTTCCAATTATCACTTCTAACTTAATTATTTTACATATCCTCCCAAGTTACTTTACCAACCTCTGCAGCCTCTCTCGAGAAGTTATCAAAAAGTACCCTTCAATTTCCCCAAAAGAAAGTGTGGCAACTTGCACAATATCATTGAGTCTAACACCACTCTGTACATAATAATATAATGGATAAAATCATTAACCATAATTTTTAAAGGGGTTAACTGGTAAGCCAGCAGAAGGCCTCGGTCAGATGACCAAAAGCTCCAGCATCAGGAAACACTTGTCCTGTTCCCTAACAAATGGTCCCTTGCATACAACAGTATTTTCTTCTGCTCATTGGTTTAAAAAGATAATTCATTCATTCTACTTAAAATTTCCACGTTGGTAAATTATGGAATATATTATAAATCAATATCAATAAATAATTAGCCAATTTTAAAACCTAATAAATTTTATTCGTGAGTAAAATACGAAACCAGAAAACTCAATTAAATATTTATTTTTTACTATTAGGACTAATTAATTTAAAATGTTTTGTTACCTTCAGCCAAATAGAGAATTTATTTTGTGTGCATTTTTGAATATATAAAAATTTTTGAATATATACAAATTTACAATAAAAGGTGATTCAAGATATTTTGGAAACTATTTTTTTTATCAAAATTTTATGAAGAGGTGTAATTCGATTTTGGTGACAAGTCTATTTCATAAAATTATTATCTGGTCTGAGGGCAGGAATTGGATCTAACTCTCACAAGCAAAAAATTAATTCATATTGGTCATGAGGGACCAGGATGGAACCTAAACCACTGAGGAAGCATTGAATGAAGTTCATAGAAAAGGTACCATGATGAAAATGAGGAAGGGACCACTGATGGAAGGGACCACTGATGGAAGGGACCACTGATGGAAGGGACCACTGATGGAAGGGACCACTGATGGAAGGGACCACTGATGGAAGGGACCACTGATGGAAGGGACCATTGAAACAATACAACGGGCCACTGATGCAAAGAGAGACGACTGAGACAAAGAAAACGCACCACTTAGGCAAAAAGGGACCATTAAAAAAAATAAAAAAAAAATGAGACGAAATGGACCACTGCCACACAAAATTTCACTTTTCCTCTCAGACAAACATTTGGACTAAAACATATCCCAATTAAGTTTATTATTATTTTCCTTTACGAAAAAAAAAAAACGAAATAAAAATCCCTCCGTGTTCGCAAACCAGCGACTCCATTATGTTTGAAGCGACGCCCATCGTTCGTCGCCAAATAAATCCTGCATAAACCACCGTAAGTGACGTCTGACTCGCTCCCACATTAATCAAACGAAGTATTTCTTTTATTTAGCGCAGTAATAAAGTGATTTGGTATTTACTCGCCGGTAACAAGCGTTGCCTCTTTATTTTTCTCTACCTATATCAAAAAAAAATTCTCTACTGTTCTTGGTTAGGGCCATTACACGTTTTTTTGCGGCCCACCGAGAATCCCATTACTTTAGCCTGATGTACGACAAGCGTCAGCTGTATGTGTGTGTGTGTGTGTGTGTGTGTGTGTGTGTGTGTGTGTGTGTGTGTGTGTGTGTGTGTGTGTGTGTGTGTGTGTGTGTTTCACCAGCAGGTGACTGATGAGTATACATGCATTAGTTTAACCTGATCATCACTGGACAGGACCATGCGAGGAACCTGGCGATTGATAGATGGTACCTGGCGATTGGTGGTTGGAACTTGGCGAATGAGGAGGACTGGTGATTGAAGGGTGATACCTGGTGATTTAAGGATGGTACCTGGTGATTGATGCTTGGTTCCTGGTCATCGATGGACGATACCTGGTGTTTAAAGGGTGGTACCTCGTGACTGACATTTGGATCACGGTGATTGATGGGTCGTACATGATAAGCGAAGGGTGGTACCTGGTGATTGATGGGTGGTACCTGGTATGATTGATGGGTGGTAACCTGTGATTGATGGGTGGTACCTGGTGGTTGATGGGTGGTACCTGGTAATTGGTGGGTGGTAACCTGTGATTGATGGGTGGTACCTGGTGATTGATGGGTGGTACCTTGTGATTGATGGGTGGTACCTGGTTATTAATCGTTGGAACCCTGGGATAGAATTGTGAAATGCAGTATAGACGTTTCGCCATCTAGTGGCTTTATCAATACAAGGACATAATCTGAAGACTAGAAATATTTACAGCACCAGTGGAAGACGAGGTAATGAGTCCCTCATCCTCGGAGCAAGTGATGAGCACCGTAGTCTTGAAGACTCTGAAGCACAGGCAAGAAGATTGGTGCTTATATACTGGCGTCAGATGAGGTGCAGCGGATGAAGGCATTGTCACTGGTAGGAGGAATTTCTCAGTAAAAGTAGGCTATGCCTGAGAGTCAGGAGTAGGCAAAGAGATTGCTAAGTCCTAACTCAGTTCTTGTGCATGACCTACATCCACTGGGGAAACTCATCTGCCTTCGTGTGCTGCAACTCGTCTGACTCTGGAATCTTTCCACCTTCGTTTCCTTGGATCCAGAACCCCACCATTCCACTCCAGTTTTTGGTCCTGTTTCCTTGTATCAAATCTTGCTTCCTCCCAATTTTTCTCCACAATCCTCAACTCTCACGGATCAATCTTAGTCCCCCCACCTCCATTTCCTTTCATCCAGAGCCCGTCCACCGCCTCGCCATCTCTGCCATCACCACCGTCGTAGCTACCAGCTACCTGCCGTCGGGCTCCAGTTCTGGGACCAGCTGCCCACCGACTCTTCGCTGAATCCTCTACCTACCCCTCCCCCTCCACTATTTCAAGCCTTTTTTTTCATATTTTTTCTTTATTTATTGTTAATCTTATACCACCACTACTGTTTCCTCTTTCGCCTTCTTATTCTCCACTATTACATCAATAAATATACCAAAATTATCTTCTAGAGAACAAAAGGTCACCCTATTGACACCCTTCTAGTATCTAGCTTATTTCTGACTTGCAACAAATTGCACTTATTATCCTTCAACTCATTCAAGCAAGACTGGATTCTTTTTGCTCTTTTATGTTGGGTTTTATAATGAAGTTAAAACGGGGAGAACAATCATTTTTTTCCACTAAAAGTTTGAGAGATTTAATTACCCAAAATGGTGTTAAGGGTAACTACTGTATACATTTCAGTGATCTGAAGCCGGAATCTCTATGCATGTGCTGTATATTTATCTCATATGTATCCTTAGGTACGTTACTTATTATATATCAGTGAATGATGCAGTATCACTGCAACAGTGCTTTCGGGGGAAGTGAAAGATGCAGCATCTCACCAACAGCATCATCAAGGGAAGTGAATGATGCAGTATCTCAGCAACAGCATCATCCGGGGAAGTGAATGATGCAGCATCACTGCAATAGTGCTTTCGGGGGAAGTGAAAGATGCAGCATCTCACCAACAACATCAGGGGAAGTGAATGATGCAGCATCACTGCAACATCATTATCAGGGAAAGTGAATGACGCAGCATCACTGCAACAGCACCAACAGAGGATGCTGCTTCACAGCTAAAGCAGTAGCACCAGCATTAGCAGTGGACATGAATGAGTTTACCTGGAGTTTACCTGGAGAGAGTTCCTGGGGTCCACGCCCCCGCGGCCCGGTCTGTGACCGGGCCGCGACCAGCACCGGCGTGGGCAGTGAATGCTGCGGTATTACAGTACCAACATTAGCAACAAGATTAGCACAGGCACAGACGGAGGAAATTGACGATGCTGCAGCATCAACATCATCACTAGCAACAGACATAGCACCAACATCAGCGAAAGCACTGAATGATGCAGCCTCACAGCATTAAAACAGCAACAGCATCGACATCAGCATCATCAGCAGCAACATCACAAGAGACAGCACCAGCAATACCACCAGCGACAACAGCACCTGAAGCAAGAGCAGCACCAACAACAACACTAGCAACAGCACTAGCGACAACACCTAACACAGCCTCAGTGTCATCGGGGATATGGTTGATGCAGCTTTACAGAAACAGAAACAGCACCAGCAACAGCAGCAGAAAGTCGAAAAAAACTATAAAAACGAGGAGAAAAAGAAAGAGGAAAAGGAGCAGGAGGGGGACTAGGACGAGGAGGAGGAGGAGAAGCAGGAGAAGTAGGAGGAGGAAGAGGATGAGGAAGACAGAGGAGAAGTGATAGTACTGGTAGTAGTAATGACAGCAATAATAGTAGTAATAATAGAAACAGAAATAGTAGTAGCAGCAGCAGCACTCGTATTAATAGTAGTATTTACAAGTATTACTGTTATCAGAGAGATGATAGACTTAATAAAGGCTTATACAGCTGGTATTACCACGACCTGTCCACTGATCGTAATGGAACCGGGAGAGGGAGCTTAAGTAACGCTGTGTATATCATGGTATATCCATTACCATGACTTTATGATGGCGATACATTACTCGAAATAGGTCACTTACACATCAGGTGCTCGTGATGGAAGTTAACTGGCCCAAGTATTTATCATCAGCAATCGTTGTGATGTTTTGGTGGAAAAAATGAATATGTGAAGTGGTGGTGACGTGAAGACTGGACATCAACACGCTGTAACTCGCTCTTTATATATGTAGTTTTTTGTATGCATTTTTCATTTGAAAACAGGAGTGTCCCTGGAGAGGTGCTTCCCAGTGCCGTATTAAAAGTGGATGTGATAATAAGAAGGAAGTCACCCGGGGAGTTAGCCATGGTACCGCACAGAATATAAGTCCCCGTGAAACTGGGTTGGCAATCACGGAACCTTAAAAGCCTGAAATCGCCTCAAAACTGGGCTGTGGGTAATCACTGGACCCCACAAGCCAGAAATCCCTCAAAACTGGGCTGTGGGTAATCACTGGACCCCACAAGCCAGAAATCCCCTCAAAACTGGGCTGTGGGTAATCACTGGACCCCACAAGCCAGAAATCCCCTCAAAACTGGGCTGTGGGTAATCACTGGACCCCACAAGCCAGAAATCCCCTCAAAACTGGGCTGTGGGTAATCTGGACACATTCAATTACACCATGTAAAGAGAAAGTAAAGAGAAAGAGGTTTGCCACGTTGCTTGCCTAGGGACATCCACTAATTTTAGTGCAGCTGTGCTGGTGTAGTGCCCGGGGCATCTCTCACACTGCCGGGCACAACTGCGGTTTGAAAAACTTAGAAAAAAATGGGCAGTGCTTATGGTTATAGTAAAGCCATGAAAAATAATATTAAAAGTTATATGTGGTATTTTTGTTTACAAGAGGAGGTTTATCCTATGATTCTCCTTGACACACACACACACACACACACACAACAACAAATCTGCCTATCAATCACTGGAACCTGGCACAACATTGTGCTGTTTGGTAATGAGTGCTGGTCTGTCCTACCAAGGAGGGACAAGTCTCTTGTAACATCCGTTATTTAAGCAATAAATCCATATATTCCTTTGCACTAGTTACAGGCAGCCTCAAGCAGATTTTTGTCTTGAATTTAATTTTTTGGGTGAGTGAGGAATTCCTGCACGAGATACCACCGTTAGCAAACATGATGACTATCATGGACGAACATATTCCTGCATGTGTTGGTAATGGTGGTGTATATCAGAGAGTTAAAAGTAAGCTAAATGTAAGAAGTGAGAGAGAGCCAGAGCACCGATGTAGCCAGGATCATATGATTCATAGGCAGTATGACACGAAACAACACAGGGTAAGGCAACACAGGGTAAGACAACACAGGGTAAGGCAAAACAGGGAAAGACAACACAGGGAAAGACAACACAGGGAAAGACAACACAGGGTAAGGCAACACAGGGTAAGGCAACACAGGGTAAGACAACACAGGGTAAGACAACACAGGGCAAGACAAGCTTTTCCTTAACTTCCCCGACAACACCCTGCTTCCTGATTCCTGCTGAGTGGACCTGGTTGATGATCAATCATCATAATTCTAGCAATCAAATGGCTAAATACAGAAGATAAAAACTCGTTCATAACCCGGAATACATAGATAACTTCATTCACTACTTGGATCAATACTATAAGAATTACGAGCCCAATGACACATAAAAATATCCAATGGTGATTTAGTTGCCACAATTAAGGAGTCGTTCACAAGTCGAGTAGAAAAGAGAACAAAATCTTCCACCATAAATTACAACAAATGCCATCATTAATACTATAATGACCCACAACAAAGCAATTTAATACATGTACCCAGGAGGACTGGTAAAGCATTCCGTGAATATAGAACCCCAAACTTGCTCAGAACTTTCCAAGCTAAAGTAACAAATGCAAGGAATAGAAAGCAAGAACTTTCACAACAGGAATGGAAACAATTTATTAGTTAAATAGATCTACCCCTTTAAGTCTGGCTTGGAAAGATATAAATAAAAAAGAAACAGGAAACAGACTGGTAATGTTGCTCATCCGTTTCCTCCTGAAAAAAAAGCAAATATTTTTTACGAGCTAAAATATTGATGAAAGTGATTGCCTCTTTACTGAACATGAATTAAATAATGCATTAACTAAAGGTTAGTTAACCCCTCCTGGAGAGGATGGCATAACTTATGATATTCCTTTTGTTACCAATGTATAATCTCTGTTATATCGAAGGTGTTCCGTCTACTTCCTGGACAAACAGTCTAATTGCGCCTATCCCTAAGCCCGAACTGCCTGATACATTTAGACCGATCTCCTTAACCAATTGTCTTTGTAAAACTTTTGAAAGAATGATACTTAACAGACTGTACTATAGAACCTGACACCAAGTTTCCCCTCATCTCTATGGTTTCATGAAAGAAAAGGTGTTTAGAATCGCATTTCCACCTTTCTCACTGCACACACCTAAACTAATTTTACTGCATTTCATGATATAAAATCCGCATTTGTTATAGAAGCACAAATGAATATTGGTGGTAAACAAAATAAATACTGGGGGTAACCTACTCAGTTGGATAATAGGATATATGTCAAATAGAGTACTCTTTGTCCTCTGCCTAGAAACGAGTCTAAAGAAGTGTTCCTAGGTACACCGCAGGGAGGTGTTCTCAGTCCCATGCTATTTACTGTTCCGATTAATTCACTCCTAAATACTTTACCTGCCTCATCTCATGATGTCATCAGCATAGCTATTAGCTATGATGATATCATGATCCATTCAACAGTGTATAAGATGATGGGTACCATTCCTAACCAGGTTCATGTAATAATCTACCATACCACAATTAAACAGGAAATGTAAAGATGGGCTAAATTCTATTAAAGCTGTTTGCTGGCTACATCCCCAACAACGGTGTTAATGTGAGAACAGTAAAAATGATGTACAGTTGGAGAAAAAAAAAATCTCAACTCTCTCTGCTGGGCGGAAGTGATACATGGCAACTCAGGTGTTGTAAACAAAGGAATAAAGTCTGCTTTCACGAATGAATTAACCCACTTTGTAACGATGATATTTGATAGTACTTTCTGTGTATCTTTTTTGTTGGCAGATTTATGTTCTGGTATATATTAGCTGATTTAGAATAATGATGAATGTCTTGTATTATGAGTAGGTTTTCCTGGTTTTGATTAACCATTTCTGTTTAATAACGTTGTCAACGTTGCAATTTCTTCTGCAAACAATTGCATAACGTGTGTAAGTTAGATTTAGAGGAGAAACTGCAGTTTAGCCTTTTGAAGATTATTTGCTAAAGAACTCAACTGCTATTCTTTTTTAGAACTTTTAGTACTAAAACGTCATTATACTTCCGAATTAGGAACAACATGTGTTTGCCTAGCATGGAGTGCAATAGCTGAACACATTAGAAGACGAATTCAGATGGTAATATTTGTAGGAGAGGTGTCAGACCAAGGTGTTGACATGACTATTAATACAGTGTGGCAGACAACACATGCCGCGTTTATGTTATGGATCGTTGGAAAGCCAAAATTGCCCAGAGTGGGCGTTTTATCTGGAAGAGGGAGGGAGAGGGAGAGGGAGAGGGAGAGGGAGAGTGGCCCCTCCTCAGTATCTCGCTCAGGCAAGGCAAGGATATCACATGACACTGTGTTTACAAGGTGACATAACCCAAAAATACGGCTACTGAGTGATATAACTTAAAAATCAGGGCTGTAAGGTGACATAACTCATAAATTACAATTGTAAAGTGAAATAACTCATAAATCACAACTGCAAGGTGAACTAACTCATAAATCACAACTGTAAGATGAAATAACTCATAACTCACAGCTGCAAGGTGACATAACTCATAAATCACAGCTGCAAAGTGACATAACTCATAAATCGAACTTAAATAGCCGACACTGCTAACAGGAAGACAGAATCCTGACTTGAGTGTCCTTCTGGTTGAGAGAAAGTGACCCTTAAGTAACCCAGAAATAAGATTGGAATCCGATTGGCCGACTGTGGTAAGGGAGGCGCATTCCACAATTCCCTTGATAGGTAAAAGAACATATACACACTTTAAGGGATATGTTATTTTGGCAACGTTTCGCTCACCAAGAACTTTGTCAATACTGGAACACAACATAATCACTATAATAGGCTAGCTGACCTATGGTGTAGGTAGTAATAGTGTAGTAGTAGATAGTAGTAGTAGTAGTAGTATTAGTAGTAGTAATATTAGTAGTAGTAATAATAAACAATCGTGTCATTACGATTTCGTGAGTCAGTAGTAATAATAGTAGTAATAGTAGTAGTAGTTGTTACAGCAGCAGCAGCAGCTATATAACATTGGAGGTAATTCTTGGTTATGTGACAGAGATGACAAAAATGACAGATGACAAAAATGACAGATGACAAAAATGACAGATGACAAAAATGACAGATGACAAAAATGACAGATGACAAAAATGACAGATGACAAAAATGACAGATGACAAAAATGACAGATAACAAAAATGACAGATGACAAAAATGACAGATGACAAAAATGACAGATGACAAAAATGACAGATGACAAAAATGACAGATGACAAAAATGACAAATGACAAAAATGACAGATGACAAAAATGACAGATGACAAAAATGACAGATGACAAAAGTGACAGATGACAAAAGTGACAGATGACAAAAATGACAAATGACAAAAATGACAAATGACAAAAGTGACAGATGACAAAAGTGACAGATGACAAAAATGACAAATGACAAAAATGACAAATGACAAAAATGACAAATGACAAAAATGACAGATGACAAAAATGACAAATGACAAAAATGACAGATGACAAAAGTGACATATGACAAACTGCTTAATTCTGCTAATAATAGTGTCTGAAATACCGACTGAGGATGATTCAAGGTATTGTGTGCTAATGCTTCCCCCCCCCCCCCCCCCCACACACACACTGTTACCTCTACACACCCACTGATGAGCGAAACGTTGACACTGTAAAATATCACACTATTTTAAGTTATATCTTCTTGAATAATATATTATCAGTAATTCTACCAACATTATTACACGTTTCCCGTATTTTTTTTTTAAATTTCATCATCAAACCGATTGAAATAAACCTTAAACAGCCTCATAAAAAGAGATTAGAATTTTAGGCATGAATTTACTCGATTTGAGGAATAATTTTAAGAAAGAAAATCTAATTTTGGGCACCTACTTTGTGGTGCTTGTTCAGGTGCAAAAAGATTTCTGACACGAATACTAACATTATATATATGTGGTGCCGAATAGGTAAAAGTGGCCAATTAGCAAGAACTCATCTAGAATTAAGTCCTTTCTAAAATTTTCTCTTACAAATTTAAAGATTTTTTTTTTATTTATGTTATGTAAAAATTAATAATTTTGTACCAAAAGAACCTTAGAAAACTTACCTAACCTTATTATAACAAGCGCAATTTAATTTAGCCTAACCCAACTAAATATATTTTAGATAAGTTTACAATAATTTAATAATAAACAAACAAATATTTTTTTCGTAATATTCAGAGTTATTTTGCGAAATTATTGCATAAATAAATTTTCACTTGTCCTATATGGCAAGATGAACGTTGCTATTTAAGCCAAGATCGCAAGTTCTGCCTATTCGGCACGACATATATATATATATAATATATATATATATATATATATATATATATACATATATTATATAAATATAAACAAATACGTAAATAGACACGAAATTCAGCAACAGGAAACATTACTCACTTTCAACACAGTAACATTTTTATAGATCCCAAAACACATTTTTCCAAAAATGTTGCAACAGGCAATGTGGAGTTGCCAGTGCAGTGGTAAGTGCGTGTCTGTGTTAGTGCTGAGTCAATACTACTGGAGTGAATATTTCCCAGACTTTCACCAATACATAGACAGATACACGTACTGCTTGCACTCGTGCACACTCACACACACACACACACACACACACACACACACACACACACACACACACACACACACACACACACACACACACACACACACACAATGATCACAAAAACCGACAGAGAAGTATGTGAAGAGTTCAACACTAGATTTAATTAAGTAGGTATTTTCAGTGGAGACTCCAGAAAGTCGGAATGATGGGGTACACCAACAAGTGCTGGAAGCAATACACACAACAGAGGAAGAGGTGAAGAGGCTGCAAAGTGCCTAGATACCTCAAAGGTTGTGGGGCCAGACATCTCTCCATGGGTTCTGAGAGAAGAAGTAGAGGCGATGTGTGTGCCAGTACCAACATTCTTTAATACATCTATCCAAATAGGGGAACTGTAGTATAGAAGACAGCAAGTGTAGTCCCAGTTTTTAAGAGAGGAGACAGTATTAACTGCAGACCAGTGTCGCTGTTATGTATAGTATGCAAAGTCATGGAGAAGATTATCAGGAGAAGAGTGGTGGAGTACCTAGAAAGGAATGAACTTGTATATGATAACCAGCACGGTTTCAGGGAAGGGAAAGCCTGTGTCACAAACCTCCTGGAATTTTAGGACAAGGTAACAGAAGTAAGACAAAATAGAGAGATGTGGGTAGACTGCATTTTCTTGGGCTGAAATAAGGTTGTCGACACAGTTCCACAGTCATGAATAACAGGAAAGGCACTGCAGTGGATCAGAGAATATCTGACAGAAAGGAAACAACGAGTGATGGTACATGACGAGGTGTTAGAATAGGGTCAGTCAAAGGGGCGGTGCTGTTTCTGATATACGTATATGACATGACGGATGGGATAAATTCAGAGGCGTCCCTGTCTCCAGACGTTTAGAAGCTAATGAGAAGAATTCAAACGGACGAGGATCAGGTAGGAATACAAAAGGATCTGGACAGGCTGCAAGCCTGGTCCAGCAACTGGGTCCTGGAGTTTAACCCCACCAAATGCAAAACCATGAAAGTTGGGGAAGGTTAAAGATCGCAGACAGAATATACGATAGGGGGTCAAAGAGTGAAAACCTCGCTCAAGGAAAAGGATTTGTGCAAGAAAGGTATAAAATACCGACAAAATGAAAGTAAAGACACATGTTGCACATGTGTCTTTACTTTCAAGGAAAAGGATCTTGGGGTAAGTATAATACAGGGGTGCACATCAACTACATTACTGACGCAGCATATGGTGGACTGGGAAACCAAAGAATAGCGTTTTGACGTCTTAATAAAGAATCGTTTAAGATTGCATACCGTGTTCGTCAGGCCCATATTGGAATATGTAGCACCATTATGGAACCCACACCTTGTCAAGCACATCAAGAAATTAGAGAAAGTGCAAAGGTTTGCAACAAGACTAGTTCCGGAGCTAAAAGGTATGTCCTACGAGGAGAGGTTAAGAGAAATCGACCTGCCGACACTGGAGGACAATAGGGATCGGGTAGACATGATAAAGACAAATAAAATGCTGAGAGGAATTGACAAGGTGGATAGGGACAGGATGTTTCAGCAACTAGGGGTCACAACTAGAAGTTGAGGACTCAGATGAGCCATAGGGATGCTAGCAATTATTACTGCAGTCTGGAGACTGCAGTAATAATTGCCTCAGGCGAGCGAAAATTTACAACGCTTCAAACTGGACCACACCTTCCTACAAACAACTTCAGCCTAACATGCTAGGCTTGCTTCAGGTTGCGAGGACATACGATGGTGTGGTTGCCTCAGAGCTAATTGCATTTTACTCCCGTTTGGTGTATTAACCACACGGAGAGTAGAATGAAATTAGCTCAGAGGCACCCACACCATCGTATGTCCTCGGATCACGGTGCAATACCTAGCTCTGCTGGGTGCGTGATTCTTGTAGGATTAAAGCGTCGTGAATTTTCGCTCACCCTGAGGAGGGCTAAAACAACACTGGTTCGATTCCCCGGCTAGTCGCAGTATTGTTATAGATTAAATACCACTTGTTCGTGATTGCAATATTATATACTAGATCCAACATTGTGATCCTAGTCTCCCTTCTCAAACCCCCAAAAGCTCTCATATTACATTCTCATACCTCACAAAGACGTATTTATAGATTATAGGACACTATGGAATAATGTTAGAACTAGCACAAATGTAACATGGTTTACCAGTGACACCATCTGTGACCTTACTGTCTACTGTCTCTTCTCTGCCTTAGACGTTTTCATTCTGTGTCAAAAATCACAGTCGTCCCATTCATTGGTCATCTGCTCAAAAAACTATCTACGCTTCTTCTAGCCATCAAAGTCGCCATCTTGTAGCATCAGCCCTCATAAAGAATTTTCCTGGCATGACTCTTACTCCTGGAATTGCTTCTGTAGATTCCTGGCTTTCTCAGTACATTATCAAAAGTTCTGATCTTCAGAACACTCGTGACTTGACCTGATCTGTCTCTTCATCCCTTTCCCATTACCTCTCATGATCTGTGATGTACAGAAGTGTGCATATAGTGTACAATGAATTGTGTGTGACACTATGGTGATAATGTCTAGATGAATTAACTAAATATAGTGCAGTTTACATTATTTAAATTTATAAATTCTTTTACTTCGTAACTGCTAATTAAGTTATTTTTTAGTTGGCAAAATTTGCTCAAAAATTGCATTGGTTTATCACAAAACGAAATAAAATCGTACAGAAACTCGAGTCTTAAGTTATGGCAGAAGCAGTGATGTAAAGGGTTCCAGAAATATTGTTTTACTGAGTATTTAAGTAGTGTTATCAGCTCCAGGATAAAGTTGTGGGTACAACTGTTGTGAAGTTTAACAATAGTTATGATAACGCAAATAATTGCTATTAATTACACACAGGTAATTAATCTTCACACAAACTATACGAAAAAATAAGACTGAATTAGGAAGGTACACAGCCATACTATGAGATCCACCACTAAGGTCATGATGGTCACCAGGTCAAACACTGTTTTCCTTTCTATTTCCTTGCTTTTAATCATGTTGGTCACCAGGTCACTTTTCTCCTTTCGTTTTCGTGCTTTTTAATCATGTCAGATAATATTGTTATACCTCTATTCCATGTCTTTTTTTGCGATAAATCATGAGTGAAATCAAATTAATAATCAGTAATTTGTACATAATATTCATGTTTATCGTATTACCTGATTAATTTAAATAAGATGGTTCATAAGATTAGATTTTCTGTTTATAATTATCATGTAAATGTGGGTTTTTGTGCCAAGTGTTGTTCAACCTTAGGAAAGCTTTTACGTAACATTAATAACAAAAAAAGGCACAATACCGTGACTGGAACGATACACCTAACTATGACCACATATGGCTAATATATATTGTTTACACTCAATGTCCAGCACTAAATTTTCTTTATTAGTTTCTGGCAGGTCTTGATAAGGAGAAAAGTCTGTCAAGATATACCAGTCAAACACCAGATATTTTTCTGGTTGATTCACTCATAAACTTTTAAAAACAGTCTAGACATAACATAGGAAATTGCAAGATTCAGGATTTCAAGTGAAACATTTCAGATAATTTGTGTGAAATATGAATCACAGGCTGTGATTGCGTTTTTGCCACGATGTTTCTGTTAGTTACTTTGAAAGTTTGTGACTTTTTTGGGTTATCCTAGGTTCTCTACACATATGCTGCTATGTATGATAATTCTATGTAACTATATTGTGTATACCTGAATAAATTTACTTACTTACTTACTTACTTAGTGTGCATAGTGCAGCTCAGAGCAGCTTTTTCGTGTTCATGAAATAACCAAATTGATTGTGTGTCTTCAGATTCAGCTTTTAATCTTCTTCGATGCGGAAGATTAAGTTTTTCTGATACATAACACAACCCACTTTCTGTTTCCATCAACACGTTTAATTAATATATCTATACATGTTATGTTCCTAAAGATGGTGGGAAAAATAGACAACGTACTGACAGAGATAAGCACACAATAAAACGTTCACAAACATTTATACAGCCACGTAAGTGAAAACAAAAGAAATTAACATAAACACATTATGAAACATAAAAGAAGTCCGAGATTTTCACTAAGTAACCTCACCTTGGTGGCCGAGTTGGGAGACAGCTCAGTCTGGTCTCGCTGGTCTCCTGTTCGTAGCTGTCTTGGTGGGTGGAATTACAGGGCGCAGATTTGTGTGTGTCCCCTCCTGTTATTCCACCCACCAAGACAGCCGCGAACAGTAGACCAGCTAGACGAGACTGAGCTGCCACCCAGCAAGGTCACAGGGAAGGGGCCAACAACCGCTGAGCCAGGGGAAGTGAGGAAGGGAGGTCATCTGAGGGCCCACAGATGGACTTCTGGAGACATGGAACTAGAGAAAGCATATACACGCGCGCGCTCACACACACAAACACACACAAACACACACACACACACACACACCTGAATATGACCACACCAAACATTGACCTCACCTAACTATGACCACACCTGACAATGACTTCATCTAACTATGACCACACCTGACATTGATCTCACCTAACTATGACCAAACCTGACAATGACCACACCTAACTATGACCTCACCTAACTATGACCTCACCTAACTATGGCCACACCTGACAATGACCACACCTAACTATGACCACACCTGACAATGACCTCACCCAACTATGACCCCACCCAACTATGACCCCACCCAACTATGACCCCACCCAACTATGACCCCACCTGACAATGACCTCACCCAACTATGACCACACCTGACAATGACTTCACATCGCTATGACCACACCTGACAATGACCTCATCTAAATATGACCATGCCTGACTATGACCTCACCTGACAATGACCTCATCTAAATATGACCACACCTGACAATGACCTCACCTAACTATGACTACATCTGACAATGACCTCACCTCACTATGACCACACCTAACTATGACCTCGCCTAACTATGATCACACCTTAGGAAGGGAGTTCATCTGAGGGGACACAGATGGACTTCTGGAGACAGGGAACTAGGGAAAGCACAATAGAAGTGGGAGTGTGGAAGGGTTGACATCCGGGGGCCCACGGATGGAGACCTGGAAACATGATCCAGAAGAAAAGCAGAGAGAAGGCAAAAGAAAGAATGGCGTACCTTGGAAAAGAGGGGACACAGGTGGACTCCTAGACACAGAAACCTGACAGTGACCTCACCTAACTATGACCACACCTGACAATAACTTCACCTAACTATGACCACACCTGACAATGACCTCATCTAACTATGACCACACCTGACATTGATCTCACCTAACTATGGCCAAACCTGACAATGACCACACCTAACTATGACCTCACCTAACTATGGCCACACCTGACAATGACCACACCTAACTATGACCACACCTGACAATGACCTCACCCAACTATGACCACACCTGACAATGACCTCACCCAACTATGACCCCACCCAGCTATGACCCCACCTGACAATGACCTCACCCAACTATGACCACACCTGACAATGACTTCACATCGCTTTGACCACACCTGACAATGACCTCATCTAAATATGACCACGCCTGACTATGACCTCACCTGACAATGACCTCATCTAAATATGACCACACCTGACAATGACCTCACCTAACTATGACTACATCTGACAATGACCTCACCTCACTATGACCACACCTAACTATGACCTCGCCTAACTATGATCACACCTTAGGAAGGGAGTTCATCTGAGGGGACACAGATGGACTTCTGGAGAAAGGGAACTAGGGAAAGCACAATAGAAGTGGGAGTGTGGAAGGGTTGACATCCGGGGGCCCACGGATGGAGACCTGGAAACATGATCCAGAAGATAAGCAGAGAGAAGGCAAAAGAAAGAATGGCGTACCTTGGAAAAGAGGGGACACATGTGGACTCCTAGACACAGAAACCTGACAGTGACCTCACCTAACTATGACCACATGTGACAATAACTTCACCTAACTATGACCACACCTGACAATGACCTCATCTAACTATGACTACACCTGACATTGACCTCACCTAACTATGGCCACACCTGACAATGACCACACCTAACTATGACCACACCTGACAATGACCTCACCCAACTATGACCACACCTGACAATGACCTCTCCCAACTATGACCCCACCTGACAATGACCTCACCCAACTATGACCACACCTGACAATGACCTCACCTCACTATGACCTCGCCTAACTATGACCACACCTTAGGAAGGGAGTTCATCTGAGGGGACACAGATGGACTTCTGGAGACAGGGAACTAGGGAAAGCACAATAGAAGTGGGAGTGTGGAAGGGTTGACATCCGGGGGCCCACGGATGGAGACCTGGAAACATGATCCAGAAGATAAGCAGAGAGAAGGCAAAAGAAAGAATGGCGTACCTTTGAAAAGAGGGGACACAGGTGGAATCCTAGACACAGAAACCTGACAGTGACCTCACCTAACTATGACCACACCTGACAATAACCTCACCTAACTATGACCACACCTGACAATGATCTCACTTAACTATGACCACACCTAACAATGATCACACCTAACAATGACCTCAGGTCACTATGCCCACACCTGACAATGACCTCACCTAACTATGACACACCTGACAATGACCACACCTGACAATGGCCTCACCTCACTATGACCTCACTTCACTATGACCACACCTCACAATGATGTCACCTAACTATGACACACCTGACAATGACCACATCTATCTATGACCAAGCCTGATAATGACCTAACCTAAGAATGACCACACCTGACAGTGACCTCACCTATGACCACACATGACAATGACCTCACTGTGACCTCACCTCACTATGACCACACCTGACAATTATCTCACCTAGCTATAAGCACACCTGACAATGATTTCACCTCATTATGACCTCGCCTCACTATGACCACACTGACAATGACATCACCTCACTATGACCTCACCTAATTATGACTTCACCTAGCTATGAGCTCACCTGAGGAAGGGAGTTAATCTGAAGGGACACAGATGAATTTCTGGAGACACAGAACTAGGGAAAGCAACAAAGAAATGGATGTGGGGAGTGTGGAAGGGTTGACATCCGGGGGCCCACGGATGGAATCCTGGAAACATGATCCAAAAAATAAGCAGAGAGAAGGCAAAAGAAAGAATGGCGTTCCTTGGAAAAGAGGGGACACAGGTGGACTCCTAGACACAGAAACCTGAGAGAAGCTCCAGGATGGTTGAAGGCTGGAAGGGGGCTCCGGGGGGGGGGGCTCCACGTTGTAGGTCAGGAAACTCAGAGATAACTAACTCTGATGCTGACATTGGTCACTAACATTTCTCGAAAGTTTTTAGCCACAAACACACACACACACACACACACACACACACACACACACACACACACACACACAGGAGAGCAGGATAAAGAAGATGACAAGGTTATTGAGTAGTTAAAAGGGTGAGAGTCGTAACTGCATGGGTGTGAGATGACAGCAGGGTGAGGGAGATGACAGCAGGGTGAGGTAGATGACAGCAGGGTGAGGGAGATGACAGCAGGGTGAGGTAGATGACAGCAGGGTGAGGGAGATGACAGCAGGGTGAGGTAGATGACAGCAGGGTGAGGTAGATGACAGCAGGGTGAGGGAGATGACAGCAGGGTGAGGGAGATGACAGCAGGGTGAGGGAGATGACAGCAGGGTGAGGGAGATGACAGCGGGGTGAGGGAGATGACAGCAGGGTGAGGGAGATGACAGCAGGGTGAGGTAGATGACAGCAGGGTGAGGGAGATGACAGTAGGGTGAGGTAGATGACAGCAGGGTGAGGTAGATGACAGCAGGGTGAGGTAGATGACAGCAGGGTGAGGGAGATGACAGCAGGGTGAGGGAGATGACAGCAGGGTGAGGGAGATGACAGCAGGGCGAGGGAGATGACAGCAGGGCGAGGGAGATGACAGCAGGGTGAGGGAGATGACAGCAGGTTGAGGGAGATGACAGCAGGGTGAGGGAGATGACAGCAGGGTGGGGAGATGACAGCAGGGTGAGGGAGATGACAGCAGGGTGAGGGAGATGACAGCAGGGTGAGGGAGATGACAGCACGGTGAGGTAGATGACAGCAGGGTGAGGGAGATGACAGCAGGGTGAGGTAGATGACAGCAGGGTGAGGGAGATGACAGCAGGGTGAGGGAGATGACAGCAGGGTGAGGGAGATGACAGCAGGGTGAGGGAGATGACAGCAGGGCGAAGGAGATGACAGCAGGATGAGGTAGATGACAGCAGGGTGAGGGAGATGACAGCAGGGTGAGGTAGATGACAGCAGGGTGAAGTAGATGATAGCAGGGTGAGGTAGATGACAGCAGGATGAGGTAGATGACAGCAGGGTGAGGGAGATGATAGCAGGGTGAGGGAGATGACAGCAAGGTAGGGGAGATGACAGCAGGGTGAGGTAGATGACAGCAGGGTGAGGTAGATGACAGCAGGGTGAGGTAGATGACAGCAGGGTGAGGTAGATGACAGCAGGCTGAGGTAGATGACAGCAGGCTGAGGTAGATGACAGCAGGCTGAGGTAGATGACAGCAGGGTGAGGTAGATGACAGCAGGGTGAGGTAGATGACAGCAGGGTGAGGTAGATGACAGCAGGGTGAGGTAGATGACAGCAGGGTGAGGTAGATGACAGCAGGGTGAGGTAGATGACAGCAGGGTGAGGTAGATGACAGCAGGGTGAGGTAGATGACAGCAGGGTGAGGTAGATGACAGCAGGGTGAGGTAGATGACAGCAGGGTGAGGTAGATGACAGCAGGCTGAGGTAGATGACAGCAGGCTGAGGTAGATGACAGCAGGCTGAGGTAGATGACAGCAGGGTGAGGTAGATGACAGCAGGGTGAGGTAGATGACAGCAGGGTGAGGTAGATGACAGCAGGGTGAGGTAGATGACAGCAGGGTGAGGTAGATGACAGCAGGGTGAGGTAGATGACAGCAGGCTGAGGTAGATGACAGCAGGCTGAGGTAGATGACAGCAGGCTGAGGTAGATGACAGCAGGGTGAGGTAGATGACAGCAGGGTGAGGTAGATGACAGCAGGGTGAGGTAGATGACAGCAGGGTGAGGTAGATGACAGCAGGGTGAGGTAGATGACAGCAGGGTGAGGTAGATGACAGCAGGGTGAGGTAGATGACAGCAGGGTGAGGTAGATGACAGCAGGGTGAGGTAGATGACAGCAGGGTGAGGTAGATGACAGCAGAGTGAGGTAGATGACAGCAGGGTGAGGGAGATGACAGCAGGGTGAGGTAGATGACAGCAGGGTGAGGTAGATGACAGCAGGGTGAGGTAGATGACAGCAGGGTGAGGGAGATGATAGTCACAACTACTGTAACTAAAGTGACTCCATTGAATGATAATATCTTAATTTTCATGGCTCTTTTCTTTGGTAAACAGACATTAATAACTAAAACAATTAGACAGATTCTGTGTCACACTTTGCCTCTGTCAGTGTAAGTCAGAACTGTGACTGACATTGATAGAAAAGACAAAATGTAAATAAGAACAGACTGGTTTAGTGTTTTTCTGGATGAGAATTGCCATAGTTATCATCGTCATCAGTGTCTGTATAGTAATATCCGTAATGAAACTCACAATCAGACTGTGGCTCATCATCTTCTAAACCAAATAAATCATCGTCACCATCATCACAACTCATCAAGACTCTTTGCTCTGGTCCCATCTTACTTTATCCAATCTGTTTGATACATCTTAATATCTTGGAAATTAATTATGAGCTAACCTAATCTAGGATATCGTGAAGGTGACCAAGCAACGAGAGGACGATGGCGTTGTAGTGATCCGAGGAACATAAGGGTAAATACAATTCTTTGGACATTATCATCACATAATTATTCATGAACTTACTAATCACATAAAACATAATTGTATAAAACAGCTGTATTGAATATATCAACAATGTTGTGAACTTGCCAGGTTGCAGGACCAACAATGTAGCAGGCTTGCCAGGTTGCAAGACCAACAATGTTGTGGACTTGCCAGGTTGCAGGACCAACAATGTAGCAGCCTTGCCAGGTTGCAGGACCAACAATGTAGCAGGCTTGCCAGACTGCAGGATCAATGATATGGAGGACTTGCCAGGTTACAAGTCCTCCACATTGTTGATGTGTTCTGATAGTGTTATTTTTTGTATTTATATTGTTCTGGGAGAAATTAATGCCAGTGTGGGAGACACTGCTGTGGAAAGTGGAACAGGAAAGCGTACATAACATTACAGCAACATAAAAGAACAGTATATCACTATAGAAGAACAGTACAGTAGTTCTCAAAATAAGATACAGTGATATGGAAGAACAACACGGTACCTTATAAAGCAGTACAAGAACAGTATGGAAAAGCGTAAGAAAAGCACAATAACATACGAGAAAACAGAGTAACAACTGTATAGTGATACATGTGGAATATAACAGCTTGATTCTGGTGATCGGTGCTTCGCATAATCTAACAGAGGTTTCATGTCCCCCAGACACAGTTTTCAGTTTTCTGACATAAACAGATCACAGTGTCTGATACCAGTGCACTCAGATCTCATGATATCTGCGAGTTCTTGTCAATAAGAGCTGATATACTTCATTAACAGTCTATCGAAGTTAGTGAACAAATAGATGGTAACGAGATGAGAACAGCGACACTGCGAGATCAACAGTCAGAGTTATGACGCTTCCCAGGTCGAAGCCACACTCTTTTTCCTTTATAAATACACATCAAGATAATCTTGCACACACTGCTGCTCATGTCACTAATGTTTCTAAGTCCTCTCCATTTCATGCTTCTCTTGTCATCTCCAGTGTTTTGGTGAAACTGGCCTCTTCCTTTCTCATTGAATTACAAAGCATGTTTTCGCCTTGGAAATAAATGGTATAAAATGTCGACACAATGGAAATATAAACACATACTGCATATGTGTTTATATTTCAATATTTTCGCCTTGCCGACGCCAACAATACTTTACTTTTTCATGTCAGAAATCACATTCATCTCACTAATTGGTCCTCTTAAACTATCTACGTTTCAAAGACTCCGTCTTGTAGAATCAGCCCTCGTACACAACTTTCCTAACATGACTCAGTCCTGGAATTGTTTCTGGAGATTCCTGGCTTTCTCAATACAATGTCAAATGTTGTGATCTTTAGAACACTCGTGACTTGACCTTTACCTTATGTTGTGATCTGTGATGTATAAAAGTTAGCATATAGTGTACCATATATCGTACAGGAACTCCAATCTTAAGTTATGGAAGAAGCAGTGATGAAAAAGGTTCCAGAAATATTGCTTGACTGAGTATTTAAGTAGTATTATGAGCTCCAGGATAAAGTTGTGAGTACAACTGTTGTAAAGTTTAACAATAGTTATAACGCAAATATTAAGTAATTAAACATTACAAAACACTATATGAAAAAAAAGAATGAATTAGAAAGCTAGACAGCCACACTGTGAGATCCACCTCTGGGGTCATGATGGTCACCGGGTCAAAACTTTTTTCCTTTCTATTTTATGCTTTTTCCTCTTACGTTATATATTTTCATTATACCTCTAGTCGATGTCTTTTTTTGCGACAGTTCATGGATGAAATGAAATTAATAATCACTAATATGTAAACAACCGTATTTATGTTTATTATTATAATTGCCTTAATAATTTAATAATGGTTTATAAGATTAGAGTTTCCATTTATTTATTATCATGCAAATGTGGGATTTTTTGTACCAAATGTTGCTTAGTCTTTGACATATTCGCTTAGGAGAGCTTTTATGTAACATTTCCATGACTAATAAATTTTAGTGCTGTACACATAATATACAGCAATAAATTTTCTTTATCAGTGTCTGGCAGGTCTTGATAGGGAGAAACATCTGTCAAGTTATACCACTCAAACACCAGATATTTTTTTGTTGTGGTTGATTCATTCATAAACTTTTAAAAACAGTCTAGACTTAACATAGGAAGTTGCAAGACTCGGGATTTCAAGTGAAACATTTCGGGTAATTTGAGTGAAATTTAAATCACAGGCTGTGATTCCACTTTTGTCACGATGTTTCTGTTAGTTACTTTCGAAGTTTGTTAGTGAGCATAGTGCAGCTCAGAGCAGCTTTTTCATGTTCAAGAAATAACCAAATAGACTATGTGTCTTCAGATTCAGAGTTTAATCTTCTTCGATGCGGAAGATTCAATTTTTCTGATACGTAACATAACCTACTTTCTGTTTCCATCAGTAAGTTTAGTTAGTAGACGTAGAGTAAGTATAGTAGTTAATATAAGTATAGTTAATACGTGTATAATAAATTAACATAAGTATAATATAATATAAGCATAGTAACTTAGCTAATATTAGTAAGTAATATCAGTATAGTAAGTTTAGTTAATCAATAAGTTTGGTTAATACCTATACGTGGTATGTTCCTAGACATAGTGGGAAGAAATAGATTGGGCAGACTGGCAAAGATACACACACAGTAAAACGTTCACATAACACATTTATACAGCGAAATTAACAAACACATTATGAAACATAAATAGAAGTCCGAAATTATTACCTAGTAACCTCACCTGGGTGGCCGAGTTGGGAGGCAGCTCAGTCTGGTCTCGCTGGTCTCCTGTTCGCAGCTGTCTTGGTGGGTGGAATTACAGGACGCAGTTTTCTGTGTGTCCCCTCCTGTGATTACACCCACCAAGACAGCCGCGAACAGTAGAACCAGCTAGACGAGACTGAGCTGCCACCCAGCAAGGTCACTGGGAAGGGGCCAACAACCGCTGAGCCTGGGGAAGTGAGGAAGGGAGGTCATCTGAGGGCCCACAGATGGACTTCTGGAGACATGGAACTAGGGAAAGCATACACACACACACACACACACACACACACCTGACCATGACTCCACCTAACTATGACCTCACCTAACTACGACCACACCTAAGATTAAGGGAGTTTCTGTGAAGGGAAACGGAAGTAGGGGAAAGCGGGAGTGGGGAAGGATTGAAACCCGGGGCCCCACGGATGGAGACCCGGAAACAGGGTGGGGGAGATGATGACAGCAGGGTGGGAGAGATGATGATGACAGCAGTGTGGGGGAGATGATGATGACAGCAGGGTGGGGGGGAGAGACGAGACGACGACATCAGGGTGGGGGGGGAGAGACGAAGAGACGACACCATGGTGGGGGAGAGACGAGACGACGACACCAGGGTGGGGGGGGGGGAGAGAGACGAGACGACGACACCAGGGTGGGGGGGGGAGACGACGACACCAGGGTGGGAGGAGAACAGTATGGAAAAGTGCTAGAAAAGCACAATAACACAGTATAGTGATACATAGTGATACATAGTGATACATAGTGATACAGAACATACATGTGAAATGTAACAGCTTGATTCTGGCAATCGCAGCTTCACATAATTTAAGAGACTTTTTATGTTGGCTATACACACAGTTTTCTGGCATAAACAGATGACAGATGAAATAGTTAAATTACTAGGAATCGTTGGAATAAGATTAATTACCAAAGATATATATATATAATATATATATATATATATATATATATATATATATATAATATATATATATATATATATATATATATATATATATATATATATTATATTCTTAGCTGTTCTTTGATTTGTTTAAACATGTCTCTTATTTATTTGAAACACACTGAGTCAAAATATTACTAGTCGACAATTTAATTTCAATTTCACTTGATAAATATATATTTTCAAGTGTACACTTGGGTTGAATTAATGATATTGCTTCGGGTTTGAAGAGTAAACCTTTGATAAAGAAAGTTTGATCGGTCTCTTGATGCCTCAAAGACTCCTTACTGAGAATACAACACAATTAAATTAGTTTGTGTGTGAGAAGTTGGCTTCGGCGGAGCATTGCTATGTCTGACGTGCAACTAGGCCGGCCATGCTGACTGTCTGTGTGTTTACCTCTGTCTCCCAGTAAGATGTGATTTTACGAATTTAAACCCCTTTAGAAAATATAAATAATTAGATTTGCTAGTTATTCATGAGGCATTCAGTTTATGGAACAATTGAAATGGATGTCTAGGTGATCCACAACCCGTCCAACAATTACAGATGGAAACAAGACGAGTCTGTCTTGGACTATTGTTGAATAGCGAGTTGACAGACTTCTGGCGGACCCAAACGTGGTTTAATTTCCATTTTCAGTTCGTGGGTTGTGAATTGTACCAGCTGCTACGGTATTGTAAATTTTTATTCTTCAGTGACAAGAGTTGTTTCTCAATTTCGAGGACAGAGATCTGTCACGCCCTTGGTAAAAATAACCAAACATTGCCGGTACGCTGTCGTCACCCTCAGCGAGGTGAACAAACACTCGGGAGCCAGCTGCTCCTCTTACACTGATTGCCTACCGGAAAGTTAGCTGAAAATATGTCATTAGAATCCAGAGCTGCTCCGCCCCGCCCGATGATACCCAGCTCTGAAAATAACCTATGCGAACATTGCACTCAACCCTCACATCTTCATCACCACTACCACCACTATTATCACCACTGCAATCATAGCTGTCTCCTCTCCAATACCAGCTTCATTGTCAACACTACCTCCACTATCATCTTTACTTCCATTATCAACGTCATTTCCATTACTGAAGTTTATCATCACTACACCAACTAAGTTCATCACAACTACAAGCATCATTTTTGAGCACCAGCCTCACAGCCGCCAGAATGTGTACTTCCCTCTGCATTACATACACCAGAGTCTAAGACATCAGAATCAGTACGTCCACCACCTAGCCTCTTCAACATCCACCGCCTAGCCTCTTCAATATCCACCACCTAGCCTCTTAAATATCCACTGCCTAGCCTCTTCAACATCCACTGCCTAGCCTCTTCAACATTCACCACCTAGCCTCTTCAACATTCACTGCCTAGCCTCTTCAACATCCACCACCTAGCCTCTTCAACATCCACCACCTAGCCTCTTCATCATCCACAACATTGCCTCCTCAACATCCACCACCTAGCCTCTTCAACATCCACTGCCTAGCCTCTTCAACATTCACCACCTAGCCTCAACATCCACTGCCTAGCCTCTTCAACATCCACCACCTAGCCTCTTCAACATCCACCACCTAGCCTTTTCATCATCCACAACATTGCCTCCTCACCATCCACCACCTAGCCTCTTCAACATCCACTGCTTAGCCTCTTCAACATCCACTGCTTAGCCTCTTCAACATCCACTGCCTAGCCTCTTCAACATCCACTACCTAGCCTCTTCAACATCCACTGCCTTGCCTCTTCAACATCCACTGTCTAGCCTCTTCAACATCCACTGCCTAGCCTCTTCAACATCCACTGTCTAGCCTCTTCAACATCCACTGCCTAGCCTCTTCAACATCCACTGCCTAGCCTCTTCAACATCCGCCACCTACTCTCTTAAACATCCACCACCTAGCCTCTTCAACATCCACCGCCTAGCCTCTTCAACATCCACCACCTAGCCTCTTCAACATCCACCACCTAGCCTCTTCAACATCCACCACCTAGCTTCTTCAACATCCACCACCTAGCCTCTTCAACATCCACCGCCTAGCCTCTTCAACATCCACCCCCTCTTCCTTCTATTCCCTCTTCTCGCTCCTCTCCATTTCAATTTTCCTTGTCCTGTTCTATCATCCTTTGCTCAAAAATCTGAACCTTCTGGATGTACACAGCCTTCACACATACACCTTTACAATATAAATATTATCCCTGGGCTGCAACTATTCCTGAAGATCTACAACAAATCACTAGAAATGTAAATATCTCTTCGATACACCACATGTTCGACTCAACCTTGGTAAACACTCTTTGTAAATCAATGGATCCAAAAAATTTAATGATCTTTGGAAAGGTTCATGGACCTGAATGTTCCAGCACCTTGAAAGCATTGTCAAATAATATATCCTGAATTTGGTATAGAATTTTAATAAGTAATGTTCGTTTATTATACCATTTGTTGCATATTTAGTTACTTTACTCAATGCTTCCTCACAATTGTAACCTAATCCACTGTGGATTATGTTACAATTGTGAGACGCTTATGCAACATATGGGAATCTTAATTAAGGAAACGTTTCGCCACACAATGGCTTCATCAGTCCAATACAAAGTAGAAATGGGTTAGGAGAGAAGGAGTTTGAGGTAATCAGTCCCTCGGCCTGGAAAAAAAATGTGTTCATTCCATCACTCATGTAATGGACTGATGAAGCCACTGTGTGGTGAAACGTTTCCTTAATAAAGATCCCATATATTGCATAAGTGTTTCGATCCTCAACTTCTCGGTTTTCAAAACCATTTATCACACTGATCCACTGTATTGCACACACAATTATTTACAAGGAACTGTGACACAAAAATTATTCTTTGTTACATTCCTGTAATCTCCCAGAAACACTACGTATTATACACAAATAACCCGCACATAAAAGAGAGAAGCTTACGACGACGTTTCGGTCCGACTTGGACCATTGACAAAGTCACACTAACAGAGGTGGAGCAGGACGGCTATATATAGGCAGGAAGAGGTGGAGGTAGTAGTAGTAGTAGTAGTAGTAGAAGTAGTACAAGAATTGTATATAATACCGACAGGATGACATGACACATGCACAACACCCGGGCATCCCCACCGTAGACTTCAGGTTTTCCTTGAAATATACAATAATATGTAACGCCAGACATGAATCAACACAAATTCTGCTAAAAATAATTTGACCTGGCGTTGTCTTGACGTGTCATGTTATTCCTCATCTTCGTCCTATTTTACAAGGTTTATTAATCTTTCTAATCCTTCTGTTCCTCCTGTCTGTGCCTCCTTCGTTTGCTACTCCTTATCCCTACTCTTGTCTTCTCCCTTCTGTTCCTCATTCTGCTCCTGCTACTCCTTCCTCTTCCCTTACTACCTGCTGTTCCTTCTCCTCCCTCATCAGCCCCCTTCTACACTTTTTTCTTCTCTTACTCTTTCCTCCTCTCTTCCTACTTTTCCATCGGCCAGGAACACGAGGAAAATAACTAAAATAGTTCCGCGTTGGTAATCACTTTCTGTTTTATTTAGGCAAACACTTTTGTTTACTGAGTTGAATTTCCCTGCTAAAAGCTCTTCTCCTGCCTCAGCTCATTTACAGGACAAGAGTTATTGTCCTGCCTCAGCTCATTTACAGGACAAGAGTTATTGTCCTGTCTCAGCTCATTTACAGAACAAGAGTTATTGTCCTGCCTCAGCTCATTTACAGGACAAGAGTTATTGTCCTGTCTCAGCTCATTTACAGGACAAGAGTTATTTTCCTGTCTCAGCTCATTTACAGAACAAGTTATTGTCCTGCCTCAGCTCATTTACAGGACAAGAGTTATTGTCCTGTCTCAGCTCATTTACAGGACAAGAGTTATTGTCCTGCCTCAGTTCATTACTGGAAAGGGGGTTTTTGTCCTGCCTCAGCTCATTTACTGGGCAAAAGGGGTTTTTGTCCTGCCTCAGCTCATTTACAGAACAAGAGTTATTGTCCTGTCTCAGCTCATTTACAAGACAAGATCTGTTATTCAACCTCGGCTCATTTACTAGTTAACAAATGTTATTCTACCTCGGCTCATTTACTAGTTAACAAATGTTATTCTGCCTCAGCTCATTTACAGATGAAGAGCTGTTATCCTAACTCAGCTCATTTACAAGCAAAGTGTCTTTCTACCTCACTTCATTTACAGACGTAGATCTGTTATTTTTCTAAGTTGAAGTTTTTGACGCTGAGCTTTTATTGAGCCTCGATTATTTACAGACGAGAAGCTGCTAGTGTATTTCAGTTCAATTACAGGCGATGAGCTGTATCCTAGTTCAAGTGATTTACAGACAAAAGCAAGCAAGCAACTTTATTTCTTTAGGGTATGGTTCAATATATAACTGATATTGGAATAATTAGTAAGTATACTTTACTTTGTAAAGAGTTCCTTGTAATAAAGAATATTTCAGATCGTTTTAAAATTAACTTGTAACTAGACAGTGGAGACAAATATAGCAGACGTGTCGCAATTTAAATTACGTCTATATATTGAATTGAAAAAGCCACTGAATGGCGAAGCATCTGCAAAATATAGATACCTAGATGTTGTGTGTCTAACTCATCATCTTGTCGGTATTGTGCACCACTGATATGCGACAAAAATAGTATATTGCAAGAGTGATATAGTTTCTTATATTTGACATTTAAAAACTAACAATTTGCCAAATGAATTCTGTTATTTTGAGATACTACGTAGCAAATTTATGCAGTATTTGTAAGAGGGAATAATAATAAACATGTTGAACCAGACTGGTGATAGTGTGAAGACCGGTATGAATGATCAGGTTTAATCATAATTTGTCTAAGCGACGTTTAAATCAGATTCGGACGGTGTTTTTCTAATATTCTATTTTTGCAGCAGGTGGCGGCTGAAGGGGAAAGTTTTGCATCTACTGGAAGGGGTTACAAGTTTTGGGGCTCTATATTGGAACAGAGTTTTTGTATAGGATGAATGGGTCTCGCGGTATATCAAAGAGATATTTGCAATATTTCTTGTAATATCTGTGTGTTTTGATGCAGCTTTCCAGGAAAAGTCGATGAGATGCTTTGAAGTTCGTTCTGATTGTCGTATATGTATATATATATATATATATATATA
Source organism: Cherax quadricarinatus (assembly GCF_026875155.1). NCBI lineage: Eukaryota > Metazoa > Arthropoda > Malacostraca > Decapoda > Parastacidae > Cherax > Cherax quadricarinatus. Next base: position 41,838,798 of record NC_069424.1, read on the forward strand.
TATATATTATATATAATATATATATATATATATATATATATATATATATATATATATATATCGTGCCGAATAGGCAGAACTTGCGATCTTGGCTTAAATAGCAACGCTCATCTTGCCATATAGGACAAGTGAAATTTGTGTATGCAATAATATCGCCAAAATCATTCTGAACCTAACGAAAAAATATGTTTGATTGTGTTTGTTTAGTACTAAATTATTGTAAACGTATTTAAAATATATTTAGTTGGGTTAGGTTAAAATAAATTGCTCTCGTTATAATAAGGTTAGGTAAGTTTTCTAAGATTTTTTGGTGCAAAATTAAAAATTTTTACATTAACATTAATGAAAAAATATATCTTTAAAATATATATATATATATATATATATATATATATATATATATATATATATATATATATATATATATATATATATATATATATATATATATAAAATAATGACTCGAACCCGTGTCGTTTTAGCTCGCCTCATGGAGAGAGAACATTCACGACGCTCTAACCGACGGGACTATACAATCCTACAAGAATCACGCACCCAGCAAAACTAGGTTTTGTACCGTGATCAGAGGACATACGATGATGTGGGTGCCTCAGAGCTAATTTCACTCTACTCCCCGTTTGGTGTACTAGCCTTCACGAACAGTATATAGTATCGTAACCTCGAACGAGTGGTATTTAATCAATAACAACACTGCGACTAGCCGGGGGATCGAAATTGTATCTTTTAGCCAGCATCATGGTGAGCGAAAATCTTGATAGCTGGTGAGTGCAGAATGATAACAAAAACACTGATAGTAATGGCAAAAAATATAAATGTTATTTACTGGAGATGAATGTTGAAAGGCAATAATGAGTAACAAATATAATTTATTGTAAGAAATAATGATAAAAGTGATTTTCCAGAACTAATGATAAAAGGCACTTGTCGTTGACCTTTTTTTTTTTTTTTGGCTGGGTAATGTAGTTATGGACAGAGATAATTAATGAGATGCATTGGAAATTTAAAATAATAGGTTAGGTAAGGTTTGTCAGGATACAGGACAAGTGCTTCCAGACGTGGGATCTTAGTTATATGATGACCAGCAGCTGGGGCTTTTGGTCATTTGACCGAGGCCTTCCACTGGCTTACCAGTCCACTCCTTTAAAAATTATGGTTATCATTATAGCCACTTCAATTATAACAAAAATGATAAAATTATGGAAAGTATTTAATAAAGTAACTGGAAGACAAAGAATAATTTTTCAACAATTCATTTTAAATCGCAGTCATCTGTAAAGTACATTACCTCCCCTGGGAGACCATCCACAACAAACACTTAACATCCAGGCTCGTGTTTAGTGCTGATATAAATGTCGTGTCCATACATAAATAACCCGCATTTAGAAACGTATAACTACGTTTCGGTCGAACATGGACTAATAACTAGTCATACACTGACACACGATGGTAAGGAAGCCAGTGTATATACGAGAGGAGGGCAGGGGTGGGATAAAGAGAGGAGGAAGAAAGGCTCTCTTACCTTCGTGTGTTAGTGTGTGACTAGCTAATGGTCCAGGTCGGCCCGAAACGTCGTTATAAGTTTCTTTCTCCTATGTTGTGGGTTATTTGTGTATTGTTCTAGTCACTGTATTGTGCCTTTTTTTCTTTCTCTATGTCCATACGTTCCTCTCGGTGTGCAAGTCTACTCCAGGCTACGTCGGTTGTGAGCCTGGCCTCTGCCACTGAACTTTTGACTACCTCTGGTACAAAGTTTCTTTGAGGTTGAAATCCAGCTATCCTGGGAAAAAAAATTCCTTTTTGTCCCCCTCTGGGTATTAATGACTTATGTTTCCCCGCTGCCCGATCTCTGTTAGGACTTGTGTTTGAGACCCTGAACAGTCAGGTTGCTAGTGTTGGCTACTGGAAACCCGGTGTAGTCATCGTGTGTTGTTCATCAGATGGAACATATTGGAAAGCAGTTGTTTTCCGTTGATGTTTGTTGAGTTATCTCTTATTCTGGCAGACTCGGAGTGGCAGACGTTGGGTGGCACACCCATGTGTGGCTGATCCAGAGGACAGACCAACACTGAGGTTTGGTTGACCCTGTGTGGGAGACCTGCTGCGGAAGCCAAGTGTGTTATACAAAGTTTGGCACACACACATTAAGGTAGACCTAGCGTGAAAGACCTAGTTTAGCAGATCCAGTATCGCAGACCTACTTTGGCAGACCAAGTGTGGCACACCCAGTGCGGCAAATCCAGTGTGACAGATCCAGTGTAGCAGAGTCAGTGTGGCAGATCCAGCGTAGCAGTTTCAGTATAACAGTTTCAATGTTGCAGACCCAGTGTTGCAGACCCAATGTTGCAGACCCAGTGTTGCAGACCCAATGTTGCAGACCCAGTGTTGCAGACCCAATGTTGCAGACCCAGTGTTGCAGACCCAATGTTGCAGACCCAGTGTTGCAGACCCAATGTTGCAGACCCAGTGTTGCAGACCCAATGTTGCAGACCCAGTGCAGTAGATCCGCTGTACAAGACCCAGTTGCTGCGAGGTGGAAGGGATGGCAGGCAGAGAGAGATCCAAGGAAAGACGAAGATAAATAGAAAAAAAAAATAGAAAGCACACGAGACGGAACAGAGGACTGATTACTCTGGTCTACACCAAAATCGCTACGTAAATAAAGCTAATTATCGTTTACTAATTATGGGTTACTGAATACTGTAATGAAGCTTAAAATTGCAGATTGGCTCTATTTATAAAGATATGGACTCAGGTCTCTTGAATTGTTTACACAAAGCCACTGGATGGCGAAACGTCTACAAGATACCCAGACGTTTCACGTATCTAAGTCGTCTTCTCGTCGGTACTGTGTGCTATTGATCCTCGGCCAGGAAGGAAAGAAGGAAAATAAACTGGACAAGGTAAATGCTCTTTACCCAAACCCACAATACGTAATTGTTTAAACATATCCACCACAATGCTGATTTTTTTTTATTATTCTTTCAATTTCCTGTAGAAAATCCATGGTTATTATCTTAATATTCTTTTTCAGCTGCCTCCAAAAACAAAAATTAAAATATCTTTGTTTTTGCTCCGGAGCAGAATTGTTCAGAATTTGTAGATCAATGTTATTTTCTCGAGTCATCTGTCTATGTGACGTTTGTCGTAGTCAATGTTTGGCGACACCGTCTACAGAAGACAGATAACCGGAGATTGAATCAATTTATCTGAGTAATATACCACTGAGCTATTAAACTGGAACATAAACACTGAATATGCTCTGGAACATAAGCACTGAATATACTCTGGAACATAAACACTGAATATACTCTGGAACATAAACACTGAATATACTCTGGAACATAAACACTGAATATACTCTGGAACATAAACACTGAATATACTCTGGAACATAAAACTGAATATACTCTGGAACATAAACACTGAATATACTCTGGAACATAAACACTGAATATACTCTGGAACATAAACACTGAATATACTCTGGAACATAAACACCGAATATACTCTGGATCATAAACACTGAATATGCTCTGGAACATAAACACTGGAACATAAACACTGGAACACAAACTCTGGACCATAAACACTAGAACATAAACACCAAAACACGAACACCAGAACATAAACACCAGAAAGGAAACATTGGAACATAAACACTGGGACATAAATACCCGAATGTAAACACAGGAACGTAAACACTGGACCATAAACGATGGAACATGAACACCGGAACATTACCACCAGACCATAAACACTGGAACATAAACACTTGAATATAAACACCAGAACATAAACACTGGAACATTGAAGCAGAAACACTGCAGCATGAACACTGAAACATAAACACTGGAATATAAACTGGAAAATAAATAATGGAACACAAACACCAGAACATAATACTGAAATATAAACACTGAAACCCACTGAAACATAAACAATGAAACATAAACACTGGAATATAAACACTGGCACTTTAACACCAGAGCATAAACACTGGAACATAAACGCTGGAATATGAACACTGGAACATAAACACTGGAACATAAACATTGAAACATAAACACTGGAACATAAACACTGGAACATAAACACTGGAATATAAACACTGAAACATTAGCACTGGAACATAAACACTACAGCTGAACAATTAAGAAATGAAAATGTAATCAGAAATGATGTATATTTAATAGATCCTCAGCCACCTCAGCAGTATATTTCAGTTATTATCTGAGCGAGTTATACTCTGTGTTACTAGCACTGTTACCAGTACTGCTAGCACTGCTACTAGCACTGTTACTAGTACTGCTACTAACACTGCTATTAACACTGCTACTAGCACTGTTACTAGTACTGCTACTAACACTGCTACTAACACTGCTACTAGTACTGCTACTAACACTGTTACTAGTACTGCTATTAACACTGCTACTAGTACTGCTACGAGCACTGCTACCATCACTGCTACCAGCACTGCTACTAGCACTGCTACCATCAATGCTACCAGCACTGCTACCAGCACTGTTTCCCTCACTGCTACAATCACTGCTTCCTTCACTGCTACCATTACCTCCCACACACACACAACACCCACCCAACTAGCACCCACCCAACCGACATCTCCCCCCCCGACACACACACACACTCAACAGCAATCCAACTAACACACACACGCACACACAACACTCACACAAGTAACTCCCACGTAAAAACACCCACGCAACTAAAACATACAAGGCACACAACTAACATCCACACAACTAACACAGACACAAACAAGAAATAACAGCGACAGAAATAACAGCAGCACACGCATAACAGCGGCTCAGACTCTCAGCCTTCACTCACCTGACACCCAGCCTTGTCTGTTTTCCCTGATATAAAACCTCCTCTACTTTCCTGTTACTCACTGCTCTGTTGTTACTCACTGATCTGTTGTTACTCACTGATCTGTTGTTACTCACTGATCTGTTGTTACTCACTGCTCTGTTGTTACTCACTGATCTGTTGTTACTCACTGCTCTGTTGTCACTACTGTTTTTTTGTCACGGCTTTGTTTTTCACTTACTGTTCTGTTGTAACTTACTGCTCTGTTTGTTGTCACTCACTGCATTGTTGTCACTCAATGTTTTGCTGTCACTCATTGTTTGTTTACACTCACTGCTCTGTTGTCACTCAGTTCTGTTATCACTTACTGCTCTCTTGTCGTTCACTGCTCTGTTGTCACGCACTGCTCTGTTGTCACTGCTCTGTTTGTTGTCACTCACTGCTCTATTGTCACTCGTTGTTCTGTTTATTGTTACTCATTGCTCTGTTTGCTGTCACTGCTCTGGCATTACTGCTTGTTTGTTGTTAATGCTCTGTTTGTTGTCACTGATCTGTTGTCACTGTTCTGGTGTCACTCACTGCCTTGTTGTCTCTGTTTAGTGTCACTCACAGCTCTGTAGTTTTGTCACTCACTGTTCTTTTGTTGCCACTCACTGTTCTTTTGTCACTCCTGTTCTGTTTGTTGTCACTCTGTTGTCACTGCTCTGTTGTCGCTCTCCCTGATGTTACTGTCACTCTCCCTGCTGTTGTTGTCACATTCTCTGCTGTTGTATTACTCTACCTGCTGCTGTCACCTTCCCTGCTGTTGTCACCTTCCCTGCTGCTGTCACCTTCCCTGCTGCTGTCACCTTCCCTGCTGTTGTCACCTTCCCTGCTGCTGTCACCTTCCCTGCTGCTGTGTTACTCTCCCTGCTGTTGTATTAATCTCCCTATTGTTGTTTCTCTCCCTGCTGTTGTAGCATTCTCCCTGCTGCTGTTGTCACTCTTTCTGCTGTTGCTGTCACTCTCTCTGCTGTTGCTGTCACTCTCCCTGTTGTTGTATTACTCTCCTAGCTGTTGTATTACTTTCCCTATTGTTGTTTCTCTCCCTGCTGTTGCTGTCACTCTCCCTTCTGCTGTTGTCACTCTCCCTGCTGTTGTTGTCTCTGTCCCTGCTGTTGTATTACTCTCCCTGCTCTGTCGTTACTCCCTTCCTTAATTTCAATCTCCCTACTCTGTTGTCACCCTCCCTGCTCTGTTGTCACTCCCTGCTCTGTTGTCACTCCCTGATCTTGTTGTTGTCACTCTCCCAGCTGTTTGTTGTCACTCTCCCAGCTGTTTGCTGCCACTCACTGCTCTGTTGTCACTGCTCTGTTGTCACTCCTGTGTTGTCACTCACTGCTCTGTGTGTAAAATAAGAGGGTAATTAACCCCCTGAATATGATTACTGATTTACCGTTATGATACTTTTGTAGTGCGCCTTATATGCCGGAAAGTACGTCATTTCTGTAAAATTTCTAATTTGCAGCTACCCGAGCTAAATTTATGGGGAATCATTCATCTTATAGAATGCAATGTCATTAATATTTTGAAGCTAATGAGGAAAAAAAAACATTCATTATTGAAAAAATTATATATCGCTATTTATTCCACGAAATTAGCATACTGAGATTACTGAAACGGATTTAATGAATCATTCTCTTGTTACGGTGGGGATTCCAAGGACTACCATTTTTTTTTTTTTACTGTTTCACTATATTGACAAATTTGCAAATGAAATTTATGAAGGTTTTGAGATACGACCTGATTTGGTTTTGAGAAGGACCTGACTTGGTTTCGAGAAGGACTTGTCCTGGTTTTAACGAGGACCTGCCTTTGCTTGCAGTGTTCCTCTATTCTTGTGTTTCATCTCGGTCCTAAGATGAATCAGCCTTAAATATTGTATACGTTCAGGAGAGATAGACTGAAAATTACTGAACGTAATTTAGAACAAAAATTTCTCACTGTATTACACATAAAATGGTCAAATCTGCAGCTACATATCTTTCACTCTCCTCCGTCGTCAAATTTTTGGGCAACTTTTTCGAAAATCTGAAGGTCCGCTATTGTGGGTTTCCGAAGTTGTACGAGTCATTCCAGGACGCCTGGAACGGGTTCAATAACTTTGTTCACAGGTAACGTGAACGTACCAATTGTTACAAGTATTTGATCCATGGTAGATAAGACACATAGGCAACATTTAGGCAACTTTATTTCGAAACGTTTCGCCTACACAGTAGGCTTCTTCAGTCGAGTACAGAAAGTAGGCGGGAGCAGTAGAGATGTGAAGACGAAGTAATCAGTCCACCCTTGAAGTCGTAGATTTGAGGTTGTCAGTCCCTCAGCCTAGAGAACTTCTGTTCCAAAGTCTGGAACTAACTGAAGATCAAGCGAGTGTTGAGACTTAAATACTTTGGGAAGGAGAGGTGCAGAGTAGTAATAGTGAGAATGTAGCCACTGAGAGGTCATGTCCCTCTCAGATCAAACACTTCTCACTTGAAAAAGTTGTCCAAGGTGTTTTCTCTTCTGTACCAAGATGCCATTGTGTTGCAGTGTCTGACAGAGTGATTATCAAATGGTATACAATACCGACAGGTTGGTAGTGTCTTATCTACCAACCTGTCGGTATTGTATACTATTTGATCCTTGTTACCGTCTACAAGTGTTGAAAATTTGACGTCGATTGGATGAAGCAGTCTCGAGTTATCAGCAAAATATCATGGAAAATTTGGAGTAAGAAGTAAAACAAAAAACAGAAAATGGGAAATAGAATTCAGGTAACCTTTTCAATGATTTCTGTAAAAAAAATTAGGTAAGCGATACCTAACAACTGGATATCTTATGAAGATATTATTACTGATATTTTCGGTGTTTTTTTTAGATTGAAGTTTCGTTTCCCACGTGGAACCTCAAGAGTTTGTATGCTGTGTGTGTGTGTGTGTGTGTGTGTGTGTACTCACCTAGTTGTACTCACCTAGTTGTGATTGCAGGGGTTGATTCATAGCTCCTGGCCCCGCCTCTTCACTGGCCGCTACTGGGTCACTCTCCCTGCACCATGAGCTTTATCATACCTCTTCTTAAAATTATGTGTGTGTGGGGGGAGTGTGTGTGTGTGTGTGTGTGTGTGTGTGTGTGTGTGTGTGTGTGTGTGTGTGACTCGAGCGCTAAAACAAACTTGGCCAGCACCTCCCGTGATTGCCTTCCACAACGAGCGGAATAAAACGCAAGAAAACACCAGGGAAGTTTCCTGTAAGTTTTGAGTGTAGTTAATCAGCACCGATATTTTTATGGTTATCCTTGGCACTGTTTGACTAATGTTGACATTGATGGTAAACTTGTATATGTACTGGTGAAGTGCTGATGAAGTGCTGGTGAAGTGAAGTGGTGAAGTGCTGATGAAGTGCTGGTGAAGTACTGGTAAAGTGGTGGTGAAGTGGGGAAGTGGTGGTGAAGTGGTGGTGAAGTGCTGGTGAAGTGCTGGTGAAGTGCTGAAGTGAAGTGCTGGTGAAGTGCTGGTGAAGTGCTGGTGAAGTGGTGGTGAAGTGCTGGTGAAGTGCTGGTGAAGTGCTGGTGAAGTGCTGGTGAAGTGCTGGTGAAGTGCTGGTGAAGTGCTGGTGAAGTGCTGGTGAAGTGCTGGTGAAGTACTGGTGAAGTGCTGGTGAAGTGCTGGTGAAGTGCTGGTGAAGTGCTGGTGAAGTGCTGGTGAAGTGCTGGTGAAGTGCTGGTGAAGTACTGGTGAAGTACTGGTGAAGTGCTGGTGAAGTGCTGGTGAAGTGCTGGTGAAGTACTGGTGAAGTGCTGGTGAAGTGCTGGTGAAGTGGTGAAGTTCTGGTGAAATTCTGGTGAAGTTCTGGTGAAGTGGTGGTGAAGTTCTGGTGAAGTGGTGGTGAAGTGAAGTGGTGGTGAAGTGGTGAAGTGGTGGGTGAAGTGGTGGTGAAGTGCTGGTGAAGTGCTGGTGAAGTGCTGGTGAAGTTCTGGTGAAGTGGTGAAGTTCTGGTGAAGTGGTGGTGAAGTGGTGGTGAAGTGGTGAAGTGGTGGTGAAGTGGTGGTGAAGTACTGGTGAAGTTTTGGTGAAGTGAAGTGGTGGTGAAGTGCTGGTGAAGTGCTGGTGAAGTACTGGTGAAGTTTTGGTGAAGTGAAGTGGTGGTGAAGTGGTGGTGAAGTACTGGTGAAGTTCTGGTGAAGTGGTGAAGTGGTGAAGTGCTGGTGAAGTGCTGGTGAAGTGCTGGAGAAGCGCTGGTGAAGTTCTGGTGAAGTTCTGGTGAAGTGGTGGTGAAGTACTGGTGAAGTTCTGGTGAAGTGGTGGTGAAGTGCTGGTGAAGTGGTGGTGAAGTGCTGGGAAGTGAAGTGCTGGTGAAGTGGTGGTGAAGTGCTGGTGAAGTGCTGGTGAAGTGGTGGTGAAGTGGTGGTGAAGTGGTGAAGTGCTGGTGAAGTGGTGGTGAAGTGGTGGTGAAGTGGTGGTGAAGTGCTGGTGAAGCGCTGGTGAAGTGCTTGATGAAGTACTGGTGAAGTACTGATGAAGTACTGGTGAAGTACTGGTGAAGTGCTGGCAAAGTACTGGTGAAGTACTGGTGAAGTACTGGTGAAGTACTGGTGAAGTGCTGGTAAAGTGCTGGTGAAGTACTGGTGAAGTACTGGTGAAGTACAGGTGAAGTACTGGTGAAGTGCTGGTGAAGTGCTGGTGAAGTACTGGTGAAGTACTGGTGAAGTACTGGTGAAGTGCTGGTGAAGTGCTGGTGAAGTACTGGTTAAGTACTGGTGAAGTACTGGTGAAGTGCTGGTAAAGTGCTGGTGAAGTACTGGTGAAGTACTGGTGAAGTACTGGTGAAGTACTGGTGAAGTGCTGGTGAAGTACTGGTGAAGTACTGGTGAAGTACTGGTAAAGTGCTGGTGAAGTACTGAAGTGCTGGTGAAGTGCTGGTGAAGTGCTGGTGAAGTACTGGTGAAGTGCTGGTGAAGTGCTGGTGAAGTGCTGGTGAAGTACTGGTGAAGTACTGGTGAAGTACTGGTGAAGTACTGGTAAAGTGCTGGTGAAGTACTGGTGAAGTACTGGTGAAGTACAGGTGAAGTACTGGTGAAGTGCTGGTGAAGTGCTGGTGAAGTGCTGGTGAAGTACTGGTGAAGTACTGGTGAAGTACTGGTGAAGTGCTGGTGAAGTGCTGGTGAAGTACTGGTGAAGTACTGGTGAAGTACTGGTGAAGTGCTGGTGAAGTGCTGGCAAAGTACTGGTGAAGTACTGGTGAAGTACTGGTGAAGTACTGGTGAAGTGCTGGTAAAGTGCTGGTGAAGTACTGGTGAAGTACTGGTGAAGTACAGGTGAAGTACTGGTGAAGTACTGGTGAAGTGCTGGTGAAGTGCTGGTGAAGTACTGGTGAAGTACTGGTGAAGTACTGGTGAAGTACTGGTGAAGTGCTGGTGAAGTGCTGGTGAAGTACTGGTGAAGTACTGGTGAAGTACTGGTGAAGTGCTGGTGAAGTGCTGGTGAAGTACTGGTGAAGTACTGGTGAAGTACTGGTGAAGTGCTGGTAAAGTGCTGGTGAAGTACTGGTGAAGTACTGGTGAAGTACTGATGAAGTACTGGTAAAGTGCTGGTGAAGTGCTGGTGAAGTGCTGGTGAAGTGCTGGTGAAGTACTGGTGAAGTGCTGGTGAAGTGCTGGTGAAGTGCTGGTGAAGTACTGGTGAAGTACTGGTGAAGTACTGGTGAAGTGCTGGTGAAGTGCTGGTGAAGTGCTGGTGAAGTACTGGTGAAGTACTGGTGAAGTACTGAAGTACTGGTGAAGTGCTGGTGAAGTGCTGAAGTACTGGTGAAGTACTGGTGAAGTGCTGGTGAAGTGCTGGTGAAGTACTGGTGAAGTGCTGGTGAGGTGCTGGTGAAGTTCTGGTGAAGTACTGGTGAAGTACTGGTAAAGTGCTGGTGAAGTGCTGGTGAAGTACTGGTGAAGTACTGGTGAAGTACTGGTGAAGTTCTGGTGAAGTGCTGGTGAAGTACTTGTGAAGTACTGGTGAAGTGCTGGTGAAGTGCTGGTGAAGTGCTGGTGAAGTGCTGGTGAAGTACTGGTGAAGTACTGGTGAAGTGCTGGTAAAGTGCTGGTGAAGTGCTGGTGAAGTACTGGTGAAGTGCTGGTGAAGTGCTGGTGAAGTGCTGGTGAAGTGCTGGTGAAGTACTGGTGAAAAACTGGTGAAGTGCTGGTGAAGTACTGGTGAAGTACTGGCGAAGTACTGGTGAAGTACTGGTGAAGTACTGAAGCACTGCTGAAGTACTGCTGAAGTAATGGTGAAGTACTGGTGAAGTACTGAAGCACTGCTGAAGTACTGCTGAAGTAATGGTGAAGTACTGGTGAAGTACTGGTGAAGTACTGGTGAAGTACTGAAGCACTGCTGAAGTACTGCTGAAGTAATGGTGAAGTACTGGTGAAGTACTGGTGAAGTACTGGTGAAGTACTGAAGCACTGCTGAAGTACTGCTGAAGTAATGGTGAAGTACTGGTGAAGTACTGGTGAAGTACTGGTGAATGCTGCTGCTTCGTAATGTATGTAAGCTCCTTGGGGGGATATTAAAATAATATTATTTCTGTTTAGTTTGTATTATGACTGAAGACGAGTGTTAAGTGTTGCAGTGATTGTTGCCACTGATACACGATGGATGAACTGGCAATAATACCGTAGGTGGGTGAGTTAAACTGCTGTAGTTATGTGGGCAGTGTTAGTTGGGTAGTGTTGCAGAGGATGTGGGTACTAACAGATGAGCGGTGGAAGTGATGCAATATCTGTTAGCACTAACAGATGAGCAGTGGAACTGTTACAATATCTGTTAGCATTAACAGATGAGCAGTGGTTAGTGGGTAGCACTAACAAATGAGCGGTGAAAGTGTTACAATATCTGTTAGCACTAACAGATGAGCAGTGGTTAGTGGGTATCACTAACAAATGAGCGGTGAAAGTGTTACAATATCTTTTAGCACTAACAGATGAGCAGTGGAACTGTTACAATATCTGTTAGCACTAACAGATGAGCAGTGGTTAGTGGGTATCACTAACAAATGAGCGGTGGAAGTGTTACAATATCTGTTAGCACTTACTGATGGGCGGTGGAAGTGTTACAATATCTGTTAGCACTATTGATGAATGGTGGAAGTGTTACAGTGAATTCAGGCATTTATTGATGAGTGGAAGTATTACAGTGAACACAGGCGCAAATTGATGGGCAGTGAAAGTGTTGGAGAAGAAATGGTGGATAAATTGCTTCAGTGACTGTTGGCACTAAATGATAAGTGGTACTAAGTGTGCAGTGACTGTTGGCACTGATAAATATGTGGCAGAAGTATCGCAACCAACATCTTGAGCTCATTAATTCTATAAATGTTAGCATTGTTCAGCATTCGTGTCTGACATCATTGTTAGTTGGCTAGTGGCGTAGTTGGTTGCGTGGTTGGCTGTTAGCGTTGTTAGCATTCTTAGTTGGTAGTTGACTGGGTGATGGCAGTGTTAGGAGGTTGTTACCCTTGTTTGCTGTCTGCTTACCTTGTTAGCATTGTTGGCTGTTAGCACTGCTGGCTGTTTGTTAGCGTTCTTGGGCGGTTGTTTGCAATGTTGATGGTCAACCAGAAATGTTAAGAACATTGATGGCTAGTGGTTGGCAGTGGAAGTTGTCAGTTAAATTTTCTGGATGGATGTTGGCATTGTTAGATAACAGTTAGCATTGGTGGTTGCTTGCTAGTATTTTTGGAACGCTAATAGCATTGTTTCCTGTTTGCACGGTTGCATGACTCTTAGCAGTATTGGAAGGCTGTTAGTATTGTTAGATTGCTGTTAACGTTGCTATCTGGTTGTTACCTTTGTTAACTTTATAACTCTTAGCATTGCTGGATGGTTGTTAGCAAGATGACAGTCATGTAAGATGACAGTCATGTAAGATGGCAGTCACGTAAGATGACAGTCATATAAGATGACAGTCATGTAAGATGGCAGTCATGGAAGATGGCAGTCATATAAGATGGCAGTCGTGTAAGATGGCAGTCATGTAAGATGACAGTCATGTAAGATGGCAGTCACGTAAGATGGCAGTCATGTAAGATGGCAGTCATGGAAGATGGCAGTCATGTAAGATGGCAGTCATGTAAGATGGCAGTCATGTAAGATGGCAGTCATGTAAGATGGCAGTCACGTAAGATGGCAGTCATGGAAGATGGCAGTCATGTAAGATGGCAGTCACTGAAGATGGCAGTCATGTAAGATGGCAGTCACTGAAGATGGCAGTCATGTAAGGTGGCAGTCATGGAAGATGGCAGTCATGTAAGATGACAGTCATGCAAGATGACAGTCATGTAAGATGACAGTTATGGAAGATGGCAGCAATAAAAGATGGCATTTATTATTATTATTATTATTATTATTATTATTATTATATTTGAGTATTGGTTTTGAACTTTTATGGTTTATTCAATGTCTGGGAAATAGGTAATCAGCTCTAATTTAAGGAATAAGACAGTAGCTCCAGTTACCTTGACCAAGAATCCTTTAGAAACATCAAGATAAAATCCCCAAGCCTCTCCACTTACCTCTCCTCAGTGTCTGAAGAGCGAACCATCATGTCATTCTGTGTTCTCCTGGCAATGACGAATCGATTTACTATTTTTATTTTTATCCTTATTAATATTAACTGCACATCATGGTAATGATGTGATGATGTTGTGTACATCCAGTACCCATTAAAGTTTTCCTATACAGAAACAGATACTCGGTATAAAAATAATAAACCATACCACGGGCGGGATTTGAACCCGCAATCGTGTCATTACGATTTCGTGAGTCATATTAACCTTCATTTCTATAAGAACATATACAAGAAATATAGACCTAGCTGACGCCAGTGACTTACTATATAGAAAGCTCCTTGTTATGCACAGTTTTTCGGGCAAATTAAGTCAATTTTGTCCCTAGGATGTGACCCACGCCAGTGAACTAACACCCAGGTATCCATTTTACTGCTAGGTGAACAGGAACGGCAGGTGTCTTAAGGAAACACATCCTAATGTTAGCAACCGTACCTGGCATCGAACCACGGATCTCATTGTGTGAGATGAGTGCGCTAGCAATTGAACTAAGGGACACTCGATGTGAATATATCCAGTGGATCTTGAAACTGGCTTACACCCGAACACCCATGTTCAGGATGTGACTCCAAGCGACGAAGGACAGAATTTCAAACGATATTAATGTTTTCTCGACTAGAAATGTACTTTTAGCTAAATATCATACTGAGTGTTCGCTTACACGCATGGGTGAACTTCATGCAGTATACACGTAAGTACGGATTTAGTGAAACATGCATGCAACTGCAGCCTTGGGACAACGTGCTCTTACGTTTGGACTTAGAAATACAACATTCATGTAAATAAAAACTTAATACGACATGCATGTTTGTGCAGACTTGATACAACGTTCATGTACGTACAGACTTTGTACAACTATGTAAGTGCCAACTTAGCACTGTACAACATGCACGGACATAACTGTAGACAGTTCAGAAATACCAACAAATCTAAGTGGTTAAACGAGCACAAGCAGTAATTGGGTACCATATTTACGACGATGTTTCGCTCAGGCACGTTATACAGGCAGAGGACAGAAACATAGGGGTTAACACAAGAATTCAAGGAAGTGTTGAGGGGCACTGCAGAGGTCCTACTGGCCCATGTTGGATTAGTATAAGACATATTTCCGCATTAAGGAGTAGCGTGGTGAGTAGTAGTTAAAGCAGTTCTTTAGCTAGTAGTAGTAAGGTTAGTAGTGGTATTAATAGTAGCAGTAATAGTAGTAGAAGTAGTAGTGGTGGAATAGTAGTAGTATTAGTAATAGTAGTAAATGTAGTAGTAGAGTAGCAATAATAGTTGTAATAATTGTCGAGTAGTAGTAATAATAGTAGAGGTAGTACCAGTAGTGGTAGTAGAAGCAGAGTAGAAGCACTAACAGTACAGTAGTAGTAGTAGTAACAGTAGTGGCCGTATTAGCAGTAGTATTAGTAACAGCAGTATCAGCAGCATAAATAGTAGTACTAACAATAGTAGCGGTTGTGGTAGTAGTCGTAGTTGTAGTAGTGGTATTGGTGGTAGTAGTATAGTAGTGATAGTCTTATTAGTAAGGTAGTAGTAGTAGTGGTAGTAGTATTTTAAAAGCAGTTGAAATCGTAGTAGTAGTAGCAATAGTGGTGGTGATAGTAGTAGTAGTAGTAATGACATTAGAGTATGACTGATTGACAGTAGCAACTGTCAATCAGTCATTAAGCTTTATATCATAATATACAGTACAGTGTAAATACCAATCACACATTGACACATAAGCAAAATAAACTGCCATTGTGCAATACTGACTGCACTTAATGCAACAAGGGGTACAGTCCCTCCATGTAACAAGGGGTACAGAGACAACTTGTAACAAGGGGTACAGACACAACTTGTAACAAGGGGTACAGACACAACTTGTAACAAGGGAAACAGACACAACTTGTAACAAGGGAAACAGACACAACTTGTAACAAGGGGTACAGACACAACTTGTAACAAGGGAAACAGACACAACTTGTAACAAGGGAAACAGACACAACTTGTAACAAGGGGTACAGACACAACTTGTAACAAGGGAAACAGACACAACTTGTAACAAGGGAAACAGACACAACTTGTAACAAGGGAAACAGACACAACTTGTAACAAGGGAAACAGGCACAACTTGTAACAAGGGAAACTTGTAACAAGGGAAACAACTTGTAACAAGGGAAACAGACACAACTTGTAACAAGGGAAACAGACACAACTTGTAACAAGGGAAACAGACACAACTTGTAACAAGGGAAACAGACACAACTTGTAACAAGGGAAACAGACAACTTGTAACAAGGGAAACAGACACAACTTGTAACAAGGGAAACAGACACAACTTGTAACAAGGGAAACAGACACAACTTGTAACAAGGGAAACAGACACAACTTGTAACAAGGGAAACAGACACAACTTGTAACAAGGGAAACAGGCACAACTTGTAACAAGGGAAACTTGTAACAAGGGAAACAACTTGTAACAAGGGAAACAACTTGTAACAAGGGAAACAGACACAACTTGTAACAAGGGAAACTTGTAACAAGGGAAACAACTTGTAACAAGGGAAACAGACACAACTTGTAACAAGGGAAACAGGCACAACTTGTAACAAGGGAAACAGGCACAACTTGTAACAAGGGAAACAGACACAACTTGTAACAAGGGAAACACAACTTGTAACAAGGGAAACAGACACAACTTGTAACAAGGGAAACAGACACAACTTGTAACAAGGGAAACAGACACAACTTGTAGCAAGGGAAACACAACTTGTAACAAGGGAAACAGACACAACTTGTAACAAGGGAAACACAACTTGTAACAAGGGAAACAGACACAACTTGTAACAAGGGAAACAGACACAACTTGTAGCAAGGGAAACACAACTTGTAACAAGGGAAACAGACACAACTTGTAGCAAGGGAAACACAACTTGTAACAAGGGAAACAGACACAACTTGTAACAAGGGAAACACAACTTGTAACAAGGGAAACAGACACAACTTGTAACAAGGGAAACACAACTTGTAACAAGGGAAACAGACACAACTTGTAACAAGGGAAACAGACACAACTTGTAGCAAGGGAAACACAACTTGTAACAAGGGAAACAGGCACAACTTGTAACAAGGGAAACACAACTTGTAACAAGGGAAACAGACACAACTTGTAACAAGGGAAACACAACTTGTAACAAGGGAAACACAACTTGTAACAAGGGAAACAGACACAACTTGTAGCAAGGGAAACACAACTTGTAACAAGGGAAACAGGCACAACTTGTAACAAGGGAAACACAACTTGTAACAAGGGAAACAGACACAACTTGTAACAAGGGAAACAGACACAACTTGTAACAAGGGAAACACAACTTGTAACAAGGGAAACAGACACAACTTGTAGCAAGGGAAACACAACTTGTAACAAGGGAAACAGACACAACTTGTAACAAGGGAAACACAACTTGTAACAAGGGAAACAGACACAACTTGTAACAAGGGAAACAGACACAACTTGTAGCAAGGGAAACACAACTTGTAACAAGGGAAACAGGCACAACTTGTAACAAGGGAAACAGACACAACTTGTAACAAGGGAAACAGACACAACTTGTAACAAGGGAAACAGACACAACTTGTAACAAGGGAAACAGGCACTTCAAGTACTGATTGGTAACCAGGCTTCGTAATCCTACCAATTACAATTAAAGCTAGAGAGAAGATTGCTTGTAGCGACGTAACTTATGTAACACTAGGGGCACTCTTCAATAATAATAATAGGAAGAAGAAGAAGAAGAAGAAGAAGAAGAAGAAGATGAAGACGAAGAAGAAGAAGTAACGTAGATTTTATCAAATAGAAAGAGGATTAACAGGAAAATATTTTTTTAAATCAAGAGCCTCCACCGGTATCAAGGCTCCTCCCTCAAATTTTATCTGAATAATAAAAGTGACGACCTCAAAGCTGAATAAGTCATAATTCTCCAGCAATTTTCTAGCTGAACATTTGGCTAACGTTTGGACAGAAGCATTGTATACAGTTTGCTCTCCAAATTATACCTGCATTAGTATGTACTGACGCTGTAACGTGGCTGTATCGGAGGCTCGTGCCTCCATTATTTCTTGCTCTGTGTGATCCAAACGAATTTAGCAGTTCAATTAAATATGATGGTAAATTCTCGAAAATGTCAATTTTGTTGTGTGTTTCGCAGTGGACAATACAATAGTATTGCTGAAATATGAAGAGGTGTTGTGTTTTCTTCTCGTGGGAATGATGATAATGCCATTGATAGATACTGTGGACACAAACTACGTCCACTTCACAAATAACCCGCTCATAGAAGAGAGGAGTGTGACTTAGTAAATGGTCCAAGTCGGACCGAAACGGCGTCTTAAGCTCGTCGTAAGCTCGTCGTAAGCCTTTTTTTTTTTTGTTATTTATGACCACTTGTTCTTATAGAATATTGACGTAGGAGTACACAGGACAAACAGACAACATAGGACCTCAGAATCCACACTGAGGATATGTACCGAAAAGAACCGTCTACATCTGTCTTGATTGAGGACAATCGTGAATTAAATTGAATGGTTGTAATCATGACTATAGTTTATGGATTTTAAAACGGGTAATTTTGATGAAGATTCATGTGTTTGTAAGGTTGGTATTTGTATTATTTCTCTTAGAGAAATAATTTAAATGTGTTGTTATTTTGATGAAATCAGATAACTTAAGATATATTCTGTATGTTAATTCTTGTATTAATTGGCTTCATCATGCAATAGGTAGAAATACAACTGATATTAGAGCTAATAAAATTTTAGCATAATAATGTAATTTATTAGGAAGTGTTCGGCTTATTAGGTACGATTAATATATACACACACATTATATATATATATTATATATATATATATATATATATATATATATATAATGTCGTGCCGAATATGTAAAACTGATCAATTAGCAAGAACTCATTTAAAATTAAGTCCTTTCTAAAATTTTATCTTATACGTTTAAAGATATATTTTTTTTATTAATGTTGATGTAAAAATTTATAATTTTGTACCAAAAGGAACTTAGAAAACTTACCTAACCTTATTATAACAAGAACAATTTATTTTAGCCTAACCCAACTAAATATATTTTAGATTTGTTTACAATAATTCAATACTAAACAAACACAGTGAAATATATTTTTTTCGTTAGGTTCAGAATGATTTTGGCGAAATTATTGCATACACAAATTTTCGCTTGTCCTATATAGCAAGATGAGCGTTGCTATTTAAGCCAAGATCGCAAGTTCTGCCTATTCGGCGCGACATATATATAAATATATATATATATATATATATATATATATATATATATATATATATATATATATATATATATATATATTATATACGCAAATCTCTCAAAAACATTGATGACAATACCGATGTGAAGAATAGTAGTGTACATAGGAACAGTAATTTGTTAGTTTTCTGTATATTTTAAATTAGTTGATATGCCTTCTCTTCTTAAAACTTCAGTAAACTACTGCTAAAACTTAACCCTGACCTTGAGCATATAAGGCGCAGGCTGATTATCCAAGACTTTCTTGTGGGTGTAAAAAAAATGTGCGCCTTATATGCCGGAAAATATGGTACGTGTTAGAGACAAACAAACTCTGACTCGTGATCAACGCACCGAAATTAGATTAAAACAATATTTGTTTTCTGAACTGGACAAAAAGTTTAATTTTATTGGCCTGTATAATTTGTGTAATATCATCAGCTAGTATGAATTTGTTGAGTAACATAAATGTTATTTCGTCATTGTACACAAAGTGATTTGCTAAATAATAATTCACTGGAAATTAAATTATATATGTTTTATGGGAAAATTCAATTCAATTTTCTGAAATTTCCAAAGGATTAATTAGGACATATTTATTCACAAATAACCCACACCTAGGAAAGGTGAGTTTACGACGACGTTTCGGTCCGACTTGGACCATTCACAAAGTCACAGTGTGACTGTAAATGGTCTATGTCGAACCGAAACGTCGTCATGAGGGATATGTTTGTATTGTTCCAGTCACAGTATTGTGTCTTTTTCTTCTTTTTAACATGATCTAGTTTAAAGACAACCTTATACCCTTAAACTCGATTATTTTTTTGCAAATCTGGCATTGAAATATTGCCTCTAATAATATTTTACCATTTTTAACGTTCCCTTAAAAGACACCTTAATAAAAATTGAGGAGAAGTTACCCACTTACAGTAGAAGTTATAAATCTGAAATACGTGTTTACTTATATTTAACGTTGACTTATTGCAGCCTAAGTATTTCAAGTAACTAACTAAGAAGACTTTTGTGTTTTTTTCAGCATACTTGCAAAGCTATTGTTTCAACTGCTACGGCTGGTATTACTATTTCTTCCAGTACTGCTTTTCCTATTGCTACTACTGCTGCTGCTGTTACTACTACTAATACTGCTCAGGTTCAACTACTGCTGCTACTTCTACTGCTGCTGTGGCTGGTTCTGCTTTTGCTGCTGCTACTGCTAGCAGTTGCTGTTACTGATACTATTAATATTACTGCTGATACTGTTGTTATTACTACTACTACTACAGTTACTCTTATCACTATTAATTACTATTAATACAACCACTATTACTATATTATAACTGTAATACTTCTACTGATACTACTGATATTACTACTGATGACTCTGTCACTGCTACTGATAATAATTCTCTTACTATAAATACTATTATTATCATCATTACTATTATTGTTATTGCAGCTTAAACGACTACTAGAAATGCTGTTACAGATAATGCTACATCTGTTAATGCTCCTGATACAATTTCTCCTTCTACGATAGTGTTAGTAATGATACTGCTACTACTACTATTACTACTACTAATAATAATAATAATATTGACAATTCGTTTATGTATTTTCTCGTATATATATTGTCTTGCATTGTTAAGATCGCCTGTCTGCGATTGTTTATAT
This sequence comes from Cherax quadricarinatus, assembly GCF_026875155.1. NCBI lineage: Eukaryota > Metazoa > Arthropoda > Malacostraca > Decapoda > Parastacidae > Cherax > Cherax quadricarinatus. Next base: position 41,859,267 of record NC_069424.1, read on the forward strand.
ATATATATATATATATATATATATATATATATATATATATATATATATATATATATATATATATATATATATATATATTATGTATATGTGTCTACTACTAGTACTGTTGCTTCTGCTGGTGATACCACTAGTAGTACTGATAATACCGCTACTATTGCTCATACTAGTTACTGCTACTAGAACTACTGCAACAATGTGTTGCACACTCAGTGCCCGCTTAACACAGTTGCATGGTGCACTCCTCTCATGTCATATACTGTAAACGAAGGATCGTATGCTTTTAACAGATATTTGAAAAGGTCTCTATTTAAAACTTTGCATTTACATTCTGCTATACAGTTTGCCAAACAAATCTGGCCAGGTATATGACATGCGATATACGATACACGATATATTTGATATATATAGTGCATTTTCGTTTTGGAAAATATAATAGGCACGTTGATTCTGTGTGAGCTGTGCGATCAATGGCGAGGTGTGGAATGATGAAGTATTTGTCGGTCCCTCTCTCTCTGTTGATGCGGGTCAGTGTTGGTGATTGTTGGGGAGAGGTGGTGAGTGTTGGTGATGGTGGCCACGGTTTACAACTGTCCCGAAGTAGTCATGACGGTGGTAAGTGCTGGAAAGTAGTGACCATCTCCCTCAGCTGTTGTGAGTCAGTGTTGGTGATTGTTATTGACTGTCTCCCTCAGTTGTTGTGGGTCAGTGTTGGCGATTGTTGTTGACTGTCTCCTTCAGTTGTTGCGAGTTAGTGCTGGTGATTGTTATTGACTATCTCTCTCAGCTGTTGCTAGTGTTGGTGACTGATGTTGATGTCTCCCTTAGTTGATGTAAGTCAGTGTTGATGATAGACGCACACAGCCAAGAAGATCTTGATAGTTAGGTAAGACACATATGCAACAGTTAGACAACTTTATTCCGAAACGTTTCGCCTACACAGTAGGCTTCTTCAGTCGAATACAGAAAGTAGGCAGGAACAGTAGAGATGTGAAGACGATGTAATCAGTCCATCACCCTTGTAGTCGTAGAATTTGAGGTTGTCAGTCCCTCGGCCTGGAGAAATTCAGTTCCATAGTCAGGAACTGACTATGGAACTGTTCCATAGTCACAGTTCCATAGTCAGGAACTGACTATGGAACTGAACTTCTCCAGGCCGAGGGACTGACAACCTCAAATTCTACGACTACAAGGGTGATGGACTGATTACATCGTCTTCACATCTCTACTGTTCCTGCCTACTTTCTGTATTCGACTGAAGAAGCCTACTGTGTAGGCGAAACGTTTCGGAATAAAGTTGTCTAACTGTTGCATATGTGTCTTACCTAACAACCTGTCGGTATTGTATACCATTTTGATGTTCAAGATAAACCCATTTCTTAGAAAGAACAAAAATCACAATAACATGGCTGGAACAATTCATAAGTTTTAAAAATACATAAATCGAGTTCCGAGCAATATAATTTTGATATGAACAGCTAGTAAATCTCCGAGAAAAACTACAATACTGAAAGTAAACGGAAAACAAAGCTCACTGAAAGAGGGGGCAAACTATAATTATTTCTGAGTAAATATATTAATATAAATTATTATATAATTTATTATAATTATTTCTGAGTAAATATACTGATATAAAAATTATGACCATTTAGTCCATATTTAAGTTGTTAAATTCTTAAATCCAATTAATTTATTTTTAAGTCCCCTGAACTCAGTGTATGAATATAAGGTTCAGAATGAGTGCTGATAAGAGTATGAGGTGCTTACACCAGTGGTGTAAGGATCCTTATCTTCACAAACTCTTGATTATCAGAAAATACTTGTAACGTATCTATATTATATTTAGAACAAGTAAGAAGTGGCTTATATAATGTAGACAGGTGAGTTGAAGTAGCAGGAGACAGAGTCACCAGTGGAAAAATCCATTAATGTAAGCAGGTCATGTTTGTAGGTTAGGCAAACGTTGAAGACTTCCCTGTATCAATAGCCTACTTACACTAGTGGATTTTTCCACTGGTTGACTACGCCTCCTGCTCCTTCAACTCGCTTGTCTACAATATATAAGTCACTTCTCCACACACATATACAGTACTTTTCTCATGATTGATGGACTGAACACATCAACTCCAGTCTGAGGGAATGATTACCTCAAACTTCTCCTCATCTTCCACAGTTTTCCTATGTAATGATTCCTAGAAGTTAAGCCAGTGTTCCATTCTTCAAACTGTCGGTTTTCTTAACCACTTAACAACACACTTAAAGCTGGTATAAACCTTGGTAATAAATACCGACACTATAGAACGCAACACTGGAAACTACAAAATTTCAAAAACATTGGCATACATGATACTTAAGCAGCACCAACCCAACAACACAGGAGTCACATGATTTCATCGTCTACCCGTCCTCATCATAGGCAGAGGTTGTTTTGATAAGGACCTGCCTCGCATGGGCCAGTAGGCCTTCTACAGTGTTCCTCCATTTTTATGTTCTTATGACATTCCTCAGGTCACGTGCGTCACACCTCACTCTCCGCCTATATATATAATGTCTTTCTACCTCTGTATGTTAGAAGTGATCAAGGTCCCAGGACCGAAACGTTTTCTAATAAATATGTTATAGTGTTTGTTCACACTTAAAGCTACCCCATCAGAATTGCATTAAATTTTTCCTGATTTAAAGATACCATTATGAACACTTATTGTCGTCCTTTTAATGTCGTAGCAAATATTTTCATGTGGTTATACTTCATTTTTTTAGAGTGTGTGTTTGTGTGTGTGTGTGTGTGTGTATGCATGTGTGTGTGAGTTTGTGTGTTTGTGTGTGTGTGTGTGTGCGTGTACTCACCTATTTGTGGTTGCAGGGGTCGATTCATAGCTCCTGGCCCCGCCTCTTCAGTGACTGCTACTCCCTGTTCCATGAGCTTTATCAAACCTCGTCTTAAAACTATGTATGGTTCCCGCATCCACTACGTCACTATTCTATGCTATTCCACGGCCTGACAACTCTATGACTGAAGAAATACTTCCTAACATCCCTTTGACTCACAGGAGTCTTCAGCTTCCAACTGTGACCCCTTGTTTCTACGTCGCATCTATGGAACATCCTCTTTTTTCCATCTTGTCAATTCCTCGCAGTATTTTATATGTCGTTATCAAGTCTCTCCTGACCCTCCTGTCCTCCAGTGTCGTCAGGCCGATTTCTTTATAGGTCAATCCCCTTAGCTCCGGGACTAGTTTGTTGCAAACCTTTGCAGTTTCCTTAATTTCTTGACGTGCTTGACCAGGTGTGGATTCCAAACTGGTGCTGCATACTCCAGTATGGGCCTGACGTAAATGGTATACAGAGTCTTGAACGATTCCTTAATGAAGTATCGGAACGCTGTTCTCAGGTTTGCCAGACGACCGTATGCTGCAGCGGTTATCTGATTGATATGTGCCTCAGATGTGCTGGGTATTATACTCACCCCAAGATCTCTCTCCTTGAGTGAGGTTTGCAGTCTTTGGTCACCTAGACTATACTGTGTCTGCGGTCTTCTTTGCCCTTACCCGATCTTCATGACTTTGCATTTGGCAGGGTTAAATTCAAGAAGCCAGTTGCTGGACCAGGCTTGTAGCCTGTCCAGGTCTCTTTGTGGTCCTGCCTGATCGATCCTCGACCGATATACTAATTCTTCTCATTAACGTCACATCATCTGCAAACAGGGATATGTGTATGTGTGTACTCACCTATTTGTACTCACCTATTTGTGGTTGCAGGGGTCGAGTCTTAGCTCCTGGCCCCGCCTCTTCACCGGTTGCTACTGGGCCCTCTCTCTCCCCGCTCCATGAGCTTTATCAAACCTCGTCTTAAAACTGTGTATGGTTCCTGCCTCCACTACGTCATTTTCTAGGCTATTCCACTGCCTTACAACTCTATGACTGAAGAAATACTTCCTAATATCTCTCTGACTCATTTGTGTCTTCAACTTCCAATTGTGGCCTCTTGTTTCTGTGTCCCCTCCCTGGAACATCCTGTCTTTGTCCACCTTGTCTATTCCACGCAGTATTTTATATGTCGTTATCATGTCTCCCCTGCCCCTCCTGTCCTCCAGTGTCGTCAGGCCGATTTCCCTTAATATTTCTTCATAGGACATTTCCCTTAGCTCTGGAACTAACCTTGTCGCAAACCTTTGTACTTTCTCTAGTTTCTTGACGTGCTTTAGAAAGTGCGGGTTCCAAACAGGTGCTGCATACTCCAGTATGGGCCTGACATACACGGTGTACAGTGTCTTGAACGATTCCTTACTAAGGTATCGGAATGCTGTTCTCAGGTTTGCCAGGCGCCCATATGCTGCAGCAGTTATCTGGTTGATGTGTGCTTCCGGAGACATGCTCGGTGTTATACTCACCCCAAGATCTTTCTCCTTGAGTGAGGTTTGCAGTCTTTGGCCACCTAGCCTATACTCGGTCTGTGGTCTTCTGTGCCCTTCCCCTATCTTCATGACTTTGCATTTGGCAGGATTAAATTCGAGAAGCCATTTGCCTGACCAGGTGTCCAGTCTGTCCAGGTCTCTTTGAAGTCCTGCCTGGTCCTCATCAGATTTAATTCTCCTCATTAACTTCACATCATCTGCAAACAAGGACACTTCTGAGTCTAACCCTTCCATCATGTCGTTCACATATACCAAAAATAGCACTGGTCCTAGGACCGACCCCTGTGGGACCCCGCTCGTCACAGGTGCCCACTGTGATACATCATTACGTACCATGACTCGTTGTTGGCTCCCTGTCAGGCATTCTCTGATCCATTGCAGTGCCCTTCCTGTTATATGCGCCTGATGCTCTAGCTTCTGCACTAATCTCTTGTGAGGAACTGTGTCAAAGGCCTTCTTGCAGTCCAAGAAGATGCAATCAACCCACCCCTCTCTCTCGTGTCTTACTTCTGTTATTTTACCATAAAACTCCAGAAGGTTTGTGACACAGGATTTGCCTTCCATGAATCCGTGCTGGTTGGCATTTATACTCTTGTTCCGTTCCGTGTGTATGTGTGTGTGTGTGTGTGTGTGTGTGTGTGTGTGTGTGTGTGTGTATGTGTGTGTGTGTGTGTGTATGTGTGTGTGTGGTGTGTGTGGTGTGTGTGTGTGTGTTCATCTAATTATGGTTGCAGGGGTTTGACTCATTGCTCCTGGCCCCGCATCGTCACTAGTCGCTACTAGGTTCACTCTGTCCCTGCTCCATGACCTTTATCATACCTCTTTTTAAAGCTATGTATGGATCCTGCCTCCACTTCACTCTCCAGACTATTCCACTTCCTGACGACTGCTGTGTGTGTGTGTGTGTGTGTGTGTGTGTGTGTGTGTGTGTGTGTGTGTGTTGTGTGTGTGTGTGTGTGTGTGTGTGTGTGTGCAGGGAAAGTCAGAGAGTCACCAAGAGCTCTGACACCAAATTCATTCTCGGAGTTTAAAGGATTATTTCTAGCTGCTTTCTCCTACCGAAGCAATTATGGCGGCCAAAAAGCCTTGTAATTATGAATAAGTGACCATTTCTGGAGCGCAAAATCCTTAGATTTATCGCTTAAACTAAAATAGCCCTAACACTAAACGCTACGTGAGATTACTCTAGATCAAATAAAAAACAAGAACGTAAATGTCGAGAAATGCGCAATTTGCTTTAAACTAAGATATAACTTAGTTTTTATCCGGAAAATTTGCTCAAAATTAATGTTTAATGGTGAAGGCTGACAGAAATCGTGAGCATCAAAGGGACAACTTCAGGCTAAAAGCCACAGGTTTTGTCAGTCATTTAGCTATTTACTTCCTGGATAGAAGTCAAGGAGAGATCATGTTTATTCCAAACATAATTATAATTTTTTACTTTCCTCAATAAATTTTAATTATTTATTATTATAATTATTATTCACGTATTATTTTAAATTTATTTTTAAATTATTATTAGTAGTATAGTAGTAGTAGTAGTAGTAGTAGTAGTAAGAGCGTAGTATAGCAGTGTAGTAGTAGTAGTAATAGTTAAAGCGTAGTAGTAGCAGTAGTATAGTAGTAGAAAAAAAGTAAAAAAGTAAGTAGTAGAAGTGAAAGAGCAGTGTAGTAGTAGTAAGAGCATAGTAGGCAGTAGAAAGTACATTTAATTGCATTATTATATATTTTTTTTATAATTATTGGGTATTTTTTGAAGGGAACTTTGAACGTTTGCTTGTATGTTTTTATTTTTCTTTCTTTATGTTTTCGATTTATTTTTGCTAAATAACTCGAGAAGGTTCTTTCCATATTGCTTCAAAAATTTCAAAGTGTGTGCACGGGTACTAAGACTAAATTCTTGGAACATTGAGTGCAGTTTTAACCGTTTTATGATGAAAAAAGTAAAAATATTTATATACAGTGACTAAAGAAAGTTTTCAGATCGGCTTCAAACTTTCCTGGGGGCTGTGTAAATTCACTTGCCGATTTTATTAACAATTGCTCTCCATGTTTTAAAACCCAAAGAATCCCTTTCTGATCGTTTAAACCCTTTAAACTGGGATTTAATTTGAAGTATTCTGGTTGTTTTTGTGCTATTTCCTCCTTTTCAAATTTCAACAAACTGGATTTTCTTCTTTAATTTAAAATTAAAATAGGCCTTCATTCAAAATTACAGAAAAATTTGAAAAAAAAAATTTATTGAGAAAAAAAATATAATAAATTTTTTTAAAGACTTGTTTTTTTAATTTAAACGAGGCTAATTTTTCCTATTTTCGAAACATATTCGGCAGCATTTTTTCGTTTATTTGTTCCTAATTTTTCGGTTTAATTCGGGGAAAAACTTTTCCGATAGCTTCAAACTTTCAAAGCTGATTGCACAGAATAATGGCAGGTTTTCACAGGCTTACGTGGAGACCATTACAAACTATGTTACAGAGGAGTTCCTGACTCCGTGTTGGGTTAATAGAAAAGACCTGTGTTCGTTTTGTTTTTCAGCCTTGTCTCTCAGGGTGCGACCCCAGTCGACTAACACACAGTACCTACTATTGCTAGGGAACAGGGGCAGCAGGTGTAAACTTGACAAACCCTTAGTACCTATTTACTGCGGGTGAACAGGGGACAGGTATGAGGAAACAGACAAGCTTTCTACCAGGCCGGGGATTGAAACCAGGATACTGTCCAGGCGAAAGTATCCCTAAATAATACCTGAGGTGAGTAATACGGCTAACCACATAAACAGATAAATACAATTAAAATGTCTTAACAAAGAACATAGAACGGAAAGAACCTGCAGAAGGCCTACTGGCCTGCGAGCGGGCCAAGTCTCCTACCGGCTTAACCCAAATTCACCAACCTAGTCAGGTAGTCAATTGACTTAAAGGGGAACACGGCAACGACCTGGAAAGCAAAAAACTATCAGGTCAAAATCACACGTCTTGGTAGTTTAAAAAGAAGGGTAGAGTGAAGAACTAGTCTGGCTGGTAGTCGACTACTTGGTGTGTGTGTGTGTGTGTGTGTGGTGTGTTGTGTTGTGTGTGTGCGGGGCCTTTTTATCATTAAAACGTCCTGCTGATCGGCTCCAGAATTTAAACAGAATTACCTGCTTAGAAAATGGCTGTGTTGTTAGTAGTGTCTGTAGGAATCGTTTTGTCATTTAATCCAGCAGTGGCATAGTAATAATTTATTACTTAACTGGTTTATGTATCCAGAAGATGGGGAGATATTTGACTCTAGTGAGGGTTTTTTGATCCAAGGAACTTGGCTTTCCTCCCCCTCTTTGGATCGAGTCTTAATGCTTCCCATTCGACGGACGCTCTATGATACCTACGACTTTAGCGCTTGTCTCTCATTAAAATACAATAATTTTTAATGGAAGCAGTCTTTAATGGTTGACGCATCTCATGAAATGGATGAATCGTTTCATTGCAATAGGCTGTGTAGGCTCAAAATTCATCTTCTAGTCGGTTTCAAACTTTCAGGGCTGATAAAGTTTTCTCAAAGAATTTTGCCAGATATTTGTTAATAAAAGTTATCATGTGCCAGTTTTATTAATCAAATTCGTCTGTGTAAAATAATTAGAAGATAAATCTTCAGGGTACAAATAAGTTAATGTTTGACTTTATTAGGTTATCATAGGATAAATAAGCATAATGTACTTTTATGTGCCTATAACGTCTGTGTGCCCTCAAAACTAAAAACATTTTTTGTTTGATATGTAAACGAATTTTAAATAAAATTTACTTACCTACTTACCTACTAACATATTTATCTACTTCAAAGCGAGTTAATCCCACTTAGTGAAAAGTTTGGATCGATATTAGCTTGTGTAGGTCCCAATTTGCTCCTATTTTGGAAGAAACTGGGGGGAAATTGAAATATTGCCTTTCACGTTGAAATTTTTTGAGTGTCGCACCATATTAACTTAACCTTTCAACGCTGGGAAAAAAGATAAGTAACTTCTGAGTACTTGTTAACTTAACGAAAGTGAATCTTTGTTCTCTCTGCGATCACAAGAGAATGAAGAGAATGCCTTTTTTAAGTTTACATTCCAAGCTGGAGTTTCTTAATAGTTACATGGGCTCTTAACTATTTTAATCTGAGTGCAAACTTAATGTGGGTGAATGCTGTCTCTCAGATCACAAGTGAAGAGAATATCTCTTAAGTTCATCTTTAAAGTGTCGAGTTTCTGAGTGGTTAGGCTGTGAATATTCTAATTTGCCAATTACATGGAATAAATTGGGATGTAGGTTTCCATACGATGACCTGTGATCACACACCACTTACCAACACTGTCTGAATTACACATGCAACTCTTGTCAACACCAGTGTAGCGCAGGTGAATACACTTGTTGCATTAGTAAACACATGTTAAAACTGAAGAACACAGCTGTAACACTAATGAATATACGTAACACTGGCGCTAGTGTTTTTAATGAATATACGTAAGACTGGCGCAAGTGTTTTTAATGAATATACGTAACACTGGCGCAAGTGTTTTTAATGAATATACGTAACACTGGCGCTAGTGTTTTTAATGAATATACGTAACACTGGCGCAAGTGTTTTTAATGAATATACGTAACACTGGCGCAAGTGTTTTTAATGAATATACGTAACACTGGCGCTAGTGTTTTTTAATGAATATAAAGTAACACTGGCGCTAGTGTTTTAATGAAAATACGTAACACTGGCGCAGTGTTTTTAATGAATATACGTAAAACTGGCGCAAGTGTTTTTTAATGAATATACGTAACACTGGCGCTAGTGTTTTTAAAAGAATAACGTAAGACTGGGCAAATGTTTTTAAAAGATATACGTAAAACTGGCGCAAGTGTTTTTAATGAATATACGTAAAGACTGGCGCAAGTGTTTTTAATGAATATACGTAACACTGGCGCAAGTGTTTTTAATGAATATACGTAACACTGGCGCTAGTGTTTTTAATGAATATACGTAACACTGGCGCTAGTGTTTTTAATGAATATACGTAACACTGGCGCAAGTGTTTTTAATGAATATACGTAACACTGGCGCTAGTGTTTTTAATGAATATACGTAACACTGGCGCTAGTGTTTTTAATGAATATACGTAACACTGGCGCAAGTGTTTTAATGAATATACGTAACATTGGCGCAAGTGTTTTTAATGAATATACGTAACACTGGCGCAAGTGTTTTTAATGAATATACGTAACACTGGCGCTAGTGTTTTTAATGAATATACGTAACACTGGCGCAAGTTTTTTAATGAATATCTAACACTGCCATTTTTTAATGAATATACGTACACGGCCAGTGTTTTAATAATATACGTAACACCCGCGCTAGTGTTTTTATGAATATAACTAACACTGGCCCCTAGTGTTTTAATGAAATACGTAACACTGCGCTAGGTTTTAATGAATATACGTACACTGCGCTAGTTTTTAAGAATACCGTAACACTGCGCTAGTGTTTTAATGAACATACTAACACTGGCGCAGTTTTTAAAGAAATATACAAAACTGGCAGTGTTAACTGATTCATACAATACCCGGTGAATATTTAAAAACTGTTTTAAAAACCTAAAACCTAACAAATGCAAATTTTAAATAATTTACGTAAACTCACTTTTTAAGAAATAATCGTCCCCTCGCCAGTGATGTAAATATTTTAAAACAAATAATAGCTTTTGTTCCTTGAAACTAGAATTCCGTCTCGCATACACCGCAGGGATTGCATCCCCTCCTAGATTATTAAATTACACAAATTGTTACCTTACACCTTACCCACAATACGGCGTAACACCATACCTTAACAAATGAATACCACGGATTCTACTGTGTCTAAATACTGTGATCCCCTGTAACAAATTTAACCCAAAGGATTACTTGTCTTAACCCAGTCTGTGATACAGGTCAAAACTACCCTCCTATCAAGAGTAAATTAATACAGGGACTAACGCCCACATATTAAAACACTAGAAAATATACACACACTCTGTGTCCAACGTCCATAACACTAAAACCACGAACATACTGGTCAACACCATGTACTATACAGACAACTCAAAAACACAACATTAAAATTACTGAATATACTGCCTCAAGAACCTACAATACTCTTAACATCACGTCCATCACACACCCTATCACAATTGTTTACATCAAACTGTGCATACAGGTCACATACTGTGTCACTCAAAAACATGGAAAAAACATTTTACACAAACATTTAAACAAAATGCGTAATCATCAACATGTATAATCAACGGTAAATACAACAGTTAAAGATTATGAAAATACTTCAAACGTGAGGAATACATGTTACTTGGGCACATCATAAAAGCACACAATTGTGTTCACATAACATGGAAATATACACAGTCACATACTTTTCACATCAAAAAAGTGAAGAAATAACATTGTCCACACACAGTGAAAATTCAATGTAATAAAAAGTGCTCCATCATCAATAGTGAATATCAAAATGGTATACAATACCGACAGGTTGGTAGGTTAGACACATAAGTAACAGGAAACTTTATTTCGGAATAAAGTTGCCTAACTGTTACCTACGTGTCTTACCTACACTGTGCTTATCATCAATACTCAAGTAATATACGGTGTCACACTGTATCACATCACCAAAAGTGAAATCGTACACTATAATACACTGTGTCTCATCACCAACAAAAACGTGTCATTATAATTGTGAAAATACCCGATACGGACAAAAAAAAGTTAAACCAATTAAAAATTTGCCTTACATGTTGCATCGCCTCTAATATCGAGGTGATTCTGAACACTGCCAAGAACGCCGTAGCCGTGACAACATATTCTAACACCTGTGACAACATATTCTAACATGCGTGACATATTCTAACACCCGTGAGCTCATTACAAAGACCAACAATAATCCATGCCGTGGTTGAGACAATAATTTGTTTTTTTTTGAGAACCCACCAGGTGCTTAATTAAACTAGTCAAAGAGCATAAGTCCACAGTCCGAACTAGCACTAGGAGCAACGTGTATGTCGAACGTTGACAAACGGCCAACCATCTGGTTATGTTGTGATGTGTTTCGTTACCCGTTGGAGGAGTAGCCTATTGGTTATCGTCTTATTGTCAAGTTTTAGGCGTGTTTCACATACCCATGTATGTATAATAAGAAATTTTAAATAGAATATATAAAAAAATCATCTGGTGAGATATTTCGATTCAGCACAAGTAGCATATGGAGAAAAATTCCAGAGGAAATGCTGTTGAACTGGTGTTTTCGTAACGTTAATACTCTCGCGTTGATGAATATGATGATTAATGTAGGATAATGCATTGGTATCCTTATACATCGCCCACAGGAAAGGCGTAACGTTGTCAATAAAGTATGTCGTAATATTGTATTTGTGTTGTTATCCATTGTGTCGGTATTTTACTTCATTTCTTTCTGCAGTCAGTTAGAATTAATTGGAAAAAAAAACTCTTAGCTAAACAGAAATTGAATCTCTTAAACGAAAGACCACTAAGTACTACCACTACTACTGCTATTACTACTACTACTACTTCTACTGCTACTATTACTACTACTGCTATTACTACTACTACTATTACTACTACTACTATTACTATTACTACTACTGTTACTACTACTACTACTATTTCTTCTACATCCACTACTACTACTACTACTACTACTACTACTACTACTACTACTACTACAAATACTAATACTACTACCAGGTATGCTCAACATATCAACGTTTTTCGAGAGGTAACTAGAGTGAGCCAGTTAGCCTATTATGGTGATTACCCAATAATAATTTCTTGGGTTAACACCTGACTAGATTCCTCTCTTCTGCCCGTAATTTGTTACAAACATGATCTATCAGACGCGATCAAATCTGCTTTATTGGATAAACTGATTCAACAACATTTATCATTGTTATTTGTGCTTCTTGATCACTGCAACCAGTTGTGCTTCCATACAACAGTGAGGGAAGTCATCGTCACATTTCGTATCGTATCATCAACAGCGGAGAATCATGGTCACATATCGTGTCACATCATCAACGGTAAAGGAATTACACTCGCAAATGGTCACATCAATAGCAGTGAAACAAAACGTAAGTCACACATTGAGAAGACCAGTAAAGGAAAACATGGTCGTCACACATTTGTGTCATATCATTAGCAGTGAATTAATTATTGCTTGGAATCTCTTAAGATAATTTATCAGTAATCTTAATACTCTACGTAATAAGTCCTCGGTGAAAAATATTCCCGTCGCAGTGTAACCATCAAATGAGAATTTATACAAAGTTATTGTTGTTTTGTGGATGCAGTTCACCCAGAAAAAAAAATTAATATCTACCCCTTCAAGTAGTGTGTTCTAATCCTGATCAAGAGCTCTTTAGTCAAGAAGTTAAAGGGTTAATAATGAGCCCGGGCTCAAACCTGAGTATATTTCACAGTGGGAAAACGTTTCCCCAGTAGAATGAAAATGATAATCGTGTATAGTTCAGAGACAAACTAAGGCACTGTCTCTCTCACAGTGACAGCGAACACTTCAGATACCCAAATAAAAAACACTTAAATAATCCCTGCCAAAAGTGCTAATAGATCTTGTGTGACATACAAAGAGAAACAAATTTCATTTGACACTTTTTCTCATTAGCTGGATAATATTGTCTGGCTATGTTATTCTACTTATATGTTGGACAAATTTCCAATTTATTGTATTATTTGAAACGATTTGCCTGTTAAACTTTTTCACTTTCAGTGATATCTTATTACTCCAATTAAAATTTGGCAATAGACTTTTACCATTGGGTTGTTAGTTTTTGAAACTGGGTCCATAAACCTTTTTTTTATAGAGTTTACAGTAAAATCTAAGCCAATTACTGTCATAGTCGTCTAGCGTGGACCAGAAACCATCCTGCATTAACACATTGGCAGTCTCCCACCAAGGCAGGGTGGCCCGAAAAAGAAAAACTTTTACCATCATTTACTCCATCAAAGGCTTGCCAGAGGCCCTCTTACACTACAGTTATAAAACTGCAACATTAACACCCCTCCTTCAGAGTGCAGACTCTGTACTTCCCATCTCCAGGACTCAGTCCGGCCTGCCGGTTTCTCTGAATCCCTTCATAAATGTTACTTTGCTCACACTCCAACAGCACGTCAAGTACTAAAAGCTATTTGTTTCCATTCGCTCATATCTAACACGTTCACGCATGCTTTCTGGAAGTCTAAGCCCCTCTCACACAAAACCACCTTTATCCCCTCCCTCCAACCTTTCCAAGGCTTTCCCCCCACTACAGATTTATACATTCTCGAAGTCATTCTATTTTGTTACATTCTCTCTACATCTCCGAACCAACTCAACAACCCTTCCTCAGCCCTCTGGATAATAGTTTTGGTAATCCCGCACCTCCCCCTAATTTCCAAACTACGAATTTTCTGCATTATATTCACACTACACATTGCCCTCAGACTTGACATCTCCACTGCCTCCAGCCTCCTCCTTGTTGCAACATTCATCACCCATGTTTCACACCCATATAAGAGTGTTGGTATAACGATACTCTCATACATTCTCCTCTTTGCTTCCATGGACAAAGTTCTTTATCTCCACAGACTCCTAAGTGCACCACTCACCTTTTTCCCCTCATCAGTTCTATGATTTACCTTGTCTTTCATAGACCCATCTGCTGACACGTACACTCCTAAATATATGAATACATTTACCTCCTCCATACTCTCTCCCTCCAATCGGATATCCAATCTTTCGTCACCTATTTTTTTTTTGTTATCCTCATCACCTTACTCTTCTCTATATTTACTTTCAATTTTCTTCTTTTACATACCCTACCAAACTCATCCACCAACCTCTGCAACTTCTCCTCAGAATCTCCCAAAAGCACCGTGTCATCAGCAAAGAACAATTGTGACAACTCCCACTTTGTGTTAGATTATTTATCATTTAACCTCATGCCTCTTGCCAACACCCGAGCATTCACTTCTCTTAGAGCCCCATCTATAAATATATTGAACAACCATGGTGACATTACACATCCCTGTCTAAGGCCTACTTTTACTGGGAAATAATCTTCTCTCCTACATACTCTAACCTCAGCCTCACTATCCTCTAAAAACTCTTCACTGCTTTCAGTAACTTACCTCCTATTCCAGACAATTGCAACATCTGCCACACACACACACACACACACACACACACAACACACACACACACACACACACACACACACACACACACACACACACACCATCGCACACACGCACGCGCACACCACACACACACACACACACACACACACACAACACACACACCACACACACACACACACACCACACACACACACATATATATATATTATATATATATATATATATATATATATATATATATTATATATGTCGTGCCGAATAGGCAGAACTTGCGATCTTGGCTTAAATAGCACGCTCATCTTGCCATATAGGACAAGCGAAAATTTGTGTATGCAATAATTTCGCCAAAATCATTCTGAACCTAACCAAAAAAATATATTTCACTGTGTTTGTTTAGTATTAAATTATTGTAAACAAATCTAAAATATATTTAGTTGGGTTAGGCTAAAATAAATTGTTCTTGTTATAATAAGGTTAGGTAAGTTTTCTAAGATTCTTTTGGTGCAAAATTAAAAATTTTTACATTAACATTAATGAAAAAAATATATCTTTAAACGTATAAGAGAAAATTTTAGAAAGGACTTAATTTTAAATGAGTTCTTGCTAATTGACCAGTTTTACATATTCGGCACTATATTCGACATTATAAGAACCAGACTACACGTCGCTGCCACACTTCCCAACAACACCTGACTTTTTATGATGATGTAGGTAGGTAGTCAGTGATCGGTGAAACACAGCTTATATTCTACCCAAAAATTTGTCTAATGAACCGTAAATTCTTCCCAATTTTTTTTAATTATAAATGAATCCAATTAATAATTAATAACCCACATGGAGACAGAAACTCAGATGGTTATTTGGTCTATATATTTCGAGCCCCTTCTGGGATCATCTTCAGCAGAAGAGGGTAGAAATATACAAATCAATCATTCTTGTGAGGTTTTGTCTCCATGTGGGTTATAGGTGAGCACTGACAAGTCTTTATCACACAGAACAATGGGCGGTGACTCAAACCGTGACCCTGTTATATAGCAGGCACCACCTGATCTGTACCACTGAGCCACCAAGCTTACAATAGGAAGACTTTAGAACCAGCACAGCTGTGACTTGGTTGTATCGGTAGCATCATCTGTCACCTTAGGCCTTAGGGTCTCGCAGCCCCAGAAGCCTTCATAGTACATCTGTTGTCATAGCCCTCAAAACAAATATAGTCCATAACTTCACATGACTTTTTGACAGCAGTTAAATGAAGCTAAGGACTGGCTGTTACATCTCTTATTCTATTTCCCGCTCTCTGTACACTCAGGAGTCCTCTTCTATCCTGCCGTTTACTGGGAGGGGCGGGGTGGGTAGCAAGCGAACGGACCAGTGCCACCAGCTATGGTTGGTGTTTATATATTTGTGTGTGTGTGTGTGTGTGTGTATATACTCACCTATTGGTCGAGTCATAGCTCCTGGCCACACCACTTCACTGGTCGCTACTAAGTTCACTCTCTCTCTCCTTGCTCCAAGAGCTTTGTCATACCTCTTCTTAAAGCCACTGCATCACTCTCCAGACTGTTTCTCTTTATGACAACTCTATTACTATGGTACAAAAAATTTGTATACCAAAAATTCCACCTTATTATCAATATTCTGTCATGAAAGATATGAACATGAATTCACAACAGTGATTGTTTGGTTGTGATTATTGAAAGTTGTATGGTTGTTGGTTCTGGAGATGTATCTCTTGTTGTTGTTGCTGGTACTTGTTTGGTTGTTGGAAATGGTGAAATTGTTGACAATGGTGTTGTGGTTGTTGGTAGTGGTGTTGCTACTGGTTGTGGTGTGGTTGATAGTAGTGGTGTGGTTGTTGGCAGTGGTGTGGTTGGTGGAAGGGTTGAGGGCTGTGGTAGTGGAATGGTTGTTTGGCAGTGTTGAAGTTGTTGGAAGTGTTGTGGTTGTTGTTAGCGGTATGGCTAGTGTTAATGTTGTGGTTGTTGGTATTGTTGTGGTTGTTGGGAATGTTTTTGTTTGGGATTCTTTGGTAGTGTTGTGGGTGTTGGTCGTGGTATCGTAGTTGCTTGTAGTAGTGTGGTTGTTCGTAGTGGTGTAGCTGTTGGTGATGTTATGGCATGTTGGTAGTGTTGTGGTTGGTGTTAATGTTGTGATTGGTGTTAATGTCGTGGTTGTTGGCAGTGGTGTGGTTGTTGGTGTGGTCATTGACGTGGCTGTTAGCAGTAGTGGATAGTTTTGTTGAGGATTGTGTTCGTAGGTAGTGGTGGTTGTTGGTTGTGGTTATTGACCTGGTTGTTGGTGTGGGTATTGGTAGTGGTTGTTAATGTGGGTGCTAGTAGTAGTTGTGAGAATGGTTGTTTGTTAGTGGTTGAAGCCTCAGAATCAGGAAAAGCAGCGGCAAACACAACAGCATATGCAGAACAGTAGAACAAAAGCAACATACGCAGAAGTAACAGCTGTAGAAGCAGTAACAACAGCACCACCAACAGCAGCAGCAACAGCAGCAGCATTAATAGTAAAATCAGCAACAGCAACAATAACAACAGCAGAAAGAATAGCTGGTCCAGTAGCAAAAGAAGCAGTAGCAGCAGCGGCAGCACAGAGGCTGCTGGAGCAGAAATAAAAGCAGCATCAACAGCAGGAGCAAAAGCAGAAACAGCAACTACAACAGCAGCAACAGCAGCAGAAGAAGAATAAGAAGAAAATGCCAGCTGTTGTGAAAAGTGCACTTGGTATGTTGGTGTGTATCAGCAGCAACAACAGCAGCAGCAACAACAGCAGCAGCAACAGCAGCAGCAGCAGCAGCAGCAGCAGCAGCAACAGCAGCAGCAGCAGCAGCAGCAGCAGCAGCAACAACAATAAGCGCTGTAGCCGCAACAATCACAACACCATCAACATCAACAAGAGCAAATGCTCTGAGTGATGCTGGTGTGTTGCAGCAGCAGCAGCAGCTGAGGACAGCATCATCATCAACTGCAGCAACAGCAGCTGCAGCAGCTGCAGGTTAGGTGTTGCGGAGAGTGTACCGTGTGTACTGGTGAGTCGCCCACCAGACAGCAACAACAACAGCAGAGGCCAGGTGTCCTTGGAGTGTACTGTTTGGCTGATATATTAAGGCTATGAAAGTGTAGCTGTCTGTAGTGTACATGTGACTACTCAAAGTATGTGTAGCCAGACTAGCATCGCGTGGGAGTGTGGTATCAGTGTAGCTCTCCACTCCATATATCTGCGTGGGAGTAAGGTGTGAATGCGCCTCTCCACTCCCATACATGTGTGTGGGAGCATTGATTCGTCGGCGTTGTCCCTATCCACTCCCATACATCTGTTTGGTAGAATGGCGTCACAGCCTCTCCTATACATCTGTGTGGCAGTATTAAGTCGTTATAGGTCTCCCACTCCACTCCTGTCTTGAAGGTTCTAGGTTTGTCAGGAAACAGGACAGGTGCTTTTTGACGTGAGTCTTAGGCATTAGACGACCCGCAGCTAGAGCTTTTGGTCATCTGGCCGAGGCCTTCCGCTGGCTTACCCCTTTAAAAATTATGCTTATAATTATAACCACTGCATGTGTACCTTATAAAATAATTTATGTAACTCGTTCAGCGCCATCAGCACTGGGTCACCTTAACACGGTGGTGGAGGTCATCAGCACTGGGTCACCTTAACACGGTGGTGGAGGTCATCAGCACTGGGTCACCTTAACACGTTGGTGGGGATCATCAACACAGGGGTAACCTGAACACGGTGGTGGAGGTCATCAGCACTGGGTCATCTTAACACTATCAAGGGGTCATCAACACTGGGTCACCTTAACACGGTGGTAGGGGTCATCAACACTGAGTCACCTTAACACGGTGATGAAGCTTAAGGAGTTTGCACCTTATTGAAAGTGCTTCTTCTCTGAGAGAAGTGCCTCTCTCTCCCCACAGGATGCTGGCTTGACAAAGAACCCAGCATCTCTTTCGGCAAAAATGTTGGGTATATTTTCCCTTTCGTTTAAATTTGCTGACGCTCGTTCGATGACAGGAACCTAATTATGGATTGTGATTGCAGAATGTTAAAAATAGAGATTGAATAGTTTTATAAGTTTTTTGATGATGATGATTTATGTAAGAGAAGTAAATAAAGATACTTTGAATTAGATGGTTTTAGAAATGAATGACAGAAGATACAAAATAACCACAATAACCACCGTGGTTATTTTGCCTATTATCATAATTAATTTTTTTCTTTCCCGTATTTTTTTTTATCATAAGATAATTGCATGCTTTTTCCTGTGTTTTATAGTTATGGCTTAATGACTTATCATGATTTTTCAAAATAAGGAGACATGTTGAATAGAATGAACCTATATTGTGGAAAAGAATGGACCTGTATTGTGGAAAAGAATTGACCTGTGTTGTGGAACAGAATGTAACTGCAGTTTAGGTTACCCATCACGTAGCTGCTGAGAAAGGGAGACTTCACTGGTGGGGAGTTTGTGTAGAAGTATTTGGGGAAGTAATGAAGGAAAGGTGACCTCATCAGATTGATTGTATCGGGAATAGGTTGTTCTTACTGCTCTTAACGTTTTTAGTGGGTTTGGGTTTCAGGAGGAACTGCCAAGTATGAGCCAGTGGGCCTGCGGCAGTGCCTCTTCTCTTTTATGTTCTTATGTACTTGCAAGATGTTACGTCAGTAGGAGTAAATATTCATGAAATATTTGACATCAGGTTGAGTAAATGTTTGATGTAATATTTAACCTTAGTATGAGTCTATATTTGACGTAAAACTGCAGGTCAGTAGGAGTTTATCCTACCTGTGAGATGTGTGAGTGCCAGGAGCGTCCACAGTGTGGCCAAGACGCGGAAGGTGGTCAAGGAGGGCCATAAGGTGGCCAGGGAAGGCCGTCCCCTGGTCAAGGAGCCGCTGCTGCAACTCCCTGACCAACACATCTTCAATTTTTGCCTTGAGAGGTAATCCTTAAGATATTTCGGTGAATATCTTACACCAACAGAAGCAGCTCTTTCCCGGTGCCTCGTCTCCACGTCAATGAGACGAATACACAAAAAGTTGACTCATATTCCATGATATACGACAGATCATTTAGTTGCATCTCACCTCATTACTGTTAAGACTATTATTTCTGTAAAGTTTCAGAAGGAATCACACGAGGTTCTGACTCTTACAACTTGCGCATCCTGCCTCTCTCTGGCATTCGGCTGCGTGCAACGCCGCCTTACTCCTCTTAAATCAAGTTTCCCAAATTGGGATCAGTTTCTAGTGTGGCCAAGAGTAGCGAGCCTCGGCACTCTGGCACATTCACCACACACACACAAGTTCACGCGACGCCAGCTAGGCCAGCACTGAGGTTGTAGCTACAGTGGTGCCACCCTCCTTCCCCTCTACAACCCCTCCACATACCCTCCCCCCCCAATGCTCCACCCCTCTGGCATCAACCAAGACACTCCTCACACACCCTCACAGTGCCAGCTGTTGCAGACGATGCCAAGATGGGGCCAGCTCACCCTCACGTGGGTCTGTGTTTAGCTGGTCCCTGATATGAGGCAACTGCTTAATTCAATGATGTTGTAGTATGTGTACTCAGTGATCTACCTTGTGTTCCAAGAGGAGAGGTGTTTTGTGGTTGTGGTTGGTTCTGGGTTAGAGTATTATTTTTGTGTTTCAGTATATGATGCAACTAGTTATGCTGTGGGTGTATATTTTCTTGAAAGGTAGCTGAGCATACTGCATTCTAAGTTGGACTGTGGTGTGTTCATTTGTTATAGTATTTCGGTGTGTTCCGAGTTTTTCTGTTCTCCCCGTTAACTGTAGGAGTTGTATTGTGTTTACACTTTTGAGTTGGTTCAGTTATATCTGTTGCAAGTGTTGGTCGCTTGCTTCTGCTGAAAGTTAGGATAGACTGTTATATTTTTGTGTTTAGATGTTGCCCAGTTTTTTGTTTTTAAGGTAAAAAATGGATTAATGCTCAATTTTCAGTTTTTTTTTTTTTACGTAGGTAGAAACGCATCACCTCCCAAAATGTTTTCAGTGGTTTATGATATTTTAAAGGTGGCAAGTTCGTGTTTTAGATGATTCTCTCACAATGTTGCCTAAAACAGTGGAATATAAAACTGTATTTTTTCCGGAATATAGCAATGAATGCAATATTAATTTATATCCATTCTGTATCAGTAGCTGTAGGATGCTACCTTAGTTTGTCCTGACCGTAATCTAGTTGAACAATAAAATGGTATAAAATACCGACAGGTTGTTTAGGTAAGACACATATGCAACAGTTAGGTATCTTTATTTCGAAACGTTTCGCCTACACAGTAGGCTTCTTCAGTCGAGTACAGCAAAGTTGATATATTATTCCAGACAATGGAACAATACTCTTCTCCAGACTGAGGGACTGACCACCTCAAAACTTTAAGGGTGATGGACTGATTACATCGTCTTCAAGTATCTTCTGCTTATATCAACTTTTCTGTACTCGACTGAAGAAGCCTACTGTGTATGCGAAACGTTTCGAAATAAAGATACCTAACTGTTGCATATGTGTCTTACCTAAACAACGTAATCTAGTCGTTGCTGTGTCTGTTATTCCCTGTATGTTATTACAAGGACCCCAGTGGAAATAAATCACTTTGTTACTTCTTCTTCTTGATTCACCAGTACCTTCCCGGCCCCGGTCTTTTCCAGATGGTGACCCGGCCTTGGCTCCCTGTCTTGGAAGTGACTGAGATCTGTCTGCCATAGGAGGAGGTACAAGTACCTCTTCATCTTCTGGGACCAACTGTTCCCAGACCTAGCCTCATTCCCCGCCCTCACAGGGCTCGTAGGGAGAAACTAGGCCTCTGGTCTTCACTTTGATTTTTTTTGGGGGGTTATCCTGGGTAATCTATACATATGCTGTTATGTATGATAATTTAACTGTATTTATTTGTATCTGTACCTGAGTAAATTTGCTTAATTATTCCACACTTTCCAGCTCTTTGTAATAGATGCATAGTGTGTTGATAATCATGACATTTTCCATTTCTCGATGATCTATCAGATTATGAACCATGATCTATCAGATTATGAACCATGATCTATCAGATTATGAACCATGATCTATCAGATTATGAACCATGATCTATCAAATTATGAACCATGATCTATCAGATTATGAACCATGATCTATTAGATTATGAACCATGATCTATCAGATTATGAACCATGATCTATCAGATTATGTACCATGATCTATCAGATTATGAACCATGATCTATCAGATTGTGAACCATGATTTATCAGATTATGAACCATGATCTATCAGATTATGAACCATGATCCATCAGATTATGAACCATGATCCATCAGATTATGAACCATGATCTATCAGATTATGAACCATGATCTATCAGATTATGAACCATGATCTAACAGATTATGAACCATGATCTATCAAATTATGACCCATGATCTATCAGATTATGAACCATGATCTATCAGATTATGAACCATGATCTATCAGATTATGAACCATGATCTAACAGATTATGAACCATGATCTATCAGATTATGAACCATGATCTATCAGATTATGAACCATGATTTATCAGATTATGAACCATGATCTATCAGATTATGAACCATGATCTATCAGATTATGAACCATGATTTATCAGATTATGAACCATGATCTAACAGATTATGAACCATGATCTATCAGATTATGTACCATGATCTATCAGATTATGTACCATGATCTATCAGATTATGAACCATGATCTATCAGATTATGAACCATGATCTAACAGATTATGAACCATGATCTATCAGATTATGAACCATGATCCATCAGATTATGAACCATGATCTATCAGATTATGTACCATGATCTATCAGATTATGAACCATGATCCATCAGATTATGTACCATGATCCATCAGATTATGTACCATTCCACAAAGTGTAGGTACCCAACATATCTTTTGTTTTGGAAATTATATTAATGTAAGAGCATTAGACATGGATACACAAGTTCCTTACAAGTCTTCGAGTAATTTATATCGGCTGGAAATACACTATAGGAATTCCCACACGGTATACAGTTTCCAGATAACAGCATTTTAATGGCTGTAAGGGCCTGGTAAGTTCCATTCTGCACAGTTATGAATATAGGGAGTTCTTTATGTAGTGTTCAACCCAGCTTGAGATGAAAACAAGGAATCCATAATGAGAATGTAGCCGTATTCTATTCAAGATTGATGGACTGAACACATCGACTCAAGGTTGAGGGACTGATTACCTCATTCTCCTCCTGTTCTTCAAGTTTCTCTTACGTATGGACTGATGAAGCCACTGTGTGGCGAAACGTTTCCTCAATAAAGATACCCAAGAGTTGCACATGTGTCTAATTTATCAACATGTCGGTTCTCTGAACCATTCATCTACAAAGGATATCCTGTTAACGGGAATTCATGATCCATCTGTTAAGATCTCTGTTGTACTGATGATTGCAGATAGTGCAGGCATAAGTAGAAGCTTTCACTTCACTTGGTGCTGTTTTGAGAATACCAATGTCAAAGTATGTCGTGATATATTTTCCCTAGTAATGTTTTGTATTGTATCCCACTTTTGAAGGTTATATTGTGCCGCTGACGCGTATACTTGGCAGTATTAGTTATTTTGACTAAGATTGTATGTAACGTAGAATTGGAGAAGAATGTGCCAACTAGGGCTTTGAGGATGGTAAAGCTTACCATACCACGGGTGGGATTTGAACCTGCGGTCAGAGAGTCTCAAAACTCCAGACCGTCGCGTTAGCCACTGGACCAGCTAGCCACAATAAGATTCGTCCACCTAGGTATATTTCTACACCATAGGAAGGTCCAGTGGCTAACGCGACGGTCTGGAGTTTTGAGACTCTCTGACCGCGGGTTCAAATCCCGCCCGTGGTATGGTTTGTTTGCAATCGTGTCATTACGGTTTCGTGAGTCATGGTAAACCTTAACTGGTGGTGTGTTGATGGGTGATGTGGTGCTTCCCAGTATATGCCAGTTAGGGCTTTTGAGATGGAAAGCCTTAACTGAATGGCTTGTTAGTGTGAGATGTGGATCTCCCAAGATGTGAAAGTTAATTCTTTGTGGATGGTAGCGTGTTGGTGTGCTAAATGGTTTTACCAAGGTAAGAAGTGGTACATGTATATATAATCTATGTATATATATCTATGTGCCCTTTCATGCAAGAGGCAAGTGTTTTCGATAGTTATAATGGACAATTATTAAATTCGGTTTTTGACAAAACTGGAAGAAGGTTTAGTTTTTACTAATCTCCAGGAGCCATTCGGGTATCCAGTTTGTTAGTTTAGTACATGTTGCGTTGTCACTGTAGCTGTCAGTAAAGTGTACTGAAATTTAAATAATTTTATATCATTTACATATACTGAGGTATGTATCGGATATGTTTTTCGGCATATCAGCAAGAAATGTTCTGAATTAAACACATGTGCAACTCTTGGGTATCTTTATTGAGGAAACGTTTCGCCACACAGTGGCTTCATCAGTCCATACAAAGGAGAATCTTGAAGAACAGGAGGAGAATGAGGTAATCAGTCCCTCAACCTTGAGTCGATGTGGTCAGTCCATCAATCCTCCTGGTCTTCAAGATTCTCCTTTGTATGGACTGTTGAAGCCACTGTGTGGCGAAACGTTTCCTCAATAAAGATACCCAAGAGTTGCACATGTGTTTAATTTATCATCATGTCGGTTCTCTGAACCATTCATCTACAAAGAAATGTTCTGAAAAGAGTTGGGCCCAGAATTTATCCTTGTGGTGCACCGGGGTTTATTTAGATACTATGTGTAAAACTGCTGTGTATGATTACTCTTGTAAAGTAAAAAGACACAAGTGCAACCAATGTGACATTTTATTGTGGCGACGTTTCGCTCTCCAGGAGCTTTGTCAAGCCGTTACGGCTTGACAAAGCCGTAACGGCTTGACAATGATTACTCTTGAAGTTCTCTCAGTGGGTCAGGATCTCAATCAATTGAGCATTCTATTTCCTTTTCCCGGGCACGATATTTGTATTCATACTGGTGCACGGGAGACTGTCGAAGGCGCCATTGAAGTCAACATGACATTGAAGCTTATTTTATTTTGTTTTTAAGATTAGTGCATTTTATATTATAAACATTGTGTTTGCTATAAGGTTGAACACGGGTTTGAAGCTTGAAAAGATGGTATTAAATTGTTGTAGTCCAAATACCGTAGAATATGATTGTATGCAAGTGTATCCATATCCTTAACAAGTCAGGATAGTATTGTAGATGAATGGTTCACAGAACCGACACGTTGATAAATTAGACACATGTGCAACTCTTGGGTATCTTTATTAAGGAAACGTTTCGCCACACAGTGGTTTCATCAGTCCATTCACAGGAGAAGCTTGAAGAACAGGAGGAGAATGAGGTAATCAGTCCCTCAACCTTGAGTCGATGTGTTCAGTCCATCAATCTTGAATAGAATACGGCATGTGAGCGGAGAAGGAGCTTATAAACTGTAGGCAGGAGAGGTGCAGCAGTTGTAGGTGGTGTCACGTTTGCCCAGTGTGGAAGTAGGTCGTGCCCAAGGGTTAGGCAAGCGAAGTGTCGGTTCTGTGAACCATTCATCTACAATCCTGTCAGACACTGCAACTTCTTGGGATCTTAATACTTGGGAATTCTTCGCTTGCCTAACCCTTAGGCACGACCTACTTCCACACTGGGCAAATGTGACACCACCTACGACTGCTGCACCTCTCCTGTCTACGGTTTATAAGCTCCTTCTTCGCTCATATGCCGTATTCTATTCAAGATTGATGGACTGACCACATCGACTCAAGGTTGAGGGACTGATTACCTCATTCTCCTCCTGTTCTTCAAGCTTCTCCTGTGTATGGACTGATGAAGCCACTGTGTGGCGAAACGTTTCCTTAATAAAGATACCCAAGAGTTGTGATGAATGGTTTGAAAAACCGACAAGTTGAAGATTGAGACATTTACGCAGCATATGGGAATCTTTATTCAGGAAACGTTTCGCCACACTCCTCTCCTTACGCCTTCCTCTTTGTATTGGACTGATGAAGTCACTGTGTGGCGAAACGTTTCCTGAATAAAGATTCCCATATGCTGCATAAGTGTCTCAGTCTTCATACCCAAGAGTTGCATATATGTCTAATTTATCAAGTCAAGATAGTAATGCGATTGGTCTGTACTCACCTAGTTGTTATGTAAGACACATATACAACAGTTAGGTATCTTTATTTCGAAAAAAAAGTCTGTACCTAACTGTTGCATATGTGTCTTGTTAGGTAAGACACATATGCAACAGTTAGGTATCTTTATTTCGAAACGTTTCGCCTACACAGTAAGCTTCTTCAGTCGAGTACAGAAAAGTTGATAGAAGCAGAAGATACTTGAAGACGATGTAATCAGTCCATCACCCTTAAAGTTTTGAGGTGGTCAGTCCCTCAGTCTGGAGAAGAGCATTGTTCCGTTGTCTGAAACAATATGAAGTTGAAGTGACAGGATGGAGACTTTTATAGTGCCAGGAGGTGAGACGTAGGTTGCGTTGGGAGGGCAGGTCCCTCTCAAACCCAGCCGTTCTCACTAGTAGAGATTGTCGAAGTTGATGGTCTGTACCAAGATACCCTTGTGTTGCAGTGTCTGACAGAATGAACATTAAAATGGAATAAAATACCGACAGATTGTTAGGTAAGACACATATGCAACAGTTAGGTATCTTTATTTCGAAACGTTTCGCCTACACAGTAGGCTTCTTCAGTCGAGTACAGAAAAGTTGATAGAAGCAGAAGATACTTGAAGACGATGTAATCAGTCCATCACCCTTAAAGTTTTGAGGTGGTCAGTCCCTCAGTCTGGAGAAGAGCATTGTTCCGTTGTCTGAAACAATATGAAGTTGAAGTGACAGGATGGAGACTTTTATAGTGCCAGGAGGTGAGACGTAGGTTGCGTTGGGAGGGCAGGTCCCTCTCAAACCCAGCCGTTCTCACTAGTAGAGATTGTCGAAGTTGATGGTCTGTACCAAGATACCCTTGTGTTGCAGTGTCTGACAGAATGAACATTAAAATGGAATAAAATACCGACAGATTGTTGCTAAGTACACCTAAACAATCGTTGGTATTTTATTTTAACCTTGTAATAGGGTTCATTCGTCGAGTACAGAAATTTAAACAGAGTATCTTGGACATGTAACACCATCAACTTGAAATTTTAGGTGTCAGATCGTCTGGGTAAGAGGATTGCCTTTCTGAAACAAATAGTGCTCAACCTTCTAGGCACAATAATAACGTTACCATCCTGTCACCCACTTTCATATGTTAGACGAACGGATTGCCGTCCCTTCTTCACAGAAATGAGAAAGGAAAACCCCGGACCACCTCAACTTTGTGGTATTTATCCATTTAATGTTCATTCTGTCGACTGAAAACAGGTATTTGGCGAAACTTCGACAATTCTACTAGTGGGCCTGGTCCTTCCAAGCAACTACGTCTACTCTGCTATATCTCCATTGTACTTCAACTTCATATGTTTTACACGAACATGCTCTTTCCAATGAATGACCCCCTAAAATTGGGTGATGGTGATTACTGTCTTCGTATCTTCTGTTATCAACTTTTCTGTACTCGACTGAAGAAGCACTGTGTAGGCAAAGTTCAATAAAGATTCCTAACTGTTGCATACGTGTCTTACCTAACAATCTGTCGGTATTTTATACCATTTTAATGTTCATATGTGTCTTACCTAACAACCTGTCGGTATTTTATACCATTTTAATGTTCACTCACCTAGTTGTGGTTGCAGGGGTGGATTCACTGTTCCTGGCCCCGCCTCTGATGGAGGTTATGATAGTTTTTTGCTGACTAAGAAAAGGGAAGGATAATGTTAAAGGACACAAGTGCAACTAATGTGACATTTATTGTGGCAACGTTTCGCTCTCCAGAGCTTTATCAAGCTCCGGGAGAGCGAAACGTTGCCACAATAAATGTCACATTAGTTGCACTTGTGTCCTTTTACTTTACATATTGTCGGTAATTCTACAAACTTTATTACAAGGATAATGTTATACTACCATTGCAACAGGGTGTTGTCTTGCATCTAGCATTGCACTTCAAGTCATTAGGGTTAAAGAGGTGTTGTTAACGTTTGGTAGGTTGTAGTGGCTGTGTGTGATGTTGGTATCATGCTGATGACTGAATCCTTTCTGCGTATTTTTTCTTAGATAATTGATGGGACTTAATTTCCCACTATGACCACGGAATGTGTGGTTGGTCGTGGTAAAACGTACCTGTGGCTGGTCTACTCTGAGTTGTTTGCATGCTGGGATGTGTGGGGTTTGCAGTACGTGTGGGTTCACTGGTATAGTGTGTGTGTGTGTGTGTGTGTGTACTCACCTAGTTGAGGTTGCAGGGGTCGAGTCCAAGCTCCTGGCCCCGCCTCTTCACTGGTCGCTACTAGGTGTGTGTGTGTGTGTGTGTGTGTGTACTCACCTATTGTACTCACCTAGTTGAGGTTGCAAGGGTCGAGTCCAAGCTCCTGGCCTCGCCTCTTCACTGGTCGCTACTAGGTTGGTGTGTGTGTGTGTGTGTGTGTGGTGTGTACTCACCTAGTTGTACTCACCTAGTTGAGGTTGCAGGGGTCGAGTCCAAGCTCCTGGCCTCGCCTCTTCACTGGTCGCTACTAGGTGTGTGTGTGTGTGTGTGTGTGTGTGTGTACTCACCTAGTTGTACTCACCTAGTTGAGGTTGCAGGGGTCGAGTCCAAGCTCCTGGCCCCGCCTCTTCACTGGTCGCTACTAGGTGTGTGTGTGTGTGTGTGTGTGTGTGTACTCACCTAGTTGTACTCACCTAGTTGAGGTTGCAGGGGTCGAGTCCAAGCTCCTGGCCTCGCCTCTTCACTGGTCGCTACTAGGTGTGTGTGGTGTGTGTGTGTGTGTGTGTGTGTACTCACACTAGTTGTACTCACCTAGTTGAGGTTGCAGGGGTCGAGTCCAAGCTCCTGCCCCGCCTCTTCACTGGTCGCTACTAGGTGTGTGTGTGGTGTGTGTGTGTGTGTTACTCACCTAGTTTGTACTCACCTAGTTGAGGTTGCAGGGGTCGAGTCCAAGCTCCTGCCTCGCCTCTTCACTGGTCGCTACTAGGTGTGTGTGTGTGTGTGTGTGTGTGTGTGTGTGTGTGTGTGTGTGTGTGTGTGCGTGTGTGTGGAAAAACGAGTAATAAAGTTTGTTATAACTGTTAAAAGAGCTGTTTTTTCGTATTTCACTTAAGAACATAAGAAAGAAGGAACACTGCAATAGGCCTACTGGCCCATACGAAGCAGGTTCATGTCACCCCCCCCTCCCTGCCTAGAACAATGACCACCTTGTCAGATCACTTCCACTTAAGGAAGGAGCACGGCACCAGACCTGGTAGCCCAAGCTAGTCAGGTCCAACTCACACCCACCCACAGTTGCAGGCACTTACATAATATCTTTAATATTAAAGTGTATGTTTTGATAGTCGTGAGAGGAGTCGTTGTTTGTGTGGTGGAGGCATCTAATGGCGTGTTTGGTGGAGGCATCTAATGGCGTGTGTGGTGGAGGCATCTAATGGCGTGTGTGGTGGAGGCATCTAATGGCGTGTGTGGTGGAGGCATCTAATGGCGTGTGTGTGGAGGCATCTAATGGCGTGTGTGGTGGAGGCATCTAATGGTGTGTGTGGTGGAGGCATCTAATGGCGTGTGTGGTGGAGGCATCTAA
Source organism: Cherax quadricarinatus (assembly GCF_026875155.1). NCBI lineage: Eukaryota > Metazoa > Arthropoda > Malacostraca > Decapoda > Parastacidae > Cherax > Cherax quadricarinatus. The sequence goes on from NC_069424.1 coordinate 41,888,648, forward strand.
TGGCGTGTGTGGTGGAGGCATCTAATGGTGTGTGTGGTGGAGGCATCTAATGGCGTGTGTGGTGGAGGCATCTAATGGCGTGTGTGGTGGAGGCATCTAATGGCGTGTGTGGTGGAGGCATCTAATGGTGTGTGTGGTGGAGGCATCTAATGGCGTGTGTGGTGGAGGCATCTAATGGCTGTGAAGTTTGATATGGCGTACATAAAGGCAGACAAGCGAATTAAGGAAGTTCTTATTGTGTTTCAAGACTTCTCGGTATTTCAGGCCATATTCTTTAAAAACTTTTTCCCTTATTGAAATCTGTGGTACATATGTTGGGCAGGATTTATTGTTTATGTTCACCACCACAACTTAGGAACTTAAGATTATGTACAGTCCTTTATGAACTATTCCCTTCGAACATTTTCTGCACATGACCGATTTTGTACATTTTTATTTGGTGTGACTGAACATTTTACTGTCTGAACATTAAAATGGTATAAAATACCGACAGGTTGTTAGGTAACTTTATTTCGAAACGTTTCGCCTACACAGTAGGCTTCTTCAGTCGAGTACAGAAAAGTTGATAGAAGCAGAAGATTCTTGAAGACGATGTAATCAGTCCATCACCCTTGAGGAAGCCTACTGTGTAGGCGAAACGTTTCGAAATAAAGATACCTAACTGCTGCATATGTGTCTTACCTAACAACATTTTACAGTCTGTACACCTAAGTGGTGTACAGCAAAAGCCCTGAATCTATACCTAGTGTGGGAGTGTGTCCTGTAACATACAGGTTCCTCATCAATTCCTGATCACTTGGGATGTGGACGGGGGCCACCAACAGCCTGATCGAGCTGCCAGCAACCAGACCAGCTTCCCAAGGTCGCTACCTCCGCGGTGACCTCCGGAAGTGACTTTAGATAACCTCCAAGCAATATAGGCCTAAATAAATCCATATTTTTCTCTAGGTAAGTTCTACCAGCGTTTAAGGTTTAAGTCTGCATGTAAATTAGTAATTTAGTAAGATTTTTTGAATAAATAATGAGTAGATTTAAGATAAATGAGTCCAATAAAGTCAAACGCTGTGATTTATGTGATTTACAGAGAAACTTATTAATAAAATTAGGTTATTAAAACTTACACAACTTAAAATGAAGTCAAAGCTTCTACTGAGGAAAACACAGCACTAAAAGTTTAAAACCGATCGCATGTGGCATTCTCCAGTTATTGCACTGAATACAAATGAATGTACAATAGGAGTTTATCATCCATTTCGTATGTTAAATTAATTTATTAGTTTTCCTTGATACTGGTGAGGGGCTCTTATAGGAGTAAGCCAGTGGAAGGTTTCGGTCAGATGACCAAAAGCTCCAGTGTAGGGTTATCATATGACTAAAACCCGCTTCAGGGAACACTTGTCCTGTTTCCTGGCAAACCTTACCTAACCTAAACTAATCGAGCTTAACCTAACCTAATCTAACCTAACCTAAGCTAACCTAATCTAAGCTAACCTAAGCTAACCTAATCTAACCTAACCTAACCTAATCTAATCTAACCTAACCTAATTTAACCTAACCTAACCTAAGCTAACCTAACCTAAGCTAACCTAACCTAACCTAATCTAACCTAACCTAACCTAACCTAACCTAACCTAATCGAACCTAACCTAATCTAACCTAACCTAATCTAACCTAACCTAACCTAACCTAACCTAATCTAACCTAACCTAACCTAATCTAACCTAACTTAATCTAACCTAACCTAATCGAACCTAACCTAATCTAACCTAACCTAATCTAACCTAACCTAATCTAACCTAACCTAACCTAACCTAATCTAACCTAACCTAACCTAATCTAACCTAACTTAATCTAACCTAACCTAATCTAACCTAACCTAACCTAACCTAACCTATCTAACCTAACCTAACCTAACCTAACCTAACTTAATCTAACCTAACCTAATCGAACCTAACCTAATCTAACCTAACCTAACCTAACCTAACCTAACCTAACCTAACCTAATCTAACCTAACCTAACCTAACCTAACCTAATCGAACCTAACCTAGTCTAACCTAACCTAACCTAACCTAACCTAATCTAACCTAACCTAACCTAATCTAACCTAACCTAACCTAACCTAACCTAACCTAACCTAATCTAACCTAACCTAACCTAACCTAACCTAACCTAACCTAACCTAATCGAATCTAACCTAACCTAATCTAACCTAACCTAACCTAACCTAACCTAACCTAACCTAATCGAACCTAACCTAATCTAACCTAACCTAACCTAATCTAACCTAACCTAACCTAACCTAACCTAACCTAACCTAACCTAACTTAACCTAACCTATAACACTCTACTTGACATGATCAGTAAACAAGGTGAAGTAACGAACGGGTTCATTAATTTCACAATATACAGAAAAAAATCGCACTGATAGTTTAGGTTCGGTCAGGTTTGTCAGGAAACAGAACAAGTGTTTCCTGACGCGGGTCTTAGTCATATGATAACCCGCAGCTGGAGCTTTTGGTCATCTGACCGAGGCCTTCCAGTGGGTTAATGGTCCACCCCTTTAAACACTATAGTTATGATTATAGAAATATAAACACAAATGCAGTATAATGTGATCCTTTATTGACTACGTTTCGCCCACACAGTGGGCTTTTTCAAGTCACAAACAGAACTACCTGGGGTGGAAGGAACGCGAGTATTTATAGTCCGGACTATAAATACTCGCGTTCCTTCCACCCCAGGTAGTTCTGTTTGTGACTTGAAAAAGCCCACTGTGTGGGCGAAACGTAGTCAATAAAGGATCACATTATACTGCATTTGTGTTTATATTTCCATTGTGTCGGTATTTTATACCATTTATTACCAGTTATGATTATAACCATTAGATATATTCCTAACAACAGGGATTGAAAAACAGACGTGGCAGGGCTCAGTCACGCTAGTTTGTCAAAAGTTATGAAAGAAGACCCAGAGCTTGAATTCACCCACCACAATCTCAAAAAGATGATTTCAACTGTGTAATTATACACACACACACACACACACACACACACGGGGCCAGGAGCTGAGTCTCGACCCCTGCAACCACAATTAGGTGAGTACACACATGGAAAGACCAGAGTGAGCCCATGGTTTACCCGGAGGTGTGGAGAAGCCAAAGTCAAGTGTGTTAGAGCATGGAAAAAGTATAGAAGGCAAAGGACCCAGGAAAGACGGAGTTGAGCGGAAGAGCCAGATATTAATATGTATGGATAAGGAGAGAGGCCCAGCGGCAATACTAGAATAACACAACACCAAAAGCCAAATCGCTGTTATATAGCCACATCTGGAGGAAAACAACAGTCACAGACCAGGTAATCAGGCTGAGGAAGGAAGGATAGGAGCTCACATGGAGCGACCAGGAAATATGTGATTCGGGGAGGTATTCACAGTGGAGACAGAGAGGCTTCCAGCAAACCGAGGGAGTAGGGTGCACAAGCAAGTGCTGGACACACTGCATAAAACTGAAGAGGTGAAGAAACTGCCTGGTGAACTAGATACCTCGATGGCGGTGAGCCCAGATAACCTCTAAGAGAGGGAGAAGATGCACTATGTGTGCCACTAACGATAATCTTCAATAAATTGATTGAAACAAAGCAACTGCCCGATAGTAAGATTGTAAGGGATAGTACAACAGGAGAGAGAGGGATGGGTAGACTGCATCTTCATGGACTGTAAGAAGGCTCTCGATGCAGTACCACACAAGAGACTGGTTGAAAATCCAGACGAGTAGGCAGGAATAGCAGGGAGAGTACTCCAATAGATCAGGGAATACCTGACAGGAAGGAACCAACGTGTGTTGGTACGTGACGAGGTGTCAGACTGGGTGCATGTGTCGAATGGGATTCCACAAGGGTCAGTCCTAGGTTCGGTGCTGCTTCTAGAATAAGTGAATTACATGATAGAAGGGATAGATTCAGAGATATCCATGGCTGCAGACGATGCGAAGCTAATAAGGATACAAGCGGACGAGAATCGGGTAAGCCTACAAGGAGATCTGGACAGGCTGGCCCGACAAATGGCTCCTGGAGTTTAACCCCAACAAGTACAAAATCATGAAGTTTGAGGAAGAACAAAAACCACCACAGACGAAGTACAGCCTAGGAAGTCCAAGGCTGCAAAACTCACTCTAGGAAAAGGATCTTGGGGTGAGCATAATACAGAGAACATCCCCTCAGGCACACATTAACCAAATAACTGTTGCAGCACATGGGCGCCTGGCATGCCTAAGAATAACGTTATAGCGTTTCAACATCAGAATAAACATTCATTCAAGACATTGTACATTGTGTACATCAGGCCCATACTGGAGTATGCAGCCCCGGTATGGAACACACAAAGGGCCAAATACGTCAAGAAATTAGAGAAAGTGCGAAGGTTTGCAACAAGACTAGTCCCGGAGATAAGGGTTATGCCCTACGATGAAAGGTTAAGGGAAATCTGATGACACTGGTAGACAGGAGGGATAGAGGAGACATGATAAAGACATAAAATACTGAGGAGGCATTGACGAAGTGGATAGGGACAGAATGTTTCAGAGATGGGACACAGCAACAAGGCGTCACAGCGGGAAGCCGAAAACTCATGTGTGCCATAGGGATGTTAGGAAGTATCTCTTCAGTCATAGAGGTGTCAGGAAGTGGAACAATCTGGAGAGTGATGTACCAGAGGCAGGATCCATACATAAAATTCGGATGAGGTTTGATGAAGCTTATGGAGAAGGGAGAGACTGGTCTTAGTAGCAACCAGCGAAGTGGCGGGGCCAAGAGATATAGCTTTACCCCTGCAACCACAATTGAGTACACACACACACACACGTAAATACCCTCATACTGCGTCATCACTCACAGGACGAACATGAGTGAACAATTAACTAGTCATTCAAGGGGCTCAACTAAAACTGAGTGCTAGGTAATTAAACATCTAACATCAATAAGATCGGAGTGAATGAAGACAAGTACTTTTATGGTTTGAGACGCTGTCGGAGTTTGAACAGGGCAAATTAATGAAGGGATTCAGGAAAACCGTTTAGACGGATTTTAATCCTGGAGGAGAGAAGTACAGTGCCTGCTCTGTGAAGGAAGGATGGGGATCTGAGTTGTGATATCACCACATTTCTGGCAAGAGAGCGATTAAATGAATGATGGTCAAAGTTTTTCCACACTTTTTGGGTCGACCTGCCTAGCTGTGTGTACGTGTGTGTGTGTGTGTGTGTGTGTGTGTGTGTGCGTGTGTGTGGGTATGTACTCACATAGTTGTACTCACCTAGTTGAGGTTGCAGGGGTCGAGTCCTAGCTCCTGGCCCCGCCTCTTCACTGGTCGCTACTGGATCACTCTCCCTGAATCGTGAGCTTTATCATACCTCTGCTTAAAGCTATGTATGGATCCTGCCTCCACTACATCGCTTCCCAAACTATTCCACTTCCTGACTACTCTGTGACTGATGGAATACTTCCTAACATCCCTGTGATTCATCTGTGTCTTCAACTTTCAACTGTGTCCCGTTGTTGCTGTGTCCCATCTCTAGAACATCCTGTCTTTGTCCACCTTGTCAATTTTTCTCAGTATTTTGTATGTCGTTATCATGTTCCCCCTATCACTCCTGTCCTCCAGTGTCGTCAGGTCGAAACTAGAGAAAGTGCAAAGGTTTGCAACAAGACTAGTCCCAGAGCTAAGGGGTATGCCCTACGAGGAGAGGTTAAGGGAAATCGACCTGACGACACTGGAGGACAGGAGAGATAGGGGGGACATGATAACGACATACAAAATACTGAGAGGAATTGACAAGGTGGACAAAGACAGGATGTTCCAGAGATGGGACACAGCAACAAGGAGACACAGTTGGAAGTTGAAGACACAGATGAAACACAGGGATGTTAGGAAGTATTTCTTCAGCCACAGAGTAGTCAGGAAGTGGAATAGTTTGGGAAGCGATGTAGTGGAGGCAGGATCCATACATAGCTTTAAGCAGAGGTACGATAAAGCTCACGGTTCAGGGAGAGTGATCCAGTAGCGACCAGTGAAGAGGCGGGGACAGGAGCTAAGACTCGACCCCTACAACCTCAACTAGGAGATTACAACTAGATGAGTACATACCCACTCACACACACACGTACACACAGCTAGGCAGGGCGACCCAAAAAGTGTCGAAAAACTTTGACCATCATTCATTTAATCGCTCTCTTGCCAGAAATGTGCTGATATCACAACTCAGATCCCCATCCTTCCTTCACAGAGCAGGCACTGTACGTCCCTCCTCCAGGATGAAAATCCGTCTAACCGTTTTCCTGAATCCCTTCGTAAATATTCCCTGTTCAGACTCCGACAGCGTCTCAAACCATAAAAGTACTTGTCTTCATTCACTCCGATCTTATTGATGTTAGATGTTCATTTACCTAGCACTCAGTTTTAGTTGAGCCCCTTGAATGACTAGTTAATTGTTCACTCATGTTCGTCCTGTAAGTGATGGCGCAGTATGAGGGTCACAGAAGTCACAGTGATCTTAAATGGATCCCATTGAGCAAAGTCCCGTCATATAAAAATCTGACAGATATTGCGTATATTACAATTATTTCCTATAGCTACCGTATACAGCGCAATATGGAATACGATCTGAAAAAATAAGTATCTTATTTCTACTAAAAAATATTGACCATTATTGAGTTACAGGCTCATCAAAATCAGTTCGTTCATTGAGTCGTCTCAAAATTCGGATTCTTTTCTCAAAATTTAAGATATCGAACCCTGGTCACGGACCGGGCCGTGGGGGCGTTGACTCCCGGAACCCTCTCCAGGTATACTCCAGGTATCGTATCAGTAACATTGAAATAATAACACATAATACTGGCATCTCCGTATCAACAATACTGCCAGAGTACTGCCAGAGATACTTCTAACCCAGATCTACCAGTAACAACGTGTTGCACTCTGATGACTTTGTTATTTTGGTCATAGGCATGTTAAACTGGACATATGTAGATCAATGGTTCAGAGTACCGACAAGTTGATAAATTAGACACATGTGCAACACTTGGGTATCTTTGTTGAGGAAACGTTTCGCCACACAGTGGCTACATCCTGCCTACGGTGTATAAGCTACTTCTATGCTCATATGCTGTATTCCTTTCAAGATTGATGGACTGACCACATCGACTCAAGGCTGAGGGACTAATTACCTCAAACTCCTCCTGTTCTTCAATGTTCTCCTTTGTATGGACTGATGAAGCCACTGTGTGGCGAAACGTTTCCTCAATAAATTACCCAAGAGTTGCACATGTGTGTAATTTATCAACCTGGATATATCTCAGTATGATATACAATTAATCTCTTAGTTCCTATCCGTATTGTTCCATTTTCTTAAAACTCGTTTCCTAGTTATTTTCTGGTAATGCTTTTTAACTTCGGATGGAGAAATGACAATTATATTCGGCATATTCTTTATTCAACATTCATTTAAGTAATTGAACATCTACAATTACTTTAACATTGCCAAGCTTTTGGAAGCCTGATTATGAGGGAATCCACGAAAGCTTAACTTTAAATCCATCTCTTAATAACGTGTGAATATCTGTGCATAACGTCGGCCATGTTTCCTTCAGAGCAGTAATGAGGAAAGGAACTCTAATGTAACTAAACTGAAGCAGTAGTTCCCACAAGCTGGAGAGTAATAAGTATGGCAGACACTTGAGTTTACAAAGTGGAAGCCCAGATATTAATTTTAATTCACTTCTATATTTAGTCAGGCTGGTTTATCATTACAGAACATCACAGATAATCTTCGGTATATTATTTTTCGTCTGTAAATTGTGTATTTATTCCTGAGCACTGCCATTATAAATTAGTCAATGAGGATTGAACATGGTCATTTGCTTGTGTGGGTAAGTGTGTATGGTGGTATCAAGAGCTGTTATCTGCCAGGCTACCGGGAAATGCTATCGTTACCTGGTCTAATTTAGTTTCTGTGGACCAAACATTTTGAAGTGTGTGGCTGTTATCTGAATATATTATGATTCACTTATCCCATGACTAAACTGTTCTAGTAATTCTCTAGAGAAAAAATTTTTTTGGTCACCACACAAGTTTTAGTCACGTCGTGGCACTGGTTTCACTTCTTCTATCAGTAACACGAAACATGCCTAGTTTTTTCCATATATTCAAGTAGTTCAATGATTTTTACTTTGTTGTGAGGCTAAAATTAGTCATGGTAATTTATTAGCGATCTTATATGCTAAATGCATCATTTCAGCAATTTTAATATTGTCATCGACGTTGGTATTATACCTTACAACAGTTCAGTATTTCCATTCAGTCTTCTCACTGTTTAACTTAATTAACAGCAGTTAACATAAATAGGACAATAGTAGGTAATTAAAGGAGGAAACATAATGTTTGCAATAAGTATATGGATGTTTCCATCTTTGTGGTGGTGAACCTGGATGCTGCGAGACTTCACTGGCAGAAACTGCCAACCAGCAGCTGGGAAGTTCTTGCCAGGATTGTCTAACTTCCGTGTTACTGACACCAGCCTCGACTCATACATATGTTGCTCTGTATTTTGTTAAGAGCTAAACCAGTGTGTGAGCCATTCAACGCAAGAAATTTTTGAGGCTCGATGTTCCATCCATATATGATGACGTGGTTTCTGATCAGTAAAGCGGTTAGAATTTTTTTGATATAGAAATTGGATGTATGTAGCTGATAGGCAGGGAGTGTCGGCCTCTTGAGTAGCAGAAGAATCAAACCTGCAAAACTGTGAATGTTATAGTCATACCGACAAACACTGGAAAAGAGCAAATGTGTATAACTCAGGACATTAATTAATGTAAACGTTTCCGCACGAATGGTTTCGTCAGTCCTGTTGACGTAGCCATTCGTGCCGAAACGTATCCTTTAATATGCGACCTAAACGGTAAACAATTTAGTCAACCCCTTGTACAGAATAACTATTACTGGATTAACGATTCATTTCAGTTGAAAAGTCATAGATACTATGATTCTCATTTATTTATAAAACAAAGGTGGTCAGTTGAGTTCATGCGCTTATAACACAAAGGCTTGTACTAGATGGGTAAACAACTCCACTCCGACCTCTCCCCAGACACTGGATCTCCTCAAGGCTCCCAAGACACTGGATCTCCTTAACGCTCCCCAGACACTGGATCTCCTCAACGCTCCCCAGACACTGGATCTCCTCAACGCTCCCCAGACACTGGATCTCCTCAACGCTCCCAAGACACTGGATCTCCTCAACGCTCCCCAGACACTGGATCTCCTCAAGGCTCCCCAGACACTGGATCTCTTCAACGCTCCCCAGACACTGGATCTCCTCAACGCTCCCCAGACACTGGATCTCCTCAACGCTCCCCAGACACTGGATCTCCTTAACGCTCCCCAGACACTGGATCTCTTCAACGCTCCCCAGACACTGGATCTCCTCAACGCTCCCCAGACACTGGATCTCCTCAACGCTCCCCAGACACTGGATCTCCTCAACGCTCCCCAGACACTGGATCTCCTCAAGGCTCCCAAGACACTGGATCTCCTCAACGCTCCCCAGACACTGGATCTCTTGAAAGCTCCCCAGACACTGGATCTCCTCAACGCTCCCCAGACACTGGATCTCCTTAACGCTCCCCAGACACTGGATCTCCTCAACGCTCCCCAGACACTGGATCTCCTCAACGCTCCCCAGACACTGGATCTCCTCAACGCTCCCCAGACACTGGATCTCCTCAACGCTCCCCAGACACTGGATCTCCTCAACGCTCCCCAGACACTGGATCTCCTCAACGCTCCCCAGACACTGGATCTCTTCAACGCTCCCCAGACACTGGATCTCTTCAACGCTCCCCAGACACTGGATCTCCTCAACGCTCCCCAGACACTGGATCTCTTCAACGCTCCCCAGACACTGGATCTCTTCAACGCTCCCCAGACACTGGATCTCTTCAACGCTCCCCAGACACTGGATCTCCTCAACGCTCCCCAGACACTGAATCTCCTCAACGCTCCCCAGACACTGGATCTCCTCAACGCTCCCCAGACACTGGATCTCCTCAACGCTCCCCAGACACTGGATCTCCTCAACGCTCCCAGACACTGGATCTCTTCAACGCTCCCCAGACACTGGATCTCTTCAACGCTCCCCAGACACTGGATCTCCTCAACGCTCCCCAGACACTGGATCTCTTCAACGCTCCCCAGACACTGGATCTCTTCAACGCTCCCCAGACACTGGATCTCCTCAACGCTCCCCAGACACTGGATCTCCTCAACGCTCCCCAGACACTGGATCTCTTCAACGCTCCCCAGACACTGGATCTCCTCAACGCTCCCCCAGACACTGGATCTCTTCAACGCTCCCCAGACACTGGATCTCTTCAACGCTCCCCAGACACTGGATCTCCTCAACGCTCCCCAGACACTGGATCTCCTCAACGCTCCCCAGAAACTGGATCTCTTCAACGCTCCCCAGACACTGGATCTCCTCAACGCTCCCCAGACACTGGATCTCTTCAACGTTCCCCAGACACTGGATCTCTTGAAAGCTCCCCAGACACTGGATCTCCTCAACGCTCCCCAGACACTGGATCTCTTGAAAGCTCCACAGACACTGGATCTCCTCAACGCTCCCCAGACACTGGATCTCTTGAAAGCTCCCCAGACACTGGATCTCCTCAACGCTCCCCAGACACTGGATCTCCTCAACGCTCCCAAGACACTGGATCTCCTCAACGTTCCCCAGACACTGGATCTCTTGAAAGCTCCTCAGACACTGGATCTCCTCAACGCTCCCCAGACACTGGATCTCTTGAAAGTTCCCCAGACACTGGATCTCCTCAACGCTCCCCAGACACTGGATCTCTTGAAAGCTCCCCAGACACTGGATCTCCTCAACGCTCCCCAGACACTGGATCTCCTCAACGCTCCCCAGACACTGGATCTCCTCAACGCTCCCCAGACACTGGATCTCCTCAACGCTCCCCAGACACTGGATCTCCTCAACGCTTCCCAGACACTGGATCTCCTCAACGCTCCCCAGACACTGGATCTCTTCAAACGTTCCCCAGACACTGGATCTCTTGAAAGCTCCCCAGACACTGGATCTCCTCAACGCTCCCCAGACACCGGATCTCCTCAACGCTCCCCAGAGACTGGATCTCCTCAACGCTCCCCAGACACTGGATCTCCTCAACGCTTCCCAGACACTGGATCTCCTCAACGCTCCCCAGACACTGGATCTCTTCAACGTTCCCCAGACACTGGATCTCTTGAAAGCTCCCCAGACACTGGATCTCCTCAACGCTCCCCAGACACCGGATCTCCTCAACGCTCCCCAGAGACTGGATCTCCTCAACGCTCCCCAGACACTGGATCTCCTCAACGCTTCCCAGACACTGGATCTCCTCAACGCTCCCCAGACACTGGATCTCTTCAACGTTCCCCAGACACTGGATCTCTTGAAAGCTCCCCAGACACTGTATCTCCTCAACGCTCCCCAGACACCGGATCTCCTCAACGCTCCCCAGAGACTGGATCTCCTCAACGCTCCCCAGACACTGGATCTCTTGAAAGTTCCCCAGACACTGAATCTCCTCAACGCTCCCCAGACACTGGATCTCTTGAAAGCTCCTCAGACACTGGATCTCCTCAACGCTCCCCAGACACTGGATCTCTTGAAAGTTCCCCAGACACTGGATCTCCTCAACGCTCCCCAGACACTGGATCTCTTGAAAGCTCCCCAGACACTGGATCTCCTCAACGCTCCCCAGACACTGGATCTCCTCAACGCTCCCCAGACACTGGATCTCCTCAACGCTCCCCAGACACTGGATCTCCTCAACGCTCCCCAGACACTGGATCTCCTCAACGCTCCCCAGACACTGGATCTCCTCAACGCTCCCCAGACACTGGATCTCCTCAACGCTCCCCAGACACTGGATCTCCTCAACGCTCCCCAGACACTGGATCTCCTCAACGCTCCCCAGACACTGGATCTCCTCAACGCTCCCCAGACACTGGATCTCCTCAACGCTCCCCAGACACTGGATCTCCTCAACGCTCCCCAGACACTGGATCTCCTCAACGCTCCCCAGACACTGGATCTCCTCAACGCTCCCCAGACACCGGATCTCCTCAACGCTCCCCAGAGACTGGATCTCCTCAACGCTCCCCAGACACTGGATCTCCTCAACGCTTCCCAGACACTGGATCTCCTCAACGCTCCCCAGACACTGGATCTCTTCAACGTTCCCCAGACACTGGATCTCTTGAAAGCTCCCCAGACACTGGATCTCCTCAACGCTCCCAGACACCGATCTCCTCAACGCTCCCCAGAGACTGGATCTCCTCAACGCTCCCCAGACATTGATCTCCTCAACGCTTCCCAGACACTGGATCTCCTCAACGCTCCCCAGACACTGGATCTCTTCAACGTTCCCCAGACACTGGATCTCTTGAAAGCTCCCCAGACACTGGATCTCCTCAACGCTCCCCAGACACTGGATCTCTTGAAAGCTCCCCAGACACTGGATCTCCTCAACGCTCCCCAGACACTGGATCTCCTCAACGCTCCCCAGACACTGGATCTCCTCAACGCTCCCCAGACACTGGATCTCCTAACGCTCCCCAGACACTGGATCTCCTCAACGCTCCCCAGACACTGGATCTCTCAACGCTCCCCAGACACTGGATCTCCTCAACGCTCCCCAGACACTGGATCTCCTCAACGCTCCCCAGACACTGGATCTCTTCAACGCTCCCCAGACACTGGATCTCCTCAACGCTCCCCAGACACTGGATCTCCCAACGCTCCCCAGACACTGGATCTCCTCAACGCTCCCCAGACACTGGATCTCCTCAACGCTCCCCAGACACTGGATCTCCTCAACGCTCCCCAGACACTGGATCTCCTCAACGCTCCCCAGACACTGGATCTCCTCAACGCTCCCCAGACACTGGATCTCTTCAACGTTCCCCAGACACTGGATCTCTTGAAAGCTCCCCAGACACTGGATCTCCTCAACGCTCCCCAGACACTGGATCTCTTGAAAGCTTCCCCGACACTGGATCTCCTCAACGCTCCCCAGACACTGGATCTCTTGAAAGCTCCCCAGGCACTGGATCTTCTCAACGCTCTCCAGACACTGGATCTCCTCAACGCTCCCAGACACTGGATCTCCTCAACGCTCCCCAGACACTGGATCTCCTCAACGCTCCCCAGACACTGGATCTCCTCAAAGCTCCCCAGACACTGGATCTCCTCAAAGCTCCCCAGACACTGGATCTCCTCAACGCTCCCCAGACACTGGATCTCCTCAAAGCTCCCCAGACACTGGATCTCCTCAAAGCTCCCCAGACACTGGATCTCCTCAAAGCTCCCCAGACACTGGATCTCCTCAAAGCTCCCCAGACACTGGCTCTCTTGAACGTGGGGCCAACTTTGAGATTTTTTTTTATGAGTAAGGATAGTGCCATCTCTGTGAGGGGTTCAGCTTTTCCCACAAGGTGCCACTCTTCCCAGGGTACCACTGTCTTCCCAGGGTGCCACTCTTACCAGGATACCACTGCCTCCCTAGAGTGCCACTCTTCCCACAGAGTGCATCTCTTCCCAGGATACCACTGTCTCCCCAGGGTACCACTCTTCCCACAAAGTGCCGCTCTTTCCAGGGTACCACTGCCTCCCCAGGGTGCCACTCTTCCCACAGTGTCGCTCTTCCCAGGGTACCACTGCCTCCCCAGGGTACCATTCTTCCCCCAAAGTGCCGCTCTTTCCAGGGTACCACTGCCTCCCCAGGGTACCACTCTTCCCACAAAATGCCGCTCTTCCCAGGGTACCACTGCCTCTCAGGGAGTCACTCTTCCCACAAAGTTCCGCTGTTCCCAGGGTACCACTCTTCCCACAAAGTGCCGCTCTTTCCAGGGTACCACTGCCTCCCCAGGGTGCCACTCTTCCCACAGTGTCGCTCTTCCCAGGGTACCACTGCCTCCCCAGGGTACCACTCTTCCCACAAAGTGCCGCTCTTTCCAGGGTACCACTGCCTCCCCAGGGTACCACTCTTCCCACAAAATGCCGCTCTTTCCAGGGTACCACTGCCTCTCAGGGAGTCACTCTTCCCACAAAGTTCCGCTGTTCCCAGGGTACCACTGCCTCCCCAGGGTACCACTGCCTCCCCAGGGTGCCACTGCCTCCCCAGGGTGCCACTGCCTCCCCAGGGTGCCACTCTTCCTGAAGGATGCTTCAATAAGCGTCCAGCATCAATTTCAGCATAAATAATAGTTATATTTTACCATTCGTCTAAATTAACTGACATTTAAGGCCAATAACACGGAACAAATAATAACATAGATCGAGGAATTTGAATAAATGACTTAAACAGTTTTATCTGATGTGTGATTATATCTACGTTATGGCAGCAGCAACGTCATAATGATAAATATTGAAATGTTGCAAACCGTATTAGTTTAAATAAATTAAAACACGAGACTCCTGTGCTTTTGTAAGTAATAACAGCTCTCTAATAAAAGACGATGTGCCTTCGCTGCCAGATTAGATAATATTCTGTAGCTATTTTAATTTATATATATATATATATATATATATATATATATATATATATAATATATATATATATATATATATATATATATATATAAATAATAACAAAGCCATAATATTAAAATAGACAAGAATAAATATCGTGCAGAAATACACGAACGTATGGTACAACGTCCGACGTAGTGAGTCATGCAGAACCTGCTCGGTTATGTTCATTTGCATGATTAGACTCGCCTCTGGGCGAGTCATCACGACTGACGACGCTTCAGGTGTTACCAGCTAAATTTGCATCGGTAATTCGTAATATGGATTTACTTACATGCGAAGATAACCGGGTTCTGTTTAAATGCAAATATCTTTAATGAACAATTGATTTGAAAGTTGTTAGAACTCCATTAAGGAAAGAGCCAGTAAAGGCGTAAACAGGTCAAAATGTTTTCGCGGTAAAATGGTCTGTAATGCGCTGTATGGATGCAATATGACGACTGAGATTTTATTGTGGCCATGGTGAACTCAGGATACTGCATTATCAAGTTATACAGAGGATGCGAGTTTAATTACGCACGCGCATACGCACACTCTGTGACTCGACCCCTGCAACCACAATAAGGTGAGTACACACACACACATCTCACACACACACACACACACACATCACACACAACACACACACACACACACACACACACACATAATCACAACACACAATCACACACACACACACACACACACACACACACACACACACACACACACACAACAGCACACACACACACACACACACGCATACACTCACACACACACATACTCACATACACACATACATAGGCGGGGCCAGGAGCTGAGTATCGACCCCTGCAACCACAATTAGGTGAGTACACACACATACACTCACGAGTCATGGTACGTGGCGAGGTGTCAGAGTGAGCACCTGTGATCAGCGGGATCCCACAGGGGTCAGTCCTAGAACCAGCGCTGTTTCTGTTATTTGTGAACGACATGACGGAATGAATAGACTTCGAAGTGTCCCTGTTTGCAGATGACGTGAAGTTGATGAGAAGAATTCATTCGATCGAAGACCAGGCAGAACTACAAAGGGATCTGGACAGGCTGCAGACCTGGTCCAGCAATTGGCTCCTGGAGTACAACCCCACCAAGTGCAAAGTCATGAAGACTAGGGAAGGGCAAAGAAGACTGCAGACGGAATACAGTCTAGGGGGCCAGAGACTACAAAACTCACTCAAGGAAAAAGATCTTGGGGTGAGTATAACACCAGGCACATCTGAAGAGCACATCAACCAAATAACTGCTGCAGCATATGGACGCCTAGCAAACCTCACAACAGCATTCCGATATCTTAATAAGGAATCGTTCAGGATTCTGTACACCGTGTACGTTAGGCCCATATTGGAGTATGCGGCACCAGTCTGGAACCCACACCTAGCCAAGCACGTAAAGAAACTAGAGAAAGTGCAAAGGTTTGCAACAAGATTAGTCCCAGAGCTAAGAGGTATGTCCTACGAGGAGAGGTTAAGGGAAATCAACCTGACGACACTGGAGGACAGGAGAGATAGGGGGGACATGGTAACGACATACAAAATACTGAGAGGAATTGACAAGGTGGACAAAGACAGGATGTTCCAGAGATGGGACACAGCAACAACGGGACACAGTTGGAAGTTGAAGACACAGATGAATCACAGGGATGTTAGGAAGTACTTCTTCAGCCACATAGTCAGGAAGTGGAATAGGTTGGGAAGCGATGTAGTGGAGGCAGGATCCATACATAGATTTAAGCAGAGGTATGATAAAGCTCACGGTTCAGGGAGAGTGACCTAGCAGCGACCAGTGAAGAGGCGGAGCCAGGAGCTTGGACTCGACCCCTGCAACCTCAACTAGGTGAATACACATACACACACACACATACACACACACACACACACACACACACACACACACACACGCACACACACTACATACATACACACAATACACACACACACACACACACACACACACACACACACACATACATACACACACATACACTACAAAGAGACCTGGATAGGCTGGACACATGGTCTAGCAACTGGCTTCTCGAATTCAACCCTGTCAAATGCAGAGTCATGAAGACTGGGGAAGGGCAAAGAAGACCGCAGACAGAGTATAGGCTAGGTGGGCAAAGACTGCAAACCTCACTCAAGGAGAAAGATCTTGGAATGACCATAACACTGAGCACGTCTCCGGAGGTACACATCAACCAGATAACTGCTGAAGCATATGGGCGCCTGGTAAACCTGAGAATAGCGTTCCGATACCTTAGTAAGGAATCGTTCAAGACACTGTACACTGTGTACGTCAGGCCCATATGCAGCACATGTTTGGAACCCACACCTGGTCAAGCACGTCAAGAAATTAGAGAAAGTACAAAGGTTTGCAACAAGGCTAGTTCCGGAGCTCAGGGAAATGTCCTACGAAGAAAGGTTGAGGGAAATCGGACTTACGACATTGGAGGAAAGGAGGTTAGGGGAGACATGAAAACGACATACAAAATACTGCGTGGAATAGATAAGGTGGATAGAGACAGGATGTTCCAGTGAGAGGTCACAGAAACAAGGGGCCACAATTGGAAGTTGAAGACTCAGACGAGTCACAGAGATGTTAGGAAGTATTTCTTCAGTCATAGAGTCGTCAGGAAGTAGAATAGCCTAGCAAGTGATGTAGTGGAGGCAGGAACCATACATAGCTTTAAGACGAGGCATGACAATGCTCAGGAAGCAGAGAGAGAGAGGACCTAGTAGCGATCAGTGAAGAGGCGGGGCCTGGAGTTAAGTATCGACCCCTGCAACCACAATTAGGTTAGTACACACACACACACAACACACACCACAACACACACACCACACACACACCACACACACACACACACACACACACACACATAACCTGTCAACCTGAGCAGCTTATATGCCACAGGTCAATGAGGATTTCGTCAAGCATTCCAACCAGGGTTCATCATCTACGGGAGCTTCAAAGGCTTCCTTCCATCACAGCTGAAGTTACTATCATTTGGTAACTACCGTCTCTCAGGACAGACTATCCCATTCACAGACACAAAAGAAATAGGATATTTATGAAACTATCGTCAAGAAAAGAAAGCCACAGGGGGATAAAAGAGGTGTAAAATTAAAGTGAAATAAGTCTTGAGATAACAGGTTTAAAGTTTATATTTAGATTATTATTGAAAGAATTAAAAGAAAGACGGAGAGTTAGGTAGCAGATGAACAAGGGGGCCTTTAGGAAAGGTAGGGGGTTATGTGGACCGGGTGTTTACAGTTGAAACATATAATGAACGTATTTAGACATTTATGGATTTGAAAAGCGTATGACGGGGGATAGGAGACAATGGGGCAGATGTTGCAAATGATGGAATAGGAATTTGGTTGTAGGAAAACACATATGCAACAGTTAGGTTCTTATTGTATATGAAACAAATTGTTTATACTATGGACCATCCCTTTTTCTCCAGACTGAGGGACTGACCACCTCAAAACTTTAAGGGTGATGGACTGATTACATCGTCTTCAAGTATCTTCTGCTTCTATCAACTTTTCTGTACTTGACTGAAGAAGCCTACTGTGTAGGCGAAACGTTTCACAATAAAGATACCTAACTGTTGCATATGTGTCTTACCTAACAACCTGTCGGTATTTTATACCATTTTAATGTTCAGGAAGTAGGTTACTGAAAGTAGTGAAGAGTTTTTACGAGGATAGGAAGGCTCAGATGTACGAGAGAGGGAGGTTATTTCCCAATAAAGTAGGCCTTAGACAAGGATGTGTGATGTCACCATGGTTGCTCAATATATTTATAGATGGGGTTGTAAGAAAAGTGAATGCTCGGGTGCTGGGGTTAAAAGATAAAGAATCTAACACAAATTGGGAGTTATCACAGTTGCTCTTTGCTGATGACACTGTGCTTTTGGGAGATGAAATTAGCTCTGGGGCACCCACACCATCGTATGTTCTCGGATCACGGTACAACACCTAGCTCTACTGGGTGCGTGATCTTTGTAGGATTATGTTGTACTGTGAGTCAGAGCGTCGTAGAATTTTCGCTCACCATGAGGCGGGCCAAAGCAACACGGGTTCGAGCCCTCGGCTAGTCGTCGCAGTGTTTTAATTTTATAAATATATATATATATAAAATATATAATTATATATATATATATATATATATATATATATATATATTATATATTCTTACACACACCGGACGTTTCCCTCCGAGGTAGGGGAGGGACAAGAAAGAAGAAACACATCCACCATCAGGCACTCCATCACTGTCTTCTTACCAGAGGGGCGTCGACACTACAGTTCAAAACTGCAAATATCCCCATCCCTTCCTTCACAGTACTGGCACTGTACCTCCCATCTGAGATGGTCGGTTGGGGACGGCTCGTCTACTTGACACAGAATAACGGTACTGTGACTGGCCAAGGCACGAATCGAAGACTTTAGGCAGCCTTCCAGGAAGCCACTTAAACTCTCGACTCTCAACCACTACAATAGCATAGTGCCATGGTGCCATTGTGGTTTAGAGAGTCGAAAGTTTAGCTTGCCTCCTTGAAGACTGCCTCAAGTCTCGGCGAGTCAAATTATAGATTACATTACACGTTTTTTGCATGTATGTGTGTGTGTGTGTGTGTGTGTTTACAATATATACATTACATACTCCATGTCTTGCAACATTACTACTGTATATCCAGTGAACCAGGCAAATTTAAGGCCAACGTCTTAGTAACTAAAACTCTGTGTTAATTTCGTGGGGTGACGAAATTATAATTTCACCTTCAAACTCCTGGATTTTCTTGTGGTCCTGACGTCCATCAGCGAATTGTCAGAACTATTTGTCATAATAAAATAAAAAAAAAATCACGACTCGTTCACTTGCCACAGAAAATCAGCTGAATTATCTCTCTGCACACGTTCATCAGCCAAGAAAAATAATTGGAAGAATCACGTTCATCAGGCTAGAAAAATGATTGGAAGAATCACGTTCATCAGCCAAGAAAAATGATTGGAAGACTCACGCTAATCAGCCAAGAAAAATGATTGGAAGAATCATGTTCATCAGCCAAAAAAATGATTGGAAGAATCACGTTCATCAGCCAAGAAAAATGATTGGAAGAATCACGTTCATCAGCCAAGAAAAATGATTGGAAGACTCACGTTAATCAGCCAAGAAAAATGATTGGAAGACTCATGTTCATCAGCCAAAAAAATGATTGGAAGAATCACGTTCATCAGCCAAGAAAAATGATTGGAAGAATCACGTTCATCAGCCAAGAAAAATGATTGGAAGAATCACGTTCATCAGCCAAGAAAAATGACTGGAATATTCACCTTCCACTCACTAAGAAAATACTGATTCGAAACGCAAGCAGAATTTCCAGCTTCTACAGCCTTCGTATATCCTCGACTAAAATGAGAAAAAAAATAGTGGAAGCAACAACACGAAAAATCGTATACCTTAGACTTAAATAAAAGAAAGACGGTAGAACAGGAAAAATCTTTCATGCGAGTCCTTGTAGCAACGAAATATTCTACATTTCTCTGAGAGAAACAAAAATTGGTGCTGGTGAGAGGCCAAGAGGGTAACTTCTAAGCCTGGCTATGAGGACCTCGCCTTCTGTAAGCCTCTAGCCAAGTTTTTGCCAAGAGTGCAGAGAAATGACACAGCACTATCCTGAAGTAGCAATGTACTCTCTCTGGAAAAAATGAACTGAGATTTTTCGAGTGTGTGTGTGTGTGTGTGTGTGTGTGTGTGTGTGTGTGTGTGTGTGTGTGTGTGTGTGTGTGTGTGTGTGTGTGTGTGTGTGTATTTGTGTGTATGTGTGTGTGTGTGTGTGTGTGTGTGTGTGTGTGTGTGTTGGTGCGGTGTGTGTGTGTGCGTATGTGTTTGTTGTGTGGTGTGTTACACACACACATACATACATACATACATACATACATATATATATATATATATATATATAAAATATATATATATATATATATATATATATATATATATATAAACCTGTTGCTGGTTGGGATGCTGGTTGTGTTACTGGTTGTGTTGTTGGTTGTGTTGCTGGTTATGTTACTGGTTGTATATTGGCTGTGTTGCTGGCCGTTTTTCTGGTTGTGTTGCTGGTTGTGTTCCTGGTTGTGTTACTGTTTGTGTGCTGGCCGTGTTGCTGGTTGTGCTGCTGGTTGTGTTACTGGTTGTGTTGCTGGTTGTGTTATTGGTTGTGTTGCTGGTTGTGTTGCTGGTTGTGTTGCTGATTGCGTTGCCGGTTGTGTTGCTGACGTGTTGCTGGTTGTGTTGCTGGTTGTGTTATGGTTGTGTTGTTGGTTGTGTTACTGGTTGTGTTGCTGGTTGTGTTGCTGGCCGTGATGCTGGTTGTGTTGGGTTGTTGTTACTGGTTGTGTTACTGGTTGTGTTACTGGTTGTGTTACTGGTGTGTTGCTGATTGTGTTGTTGGTTGTGTTGCTGGCCGTGTTGCTGGTTGTGTTACTGGTCGTGTTACTGGTTGTGTTACGGGTTGTGTTACTGGTTGTGTTACTGGCTGTGTTACTGGTTGTGTTACTGTTGTGTTAACTGGTTGTGTTGCTGATTGTGTTGTTGGTTGTGTTGCTGGCCGTGTTGCTGGTTGTGTTACTGGTCGTGTTACTGGTTGTGTTACGGGTTGTGTTACTGGTTGTGTTACTGGCTGTGTTACTGGTTGTTGTTTACTGGTTGTGTTACTGGTTGTGTTGCTGATTGTGTTGTTTGGTTGTGTTGCTGGCCGTGTTGCTGGTTGTGTTACTGGTCGTGTTACTGGTTGTGTTACTGGTTGTGTTACTGGTTGTGTTACTGGTTGTGTTACTGGTTGTGTTACCGGTTGTGTTGCTGGTTGTGTTACTGGTTGTGTTACTGGTCGTCTTACTGTTGTGTTGCTGGTTGTGTTGCTGGTTGTGTTACTGGTTGTGTTTACTGGTTGTGTTGCTGGTTGTGTTACTGGTTGTGTTACTGGTCGTCTTACTGGTTGTGTTGCTGGTTGTGTTACTGGTTGTGTTACTGGTCGTCTTACTGGTTGTGTTGCTGGTTGTGTTACTGGTTGTGTTATTGGTTGTGTTTGCTGATTGCATTGCTGGTTGTGTTACTGGTTGTATTACTGGTCGTCTTACTGGTTGTGTTGCTGGTTGTGTTACTGGTTGTGTTACTGGTTTGTGTTACTGGTTGTGTTGCTGGTTGTGTTACTGGTTTGTGTTACTGGTCGTCTTACTGGTTGTGTTGCTGGTTGTGTTACTGGTTGTGTTACTGGTCGTCTTACTGGTTGTGTTGCTGGTTGTGTTACTGGTTGTGTTGCTGATTGCATTGCTGGTTGTGTTACTGGTTGTGTTGCCTCAGCCACGGAGAGGTCTGGCGGGGTTCCCGTTGTCGTAGCGTTGCGTGTCAAAGCCTTTGAGAAGCACTAACAAAAGAAACTTCTCGTCAAGCTTGCATCCACTTGCTACAAAACGTTACTCATTGCCCGTTATCCCTATTTTTGTATTGTGAACCCGGCAGCACTTATGCGGTCCATTGTGAACGTTGTTTTCTCAACGTTACGTACATGCACTGCTTTACGAACGTTGCTTTCTCAACGTTACGTACATGCACTGCTTTACGAACGTTGTTTTTCTCAACGTTACGTACATGCACTGCTTTACGAACGTTGTTTTCTCAACGTTACGTACATGCACTGCTTTATGAACGTTGTTTTCTCAACGTTACGTACATGCACTGCTTTATGAACGTTGCTTTCTCAACGTTACGTACATGCACTGCTTTACGAACGTTGCTTTCTCAACGTTACGTACATGCACTGCTTTATGAACGTTTTTTTTCTCAACGTTACGTACATGCACTGCTTTATGAACTTTTGTTTTCTCAACGTTACGTACATGCACTGCTTTACGAACGTTGCTTTCTCAACGTTACGTACATGCACTGCTTTATAAACGTTGTTTTCTCAACGTTACGTACATGCACTGCTTTATGAACGTTGCTTTCTCAACGTTACGTACATGCACTGCTTTATGAACGTTGCTTTCTCAACGTTACGTACATGCACTGCTTTACGAACGTTGTTTTCTCAACGTTACGTACATGCACTGCTTTATGACTGTCAGTTAAACAATGGTTTATGAACGACATTTACACAGTGGATGACTGACATTCATACATTGGTTTATCAGTTATGTTCATACGGTGGATTATGACTAACATTCATACATTGGTTTATCAGTTATGTTCATACGGTGGTTTATGACTAACATTCATACACTGGTTTATCAGTAATGTTCATACGGTGGTTTATTACTAATATTCATACATTGGTCTAACAGTAATGTTCATACGGTGGTTAATAATTAACATTCCTGCATTGGTTTATCAGTAACGTTCATACGGTGGTTTATGACTAACGTTCATACACTGATTTATCAGTAATGTTCTTACGATGGTTTATTACTAATATTTATATATATATATATATATATATATATATATAATATATATATATATATATATATATATATATATATATAAAATATGCAAGGAATTCAAAAGAGCAGGCGAAATATACACAAACACTGATCTCTGGCTGAAGGAGACTTGAACCTACGAACCTTGGAACAAGGTACGCAGTGCATTACCATTCTCACCACACTGGACCAATACCTTGGCGCCCAGCTTGCACTAGACGTTGATCCAAGGCAGCCAGCTTTCAGGGAGGAGGCTTACAGCTTTTCATCTCATCCCCTGCATGCATCAGCCTTACTAGAGATTTTAACAATGCAAGGAATTCGCAAGAGCACTGCGTACCTTGTTCCAAGGTTCGTAGGTTTGAGTCTCCTTCAGCCAGAGATCAGTGTTTATGTATATTTCGCCTGCTCTTGCGAATTCCTTGCATTGTTAAAATCTCTAGTAAGGCTGATGCATGCAGGGGATGAGATGAAAAGCTGTAAGCCTTCTCCCTGAAGGCTGGCTGCCTTGGATCAACGTCTAGCGCAAGCTGGACGCCAAGGTATTGGTCCATTGTGGTGAGAATGGTATAGCACTGCGTACCTTGTTCCAAGGTTCGTAGGTTCGAGTCTCCTTCAGCCAGAGATCAGTGTTTATATATATATATATATATATTATATAAATATATATATATATATATATATATATATATATATTATAAAACGAAAGCCTGTAATTGATTTACGTGATGGTAGGATTGCTGGTGTCTTTTGTCTGTCTCATAAATATGGAAGATTACAGGTACGTCTTGCTACTTCTACTTACACTTAGGTCACACTACACATACGTGTACAAGCATCTATATATACACACCCCTCTGGGTTTTCTGCTATTTTCTTTCTAGTTCTTGTTCTTGTTTATTTTCTCTTATCTCCATGGGAAAGTGGAACAGAATTCTTCCTCCGTAAGCCATGCGTGTTTTAAGAAGCGACTAAAATGCCGGGAGCAAGGGGCTAGTAACCCCTTCTCCTGTATAAATTACTAAATTTGAAAAGAGAAACTTTTGTTTTTCTTTTTGGGCCACCCTGCCTCGGTGGGATACGGCCGGTTTGTTGAAAGAAAAAAGAATAATATATATATAATATATATATATAATATATATATATATATATATATATAATATATATTAAATATTATTATATATATATATATATATATATAAATAAATATATATATATATATATGAAATTGAGACATATGTGCAACATCTGGGTAATGAACATCAAAATGGTATACAATACCGACAGGTTGTTAGGTAAGACACATATGCAACAGTTAGACAACTTTATTCCGAAACGTTTCGCCTACACAGTAGGCTTCTTCAGTCGAATACAGAAAATAGGCAGGAACAGTAGAGATGTGAAGACGATGTAATCAGTCCATCACCCTTGTAGTCGTAGAATTTGAGGTTGTCAGTCCCTCGGCCTGGAGAAGTTCAGTTCCATAGTCAGGAACTATCTGAAGATCAAGCGACAGTGCGGAGACTTAAATACTGTCGGAAGGAGAGGTGCAGAGTAGTAGTAGTAGTAGTAGTAGTAGTAGTAGTGAGAATGTGACCACTGAGAGATCATGTCCCTCTCAGATCCAACCCTTCTCACTTGAAAAGCTTGTCCAAGGTGTTTTCTGTACCAAGATGCCATGTGTTGCAGTGTCTGACACTGCAACACATGGCATCTTGGTACAGAAAACACCTTGGACAAGCTTTTCAAGTGAGAAGGGTTGGATCTGAGAGGGACATGATCTCTCAGTGGTCACATTCTCACTACTACTACTACTACTACTACTACTACTACTCTGCACCTCTCCTTCCGACAGTATTTAAGTCTCCGCACTGTCGCTTGATCTTCAGATAGTTCCTGACTATGGAACTGAACTTCTCCAGGCCGAGGGACTGACAACCTCAAATTCTACGACTACAAGGGTGATGGACTGATTACATCGTCTTCACATCTCTACTGTTCCTGCCTATTTTCTGTATTCGACTGAAGAAGCCTACTGTGTAGGCGAAACGTTTCGGAATAAAGTTGTCTAACTGTTGCATATGTGTCTTACCTAACAACATCTGGGTATCTTTATTGTAGACGTTTCGCCATCCAGTGGCTTTTTCAATACAAATTCCAGGGCATAACTTGAAGACAGGAGAGCTATGTACAGAAGATGAGGTAATCAGTCCCTCAACATAGCAGTAGATGCGAAGAGCACCATAGTCGTGGAGATTCTGAAGCAGAAGCAAGGCGCCTGACGCTTATTTAGTAACGTCAGGTGGAAATGGGACGGGTATCAGACGAAGGCATAGTCACTGGTAGGCGGGATTCCCCAGTGGAAGTAGGTCCTTCCCAAAGAGATGGATTAGTTGTAGTAGTAGTTGTCGTAGTCATGAAGGTTATGTACATGTCCTCAGAAGCCACTGGATGGCGAAACGTCTACAATAAAGATACCCAGATGTTGTACATGTGTCTCAATTTCATCTTGTCGGTATTGTATACCATTCTTGTACATATATATATATATATATATATATATATATATATATATATATATATAATATATATATATATATATATATATATATATATATATATAATATAGTAATTCATTGGGTTTAGATATCTCGTTAATATTTAAGATTCTGTTTATTTCCTCGTTTCTTGTTTATTGCTTTTGATGCGTCTAGGTTCATCTCTACCGCGCTGTGATCTTCACGGTTGTTCTTACTCTTGTAGTGTTTCCTTGCCATTGCTGGAAGAGAAAATTCTGATGAGTGTGAAGAAAGTTAAAACGGGGAGAAAGCTTTGCCAAACAAGAAACTTTTATCATGGAAAGTTATTCTAGACAAGTATGGCAGAACGAAGAAATTTATGGAAAGCTTTCTCATACTTGGGTAGCAGCTAGAAACTTATGAGAGAGGAAAGCTTTACTGAACATAGGTTCGCTGAAAGGTGAGCTTTCCCGAGTCATGGCTTAGGGTAACCGCAGACAATATTAATAGCAAGATACATTAGAGAATAACCTTTGTTGACGTTGAACTTAACGAGGTTAAATTGAGAAGACTTAAGGGAGTCATAATAACAACATACAAAATACTCAGGGAATTGATACGATAGGGAGAGATAGGCCGTTTATGAGGCAGTGTGGGGGGGGGAGGAGGTACTTGGGGACTCAGCTGAGTCAGGTGAGTCTCAGGAATGTCAGGAAGTATTTCTTGAGTCTCAGAGTGGTCAGAAAGTGAATTAACTCAGACGAAAAAAGGGTGATAGGTTCCAGGGGGCTAGTATTGGCAAGCCGAGAGGAAGTACCAAGAGCTGTAACTCAATTCATGGAACCCCTTGTAGGCAAGTACATACTTCGATGTAGATTTTTTTTTTTTAAAACACGAATTTTTATTTATGGGACAAATAATTACTGAACTTTGATAATCAGTGTCACACACGAAATACTTCGTGTTTAATCTGTATGTTTTAAAGATGTGAAGAAATTTACTCATTGCAAATAATGAGTTGACTGATTTGTATTGCTAATATCCGTTACAGTCAAGTTGATCTGACACATTTGAGCAGAACAGTTGAATCTAAGCTGACACTTTTCTTTACTCACCTGGGATGAGTTAGTGGCTGACATTGTTCCAAACTACGGGACAAAATTCTTCTCCAGGCTGAGGGACTGACCACCTTAAAACTACAACTTCGAAGGTGATGGACTGATTACATCGTCTTCACATCTTTACTGCTTCTGCCAACTTTTCTGTACTCAACTGAAGAGGCCTACTGTGTAGGCGATACGTTTCGGAATAAAGATACCTAACTGTTGCCTACATGTCTTACTTACCAACCCGTCAGTATGGTATTCCATTTTAATATTTACACCTGACCTTAAATATCCTGGTTAAATTAATTGGATTGCTAATTAACACATTCGGATGCCATAAATTAGTCATTAATAACCACCGTTGATGAATATTAAGTACGGGTTGGCGATTATTTATTATTAAAGATGACAGACAGACAGCTGACAGGTTTAGCGATTATTAATAACTCCCAGTTATTCATGAGATAATTAATTGTAGCTATCACTTCTAATGACATAACTGATATCTTATGTTAAAAATGGTATAATATATCGAGAAGTTGATGATTAAGACACATGTGCAACAGTTGTGTACCTCACTGTTGAAACAGTTCTCCCACACAGTAGGCTTCTTCAGTTAAATACAGAGGCAGCAGGTATAGTATTTGAGGTGGTCAGTCCCTTAGCCTCGAGATATCGTTCCAGACCATGGAGTTAAACTATCCTCCAGGCTGAGGGACTGACCACCTCAAATGCTATTTCTCCGAGGTTAATGGACTGATTACATACTCTTCATTTCACTACTACACATTCTGCCTCTGTATTTGACTGAAGAATCCTACTGTGTGGTAGAAAAATTTCAACAGTAAACATACCCAGGTGTTGCACATGTCTCTTAATTATAACTGATATGATTATCTAGGTAATGACAGCGCAGACTCATTCATGTCTCACTAATAATATGTCGTCTACAAATATCATTAATACCTGCGGTTTCTTGTAGTTCACAACTCGGCTATAAGGCTTAATTAACCGGAGTTAATAGTTCACGAATGTGCCTGCAGTTTTTATTATTTTTTTTTTCATTTGTTTATGCGTGACTGATGCTGCTTAATAACAGCAAATCACCGGATACTACAGTGAGTAGCTTCAATTAGGTTATTTACTTGTGGTAAATTGTTACCTCGGGTGTTCTTACAGGTTTATGATAATTTTCAATTTATACTGAGAGATAAATTATTTATCTGTTAATTACTGCTATTTCAATTGCTCGCAAATCTGCACACGAGAACACGAGAAAGAAGGAACATTGCAGGTCTATTGGCTCATGCTAAGCAGGTTCAACTCACACTCACGTACTTTTCTAGCCTAAGTTTGTTCTACACATCTACAACTCTGTTGCAAAACCGGTGCTTACCAATAATAAATCTATACCTAAATTTTTCCGGCTTGAGTCCATTGTCCTGTCTTAATAAAATATTTTCAGCACCGTATTTATATGTATATTGCGAACATTAAGGGCTCCAGTTTTGACCCCTGTGGAACACCACTGATAACGAGCCACCACTCTGATTTCTCCCATGCTTATGTTCTTATGTGTGGGAGGGACTGGTTTTAAGTGGGACTTCCACATGAGTTGAAAGGATTATCAAAGCTTGCTCCTTCGGTAGCCTTAAGAATGAGCTAGAAAAATATTTTGCTAGAGGATTTGGGTTTGAAAATAACATGCCTAGTATGAGCTAGTAGGCTTGCCGCAACTTTCCTCCATTTTTAAGTTCCATGCAAACTCTCTCTTGTTTATCAGTCATTATACCTCAATACAGGAGATAATTCCTCCAGCTTTTCCATGTGCTGCTACTTTCTTTAATAATCTCCTGTGTGGTACCCTATTAGAGACCTTATTGAAATCCATATAAGATATTGTATTCTTTATCTTGAACTACCGAGTAAAATATCCTTTCTTTTTACAGTCATGAATTTCACAGATTAAGCGCTGGTTTCCTACCTCATTATCTTAGGTACAGTACCACCCCTAGGATGCGACCCACAACAATCAGCTAATACCCAGGTACCTACTTACTGCTAGGTAAACAGAAGCAGCAGGTATAAGGATACATGCTCAACGTTTCCACCCGTGCTGGAATTCAAATCACGGACCCTCGGTATGCGAACTGGGGTGACCTACGATTCGTAGCGCATCCAACTCTTAAGACGGGAACACCACTTCGTAAAACAGTGCTGTGATTCATTGATTATATTATATTTTTCGAGGTGACTTCGAATTTCATCCGCAGTTTTTGACTCCATCAGCTGTATCGCCATTGAAGTTAAACTAAATGGTGAACAAGACCCTTGTGAAGCTCATGATTCTACAGTATATTCTCTATTTCACAAGTATCTCATTCATCATCTTGTCGGTTTTCTAAATCATTTGCTTATTAATTATGCTGATAGGTCATTAGCCTCAGTCTATTGACCAGTCTCCCGATTTGTGAAAAGGTATCATGTTTACCACTTTCCACTTATCTGGTATTATACCAGTTTGCAGGGAGTTGTTGAAGTGGCCTTGATAATGGCACACTAAGTTCCTCCTTACATTCCTGTCTAACCTTGTTAAACAGTTCGTCAAGGCCTGGTTTTAATCAATTTGTTTGAGTATCATGTCATTATCGACTTTGATCTTACATCTTACTTATTTTTCGTCCTTGCCTCTATAATTATTGATTTCTGGTATTTTATTTGTGTCTTCTAGCTAAAAACACGAAAAGGAATTTTAGTCATTAACTATAAAATGATCTGAGTTACATCTAAGTGGACTATTTTTCCAGATAATATTATTCCTATATATCTGAAAGAAACCCTTCCACTTGGTCTTT
Organism: Cherax quadricarinatus; assembly: GCF_026875155.1. Lineage (NCBI taxonomy): Eukaryota > Metazoa > Arthropoda > Malacostraca > Decapoda > Parastacidae > Cherax > Cherax quadricarinatus. The sequence continues at coordinate 41,918,280 of NC_069424.1, forward strand.
GATTCTCTCAACCTTACATTCATAATCTCTATTAGTCTTTCTTATTCTTTATTTTTTTACTTTCCTAAATATGTCTGAAGAAAAAACCCTTCATTGATTTTCCCTTTGGGTTTTACCTTATTATTCATACACTTAAATTAGTTCTGTTTGATTCTTTATTCTATTGGGGTTCGTCACTAAACTGCTTGTCGATGCCATGAAAAAATGAACCTCCTTTGTCTCTTTGATTCCCGATGGGAAATGGCTTTTTTATCCAAGCAGAAATATTCAGGACCACTTAATTATTACTTGTTTATCAATTTTTCCTTATTAGTTATACCCATGAACTGTTGTACGATTTTCTTGGCCAAAAAATTCCGCAATTTCTTCCCCATGTTAATTCTTGTTAGTTGAAAATCCATAGAGGTGTGCCCCAAGGGTCTTGCTCTGTTTTCCCATCCAAATTTGGTATGTAAAATTCAGAACCTTAATTTCTATCTGAGTTTTGCAATTCCGCTTAAATATATCTTTATCAAACCCCAAGACTGCAGCTATATAGATTGTTTTTTGCCAGCAGAAACGTCAACAAATCGGGCTTCCTCCTAGTTAACGGTGAAAAAATTTTATCTCTAAGGAATTACAAAGCTGGTTTTTAGAGAAAGTCGCTAGACTCAAGGTGTCTTGCCTGATTCTTCATCCAATTTGGTATAAGTTGAAATCTCCCATTAGAACGACATTTCTAGATCTGGAGGTTTGTAGATCACGCTTAAATTAGTTTTTCACGCCCTTCAAGAAACTGCAGCTATATAGATTCCGTTTCCCTTTGCGATGCTATAGCAGAAATTTTCCTCTAACAACTCGGCCTCCATTCCTGTTGCCTCTATCGGCTTGGAAAAATTTATACTCCTCTATGTGGTATTCAGCAGGCATTTCGTGTCTGATATTGAATTTATCCTGGTTGACTATGAATGGAATTTCAAGATTCTTGTTATACCTGTCTAGTTAATAATTTACATCAATTGTCCTAGACATCTATTCATTTCCCACGACTCTTCTAGGCAAATTGTATCAACTGATCGGGATCCCACCCCTATTTATAGCTGTCCTGTACTTGAGAAAATCATTCCTGTCTACTGCATTACCAAGTATCGTTTCCACCCGCACTGAGATAGATAATGTGGTTGCTTCCTTGATTTGACATGATATAATCTAGCTGGCTATGCCACCAACACCAGGATAAAAGCACACTCACGCTCCTATTCTTGTTACAGAACGTTTGTTTCACATATCTAGTCTGTGAATCCCCACAATTAGAATAGTCTTACCTGCATTAGTAAAGGTATAAAGGTAGCCTCCTCCTCGTTAACCCCGTTAACCACCATTAGTCCTACAGTACAGAGAAAACGATTTCCCATCTTCAAGCCTCTTCCTTTGCCTTCCTTAATCTGATGTTTTTTTCCGTCTGCTGCTAACCACTTCCTCTGTCGCTGCTAACCTGTTGCCATTCACGACCACCGACCACTTTACTCTCATTATTTGACATATCCAAACGAATTTTCAGTTTCTTGTTTTAGTCCTTGAGAAGCGGAACCTCCTCCTCCTTTAAAACCTTGGCCCCCTATTAAAAAACACTACATAAGCAAGCCATGGGAACACTACAGCCTACATTAACTCCCCAAGAACAGCTGCAGACATGTAGCATGGCTCACGAAATCGTAAAGACACGATTGCAAATAAACCATACCACGGCCCATGGTCCAGTGGCTAACGCGACGGTCTGGAGTTTTGAGACTCTCTGATCGCGGGTTCAATCCCCACCCGTGGTATGGTTTATGTAGCATGACCTCTCTTATTTGATTGAATGACTGTAATGGATAAGCTGCCTACGAGCACTTTTATTAAACAGAAATTTTTATAATCACTATCAACACCAAATTAATTTAATTAATTACAAATAAAGTAGCAAAAATTATTTATATAATTTTTCTTTTTTGATGATTAATGTAACTTGATCACTAATTATTAGACAAAATCATTATGAATTATTGTAACACCATTTGAGTAGATAAATTAACATTAATTAGTAAACAGAGACAATAAATGTTGAATTAAAGAACAATGCCATAGTTATATCAAGGTTAAATCAGATTGCCTTTAAAATAAGCAGCTGAATATCCCTAGTGATGTTAATGGTTATGCATGATATCCATTGACTGTTTGTGTACATAGTTAGACCAGTTATGTTATGACATGTGATATAGCCCACGTGGTGTATGATTGTGTACAAACTGGCCAGTCAGCTGTGTTTGTGTACATGTAGTTAGGACCACGTGGTGGTCAGCTGTGTTTGTGTACATGTAGTTAGGACCACGTGGTGGTCAGCTGTGTTTGTGTACATGTAGTTAGGACCACGTGGTGGTCAGCTGTTTGTGTACCTGTAGCTAGGACCACGTGGTGGTCAGCAGTGTTTGTGTACATGTAGCTAGGACCACGTGGTGGTCAGCAGTGTTTGTGTACATATAGCTAGGACCACGTGGTGGTCAGCAGTGTTTGTGTACCTGTAGCTAGGATCACGTGGTGGTCAGCAGTGTTTGTGTACATATAGCTAGGACCACGTGGTGCTCAGCTGTGTTTGTGTACATGTAGCTAGGACCACGTGGTGGTCAGCTGTGTTTGTGTACATGCAGCTAGGACCACGTGGTGGTCAGCTGTGTATACTCTGAGAGGGTAAATCACCCACTTGATTCAATAACTGTTACTGGTGGGAGAGGATTTTCTTGCGCTTACTAAAGTAAAATCAATATTATTGGAAGCCTCCGTCTTCTCTTGAGTCGCCTGTGACATACTGATTAGTTATCAAAAGACCATAAATAACCAATTAGAGCTATTATTAATCACCGGAGGGCGCAAGAAAGAGGTAAAGGTTGCCAAACTGACACTTTCCGAAGCACTGCACAAGCTGGTCAAGCTTGTGCAGTGATAAATGGATGAAAAGAGAGGCATTTACAGGCGAATCAAAAAGGAATGAGGTTCACCTTATTGAACAATATACTCTTATAAGTGAGAAATAACTAAAAGAGATTATAAAATTAACGTTCCAAGGGAATCAAAGACCAATCCTAAGGGTTTCTCTGTATTAAAATTTATTTCAATGTAACTCATTCAGATTATTGTTAGTTACAAAATATTGTGTACTGTATTTAACGCTTATTTCCTATCTGTTTTTTATCCTAGTGGATAAACATTCGAAATTCCAAAAATCAATAATTTTACTGGTCAGGACGACAATAAGTTATGTAACATCAAAGTCACTGGTAACATGGTTCTCAAACAACCAAATAAAATTAAATAAAACATATCAACGGCCCTTAAGGAGGAATTTAGCTCATTAAGTCTTTTCAATAGTCGTAGATAATTACAAACAGGTATCATATAAATGGAAATGGCAAATATGTTACTTACAAAGCGGGAAGACATATCCTTAGTTTCCAGTTATAGACCAATCAGCTTCTTCAATTATAGGCCAATCAGCTTCTTCAATTATAGGCCAATCAGCTTCTTCAATTATAGGCCAATCAGCTTCTTCAATTATGGGAAAGTTGACGGAATCAGTAATTGTTGAAGAAGTTTGAAATCATCTTAAAAGATTTAATTTGACCAGCAAACCTCAGCATGAACTTGCAAAGCGGCAATCTTGTCTTACGAATTTACTAACTTTTTTCATTAGAGTATTCGATGCTGTAGACCAAGGTAAATAATTCATTATTGTGTATAAGGACTTCAGTAAGACCTTTGATAGAGTTCCATACAGGACCCTGAAGAAGGAAGTAGCGGCACTTGGAATAGGAGGAGAAATTATCTCCCGGATCGACGTATGGCTGACCGATGTGCAACAGAGATTGCTTTAATGGGGAGAAATCGGAATTGAGACCAGTTACGAGTGGAGCGACAGTGGTCAGTGTCGGGACCGTGGATACGCAAGGTACTCCTACTTGAAGGCCGCTTTTAATACCTACGAAGTTGGGCATGTCTATCTGGCCAGGACTGATTATTTGTGATTTCAGCCTCTCCACTTACACCTCCCGCCCCTATTAGAGTAAGTATTGAAATACAGGACTTCACCTGACGAGGTGTACTGAGTGTGCACCCGGGATGTGAGTGATTGTCTTGGGCAAAAAAAGGTTGGCCACCTCTTTTGTTATCCTTGTGGTGACTAGGAATAAGTTGTCATCTTTGCTTATTTATTGAAAACGAGATTGTTAAATTGCGCTCCAGTTTACTTAAGTGTTCTCTCTCATATTGTTGTAAATATTATTGACTCTAGCAGTGTATCCGCTGCTACGCCAGACTTCTGTACCTTCCACGAAATCTTTTAATTATTCGATGACCTCTTGCCGGCCTGCACAAGCGTCTACTTTCTGAAAACTCTCTAACACTTCCTAATATGGTGTGCGATTTTCCTGGACCAGGGCTAGAGAAAGTCAGCTCTACAGATCACACACTAGCTAAGTATCACTTGACTTATCCCTGCTACTAACCTCTAGGTAACGTTGTGGGAAGCACACATCAGCTTGCCTCTAGATTATCACATGAACTGAACCTTTAGTGTTGTCATGGAATGTCCTGTCTCCCGTCTGGGGCATTTAAGGGCACTGGGCTGCTGTCGGCGATAAACAGTAAACAATTTATGCCCTCAATGTGACATATCTTATTTAATATTAATAATTATTAACTAACATAATCTAAGAACTAACTTAATTATATATAGCTTTGTAGTGCAGCTTACTCTTAATAAATGCTAACAAGTGTTAATTATAATTCACGGTGGCCCGTGGCCTGGTCGCAAAAGCTCTCGCTTCACACGGTAAGGGTCCGGGTACGATTCCCGAAGAGAGTAGAAACATTAAGTGTTTTCCTAACACCGGTTGTCTGTGTTCGCCCATCAGTAATAATTGGTACCTGGGAGTTAGTCGACTGGTATGGGTCGCATCCTGGGACAAAATTGACCCAATTTGCCCGAAATGTTCTGCATAACAAGCGGTTTTTTATGTAGTAGTATGTCATTGATGTCAGCTAGGTCTGTATACCTTGTACACGTACATGTAGAAATATTATTATTATTATTATTATTATTATTATTATTATTATTATTATTATTATTGCTATACATACGCTAGTGGTAAGAGGCAGAATCACTATGAAAACTGTTGTCGCCTTTCTTTAAGATTGAGGAGTGGTCCTCCTGGTGACAAGTATTCACTTCTCCTTCATCCTTCTTATCGGATGTTTTCCCTTGCGTTTGAAACGGTAAGTTGGTTCTACTTTTCACAGTCATAGCGACGTTCACTATTGGAAGAACTCAATCAGGATAAAACTAACTCATAATTTCAGTCATCCATGGTAACACTTACCTATAGTACAACTCATCTATGGTTCCACTCATCTATGACACTCCTCATCCGAGGTACCACCCACCCATGGCACATGGTGCCACTTACCAATGATATCATTTGCCCATGGTACTACTCCCACAAATTACCACTCATTCAAGGTAACACCCACGGTACCACTAGTTTACGGTAACATTCATCCACGATATCACCAAACCACGGTACCGCTCACATATCATATGTTGCATCGATTGTACCACTCACCTCATGGTATCACTCACCTATGGCATAACTCATTAGCGGTATTACCCATTCAAAGTACCACTCTCCCATGATACAACCGTCGTACAGAATGGGTCCACCCTATTTGCAACTAATTAGCGAGAACAGAGTGAAACTGGTGTTGCACGGCGAGAGATTATACGTAGATACGTGTGAGTTCCTTGATGCTTCAGCGTAATTCAGGGATCCAAGTAACAGGAACACGGTTTGTATTATCTGGACGAGCACCATAACAAATAGCAGCATCAGGGAAACGCAATGTGAGGTACTTGCTTGTATTTAGGCGAATGGTTCCACACAGCATTAATCTTGTAGGCATGGGGGACAAGGCCAGCCTGAAGGGTAGGTGCAGTGAGAGAGTGAGAGCAGCTGCCGACCTATCCTAGGGCTAACCTGTGAAAGAGACGGAGGTAGGTCCTACGGAGTTGACCCTGGGTATAAATAGGTCAACTGACAGATGACAGGTTTAACATGGGGAAAGGGAGAGCAGGTGTGGTTGGGTGGGTTGTGCACATCAGTCTACACGTTTATAAGTGTAAACCTGTTAATATTATATTTTTCCCAAAGCTAGGTCGGGCATTGACAGTTCATTTGCTTATTTGAAGCGTAGACTGGCTGGACTGGATTTGATTGTTACATTAAATTTAGAAAGTGTCCTTCAGGTACCACCTTTCTCGAGAAGATCGCTACCCCACCGTGGTAGTGAAGAGGCCAAAAAAAAAAAAATATTATGAGGCCTGACCTGGGCCCAGGCAGACCATTCGGATCATAACGTGAAAGGGAACGAATAAGGAACCCTCAGTTAGATGCTTGTATTAGGTAAATGATTCTGCATTCAGGCTACAGGCCTGAATAGCGAGGCTATTCAGGAGCTTCAGAGGTGAGAGAGGTGCTCAGAGCAGCTGTCTGGAAAGTTGAATTCATCTTTGAACTAGCGTACTGAGGTGGATCCGCACACATCTGACCTATGGTATGAATGGGCCGTCCGCCAAGTAGTAAGGTCAATCATGGATCACTACCACTTACCCAAGGTTCAACTAACCTATGGTACAATCACCCAGGGTACTATTCATCCAGGGTGCCACACACCCATGGAACGACTCACCCAGGGTGCCACACACCTATGGAACGACTTACCCAGGGTGCCACACACCTATGGAACGACTCACCCAGGGTCCCACTAACCCATGGAACGACTCACCCAGTGTGCCACACACCCATGGAACGACTCACCCAGGGTGCCACACACCCATGGAACGACTCACCCAGGGAGCCACACACCCATGGAACTACTCACCCAGGGTCCCACACACCTATGGAACGACTTACCCAGGGTGCCACACACCTGTGGAACGACTCATCCAGGGTCCCATTAACCCATGGAACGACTCACCCAGGGTGCCACACACCCATGGAACGACTCACCCAGGGTCCCACACACCTATGGAACGACTCACCCAGTGTGCCACACACCCATGGAACGACTCACCCAGGGTGCCACACACCCATGGAACGACTCACCCAGGTGCCACACACCATGGAACTACTCACCAGGGTGCCACACACCTATGGAACGACTCACCCAGGGTGCCACACACCCATGGAACGACTCAACCCAGGGGCACACACCCTATCGGGAAAGACTCACCCAGGGTGCCACACACCTATGGAACGACTCACCCAGGGTGCCACACACCCATGGAACAACTCACCCAGGGTGCCACACACCTATGGAACGACTCACCCAGGGTGCCACACACCTATGGAACGACTCACCCAGGGTGCCACACACCTATGGAAAACCTCGTCCATGGTTCGTCTTAGTGTCAATTTATTATGTATCCAGTTGATGTGTCAGAATATTGTGTCCACTTGTAGTGTCAGTGCTTTATGTGTTGGAGTGTAAGAACGTGTCCTCTTAGTGTGTCAGTATATTACATGCTCTGATGTGTCATTATATAATGTGTCCTATAGAAGTGTCAGAAAGTGTCCTCTCTGTGTGTCAGTGTGTGTCAGCATATTATACATCCTCTTTATTTGTCAGTACATTATGTGTCTTCTTAGTATGTGAGTAAACTATGTTTCTTCTTGGTGTGTCAGTATTATGTGTCATTAATATTGGGTGTATCTTATGCAATAATCGCGAACAAGCGATGCAAGATGCAAACCAACTATGAGGGGGAGTTGAATGATAGTTCTAGGCCTTTCGTGTTCGCTCAGCATGTCTTCAGGAGCTTGCAATGTTGCTGAAATGAGTAGGATGTCCAGGTAAATTCTTTCAGGAGAATGGCTCTAGTTAGAGTAGTTCCGCTGAACGAATCCACCTGGACTTCCTACTCAGCTCTGCACTATAACAAGCTGCTGAAGATGTCTTGATTGCGACACGAGAGGCCTAGAGCTATCATTCCACTTCCTTCTGTGGTTGTTTCGCATCTTGTATGATACATGTATACACTGGGTGTGCCAGTCTTTTGTTATATGTCGATGTTTCCAGTTATTCCTACAGTTGCTGTCTTTAATGAAATATATATGATACTGTTCTGTAACTAAAGAGTTTTGTCACAGGGTCTCTCTCTTCTCTCTCTCTCTCTCTCTCTCTCTTCTCTTCTTCTCTCTTTTTTTTTTTTTTTTTTTTTTTTTTTTTTTTTTTTTTTTTACACAGGGTTTGTCAAGGTTAAGGATCCCTAGCTTTATTGACAAGCTATTTACAGGTTAAGGATTCCTAACTTTATTGACAAGCTAAGAACTGTTACCTACATCAGCTCATTTGAAAGCATTTTTATCGTTATGAGACATACAAGTACGGGACAGGATGAAGTTGGAGCCATCTGTGGGCCAGCATTTTCATTTGATCAACTGACTTTATCTCGTTGACATCATTATGCTGTACGAATGTGTTCCATACTCGAGTCATCCTGGGTATGTATGATCTCAGATGGAGTGATGTTCTGGAGAAGGGTACAGCCAGAGTGAAGTTGCTTTCTGCCCGTCTTGTGGCATAAAAGCTTGTTTCACGCTGTCCTCGAAGTGGATCCAAGTGTGGTATTTTGACAATATTGGCCTTGCTCTCTCTCGCTCTCTCTCTCTCTCTCTCTCTCCTCTCTCTCTCTCTCTCTCTCTCTCTCTCTCTCTCTCGCTCTCATCTTGCCTTTTTTTCCCAGTCTTTACATAGAGCAAGTCAGTGTACCACCTAAGCTATCCTGGAATTTCAATTGGCTCCCTCGCAAGAAATAATTTAGATTATAAGATTTACAAAAGGAATATAAACATTTTGTAAATAAAGGGATATGTACACACACACACACACACACACACACGCACACACATACACACACACACAGGCAGGACTTCAAAGAGACCTGGACAGGCTGGACACCTGGTCCAGCAACTGGCATCTCGAATTTAGCCCCGCCAAATGCATGAAGATCGGAGAAGGGCAAATAAGACCGCAGACGGAGTATAGGTTAATTGGCCAAAGATTGCAAATCTCGCTCAAGGAGAAAGATCTTGGGGTAACCATAACACCGAGCACGTCTCCGGAGGCACACATCAACCCGATAACTGCTGCAGCATATGGACTTCTGGCAAACCTGAGAATAGCGTTCCGATACCTCAGTAAGGAATCGTTCAAGACACTGTACACCCTGTACGTCAGGCCCATACTGGAGTATGCAGCACCTGTTTGGAACCCACACCTGGTCAAGCACGTCAAGAAATTAGAGAAAGTGCAAAGGTTTGCGACAAGGTTAGTTCCAGAGCTAAGGGGAATGTTCTACGAAGAAAGGTTAAAGGAAATCGGCCTGACGACATTGGAGAACAGGAGGGTTGGGGGAGACATGATAATGACATACAAAATACTGCGTGGAATAGATGGGACACAGAAACAAGGGTTCACAATTGAAAGTTGATGACTCAGATGAGTCAAAGGAATGTTAGGAAGTATTTCTTTAGTCATAGAGTAGTCAGGAAGTGGAATAGCCTAGCAAGTGAGGTAGTGGAGGCAGGAACCATACAAAGCTTTAAGAGGAGGTATGATAAAGCTCATGCAGCAAGGATAGAGAGGACCTAGTAGCACTCAGTGAAGAGGCGGGGGCCAGGAGCTGAGTCTCGACCCCTGCAACTACAATTAGGTGAGTACAATGAGGTGAGTATATACACACACACACACAACACACATACACACACAAGGGTAGCAGGAATAACGAAAAAGCCAGGATGAGCCCATGGTTCACCCAAAGGTGCAGGGAGGCAAAAACCAAGTGTGCTAGGGAATGGAAGAAGTATAGAAGGCAAAGGACCCAGGAGAATAAGGAGAGCAGTCGTAGAGCCAAAAAGCCAGAAGCGAATATGCACAGATAAGAAGGGAGGCCCAACGACAATATGAAAACGACATAGCAGCCAAAGCCAAATCTGACCCGAAACTGTTATACAGCCACATCAGGAGGAAAACAACAGTCAAGGAACAGGTAATCAGGCTAAGGAAGTAAGGAGGAGAGACAACAAGAAATGACCGTGAAGTATGTGAGGAACTCAACAAGAGATTCAAAGAAGTGTTCACAGAGGAGACAGAAAAAGACTCCAGAAAGACGGAGAGGTGGGGGTACACCACCAAGTGCTGAACACAGTACACTCAACCAAGGAAGAAGTGAAGAGGCTTCTGAGCTAGATACCTCAAATGCAATGGGTCCAGATAACATCTCTCCATGGGTCCTGAGAGAGGGCTCAGAGGCGCTGTGTGTACCTCTAACAACAATATTCAATACATCTATCGAAACAGGGACGGCAAATGTAGTCCAAATCTTTAAAAAAGGAGACAGACATGAAACACTAAATTACAGACCAGTGTCACTGACATGTATAGTATGCAAAGTCATGGAGAAGATTATCAGGAGAAGAGTGGTGGAACACCTAGAAAGGAATGATCTCATCAACAGCAGCCAACATGGTTTCAGGGATGGGAAATCCTGTATCACAAACCTACTGGAGGTCTATGACATGGTGACAGCAGTAAGACAAGAGAGAGAGGGGTGAGTGGATTGCATTTTCTTGGACTGCAAGAAGGCGTTTGACACAGTTCACAAAAGAGATTAGTGCAAAAACTGGAGGACCAAGTAGGGATAACAGGGAAGGCACTACAATGGATCAGAGAATACTTGTCAGAAAGACAGCAGCGAGTCATGGTACGTGGCGAGGTGTCAAGAGTGGGCGCCAGTGACCAGCGGGGTCCCACCTGGGTCAGTCCTAGGACCAGTGCTGTTTCTGGTATTTTTGAACGACGTGACGGAAGAAATAGACTCCGAAGTGTCCCTGTTTGCAGATGACGTGAAGTTGATGAAAAGAATTCATTCGATCGAAGACCAGACAGAACTACAAAGGGGTCTGGACAGGCTGCAGATCTGGTCCAGCAATTGGCTCCTGGAGTTCAACCCCAACAAGTGCAAAGTCATGAAGATTGGGGAAGGGCAAAGAAGACCGCAGACGGAGTACAGTCTAGGGGGCCAAAGACTACAAACCTCACTCAAGAAAAAAGAACTTGGGGTGAGTATAACACCAGGCACATCTCCTGAAGCGCACATCAACCAAATAACTGCTGCAGCATATGGGCGCCTAGCAAACCTCAGAACAGCATTCCGACATCTTAATAAGGAATCGTTCAGGACCCTGTACACCGTATACGTTAGGCCCACATTGGAGTATGCGGCACCAGTTTGGAACCCACACCTAGCCAAACACGTAAAGAAACTAGAGAAAGCACAAAGGTTTGCAACAAGACTAGTCCCAGAGCTAAGAGGTATGTCCTACGAGGAGAGGTTAAGGGAAATCAACCTGACGACACTGGAGGACAGGAGAGATAGGGAAAACATGATAACGACATACAAAATACTGAGAGGAATTGACAAGGTGGACAAAGGCATGATGTTCCAGAGATGGAACACAGCAACAATGGGACACAGTTGGAAGTTGAAGACACAGATGAATCAGAGAGATGTTAGGAAGTATTTCTTCAGCCACAGAGTAGTCAGGAAGTGGAATAGTTTGGGAAGCGATGTAGTGGAGGCAGGATCCATACATAGCTTTAAGCAGAGGTATGATAAAGCTCACGGTTCAGGGAGAGTGACTTAGTAGCGACCAGTGAAGAGGCGGGGCCAAGAACTTGGACTCGACCCCTGCAACCTCAACTAGGTGAGTACACAAACACACACACGGTGCTGTCAACACTAACTCCAAGGCTGAGGGACTGATTATCTCATCTTTTGTATATAGGTTTACTGTCTTCTAATTATGTCCTAGAATCTGTACTGATAAAGCTGCCCATATTCTGCAGCATATAGCGCCTGGTAAACCTGAGAATAGATTTCCGATACCTCATTAAGGAATCGTTCAAGACTCTGTACATCCTTTACGTCAGGCCCATACTGGAGTATGCAGCACCAGTTTGGAACCCACACCTGGTCAAGTACGTCAAGAAATTAGAGAGAGTGCTAAGGTTTGCATCAAGATTAGTTCCAGAAATATGGGGAATGTCCTACGACGAAAGCTTAAGAGAAATTGGCCTGACGACACTTGAGGACGGGAGGGTTAGGGAAGACATGAAAACGACATACAAAATACTGCGAGAAATTGACAAGGTTGACAGATAAAGGATGTTCCAGAGATGGGACACAGAAAACAAGGGTTCGCAATTGGGAGTTGAAGACTCAGATGAGTCAAAGAGATCTTAGGAAGTACTTCTTTAGTCATAGAGTAGTCAGGAATTGAAATAGTCTGGCAAGTGACGTAGTGGAGGCAGGAACCATACATAGTTTTAAGACGAGGTTTGATAAAGCTCATGCAGCAGGAGGAGCGAGTGGACCTAATAGCGATCAATGAAGAGGCGAGGCCAGGAGCTATGACTCGACCCCTGCAACCACAAATATATATATATATATATCAACACATCGGCCGTTTCCCGCCAAGGCAGGGTGACCCAAAAAGAAAGAAAAATACTTTCATCATCATTCAACACTTTCACCATCACTCATACATAATCACTGTCTTTGCAGAGGCGCTCAGTTACGACAGTTTAGAAGTCCCTCCAAACTGCCAATATCCCAAACTCCTCCGTTAAAATTCAGGCATCATACTTCCCATTTCCAGGACTCAAGTCCGGCTAACTGGTTTCTCTGAATCCCTTCACTAAATATTACCCTGCTCACACTCCAACAGCTCGTCAGGTCCCAAAAGCCATTCGTCTCAATTCACTCCTTTGTAACACACTCACGCATGCTTGCTGGAAGTCCAAGCCTTCGCCCACAAAACCTCTTTTACCCGCTCCCTTCAACCTTACCGAGGACGACCTCTACCCCGCCTATCTTTCCCTACAGATTTATACACTCTCCAAGTCATTCTACTTTGTTCCATTCTCTCTAAATGACCAAACCACCTAATCAACCCCTCTTTAGCCCTCTGATTAATACTTATATTAACTCCACACCTTCTCCTAATTTTCACACTCCAAATTTTCTGCATAATATTTACACCACACATTGCCCTTAGACAGGACATCTCCACTGCCTCCAGCCGCCTCCTCGCTGCAGCATTTACAACCCAACCTTCACACCCATATAAGAGTGTTCGTGCCACTATACTTTCGTACATTCCCTTCTTTGCCTCCATGGATAATGTGATTTGTCTCCACAGATACCTCACTGCACCACTCAACGTTTTTCCTTCATCAGTTCTATGGTTAACCTCATCCTTCATAAACCCATCTGCTGACACATCAACTCCCAAATATCTGAAAACATTCACTTCTTCCATACTCCCTCTCTCCAAATTGATATCCAATTTTTCTTTATCAAAATAGTTTGATACCCTCATTACCTTACTCTTATTTATGTTCACTTTCAACTTTCTACCTTTACACACCCTCCCGAACTCGTCCACTAACCATTGTAACTTGTCTTTAGAATCTCGCAAAAGCACAGTATCATCAGCAAAAAGTAACTGTGTCAACTCCCATTTTGGATTTGATTTCCCATAATTTAATCCCACCCCTCTCCCCAACACCCTAGCATTTACTTCTGTTACAACCCCATCTATAAATATATTAAACAACCATGGTGACATTATACATCCCTGTCTAAGACCTACTTTTACCGGGAAGTATTCTCCCTCTCTTCTACACACCCTAACCTGAGCCTCACTATCCTCATAACAGCTCTATACAGCATTTAGCAGCTTACTACCTATTCCATACACTTGCAACATCTGCCACATTGCTCCTCTATCCACTCTATCATATACCTTTTCTAAATCCATAAATGCAATAAAAACTTCCCTACCTTTATCTAAATACTGTTCACATATGTGCTTCAATGTAAACACTTGATCTACACATCCCCTACCCACTCTAAAACCTTGCTCACCCACAATCCTACTCTGTCTTACCTCTAATTCTTTCAATAATAACCCTACCATACACTTTTCCTGGTATACTCAGTAAACTAATTTCTCTATAATTTTTATATTAAGGAACTATACATGCTCTCCGCCAATCCCTAGGTACCTTCCCCTCTTTCATACATTTATTAAACAAAAATACCTACCACTCTAACACTATATCCCCCCTGCTCATCATGAGGTGAGCAAAAATCACATGACGCTGTAACCCACAGAATCACCAAATCCTCAAGAATCAAGCATCCAGCAGAGCTAGGTGTTTTACCTTGATCCGAGGACATACGGTGGTGTGGGTGCCTCTGAGCTAATTTCATTCCACTCCCCGTTTGGTGTACTAGCCTTCACAAGTAGTATATATGTTACTGTAACTAGTACACCAAACGGGGAGTAGAATGAAATAAGCTAAGAGGCACCCACACCACCATATGTCCTCGGATCAAGGTAAAACTCTAGCTCTGCTGGGTGCTTGATTCTTGTAGGATTGAGTGGTCCTGTGGGTTAGAACATCATGTGATTTTTCCTTACCATGAGGTGGACCAAAACGATATGGGTTCGAGTCCTCGGCTAGTCGCAGTGTTGTTCTTGATTACCACTCGTTCGTGGTTGCAATAATATATATATATATATATATATATATATATATATATATATATATATATATATATATATATATATATATATATATATATATATATATATGTCGTGCTGAATATGTAAAACTGGTCAATTAGCAAGAACTCATTTAAAATTAAGTCCTTTCTAAAATATACTCTTATACGTTTAAAGATATATTTTTTTTTCATTAATGTTGATGTAAAAATTTATAATTTTGCACCAAAAGGAACTTAGAAAACTTACCTAACCTTATTATAACAAGAACAATTTATTTTAGCCTAACCTGACTAAATATATTTTAGATTTGTTTACAATAATTTAATACTAAACAAACACAGTGAAATATATTTTTTTCGTTAGGTTCAAAATGATTTGGGAGAAATTATTGGATACAGAAATTTCCACTTGTCCTATATGGCAAGATGAGCGTTGCTATTTAAGCCAAGATCGCAAGTTCTGCCTATTCGGCACGACATATATATATATATATATATATATATATATATATATATATAAATATATATAATATATATATATATATAATCTACCATTGGGAGTCTTACAATCTATAATATTTCATGCGAGGGAGCCAGTTGAAATTCCAGGAAAGCTTAAGATCTTTCACACTTCTCCATGCGTCATCAGGAGCTATGCAAAGTTACAAGGGCAGCAACAGTTGGATTGAAGGGAAAGCTTCCTCAGAGGAAAAGTAACGTGTTGACGCTGGCCTGTTCCTGTTCCTCTAAGCTTCCCGCCCCATCAAAAAAAAATTATATGCCAGCTTTGTCATCCTTGTCCTGCTCTATTTAATGAGGAAGTCATCTATACAATTTCTCTTCATCTCTCTGAGGTAACCTCACACCGTTTTCTAATTTCTGCACTCCCAGTTTTTACATAAAAACTGTACCTCTCACAATGCTTTCAAACAAGACAACTTCACCTGCCTCCAGAAGATTATTTTACTGCAATATTTATACACCAGTAAACCATGGCTAACTCCTCTCTTTGACTCAATATAACAGCACTTTTAATTCTGTCGTTCAGTAAACCACCCAGCAGTCGCCTCGCTTTCATAAACCTGTCTACCTACATTTCCACTCTAAAATTATTTAAATAAATTTGCTTCCATCTGACATTAATATGACGTTTGCTGACAATCAGACATTTGGTCCCGTCGTTAATTTTCTCTTAAAGATCTATATGAGGGACTCGCACAGTAATGTACCTGGTGATATTCCAGGCTGCTGGTAATGTCTTTGATGTATCATGTAACCTGGAGAGTCCTCTCATTTACTCAGTCAGGAGTCCTTCCCTCACTCACTATGTAGCTGAAAGAGGAGTCCCCTTACTCTGTAATAACACCAGGAGTTCCCTCACTCTGTAATAGCCTCAGGAGTCCCTACACTCTGTAATAGCCTCAGGAGTTCCCTCACTCTGTAATAGCCCTAGGACTCCCCTCACTGTAATAGTAACAGGACTCCCCTCACTCTGTAATAGCCCCAGGGGTCCCACTCTGTAATAGTCCAAGGAGTCCCACCTCACTCTGTAAAAGCCTCAGGAGTCCTCCTCATTCTGTAATAGCCTCAGAAGTCCCCACACTCTGTAATAGCCTCAGGAGTCTTCCTCATTCAGTAATAGCCTCAGGAGTCCTCTCACTCTGTAATAGCCTCAGGAGTACCCTCATTCTGTAACAGCCCAGGAGTACCCCTCACTCTGTAATAGCCTCAGGAGTCCCCTCACTCAGTAATAGCACCAGGAGTTCCCTCATCCAGCAATAGTTCCAGGAGTCCCCTCTGTAATAACACCAAGAGTCCCCTTACTTATCTCCATGGAGATGAACTCTTCTCCAGGCTGAGGGACTGACCACCTCAAATACTATTTCTCCAAGGTTGATGGACTGATTACATCATCTTCATTTCACTACTACACCTGCTGCCTCTATATTTGACTGACGAAGCCTACTGTGTAGGTCAAACGTTTCAACTTAAATAAAGATACCCAACTGTTGTACATGTGTCATACTCGTCATCTTGTCGGTATTTTATTCCATTTTGTGCAGCAGACATAGCTGTAGACTCCCCCAGCTTGGGAGACCAGACACTACGAAGCTGTAGACTCCCCCAGCTTGGGAGACCAGACACTACGAACTGTAGACTCCCCCAGCTTGGGAGACCAGACACTACGAAGCTGTAGACTCCCCCCGCTTGGGAGACCAGACACTACGAAGCTGTAGACTCCCCCAGCTTGGGAGACCAGACACTACGAAGCTGTAGACTCCCCCAGCTTGGGAGACCAGACACTACGAAGCTGTAGACTCCCCCAGCTTGGGAGACCAGACACAACGAAGCTGTAGACTCCCCCAGCTTGGGAGACCAGACACAACGAAGCTGTAGACTCCCCCAGCTTGGGAGACCAGACACAACGAAGCCGTAGACTCCCCCAGCTTGGGAGACCAGACACAACGAAGCCGTAGACTCCCCCAGCTTGGGAGACCAGACATAACGAAGCCGTAGACTCCCCCAGCTTGGGAGACCAGACACAACGAAGCTGTAGACTCCCCCAGCTTGGGAGACCAGACACAACGAAGCTGTAGACTCCCCCAGCTTGGGAGACCAGACACAACGAAGCTGTAGACTCCCCCAGCTTGGGACACCAGACATAACGAAGCCGTAGACTCCCCCAGCTTGGGAGACCAGACATAACGAAGCTGTAGACTCCCCCAGCTTGGGAGACCGGACACAACGAAGCTGTAGACTCCCCCAGCTTGGGAGACCAGACACAACGAAGCCGTAGACTCCCCAGCTTGGGAGACCAGACAAACGAAGCCGTAGACTCCCCCCAGCTTGGGAGACCAGACATAACGAAGCCGTAGACTCCCCCAGCTTGGGAGACCAGACACAACGAAGCTGTAGACTCCCCCAGCTTGGGAGACCAGACACAACGAAGCTGTAGACTCCCCCAGCTTGGAAGACCAGACACAACGAAGCTGTAGACTCCCCCAGCTTGGGAGACCAGACACAACGAAGCCGTAGACTCCCCCAGCTTGGGAGACCAGACACAACGAAGCCGTAGACTCCCCCAGCTTGGGAGACCAGACATAACGAAGCCGTAGACTCCCCCAGCTTGGGAGACCAGACACAACGAAGCTGTAGACTCCCCCAGCTTGGGAGACCGGACACAACGAAGCTGTAGACTCCCCAGCTTGGGAGACCAGACACAACGAAGCTGTAGACTCCCCCAGCTTGGGACACCAGACATAACGAAGCCGTAGACTCCCCCAGCTTGGGAGACCAGACATAACGAAGCCGTAGACTCCCCCAGCTTGGGAGACCGGACACAACGAAGCTGTAGACTCCCCCAGCTTGGGAGACCAGACACAACGAAGCCGTAGACTCCCCCAGCTTGGGAGACCAGACATAACGAAGCCGTAGACTCCCCCAGCTTGGGAGACCAGACACAACGAAGCTGTAGACTCCCCCAGCTTGGGAGACCAGACACAACGAAGCTGTAGACTCCCCCAGCTTGGAAGACCAGACACAACGAAGCTGTAGACTCCCCCAGCTTGGGAGACCAGACACAACGAAGCTGTAGACTCCCCCAGCTTGGGAGACCAGACACAACGAAGCTGTAGACTCCACTAGCTTGGAAGACCAGACATAACGAAGCTGTAGACTCCCCCAGCTTGGAAGACCAGACACAACGAAGCTGTAGACTCCACTAGCTTGGAAGACCAGACACAACGAAGCTGTAGACTCTCCAGCTTGGAAGACCAGACATAACGAAGCTGTAGACTCCCCCAGTTTGGGAGACCAGACACAAAGATTCTGTAGACTCCCCTAACTTGAAAGACCAGACACAAGGAAGCTGTAGTCTCCCCCAGCCTAGGAGACCAGACTCAACGAAGCTGTAGACTCCACTAGCTTGGAAGCCCGGACACAGTGATGCTGCAGACTCTCCCAGCATGGAAGACCAGACACATCCAAGCTGTTGACTCCTCCAGCTTGGATGACCAGACACAACGAAACTGTAGACTCCCCCAGCTTGGAAGACCAGGCAGAACGAAGCTATAGACTCCCCCAGCTTTGAAGACCAGGCAGAACGAAGCTGTAGACTCCCCCAGCTTGGAAGACCAGACAGAACGAAGCTGTAGACTCCCCCAGCTTGGAAGACCAGACAGAACGAAGCTGTAGACTCCCCCAGCTTGGGAGACAAGACGCAACAAAATATATTCAAGCGATAATCATCTCTTTTAATTGAGTAGAAAGACAAACAGCTGAGGGAGGCACCTTTGAATGGGAAGTGAGAGAAGAGGTGAATGAAGAGAAGAAGAACGAGAAGAGGGCAGGAGGAAAGGAAGAAACCTGAAAGAGGAGAAGAAGGCAAGGGAAGAAGAAGAGAGGGACAGTTGACCTGCTGCAGTACTCCTGTTTTCTTATGACTCACGAAATCGTAATGACACGATTGCAAACGAACCATACCACGGGCGGTGATAGAACCAGCGATCAGAGAGTCGTAAAACTCCAGACTCCAGTGGCTAGCGTGTCAGTCTGGATTTTTATGACTTTTATGACCTGTGGTATGGTTTCTTTCTTATGTTCTTAACAGATGTAAGAGGAAGTAGGGGGCAAAGCATTAACCGAGTATGGAGAAGCAACTGGAGAGGATGCTAGAGAAGAGGAAGAGTCGAGGAGAAGACAGCAAAGTGGAAGCAGAAAGTGGAAGGAGACAGTGAGGAGTGACGAGGAAGATGCATATGAAGAATTAGCCGTGAGGAGGAGAGACAAGGGAAGAGAAAGAGAGGGGGAAGGGAGAGGCAGGTAAAGAGGAAGATTGTTAGGAGATAATGGCAGGGAAAGAGGACGAGATGGAGGAGAGACGAAGGAGAAACAATGAAGAAAAAGAGTGAGACCTACCTACGTGCCTGGAGTCTACCTGGAGGGTATTTCGGGGATCAACGCCCCCGCGGCCCGGTCCATGACCAGGCCTCCTGTACTAGACAGTTCCTCAGACCCAATACATTTTGTCTTGTAAGACGAAGAATGAGAGAGATTATGATTGAAGTACATAAGCGGAAGATGGGTATATACAAAAAGGAGATATTAATAAATTCCTGAGTTAATCCCTCCAAGAAAGATGGAGATATAAGGTATAAAATACCGATACGAAGGAAAAATAGACAGAAATCCAGTATAATGTAATCCTTTATTGACTACGTTTCATCCACACTTCTAAGAGAAGTGATCAAGGTCCCGGGACCGAAACGTTTTCTAATAAATATGTCCTAGTGTTTGCTCACGTGTCTTTCTAAACCAATTTGTCGGTATCTATTACCCAGGTTTATATCAAATAAAGCACATAAGTACCCTCTGAATATTTTATTAAGGAAGCGTTTTGCTGACGGGGAGTTTGTCCCCCCTGTATATCAATCTAATGATGTATATACGGTTCACAGCAGGTACACGTAGGAGCAGAGACATCAGGTACAGGATGCGGTACAGTGTATCGGTGAAGATAAATGGTATAAAATACCTACACGATGGAAAAATAAACACAAATACTTTGTAATGAGATCCTTTATAACCCTTCGCCCACACAGTGGGATTGTGACTTGATAAACTCACTGTGTGGGCGAAGCGTAGTCAATAAAGGATCGCATTTTACTGTATTTGTGTTAATTTTTTTCGGTGTATTGGTGAGGTAACGTGACTGCGGTGTTCTGCCTGGGTTACCTGGAGGTTACCTGGAGGTTATTCCGGGGATCAACGCCCCCGCGGCCCGGTCCATGACCAGGCCTCCCGATGGATCAGGGCCTGATCAACTAGGCTGTTACTGCTGGCCGCACGCAGTCCAACGTACGAGCCACAGCCCGGCTGATCCGGCACTGACTTTAGGTATCTGTCCAGCTCTCTCTTGAAGGCAGCCAGGGGTTTATTGGCAATTCCCCTAATGCTTGATGGGAGGCTGTTGAACAGTTTTGGGCCCTGGACACTTATGGTGTTTTCTCTTAGTGTACCAATGGCGCCCCTACTTTTTATTGGCGGCATTTTGAATCGCCTGCCCAGTCTTTTACTTTCTAGGGAGTGATTTCTGTGTGCAGATTTGGGACCATTCCTTCCAAGATTTTCCAAGTGTAGATTATGATATATCTCCCCTCCTGCGTTCCAACGAGTACAAGTCAAGTGCTTCCAAGCGTTTCCCAGTAGTTAAGGTGCTTGACAAACTTATACGTGCCCGTAAAGGATCTCTGTACACTCTCTAGATCTGCGATTTCACCGCTTTGAATGGAGATGTTAAATGTACAGCGTATTCCAGCCTAGAGAGAACAAGTGATTTGAAAAGGATCATCATGGGCTTGGCATCTCTCGTTTTGAAAGTTCTCATTAAACCATCCTATCATTTTCTTTGCACGTGCGATCGTGGCACTGTTGTGATCCTTGAAAGTGAGATCCTCAGACAAATTACTACTCCCAGGGCCCTTACTATTATTTTTCCGCTCTATTGTAAAGGCCGGAGTCAGTAGTATTCTCCTGTTCTAGTTATTATCTCCTCCAGTTTTCCATAACGGAGTAGTTGGAATTTGTCCTCATTGAACATCATATTGTTTAAACCCTTGCCCACTGGAAAACTTTGTTTTATATCTTCTTGGAGGTTACCCGCGTCCTCAGCAGATGACAGCCCATGCAGATCCTAGTATCATCCGCAAAGGATGATACGGTGCTGTGGTTAATTCTTTTATGTCTGATATGAGGATAAGGAATAAGAGGGGGGCGAGTAACGTGCCTTGGGAACAGAGCTCTTCATATGGCAGCCTCCGTTTTAAACCCTTTTGACCACTACTCTTTTGTTCGATTTGTTGGGAAAATTTAAAGATCCATCTCCCCACTTTCCCATTTTTCCCTTTACACGTATTTTAGGGGCTTTTACGCCATGATCGCTTTTGTCAAATGCTTTTGAAAATCTGTGTATATTACACTGCAACTATTTTCTTCCGTGCACCCAAAGGGCCCATTCATAGTGATCCAGTTTGTAGGGGCAGGACGCCCTGCCCTAAACCCAGTTGCCCTGGATGCCCTGGGTAGCAACAATTTTGGTCACCACGTCTGACTTACTGGAACCACGAGACTTCTGGACACAAGTATTGCAAGTGGCATTAGATGAGGCTTCAGGGCAGCAGCGTCTCTTACACAGACTGGATTTTTTGAGTATAATCTGGTCTCTCTCCTCATTTCATCAAGGGCATGCAATTTCTGTGAATTACACATGTTGTTCCTGCTTCATGTGTACAAATGTTTTCTGATCGTTAAAGGAAAGAACAACCCTGGGTTTCCTCTGGGAAGTTATGTGACCCTTGATTCCAAGCCAAGGAATTCCAATCGATTTAGCTGGAGTTAACATCCCACAGAATTAGTTATGGTGTCTTGAAGCTTAAGATTTTTTCCCCCTAAAGTAGTCTCCCTTGTTCCCCATCCAGTTTAAAGGACGGTACATCACACATAAAATAATTTTTTCGTCACCATCTAAAAATTTTACCCAGACAGTTCGTGTGTCTTCCTTCAGTCTTTATGCCTATTTTTTTCAGTTTTTCAAGTTTTTTCAGACATATAGTGCTACCCCACCTCCGTTCCCATTTTTTCTAGCAATTTGGAAAAATTTACACCCCTATGTATGGCATTCAGCAGGCACATCTCGACTCTTCAACTAAAACCTTGTTTCAGTTATTGCAAACATTTCAAGGTTGCGCGCCCTTGCAAGTAATTTAAAATATTTCATGTTCTTCTGCTTTGCAATTACTGTATTTGTGTAAAACATTTTGAGGAACCCTTTAGATTCTTCTTCCTGATCATCACCGCTCCTCCACGATCTCTGCTTTTTCCCTTATCACCTAAAGTCACCGAGTTGTCTTACCCAATTTCACCTAATAATCCCACCTTATTCCGCCTACTGATGTCGTCCCCCTAAGTTCACAATATCCTCAGCTCGTCCTCAACTACACAGTTCAGCTCACTTGCCCCTAACGTACTCTTAACATACATCTCTAGGAAGTTCACGATAACCTCACGAATTTCTGGAAAACAGTGCTTGGTATGGAGAGCAATAAATAAACATTCAAGATAGAGCTCAAAGAATCATGAACACGGTTGTTTCAGATAACCACACTAAGAGGAACTCTGTTGTCTCATGTGGGGAGATATCCACTAATGGTAAGGTGAGCGTAGCCACCAGTTCCTTGACCACCATCAAAGACCTGGTAAAGAAGAAAGTTATCGCCACACTCATAGATTTCGGTGCAGGAGTAGATGTCATATTCAGTAGTAGCGGTAACAGATTACACGGAGTGACGCCTGCAGCAGTGCCTCAGTACACACGCATCAGGGACTACATGAACATCACATTCGTAATTCACCGAAGCACACATGACCTACTCATATCAACAGTCGTGTTATTACGATTTCGTGAGTCATGATCTCAGACATTAATTTAAGCCTTACCATCTTAATTAATATCTACAAATATTCCACAAGTACCAAACTGATACAAACAAATCTTTACCTTATCTTCTTTCGGTCATTCTATCACTTAAATAAGTTGCCATCCAAATTTATAACTAATAGCGAGGTATGTTTCCAAAATCAGCAGCCTTCTTCGCACCCTTTATTTACATCAGATCAGCCCCATTCATCACAGTTTAATGTGCAAATAGTTGTTGTGAAGGAAAAGTTTACTAGATAAGAGTGGAAGTATGAATGAGTGGTGGAGGCAGTGTAACTGGTTGCTGAATGCTCTGAAAGGGGTGTGTGAGTCGTTATCTTTATCCCCCCCCCCTGCCCCTTTCCTCCACCAGGTGGGAGTCAACAAGGGACAGTGCTGATGGATGAACGTTACTTGGCTTCCTGTTCTTATCATGTCTGGAAGTATAGAGTTTCACTCTTGGCTATTTGTTATATCATGTTGGGTTTCCAATTAATTTACGGTAGACAAAAGTTCTACTCTTGTTTCCTAGATTTTGTTGGGGATTTAGTTTGTTTTAACTGGAATTGACGTAACTTACGATATTAACAAAATTTTCTTAGTTCTCATCATTTCTTTTAAAGGCCTTCAGCCTATTATGTGCGTGACTGCTTGTCCAGCTTATAATTTTTTTCTTCCCCGCATTGTTGTGCAGTTGGGGGTCACCCGAGATAAGCGAGACGAGGCGACCTGCATGATCTAGGCATAGCTCTGAAACGTGATATTTCCTCTGCTGTTCATCTACCTTTGGGCTGCTCAGTGATTTCTTCAGCCTCCTTCTCTGCTGTTCTTCTGCCTTTGGGCTGGTCAACGGTGAGTTCAACGTCCTCATTCAGAAAACTGTTTCTCATACCCTTGGAACTGATCAACCGTTTCTTCAACATTTTTTGTTTAGGGATCTCTGCATTTTCCTTATACACATGTGACTGATCTCCAGCTTTCTACAACGACCGGCAGCCAAATTCCATTAATTACGCTGCCAGCTGCGTATCGTGATTGGCGTTGGTACCTTCTGGCGCTGGACTTCCCAATATTCACGTCCACCTGTGACCACAAAGTGTTACAGCAGACTTCTCGTTCCACACCAGCGACTCCTAAGGGTCATGCTATCAACATCGGAAGACCATCTTTCTGGTATATCTATATATTAGTCTTGCTCCATTGATTTATGTATTTAATTTTCCTTCATTTGCTTCAGATAGGACGAAGGTGTAAGGGCCCCTTCAGACCCTTGAGGGTCTGAAGGAGCCCTTACACCTTCACAGTTGCATACAGTTATATTTTAAATTAAATACAGCCCCCGTAATGTTATTTTTTGTGAAAGTCTCCACTGCCGATAACGTCACTGAAAAGGACTTCAAATAAAAATAACATCCACAACCACTGCAGGAAAACTAAAGTACCTCACACCCGTGACACATGCCTGAGTGAACATACAAATGGCAGTTGATCCTGAACAAAGCCAACGTTAGTACACCACTAACTACCTTATGAGACGAAAGGATAGTTAGCCTAGTACAGTGGTTCTAGGATAGCTATATACTTGAGCTGTGAAGGCACAAGTATATGGAGTAAATCCTTATATCTGTCTCCAGCATGTGTTGCTTGTCAGACACTCAGCACTGCCTTCCCTTCAGACTTCTCTTCTACTACTGCTAAAACTATTACTACTATTAATATTGCTATTACATCCATTATTACCGCTACTACTACTACTACTACTACTACTACTACTACTACTACTACTACTACTACTACTACTACTACCCCATCCTTCTGACTGCTCACATGAGACATAGTCCTCTCCCTCATTATCAACTTAACCAGTAATATTTCTAGAGTTATTAGAGTCCGCAAAATGAATGCAGCAATATATAGAATTCCTTGTGGGGTGTGAGGTGTACACTACATAGGGAAAACAGCCAGGCGCATGGAACAAAAAGTTACAAAAATGCATATATGTCTGTAGCCATGGCGATCTAAGAATTGTCTGTGGATATCATCGCAATACATACGATCATCTCATGAGATTGGATGGAGCGGAACTGGTGATCAAGGAAGGTAAACACAGACGTCATTGCATAGAGGCAGCTGTAATATCAGCCTCATACAATGCCACACAGAATTCGGGGAAAATTTAGTCTCCAAAACTCTGGAATGATTGTACGTGCCCAGGACACAGCAGTCAGGTGACAACGCACCTAAGCTTCAGCAAGTGATATCCCTCCATTTTCTGAGCTACTGTTTCTCCTGACCTCTCCCCACTGTACATGCCGCATTTATAGTTCTCTAAAAAAAAGCTGTCAGAAAATGTTCTAAATGTGCATGTATGTGTACATTTCTACACATTCTCTGGAATGTTAAACATTGCCCACACGTGTCCAACTAATTAATATATCGTCGGAAGTCTTCGTCATGTATTGGATTAACAAAGTCACTGAATGGTGAGTTGTCTTAGTGTCTCATTATTTGTCCCTTTGGACAAGTTTGTTTACCAACGACTTTCCGTTCTTTTTCACATTCTGCTACTTGGTTCTAGTATTTGTGTCATTATCGAATGTACTCAGGTTACCCGGTTCCCGTTTTCATTTCCCGTCATTTATACAAACTCTGTTGTCTCTGAATCAGTCATTGCTCGAACTATGAGAGATGTTTTTCTCCTGTTTCTTATGCTGCCACTTTGTTTACCAGCCTTCTGTGTAGGACACTTTCAAAAGCCTAGCTGAAATACGCATAAAGAATAGCAGCTCTCATGAACCACCGCCTCCAGTACCTTACTAAACAAGGTCAGTAAGTTTGTTAGGTGAGAACACTGTGTTGTGGCTCATTAATCAGATCCTGCTCATGAAGGCTACTTGTAATTGTATGGGTATTGCTTATTCTAATTGCCTTGCTTATTCTAATTGCCTAATATTATGGTCAGCCTATGTAATCCGCAGATATTTCCAAATTTGAATAAATTAATCACATTTGCACTCATTTATATTATTATTTGCTTCTTAAGTTTTCTTGGCTGTGCTAAGGTATTAAACTGGTAATATCGGTAACTAGTCACACAAATATGATAAAACTACTGAGAATAAAGTATTACCAATTAGCGGCTACGGTGGGACAAGAAGTGAAAAAAAATCACTGTTGAGTGACGGTCTAAAGGGTAAAAATAACAGGCAAACGAGGGTTCAAAACTAATATATAATATTTCTAAAAAAAATACAGAAAATTAAAAAATTCGATCACCAACCAATTTTTAAAATTTTTGCCCTTAAAAAAAACTTTTTAACCATGTTCCCCTCTAACGCCCAGGTAAGGCGACCCTTTTAAAAAAAAAAAAACCCCATTTACCATCGATTCACTCATTGCTGATTCGATGGGAAAATAGCAGGGAAAATAATTGGAATAAAACTGTTTGCGTCAGGCAAAAAAAAAACCCTTTGTCCCACAATTCTGATTTGCAACACTCACAAAAAGTTTCCCACTCTCAAAACTCCTTCACCCCCTTCTCCTTTCCCAAACCCTTCCCCCCTTCCTTCCACCCGATTTATACACCTCTTAGTCATCCCCCTACTGTTTTCCCTCCCTTTAAAAAGCCTAAATCATCCATCAACCTCTCCTCACTCTTGAATAAATTTCCCCTTGGGAAATTTTCCCCAAAAAACTAATTTCCACATATCGATTTTTACACAAAATTTTAAAATCACAAAATTTAAGAAAGCATGGCACTTCAGTGCCTCAGCCCTTTATCACTGAAATGTTTTTAGGCCACTGCCTCTCACCTCTATGAAATGAAATATTACCTATAACATAACCAGGAAACCTGTCTTGGTCCAATACCCACACTTGAAAAAGTAGGGAGACCCAAGTAGGGTGTGGCAACACTGTACCTCAGGTTAACTTAAAGAGTTGGAGGTAAGACCTTTGGGAACGGTAAATTTTAAAACCTTTTTTAATTCAAGTTCGAGGATGCATAATACTGTCTCATTAAAAATTTTAAGCACTCAGGGAAAAATTTCAAAAACCGGCTTCAGGAAACATTACAACAACCCGGCTCAGGAAACATTAAAAACATCCGGGGTTAAAAAACATTACAAAAATCCGGGTAAGGGAAAAATTAAAAACAACCTGGCTCAGGAAACATTTCAAAAAATCCGGCCAGGAAACATTCAACATTCCCGGCTCAGGGAAAAATTACAACATCCTGGGTCAGGAAACATTTAAAAACATCCTGGCTCAGGAAACATTTTCAACATCCTGGCTAAGGAAACATTACAACTCCGGCTCCCGGGAAAAATTTCAAAAATCCTGGCTCCCGGAAAAATTTCAACATCCCCGGCTCAGGGAAAAATTTCAACACCTGGCTCAGGAAACATTAAAAACATCCCGGCTCAGGAAACAATTTCCGCATCCTGGCCAGGAAACATTACAACATCCTGGCTAAGAAAAAAATTTTCAACACCTTGGGTCAGGGAAAAAATTTCAACCCCTGGCTAAGGAAACATTACAACAAACCTGGCTCGGAAACATTACAACATCCTGGCCCCAGGAAACATTACAACATCCGGCTTTAGGATACATACAAAAATCCTTGGCCCCAGGAAACATTACAACATCCCCGGCTCAGGGAAAAATTAAAAAAATCCGGCTAAGAAACATTAAAAACATCCTGGGTAAGGGAAAAATTACAAAAATCCTGGCTAAGGAAAAATTACAAAATCCTGGCTAAGGAAACATTTCAACAAACCTGGCCCAAGGAAAAATTACAACAACCCCGGGTAAAGGAAAAATTACAAAATCCTGGCAAAGGAAACATTACAACATCCCCGGCTAAGGAAAAAATTAACAACATCCGGCAAAGGGAAAAATTAAAAACAATTTCCCGGCCAGGAATTTAATTTAAAAACATCCGGCTTCGGAAACATTACAAAAATCCCCGGCTAAGGAAAAATTTCAACATCATGGCTAAAGGAAAAAATTTCAACATCCCCGGCCAAGGGAAAATTACAACCCTCATGGCTAAGGAAACATTCAATACCTGGCTTTAGGAAAAATTTTCAACCCCTTTCCCGGCTCAGGAAACCTTACAACATCCGGCTAAGGGAAAAATTACAACATCCTGGGTCAGGGAAAAAAAAAAAAACATTTCCCGGCTCAGGGAAAAATTACAAAAATCCTGGCTAAGGAAACATTTCAAACACCTGGCTCAAAGGGAAAAATTACAACACCGGCTCAGGAAACAAATTTCAACAACCTGGCCAAAGGGAAAAATTACAAAACCTGGTCAGGAAACATTACAAATCCTTGGGTCAGGGAAACATTACAAAAATCCTTTGGGTAAAGGAAAAAATTACAAAAATCCTGGCTCAGAAACATTACAAAATCCTGGCTCAGGGAAAAATTACAACATCCTGGCTTTTGGGAAAAATTTCAACATCCTGGCTCAGGAAACATTACAACATCCTGGCTCAGGAAACATTACAACATCCTGGCTCAGGAAACATTACAACATCCTGGCTCAGGAAACATTACAACATCCTGGCTAAGGAAACATTACAACATCCTGGCTAAGGAAACATTACAACATCCTGGCTAAGGAAACATTACAACATCCTGGCTCAGGAAACATTACAACATCCTGGCTCAGGGAAAAAATTTTCAAAAAATCCTGGTCTCAGGAAACATTACCCCCCAAACCCGGCTCAGGAAAAATTAAAAACAACCTGGCTCAGGGGAAAAATTAAAAACATCCTGGGTCAGGAAACCCTTTCAACATCCTGGCTCAGGAAACAAATTTCAACCCTCCTGGCTTTAGGAAACAAAACAACATCCCGGCCCGGGAAAAATTACAACATCCTGCTAAGGAAACATTACAACGTCCCCGGCTAAGGAAACATTAAACACCCGGCCAGGAAAAAATTACAACATCCCTGGCTCAGGAAACAAATTTCAAAATCCTGGCTCAGGAAACATTTTCAACAACCTGCAAGGAAAAAATTACAACATCCTTGGGTAAGGAAAAAATTTCAAAAATCCCCGGCTAAGGAAACATTACAACCTCCGGCTAAGGAAACATTAAAAACAACCTGGTTAAGGAAACATTACAACATCCTGGCCCCAGGAAAAAATTACAAAAATCCCCCGGTTCAGGAAACATTAAAAACATCCTTGGGTCCCGGAAACATTTCAAAAAACCGGCTCAGGAAAAAATTACAACATCCTGGTTTAGGGAAACCCTTACAACATCCTGGTTTTTAGGAAACTTACAACATCCTGGCTAAGGAAAAAATTTCCAAAATCTGGGTAAAGGAAAAAATAAAAAACCTCCTGGCCCAAGGAAACATTACAAAATCCCGGCTCAGGAAACATTTTCAACATCCTGGCTCCGGAAACATTACAACATCCTGGCTAAGGAAACATTACAACATCCTGGCTCAGGAAACATTACAACATCCTGGCTCAGGAAACATTACAACACCTGGCCCCAGGAAACATTTCAACATTCCCGGCTTTAGGAAACATTACCAAAATTTCCCGGGGTAGGAAACATTACAACATCCTGGCTCAGGAAACTTAAAAACATTTGGCCCAGGAAACATTTTCAACATCCTGGCTCAGGAAACAATTAAAAACACCGGCTCAGGAAACATTACAACCTCCCCGGCTAAGGAAACAAAAAAAAACATCCTGGCTAAGGAAACTTACAACATCCTGGGTAAGGAAAAAATTTACAACATCCGGGTCAGGAAACATTACAACATCCCCGGCTAAAGGGAAAAATTAACAACATCCTGGCTAAGGGAAAAATTACAACATTTCCCGGCTTAAGGAAACCTTTTTCAACATCCTGGCTAAGGAAAATTACAACATTTCCCGGCTCAGGAAACATTTCCAAAAATCCCCGGCAAGGGAAAAATTTTCAACATCCTGGCTAAGGAAACATTACAACATCCTGGTAAAGGGAAAAAATTTCAAAAATCCTGGCTCAGGAAACATTACAACATCCTGGTTTTAGGAAACATTACCAAAAATCCTGGGTCAGGAAACATTTAAAAACATCCGGGGTCAGAAAACATTAAAAACATCCTGGTTCAAAGGGGGAAAAATTTCAATCCTGGCTCAGGGAAAAATTACAACATCCCCGGTTCAGGAAAAATTACAAAAACCCCGGCTTTAGGAAACATTAAAAACATCCTTTGGGTCCCGGAAAAATTACAACATCCTGGCTCAGGAAACATTACAACATTCTGGGTAAGGAAACATTACAACATCCTGGGTAAGGAAACATTACAACATCCTGGCTAAGGAAACATTACAACACCCTTGGGGAAGGAAACATTACAAACCCTGGCTCAGGGAAAAATTACAACATCCTGGCTCAGGAAACATTACAACATCCTGGTTCAGGAAACATTACAACATCCTGGCTCAGGAAACATTACAACATCCTGGCTCAGGAAACATTTTCAAAATCCTGGCTAAGGGAAAAATTACCAAAATCCTGGGTAAGGGAAAAAATTACAACATCCTGGGTAAGGGAAAAATTACAACATCCTGGGTAAGGAAACATTATAACCTCGTGCTAAGGGAAAAATTAAAAACATCCGGCTCAGGGAAAAATTACAAAAACCTTTCCTCGTAAGGAAACATTACCCAAAATCCTGGAAAAGGAAAAAAATTTCAACATCCTGGGCTAAAAGGAAAAAAATTACCCAAAAATCCTGGCTAAGGAAAAAATTACAACATCCCCGGCTAAGGAAACATTACAACATCCTGGCTAAGGAAACATTACAACATCCTGGCTCAGGAAACATTACAACATCCTGGCTAAGGAAACATTACAACATCCTGGCTAAGGAAACATTACAACATCCTGGCTAAGGAAACATTACAACATCCTGGCTAAGGAAACATTACAACATCCTGGCTAAGGAAACATTACAACATCCTGGCTAAGGAAACATTACAACATCCTGGCTAAGAAAACATTACAACATCCTGGCTAAGGAAACATTCCAACATCCTGGCTGGAAACTTACAACAAACCTGGCTCAGGAAAAAATTACAACACCCGGCTAAGGAAACATTACAACATCCGGCCAGGAAACATTAAAAACATCCTGGCCCCAGGAAACAATACAACAACCTTTGGGGTTTAGGGGGAACATTACAACATACGGGGCTCAGGAAAAAATTTCAACATCCGGGGGTCAGGAAACATTTCAAAAATCCTGGCTAAGGAAACAATTTCAACATCCCGGGAAGGAAAAAATTACAACATCCTGGGGGCCCGGGAAACATTAAAAAATCCGGCTCAGGAAAAAATTACAACAACCTGGCCAGGAAAAAAATTTTCAACAACCTGGCCCAAGGAAACATTACAACAAAACCGGCTCGGAAACATTACACATCCTGGCTCAGGAAACCCTTGCAACATCCCCGGCCCAAGGAAACATTACAACATCCTGGCTACTTTACACATACTATGTTTTCTTTTTCCCCACTTTTTTTTTCGGTTTAAAAACCAGCGGCAACCCATCCTTTTTAAAAAAATGGTTTTAAAAAAACCCACAAATTGATAAATGAGGGGACTTACGGGAACATTTTTTGGGGATCTTTATTTTGGGAAAAGTTTTTGCCAGCCCCTTTGGTTTTTCTTCCCCCGATGCCGAGAAAGGGGGAGGAAGAGGAAGAGTTTGGGGGAATCAATTTCCCTTTAGCTTTTATTATCGTTTTATTCCCTCAATTCGATTAACCCCCAACTCCTTTTCCAAATTCCACCTTGCGTGCACTGGATTTAAGAAGGCAAAAGGCTGGCAAACGTTTTTTCCCGAAAATGGGTATTCCCAAAAGTTGCACCAAATGCTCCAAATGTTTTACGGCCTTTGCTCATTTTAAAAAAAAAAGACAATATTTTTTTTAAGTGGGTTTTTTTGGGTTTTTTTTTTTCCCCCAATATTTTAAGTTTTTGGATTTTCCTTTATTAAAAGCTTTAAAAGAAATACTCAGCTTCAAAAAATTAAAAAGGCCAAAATTTATTTTGTTTTGGGACGAGGTAATTTTCAATGTTTTTGAACTACTGGTGTGACTTGGAAAACAAACCAAAGGGGGCAATTCGAGTTACTCCAAACCCCCGCTCAGACCAGAGCTGTGTCTGGGGGTTAAAACCTTACCTGTAAAATTTTAACCCCTTCCACTGGGCAGGAAGAGTCTGGGGGGGAAAACTCTGGGGTTTAAGCCCTCACACCTTTTCCCCAAAAAAACCAGGAAAATTTTGGGAAAACCCCTTTTCTATTTTAAAATCTCGATCTGAGAAGACGGTGGGAAAAATCTTTAGGAAAATAGGAATAAGTGACGGGGTCTAAGTTTTACCCGTTTAATTTGACTGACTGGAAAAAGGGGGTTTTTTGGGAAAATTTGGGCCCAAGGAAAACCGTTAAAAGCATCAGTGCGGGGGTTTAAGTTTGTAAAACACCCGTGTATTAATAATATCTTTTGAACCCCCATTTGATCGAATCTAGAAACTGTCTAGAGTTGGTTTTAAATATTAAACGTATTACAGTGATGTAATAATTAGGCTAATGAAATGCGTTTTTACTCAGTGATTACAATATAAGAAGTTCTGTTTTAGAGATTGAATTACTTAATTCATGATAGAAACCTTAAGTGATTATTAATGCAGATAAAACAAGGAGTTACTATAAAGATTCCTTTTTCTCAGTAAGTGAAACCTTTGTATGATTATCTCTAGACGAGATAATCCTGTTCTTCACGAGTGAGTTACGTGAAGCACTCTAGAAAAGGGGTCTACAGGCCCTGTTCGCTATACTCATTTATCAACGCATCCTTAATTCAACATGACTGGAGTGGATTGTTGGCGGCTCACATATTTCCCAGCCTTCAGCACAACATAAATAATAATCTAATAATCACCATGTTAATTCTGGAAGAAATTAAATAAAAATTAAGCTAGCTATCATATTTAAATTGAGCAGATTTGAAATTGGCTCTGTATCCCTTTTATTCATACTTATCCACAATCTTTTTCATTGCAATTCTTGTATCAACAAAATAAGAAAGTGCAGTTACATGAACTAGTCTCAAAAATCCTATAAGTAATGTTACAAAATGTTTTTCAACAAATGACAAGTAATTACATAATCAGACCAGTGATTCTGCTACACATACTTTATCTAAAACAGATTTCTCCATCTTCAACATCTCCGGCACAATATGTGCTAGCAGTCATATGTTGGACTGATAGAGACTCACTGTTTACGGAACGGGTGTGATTTGAACCCATGGCAAGCGAGTCCTGAAACTCACAGGCCATTGTGTTTTAGGAATCACTTGCTCTGACCCGTTGAGTGATTTGTTTACAATTGTGTTATTAAGATTTAATGAGTCAAGCTGTTTACCAAGTTCTTTCCTGAATTCCCTGAGGAACTTTGAATACATTTCACAGAGGCCTTGGGACATAGATCTCCTTCAGTCAGTCTACCAGTTTTCTGACCATGTTTCTAGTGACTACGAAACAGGTATTTCGTATTCTTCAGGTCCACTGTGACTATTGTTGGACATCTCCGAAAGGGTTACCTTTAATGAGGTGCCAATTTTTTTCCCCTTTTGTTCTTCCTGGAACTTTCATTCTTTTATTTCGCTCATAGTAAGATATGACCTTAGCCTAACATCTTAAGACTTTCATCTCTGGTGTACGGTAACTAGGGCAAGATTCTAGGAACAATTGGCATGTGCCCAATCACCAGAGTTGTTGAACTGATTGGTATGCAGGTTTCAGCATTAATGGGAAATTTATAAAATAAGGTGTTTATAGTGCAAAAAAGCGCCCATAAATTGATGACATAAAATTATATACCATTTTATTCACTATAAACACCTTATTCTATAAACTTGACATTAATGCAGAACACTGCTTAACAATCAGTTCAACAACTTTGATTGGGCACATGCCAATTGTTCCTAGAATCTTGCCCTAGTTACCGTACACCGGAGTTGAAGGTCAACTCATACTATGAGCGAAATAAAAGATTAGAAGTTCTGCAATTCATTAAAGGTAACCCTGGATTGACTCCTAACTTCATAAACCCTCTACAACATAGTCTCAAACGTTTAAAAGGTTTGCGTTTAATTCGATAAGGCGTTTAGTGATATTTAAATATGTAGGCGTATAGCTGGCAGTTTTTATGTATAAAACAGTGCGGAAGTTTTATTACCGTTAACTTACGTTAAATGTATTTGAGTCTGCCTCTTCTGAATGCCTTCAATACTGAATGACTGATGCATCGAACGGCCGGAATAATACCCATTAATTTTAGTTTATGTACAGGAAAAATTTGTTAGTGCATTGAATTTTGTTACTAAAACTTCGAATTGTTAGAATGCGGGTCACAGCTGGAGGATGTCTCTTCCGATCGTCTTCAAATTTTCAGCCCTGGTGTGTTTTCCAGAAAGTAAGATTTGCCTGGTTATTAGGCTGCATGAATCCCGATTTGCCAATTTTAATACATTCCAGGTAGATCTATTTATCAGTTGATAAAGCACACTATGTGGGCGAAACGTTGTTAATAAAGGATCACATTAAGCTACATTTTGTGTTTATTTTTCCATGCAATAAGTAAAGAAAGCCTCGTCTTAACGGCCTCAAAAATATTAAGGCTGATGCATTCTATAAGACGGAAGACGCGATATAACGTTTACACTATTTGGGGGTAATTTTAAATTTTAATGGAATTTGTTAAAAATGTTTTGGAATCGTTGGAATCATAGCTTATACCGCACTCCACACTATTCCAGTAGCCGCGGGGGCGTTGACCCCCGGAACTCTCTCCAGGTAAACTCCAGGTAATACCTTTCTCGGATCGCGCACCAACCAAAACACATTATCAGCAAGCAGTCGCGATCTAGTTTTAAGTGGACCAACTTTCCCCTAATCTGTATTCTGTAAAGGAATCTTTTATACATGTTCTGATCATGTTTTGCTCCAGCCTATATATGTGTCCAGATCACCTCAACAACCTTTCCTCTGATCATTAGTCAATTCTTTTTAATAACGTCCCCCTTTCACCTAACCTGGTCACAGACCGGGCCGCGGGGGCGTTGACCCCCGGAACTCTCTCCAGATAAACTCCAGATAAACCTCCAAGATGCAAATCCTCAGCATCATAATCACACCACACACAGCCCTAAGATATGACATATCCGCTGCCTGCAGCCTTCTCATCCCTGCATCGTTTAATACCCTTGCATCACACTTATGTAATAATATCGGTACCAATATACTCTGGTCAGTTCCCAGTTTTGAATCCATGGATAAGGGTTTTTTGTCTCTACAGATGCCTCGGTTCACCACCCACCTTCTCCCGCTCGTCAGTTGTATGGTCTATATTACCTTTTATAAACCCATCTGCTCTTTCCTATGTTCACTTTTTATTTCCTTCTTTTACAACCCTCCTAAACTCGTCTACCAACCTCCGCTTCTTCAGAGTTTCTCAGTGAGCCACGCCATCAACAGACAAGTAGCTGTGTCTAACACCCAGTTTATATTAGTCATTATAATTTAATCCTACACATCTTCACAATACCCCAGCTTTCACTTTCTTTACAACTTCATCTATGAATTTGTTAAACAACTAAAGCGACATCACACATCTTTGTCTAAAGCCTAACATCGCAGGAAAATACTCCACCCCATCTCCCCAACATACCCTAACACGTGAGCGTCGCTATCCACATAAAAACCCTTTGCTGATTTTAATAACCTATCACTTATTTGTAACATCTGCCACATAGCTCTACTATCCTTCCTGTCTATATAAAAAAAAAAACTCCTTACTATTATTTGAGAATTATTGACTTTTTTACAGCGTTGCAAACACCTGGTCTATATTATATTCCCAACCTCTCCTTACATCACCCTGTTCCTTTGTAATCCTACTCTTTTATCTAAATTCTTTCAATAATAATTAACATACATTTTACCGGGTATATTCAACAGGATTATTTCCCTTTACATTTTTTAACATAATTCTTATATTTGTAACTAATATCGTAGGTAATAAATACGCGGGTAGTCAAGAGCAAACACCTGCTATATGCTTTATTCCACGAACTCCTGACTGCTTTATTGATCGCGCCTATGTTAGTATTCTTCCTCTACGGCCAGTAACAACACATGTTTAAAAATTACCTGTTTGTAATATCTAATTAATATTACTTTGCAAAATACGTCGATTAAGTGGCCTCACTTCCTAGTATCCAGGACTAGTTCCTGGTCCAGGCTCTGAAGTTCCAAGTGGTCTACACTTTCTCCTTTCTTTATATTCTGTGTCTCAGTTTCTTTATCGAATTGACAAAGCTGCCAGTGAACAAAACATATGCATAATAAATGTCCTAGTGTTGCGCTGTGTCTTATTTACATAAAAGATAAGAGTGAGGAGGAGTGAGAGGCAGTAAAGGCAGAGAGGGTATTTAGTAGGGAGATGCAAATCCAGATGAAAGAAAGGAGGAGGAGAATGTGGGAGAGAATAACTAAATTACTTTGGCAAGTCTGATAAGCTTAAAATATATATATATATATGTTGCAGCGAGGAGAAGGCTGGAGGCAGTGGAGATGTCATGTCTGAGGGAAATGTGTGGTGTGAATATAATGCAGAGAATTCGTAGTTTGGAAGTTAGGAGGAGGTGTGGGATTCCCAAAACTGTTGTCCAGAGAGCTGAGGAAGGGTTGTTGAGGTGGTTCGGACATGTAGAGAGAATGGACCGAAACAGAATGACTTCAAGAGTGTATCAGTCTGTAGTGGAAGGAAGGCGGGGTAGGGGTCGGCCTAGGAAAGGTTGGAGGGAGGGGGTAAAGGAGGCTTTGTGTGCGAGGGGCTTGGACTTCCAGCAGGCGTGCGTGAGCGTGTTTGATAGGAGTGAATGGAGACGAATGGTTTTTAATACTTGACGTGCTGTTGGAGTGTGAGCAAAGTAACATTTATGAAGGGGTTCAGGGAAACTGGCAGGCCGGACTTGAGTCCTGGAGATGGGAAGTACAGTGCCTGCACTCTGAAGGAGGGGTGTTAATGTTGCAGTTTAAAAAACTGTAGTGTAAAGCACCCTTCTGGCAAGACAGTGATGGAGTGAATGATGGTGAAAGTTTTCTTTTTCGGGCCACCCTGCCTTGGTGGGAATCGGCCAGTGTGATAATAAAAATAATATATATATATATAATATATATATATATATATATATATATATATATATATATAATATATATATATATAATATTATATATATATAATTATAAGTAGAAGTACTCAGTACTCAGTGGTCAGTCGTCACGTGAGGTCACAGACCCTGAGCTGCTTTGGGGATTAGTGTGGACGGTTACAAAGCATGGCTTGCTCCTGCAGTGTTTTAAAAATTGAGGTTGGAGAGTTGAAGGAGGAGGTCTTGCTTCTCCAGGAGGAGATTAGGAGGCTGAAGGTCCACCTCAATGGGTCTGGGAGAGAGTGTGAGGTGGCTGGAGTTGTGGGGAATGAGGCTTCTAGCAGTGAGGTGCAGTCTGTCTCTCGCTGTGAGGAGGCTGTAGCTGGGGAGGTAGCAACGGCTACCAGCAGTGAGGTGCAGTCCAGCACCTGCTACAAGTGGCGAGTGGTTCACAGTAATGGAAGGCGCATCAGAGTAAGGAAAGTTAAGAGTGAAGATCTGAAGGTAGGAAATCGCTTCTCTGTTCTTCAGGATGAATGTACTTCAGTGGCCAGTGAAGGTAAGGGTACTACTGCCCCTGCTAATGGAGGCAAGCGCATTCTTGTGGTTGGTGACTCTCAGGTAAGATATATTGACCGTGCTTTTTGTAATAGGAATAAGAAGATGAGAGATAGAGTGTGCTTCCCTGGAGCTGGTGTTGGGGACATTGTCAACAGGCTGGATAATATCACGTCAGGTAATGGGAACAAGCCCATTATCTGTCTCAGTGCTGGTGGAAATGATATTGGAAGGGGAAGGAGAGAAGAGCTGCTAGATAAGTACAGGTCAGCTATGATTTCATAAGTCTAAGGAGGGACCCAATCATATGTAGCATCTTGCCTAGAAGGGGAGTAGGAAATGAATGGTTGTCTAGGCAATTGGTGAAATTGCTGGCTAGACAGATACTGCAAGGAACTTGCAATCCCATTCATTGACAACTGGAACAACTTTTATGGCAAACATGATATGTATGCAAGGGATGGGGTACATCTCTCTGGGGCTGGGGTGGTAGCACTTGCAGACTCGATTGGAAGGCCATTGGTGAAATGCCTATGATATTAAACTGAAGGAAGATAGAGGTATGGGTGTGTGTGGGAAACAAGCAGGTTGCAACACTTGGGTTGGAAACAGTAAATGTATAAAAGGCATTCAGCATGAAGTTTATAAATAAAGACAATAGATCAGGTCAGCAAACAAAGGGGACAGCAGAGGGCAGCAAGGGACTAGCTCCCTTAAGGTTTACTATACTAATAGCAGAGTGTAAGAAATAGATAGATGAGCTAAGATTAATTGCAAGTGCAGGAAACATAGATATTATTGCTATAACAGAGACCTGGCTTAATCTGAAAGATAGAGAGATGCCCTCTGAATGTCACATACAAGGCTATAAATTATTCCACACTGACAGGGTCAACAGGAAAGGTGGTGGGAGTAGCGATGTATGTCAGAGACAATTTAAATTGTTGTGTTAGACAAGATATATAAATTAGAAGCGTCAGCCACTGAATCTGTTTGGTTACAGCTTCTCGAGGGCCGAGAAAAACTAATTTGGGTGTGATTTACAGGGCCCCAAATCTTGATAGGGAGTGCAGTAAAACATCTATGGGACGAAATTCGTAAGGCATCTACATACGAAATGTGTGTGCTAATGGGAGATTTCAACTATAGACAGATTGACTGGAGCAATTTGAAGGAAATTTAGAGTCAGGTGACTTTCTTGATACGATCCAGGATTGTTTTTAAAACAGTTTGTGACAGAGCCAACTAGGGGAAATAACCTCCTTGACTTGGTTCTTTGCCATAGGGAAACACTAATTAATAATCTTGAGGTTAATGATGAGCTTGGGGAAAGTGATCACAAATCACTCAGTTTTAATATATCATGGAATTCCCTAATAATGGCAATCAAGTCTCCGTCCCTAACTTTCGCTTGG
This sequence comes from Cherax quadricarinatus, assembly GCF_026875155.1. NCBI lineage: Eukaryota > Metazoa > Arthropoda > Malacostraca > Decapoda > Parastacidae > Cherax > Cherax quadricarinatus. Next base: position 41,957,671 of record NC_069424.1, read on the forward strand.
CTGATTTTCATAGGACTGAAAAATTACTTAGGTGGCTGAACTGGAATGACCTGACTAAGGGTCAGGTAGGTGGTGATGGTTGCCGATAATGAAGCTTCCAGGGCATAGTTTCTAGCTGCTCAGTCAAATTATGTTCCAAATAGGGAAATCAGATCAAACAAAAATGATCCTAAATGGATGAACAATAGATTAAAATATCTGATTGGTCAAAAGAGAGCATATAATAGGCAAATCAAAAGAGAGAGGGGCAATTGAGAAATCGATATATTCAGTTAAAGAGAGAAATAAAAAAGGGAATTAGAAAAGCAAAAGAGATTATGAGGTTTAAAGTTGCAAGAGAATCGAAGACTAACCCAAAAGGATTCTTTCAGGTATACAGAAGTAAGATCAGGGACAAGATAGGCCCACTCAAAAGTTCCTCGGGTCAGCTCACTGACAGTGATAAGGAAATGTGTAGAATTTTTAACACATACTCCTCTCGTTTTACACAGAGGATACCAGCGATATTCCAGTAATGATAAATTAATGTAGAACAGGACGATAATAAACTGTGCACTATTAGGGTCACAAGTGACATGGTCCTTAGGCAAATAGATAAATTAAAACCTAACAAATCCCCAGGCCCTGATGAACTGTATGCAAGGGTTCTAAAGGAATGTAAAGAGAGCTTAGCACACCTTTGGCTAATCTTTTCAACATATCACTACAAACTGGCATGGTGCCAGATAAGTGGAAAATGGCAAATGTGATACCTATTTTCAAAACAGGTGACAGGTCCATAGCTTCGAACTATAGACCAATAAGCCTAACCTCCATAGTGGGAAAATTTATGGAATCAATAATTGCCGAGGCAGTTCGTAGCCACCATGAAAAGCCATAATTAAATCAACGAAACTCAGCATGGTTTTACAAAGGGCTTCCTGCCTATAACGAATTTTATTAAACTTTTTTCACTAAGGATTTGAGGAGGTAAGATCAAGGTATGAATATGATATTGTAGTATATGGACTTCAGTAAGGCTTTTGGTACAGGGTCCCACATCAGAACTATTGAGGAAAAATAAAGCACCATGAATAGGAGGAGAATTTTTTCCTGGATAGAGGCATGGATGACAGAATAGGCCAGCAGAGGAGTTTGCATAAATGGGGAGAAATCAGAGTGGGGAAGTGCGACACGAGGCGTGTTCCACAAGGGTCAGTGTTGGGCCCCCCTGCTGTTCACAATCGACATAAACGACATAGTAGGAGCGAATAAAAGAGCGACTTCGCAAGTTTGCCGATGACACCAAAAAAGGCCGACGAATTCATTTCTGACGAGGAACATTCGACACGCCAGGAAAGATTTGAATAGTACTGATGCAGTGGTCGGAGAAGTGGCCAGATCAGATTTAATATAGACAAAGGCAAAGTTCTAAATGTTGGACAGACAATAACCATGCCACATATAAACCTAAATAATGTGGATCTTAATATACGGATTGCGAAAAAGATTTAGAGTTCAGGTACGCAGTAACTGAAACCAAGACAAACATTTCATAAGTAGTTCTGCTAAAAGCTAAGAAATCCATGGCTTCATATCAAAGAAGCATAAATTAATAGGAGTCCTCAGGTTGTTCTCAACTCTATACATCCTTGGTTAGGCCTCAATAGATTATGCTGCCCAAGTTTTTGGTCACCGTAAATACAGAATGGTATAAATCTCTGGAAAATGTACAAAGGGAGGATGACAAAGTTGATCCCATGTATCCAGAAAACCTTCCCTATGAGGATAGACTAAGGGGGGGCCCTGAAACCCTGCACCTCTAGAAAGACGAGAATTAGGGGGATAGATAGAGGTTTATAAATGGAAGACTGGAATAAATAAAGGGGATGTACTAGTGTGCTGAAAAATCTAGGCCTAGAACAGGACTCGAGCAGAACAATGTTTTAAAGTTGGTCAAATTCCGATTCAGGAAGGATATTAGGAAAGTCCTGGTTGGTAATAGAGTTGTGATGAAGTGGCACAACTCCCCAAAAAAATACCGTTATAGAGGCCAGAACGTTGTGTAGCTTTAAAAATCGGTTTGATAAATAGCATGATATATGTGGGTGGGTGTGAGTTAGACTTGATAGCTTGTTCTACCAGTCGGATTCCGGTTCCTCCGCTTAATCAATGTGACCCTGACCCTGACTAGGTTGGGTGCAAATGGCAAAGGACCGGAAGGGAGGACTTGGACCTGCCTCGCATGGCCAGTAGGTCCTTCTGCAGTGTTTCCTGTCGTTCTTATGTTCTCTATGTTTTAAAGTGGGAGGGTTTGGGCTAGCCAAAGACCATTGTATCATCTTGCAGAACCATCGTTTCAGTAGAGGAAACACAGCAGCAAGCTTACAAGTCTTGGTAGGCAAGTCACTCTCTAGCAAGATATAAGTAAGTTTATTTAGGTACAAATACACAAGTTCAATTGTCACATAGTGGGAAATACCTAGGACCAATGGGGGTCGGGGAATTTGGTAAATACCCCATATGAGTAAAGTAAAAATCACTGGGTAATGACGCATTAAGCATATATTTTAATAAACGAGACAATTTAAAAATAAAAAAAGGTATTTTTTTTTTTCAAACCAATAATTTGTAGTCTCCCAATAAAATTAAAAATATAATTTGGTCATGTGGAAACCATTTCTACGTTACGCAGTGATGTTAAAACGGGTAAGAACTGCAAAACGGCTGGCAGCAATTGACACCGAAGTTGTCAGCATTGACTCGGGAACTGGCACACAACCGCACCTCCATATTTGGGCACAGACCATTACCTCACGTTGTGTCCTACAGGTCCGTATCTTGTTATCAGGATTGTCCTCTCTGCTGCCATAATGAAAAGTTCATTGTTTATGTAGTAGGTTTAAGAAGTTTCGATGACCAAGTAAAGTAGTCGTTTTGTGATTTGTCATAAATTTAGGAGTGTACAATGTATATTTATAACGACGGTAAGACAATAAAATACCGCGCAAAATTTGCAACTACCGGGGGCCAGTCTTTGCGCACAAAGATTTTTCCACACTTATTAACTATGAAAACAAATCCAGAAACGCCCAAGACGAAATCCAGATTAGTTCCCCACTACTACTACTACTACAAAGCCTACTACACTACAACTATTACAACGACCACCACCACTACCTCTTCCTGCCTATATATAAACCGACCTACTCCACTTCTGGTTTAGTGTGACTTTGTAATGGTCCAAGTCGAGAGGAAATATGGCGTAGGAGAGTGAGGCCAAAGGAGGGAAAGAGGGGGTATAGCTGGTGGGGGTGTGGTGTGGATAGATAAGCAAAGAGCATCGGCGGCGTGGGTCCAGAAATCGGGAGAGGGGAGGGGTGAAACCTGCCTGCGCGCGGCGTTGCTGTGCTTGTTTCTGTCTGCTTCCCGGCTTCTGCCTAACTGAGTCCCGAATGGCGCGTTTATCACTCTCTTTTTCTTCTGCTCCGTTTCTTTTAGTCTGTCCTTTTCACCCTCTTTCTAACGGTTGTCGTCTTTTTTTCCTAGCTCCGTTTTATCTTTGCCTGTCTGCGACTCCAGTGGGCATTTTATTGATTGGTTACTGTATTATTAATATTTTACTCGTCTTCTCTTTGGTTTTTTTTCTTGTTCTTGTGAGTGCATTAGTTTTCTTACTGGGTTCTGTTTGGGCGTTTCGTCCTTTCCGCTTTTCCCTTATTCCTTGCTGCCTGTCTTCTTGTCTCATAAAACCCCTGGTTATGCGGGGGAAGTGCCTTCTGGCCAAAGCAGGACGCGGCTTCCTCCTGGTTGCTTCCCTCCGGTCGCCCATCGTCGGCAACTCTCAACACAGAAGCTATACTAAGAGACAGAACCCACACCATCTCCACAAGCAAAGACCAAACAGACCAACCCAATCTTGTTGCTGTATACCAAACTGAAACATCCTCGCATCCACACCCCTGAATTGAAAATGTTGTCACAGAAATTCTTCATTCCTTACCAGGGATATTATAAATTAACTTTGTCTGGTCCTAATTTTTTTAGAGTTGCTGTAGTGCCTTATTAAACACTCTTATGCAGCTATATAAGAAAATTCATCACATACAAATGGGATTTAATAAACTATTTTGAATTCGAATAATCCTTGTGTATTTCCAGATTCTGTGGATTTTCAAGTCTAGTGGGTAATTTGGGGTAATACCCAAAAAAGTTCGCCGATCCCTAAAAAGGGTAACCCCTAAAAAGGTTGCCATAAAGATGCCACAATGAGTAATATTATTGTCGGTACAAGCAGTAGTTAATATAGTAAATAGCTTATATCAGTATACATAGTTTAATGTATGCATAACAAAGAGTTTTACCAATTGGAAGCTGCCCTGATTCTGTGTTTTTGTGTCGGGTTTCACCATGACAGCTGTTACATTGCAGTGATAGTATTTATCTCCTCTCTTATGAAATGTTTGACTCGGACCATTTCATTAAATGGCTGTGCTAAGTTTTTTGTGTAAAAATTTCTTTGCAGGACTCGTTACTCCAGTCATCTTATTCTGGCGGTTTCTCCCTAGAATATCTAGTCACAAATCGAAATTTAGCAGACAGAAGAAACTTCTATGTTGTTATTGATGTTTTTTAACCCATTAAGTTCACGGATGTTGATAAGGTTATGACGGCATTTGTTTCTACAGTTCTACACTGCACCTGAACGTTCCTCATCCTGCCTATAAATTATGCTACCACCAGATATGTTCTGTTTAATTTGAAAACGTTTACTGTGTGCGGGATAAACGGTGTGTGAGAAGAGCTACTAATCACTGCTAGTAACGTCGCGGTAAGCGTTGAGAAAAGCAACTAATGACTGCTAGTAAACGTCTGGGTAAACGTTTGTGTGAAGAAAACAACTAATGACTCTGCTAGTGACGTCGGGGTAAACGTTGTGTGAGAAGAGCTACTAATGACTGCTAATGACGTCGGGGTAAACGATGTGTGAGAAAAGCAATTAATGACTGCTTGTAACGTCGGGGTAAACGATGTGTGAGAAAAGCAATTAATGACTGCTAGTAACGTCGGGGTAAACGTTGTGAGAAAAGCAACTAATGACTGCTAGTAACGTCTGTATTCTCATCCCATCTATTGTTACAAATATCTGTGATATAGAGATCAGAATTGATCTGAGAAATATAAGACCTTATGAACGATACACAAAGTTTAAATATTACTTAAGTCCTTTATTATTTTTGCATAGCGGTACAAGGCAAGGAATTCTTTTTTTTCTTCCTGTTTTTTGTTTTGAGAAGTTTTATGCCCTATTTTCTTAGCTATGGATTTCTGCCAACCAGAAATCATAAGTATTTTTCGGATTCAGTTTTAATAAGCTCAGTAATAGAGTTTGTTTGCTACGATTATTTTTATTTACTAGAGTCCTATGTTTGTCAGCATTAAATTAAATCTACAGTTGAAGTTGAATGTAGACAAATGTAGCCGAGAGTCATCTGCGAGACCAGGGCGGGGACTGAGGTAGTGACCAGGCGGGGACGTGATGTAGGTGGACTCAGGGCGGGGACTGAGGTAGGTGACCAGGGCGGGGACTGAGGTAGGTGACCAGGGCGGGGACTGAGGTAGGTGACCAGGGCGGGACTGAGGTAGTGATCCAGGGCTGGAACTGAGGTAGGTGACCAGGGCTGGGACTGAGGTAGGTGACCAGGGCTGGGACTGAGGTAGGTGACCAGGGCTGGGACTGAGGTAGGTGACCAGGGCGGGGACTGAGGTAGGTGACCAGGGCTGGACTGAGGTAGGTGACCAGGGCGGGGACTGAGGTAGGTGAACCAGGCTGGGACTGAGGTAGGTGACCAGGGCGGGGACTGAGAGGTAGGTGACCGAGGGGCTGGGACTGAGGTAGGTGACCAGGGCCTGGGACTGAGGTAGGGACCAGGGCTGGGACTGAGGTAAGGTGGACCAGGCGGGGACTGAGGTAGGGATGACCAGGCCTGGGACTGAGTAGGTGACCAGGGCTGGGACTGAGGTAGGTGACCAGGGCGGGGACTGAGGTAGGTGACCAGGGCTGGGACTGAGGTAGGTGACCAGGGCAGGGACTGAGGTAGGTGACCAGGGCTGGACTGAGCTAGTGACCAGGGCTGGACTGAGGTAGGTAACCATTGCGGGGACTGAGGGTAGGTGACCAGGCTGGGACTGAGGTAAGGTGACCGGGCTGGGACTGAGGTAGGTGACCAGGCTGGGACTGAGGTAGGTGACCAGGGCGGGGACTGGAGGTAGGTGAACTCAGGTGGGGACTGAGGTAGTGACCAGGGCGGGGGACTGAGGTAGTGACCCAGGGCGGGGACTGAGGTACGTGACAGGAGGGACTGAGGTAGTGACCAGGGCGGGACTGAGGTAGGTTGACCAGGGCTGACATGAGGTAGGGTGACCAGGGCGGGGACTGAGGTAGGTGACCAGTGGCGGGGACTGAGGTAGTGACCAGGGCGGGGACTGAGGTAGTTGACCAGGGCAGTGACGGTAGTAGTACCAGGGCTCGGACTGAGGTCGGTGACCAGGGCGGGGACTGAGGTAGGTGACCGGGCTGGGACTGAGTAGTTGACCAGGGCGGGGACTGAGGTAAGGTGACCAGGGCGGGACTGAGTAGGTAGACTCAGGGCAGGGCCTGAGGTAGGTGACCAGGGCTGGGACTGAGGTAGGTGACCAGGGCGGGGACGAGATATGTGACCAGGGCGGGACTGAGTAGGTGACCAGGTCGGGGACTGAGGTAGGTAGACCAGGGGGGGTTGCGGGGACTGAGGTAGGTTGACCAGGCGGGACAGAGTGTAGGTGACCACAGGGCTGGGACTGAGTAGGGTTGACCAGGCGGGGACTGAGTAGGTGACCAGGGCGGGGACAGAGGTAGGTGACCAGGAGGCGGGACTGAGGTAGTGACCAGGGGCGGGGACTGAGGTAGGTGACCAGGCCTGGGACTGAGGTAGGTGACCAGGGCGGGGACTGACGTAGGTGACCAGGGCAGGGACTGAGGTAGGTGGACCACAGGCTGGGGACTGAGGTAGGTACCAGGTTGCGGGGACTGAGGTAGGTGACCAGGGCGGGACTGAAGGTAGGTGACCAGGCTGGGACTGTGGTAGGTGACCAGGGCGGGGACTGAGGTAGGTGACCAGGGCGGGGACTGAGGTAGGTGACCAGGGCGGGGACTGAGGTAGGTGACCAGGGCGGGGACTGAGGTAGGGTGACCAGGCTGGAGACAGAAGTAGGTGACCAGGGCTGGGACTGAGGTAGGTGACCATGGCGGGGACTGAGGAAGGGTGACCAGGCGGGGACTGAGGTGAGTGACCAGGGCTGGGACTGAGGTAGGTGACGCACGGCGGGACTGAGGGTTAGGTGACCAGGGCGGGGACTGAGGTAGGTGACCAGGGCGGGGACTGAGGTAGGTGACCAGGGCTGGGACTGAGGTAGGTGACCAGGGCGGGGACTGAGGTAGGTGACCAGGGCTGGGACTGAGGTAGGTTGACTCAGGGCTGGACTGAGTAGTGACCAGGGTCGGGGACTGAAGGAAGGTGACCTGGCGGGGACTGAGGTAGGTGACCATGGCGGGGAACTGAGGTAGGTGACAGGGCTGGGACTGTAGGTAGGTGACCAGGCGGGGACTGAGGTGAGAGAGGTGACCAGGGCGGGGACTGAGGTGAGAGAGGTGACCAGGGCGGGGACGGAGGTGAGAGAGGTGACCAGGGCAGGGACAGAGGAAGAGAGGTGTACGGCAGGTCGGGACTGAGGTAAGAAGTGTGACCAGGGCGGGGACTGAGGTAAGAGAGGTGAGCAGGCGGGGACTGAGGTATGAAGGTGACCATGGCGGGGACTGAGGAGAGAGAGGGAACCAGGGCGGGACTGAGGTGAGAGAGGTGAACGCAGGGCGGGGACTGAGGTGAGAGAGGTTACCATGGCGGATTCTGGAGGTGAAAGAGGTGACCAGGCGGGGACAGAGGTGAGAGGAGGTGACCAGAGGCTGGGACTGAGGTGAGGAAGGTGACCAGGCGGGAACTGAAGTGAAGAGGTGACCAGGGTTGGGACTGAAGGTGAGAGAAGGTGACCAGGGCCTGGGACTGTGGTGAAGGAGAGGTGATCAGGGGGGCACTGAGGTGAGAGAGGTGACCAGGGCGGGGACTGAGGTGAGAGATGGTACCAGGGCAGGGACTGAGTGAGAGGTTATAGACCAGGGCGGAGTGACTGAGGTGAGAGAGGTGACCAGGGCGGGGACTGAGGTGAGAGAGTTGACCAGGGCTGGGACTGAGGTGAGAGAGGTGACCAAGGCTGGGACTGAGGTGAGAGAGGTGACCAGTGCGGGGACTGAGGTAGAGCGGTGACCAGGGCGGGGACTGGAGGGAGAAGAGAGGTGGACCAGGGCAGGGACTGAGGAGAGAGAGGTGACCAGGAGTCGGGGACAGAGTGTGACCAGTGGGCGGGGACGAGGTGAGAGAGGTGACCAGGGCGGGGACAGAGGTGAGGAGAGTGACCAGGGCTGGGGACTGAGGTGAGGAGAGGTGACAAGGGCTGGGACTGTGTGAGAGAGGTGACCCGGGCTGGACGAGGTGAGAGAGGTGACCAAGGCGGACTGAGGTGAGAAGAGGTGACTCAGGGCGGGGAACTGAGGTGAGAGAGGAGACCGAGGGCGGGCCTGAAGTGAGAGAAAGTGACCAGGGCTGTGGACTGAGCATGAAGAGGTGACCAGGGCTGGTACAGCGGTGAGAGAGGTGACCAGGGCGGGGACTGAGGTGAGAGAGGTGACCAGGGCTGGGACTGAGGTGAGAGAGGTGACCAGGGCGGGGACTGAGGTGAGAGAGGTGACCAGGGCGGGGACTGAGGTGAGAGAGGTGCGCAGGAGCGTTGACGGAGGTGAGAGAGGTGACCGGGGCGGGGACTGAGGTGAGAGAGGTGACCAGGGCGGGGACTGAGGTGAGAGAGGTGACCAGGGCTGGGACTGAGGTGAGAGAGGTGACCAGGGCGGGACTAGGTGAGATGAGTGACCAGGCAGGACTAGAGGTGAGAGAGGTGACTTACCAGGGCGGGGACTGAGGGAGAGAGGTGACGCAGGGCGGGGACTGAGGTGAGAGAGGTGACAAGGCGGGGACGCGTTAGAGAGGTGACCAAGGCGTGGGCTGAGGTGAGAGAGGTGACGCAGGGCGAGGACTGAGGTGAGAGAGGTGACCACAGGGCGGGGACAGAGGTAGAGTAGGTGACCAGGGCGGGGAACTGAGGTGAGAGAGGTGACCAGGGCGGGGACTGCGTGGAGAGGTGACCAGGGCGGGGACTGAGGTGATAGAGGTACCTTGGCGGGACATGAGTGAGATAGGTGACCAGGCGGGGACTGAGGTGAGAGAGGTGACCAGGGCGGGGAACTGAGGTGAGAGAGTGATCCAGGGCGGGGACGTGAGGTGAGAGAGGGTGACCAGGGCGGGACTGAGTGAGAGAGGTGACCAGGGCTGGGACTGAGGTGAGAGAGGTGACCAGGGCGCGGACTGAGGAGAGAGAGGTGACCCAGGAGGCGGGCTGAGGTGAGTAAGGTGTGACCAGGGCGGTGACTGAGGTGGAGAGGAGACCAAGTGCGTGCACTGCGGTGAGAGAGGTGACCAGGCGTGGACGCTGAGTGAGAGAGGTGACCAGGGCGGGGGACTGAGTGAGAGGAGATAGATGACAGGGCGAGGACTGAGGTGAGAGAGGTGACCAGGGCGGGGACGAGGTGAGAGAGTGACCAGCAGGGGACAGAGGTGAGAGAGGTGACCAGGGCGGGGACTGAGTGAGCGAGGTGACTCAGGGCGGGACTGAGTGGAGAGAGGACCATGGCGGGGACTGAGATGAGAGAGGAACCAGGGCGTACAGAGTGTGAGAGGTGACCAGGGCGGGGACTGATGTGAGAGAGTGACTCATGGGCGGGGACTGAGGTGTAGGAGAGGTGACCAGGGCGGGGACTGAGGTAGAGAGGTGACCAGGGCTGGGGACTGGAGGTGAGAGAGGTGACCAGGGCTGGGACTGAGGTGAGAGAGGTGACCAGGGCGGGGACTGAGGTGAGAGAGGTGACCAGGGCGGGGACTGAGGTGAGAGAGGTGACCAGGGCGGGGACTGAGGTAAGAGAGGTGACCAGGGCTGGGACTGAGGTGAGAGAGGTGACCAGGGCGGGGACTGAGGTGAGAGAGGTGACCAGGAGGGGACTAAGGTGAGAGAGGTGACAGGGCGGGGATCTGAGGTGATAGAGTGACCAGGGGGGGACTGAGGAGATAGAGGTACCAGGGCGGGGACTGAAGGTGAGAGAGGTGACCAAGGCGGGACAGAGAGTGAAGAGAGGTGACCAGGGCTGGGACTAAGGTGAGAGAGGTACCAGAGCGGGACTGAGGTGAGAGAGGTGACCCGAGGGCTGACTGAGGTGAGAGAGGTGAACCAGGGGTGGGGACTGAGTGAGAGGTGACCAGTGCGGGGACTGAGGTGATAGAGGGTGACCAGGGCGGGACTGAGGGGAGAGAGAGGTGACCAGGGCTGGACAGAGGTGAGAGAAGGTGACCAGGGCTGGGACTGAGGTGAAGAGAGGTGACCAGGCGGACTGAGGTGAGAGAGGTGTACCAGGCGGGGACTGAGGTGAGAGAGGTGACAGGGCGGGGACTGAGGTGAGAGAGGTGACCAGGGCTTCGAAAGGAGGGAGAAGAGGTGACCAGGTATGCGTGGACTGAGGTGAGAGAGTGACCAGGGGGCTTCGAATGAGTGAGAGAGGTGACCAGGGCGGGGACTGAGGTGAGAGAAGAGACCAGGACTGGGACTGAGGTCATGAGAGGAGACCAGGCGGGGCTGAGGTGAGAAAGGTTACGCAGGGGCGGTGGACTGAGGTTAGAGAAGGTGATCAGGGCGGTGACAGAGGTGAGAGAGGTGACCATGGCGGGGACTGATGTCGAGCTGGTGATCCAGGGCCGGGACTAAGTGAAGAGAGGATGACCATGGCGGGGACTGAGGGAGAGAGGGACTCATGGCGGAGGACTGAGGTGTGGAGAGGTGACCAGGGCTGGGACTGAGGTGAGAGAGGTGACCAGGGCGTGGACTGAGGTGAGAGAGGTGACCAGGGCGGGGACTGAGGTGAGAAGAAGGTGACCATGGCGGGGGAGCTGATGTGAGAGAGGTACCAGGGCGGGGAATGAGTGAGAGAGGTGACCAGGCGGGACTGAGTAAGAGTGTGACCTAGGGCGGGACTGAGGTAAGAGAGGTGACCAGGCGGGGACTGAGGTAAGGAGAGGTACCAGGGCGGGGACTGAGGAGAGAGAGGGACCAGGGGCGGGGACTTGAGGGTGAGAGAGGTGGACCAGGGCGGGGGACTGAGGTGAGAGAGAGGTGACCAGGGTCCGGGGACTGAGTAAGTAGGAGACCGGCGGGGACTGGAGGTGAGAGAGGTACCAGGGGGGGCTGGGACTGAGGTGAGAGGAGAACCAGGGCGGGAACTGAAGTAGAGAGGTGACGTCGGTGGGGACTGAGTTGAAGAGGTGCCAGGCTGGGACTGAGGTGAGAGAGGTGACCAGGGCGGGGACTGAGGTGAGAGAGGTGACCAGGGCGGGGACTGAGGTGAGAGAGGTGACCAGGGCGGGGACTGAGGTGAGAGAGGTGACCAGGGCGGGGACTGAGGTGAGAGAGGTGACCAGGCGGGACTGAGGTGAGAGAGGTATGGGACCAGGGCTGGGACTGAGGTGCGAGAGGTGACCAGGGCTGGGACATGAGGGGATAGAGGTGACCGGGCGGGGACGGAGGTGAAGGAGGTGTACCAGGGGCGGGGACTGAGGAGAGAGAGGTGACCAGGCAGGGACTGAGTGAAGAGTGACCATAGCGGGACCTTTGAGGTGACCGAGGGCGGGGACTGCGGTGAGAGAGGAGACCAGGGCGGGACTGGAGTGAGAGAGGTGACCAGGGCTGCGATTCTGAGGGTGGAGAGAGGTACAAGGGCTGGGACTGAGATGAGAGAGGTGACCCAGGTCTGGGACTGAAGGTGATAGAGGTGACCAGGGCGGGACTGAGGTGGAGAGAGGTGACCAGGTCGGGCTGAGATGCTGTGAGAGGTGACCAGGGGCGGGGACTGAAAGTGAGAGAAGATGGACCAGGGCTGTGACTGAGATGAGAGAGGAGACCAGGGCTGGGAACTGAGAGGTGAAGAGCGTACCAGGGCGGGACTGAGGTGAAGAAGGTGACCAGGGGCTGGGACTGAGGTGAGAGCGGTGGACCAGGGCGGGGGACTGAGGTGAAGAGGTGACCCAGGGCGGGGACTGAGGAGAGAGAGGAGACCAGGGGCGGGGACTGAGGTGAGAGAGGTGACCAGGGCGGACTGGAGGTGAGAGATGTGACCAGGGCGGGGACTGAGGTGAGAGAGGTGACCAGGGCTGGGACTGAGGTGAGAGAGGTGACCAGGGCGGGGACTGAGGTGAGAGGAGGTGCCCAGTGGCTGGGACTGAGGAGAGAGATGGTGACCAGGCGGGTCCTGAGTGAGAGAGGTGACTCAGGGCGTGGACTGGAGGTGAGAGAGGAGACAAGGGACGGGACTGATGTGAGAGAGTGACCAATGGCGGGACAGAGGTGTGAGAGTGACCAGGGCTGGGACAGAGGTGAGAGAGGTGACCAGGGCGGGGACAGAGGTGAGAGAGTAGACCAGGGGGGCGGACTGAGTGAGAGAGGTGACGCAAGTGCGGGGACTGAGGTGAGAGAGGTGACCAGGGCGGGACTGAGGAGAGGAGAGGTGGACCATGGCGGGGACTGAGGTGAGAGAGGTGAACCATGGCGGGGACTGAGGTAGAGAGCGACCAGGGCTGGGACTGAGTGAGAGAGGTGGACCAGGGGCGGGGACTGAAGGTTAAGAGAGGTGACCAGGCGGGGACTGATGAGATGAGGTGACCAGGGCGGGGACTGAGAACGAGAGAGGTGGACCAGGGCGGGGACTGAGGTTGTGAGAGGTGACCCAGGGCGGGACAGAGTGAGAGAGGTGACCAGGGCGGGACTGAGGTGAGAGAGTGACCCAGGCGGGGACTGAGGTGGAGAGGTGACCAGGGCTGGGACTGAGTGAGAGAGTGTGCCCAGGGCTGGGCCTGAGGTGGACAGAGGTGACCAGGGCGGGACAGAGGTGAGAGAAGTTGACCAGGAGGGCGGGGACTGAGGTGATAGAGGTACAAAAGCGGGGACTGCGGTAAGAGAGGTGACCAGGGCTGGGACACAGGTGAGAGAGGGACCAGGGGCGGGGACTGAGGTGAAGAAGGAGACCAGGGGGGACTAAGTGAAGAGGTGACGCAGGGCGGGGACTGAGGTGAGAGAGGTGACCAAGGGCGGGGACTGAGTGAAGAGGTAACCAGGCGGGGGGACTGAGGTGAGAGAGGTGACCAGGGCGGGGACTGAGGTGAGAGAGGTGACCAGAGCTGTGGACTAAGGTGAGAGAGGTGACCAAGCGGGACTGAGGTAGAGAGTGACCAGGGCGGGGACTGAGGTGAGAGCGGGTGACACAGGGCTTCGAATGAGTGAACAGAGGTGACCATGGCGGGACTGAGGAGAGAGAGGTGACCATGGCTTCGATGAGGTGAGAGAAGGTGACCAGGGCGGGACTGAGGTGAGAGGAAAGTGACCAGACTGGGACTGATGGTCAGAGAGTGACCAGGTGGCGGGGGCTGAGGTGAGAAAGTGACCAGGCGGGGACTGAGGTGAGACGAGGTACAGGGCGGTGACTGAGGTGAGAGAGGTGCCCATGGGGCGGGGACAGATGTGAAGAAGGTGACCAGGGCCGGTACTAATGTGAGAGAGGTGACCAGGGCTGGGGACTGAGGTGAGAGAGGTGACCAGGGCGGGGACTGAGGTGAGAGAGGTGACCAGGGCTGGGACTGAGGTGAGAGAGGTGACCAGGGCTGGGACTGAGGTGAGTAGAGGTGACCAGGGCGGGACTGAGGTGAGAGAGGTGACCATGGCTGGGACTGAGGTGAGAGAGGTGACCAGGGCGGGGACTGAGTGAGAAGAGGTGACCAGGCGGATGACTGAGGTAGTGAGGTGACCAGGGCCGGAGACTGAGGTGAGAGAGGTGGACCATGGCGGGGACTGGGTGAAGAGCTGACAGGGCGGGACTGAGGTGAGAGAGGGACCAGGCGGGGACTGAGGTGAGATAGGTGACCAGGCTGGGACTGAGGTTGAAGAGGGGTGACCAGCGGGGACTGAAGGTGAGAGAGGTGAACCAGGTGCGGGGACAGAGGTGAGAGAGGTGACCAGGCTGGACAGAGGTGAAGTAGGTGACCAGGGCGGGGACGAGGTGAGAGAGGTGACCAGGGCGGGGACTGAGATGAGAGAGGTGACCAGGGCGGGGACTGAGGTGAGAGAGGTGACCAGGGCGGGGACTGAGTAAGAGGTGACCTGGGCGGACTGGGAGGTGAGAGAGGTGCCAGGGCGGGAAAAAACTGAGGTGAGAGAGAGTGACCAGAGGGGGGACTGAGTGAGAGAGGTGGAACAAGGGCGTGGGAACTGAGGTGAGAGAGGTGACACAGGGCGGGGACTGAGGTGAGAGAGGGTGAACCAGGGCGGGACTGAGGTGAGAGAGTGACCCAGCGGGAACAAGGAGGTGAGAGATGTGACCAAGGGCGGGACGAGGTGAGAAGAGGACCAGGGCGGGGACAGAGGTGAGAGAGGTGACCAGGGCGGGGACTGATGGTTGAGAGAGGTGACCAGGCTGGACTAAGGAGAGAGAGGTGACCAGAGGCGGGGACTGCGGTGAGAGAGGTGACCAGCTGGACTGAAGGGGAGAGAGGTACGCAGGGCGGGACTGAGGTAGAGGTACCAGGGCGGGGACTGGAGGAAGAGAGGTGACCAGGGCGGGACTGAGGTGAGAGAGTGACAGTGCTGGGACTGAGGTGAGAGGAGGTACGAGTGGCTGGACTGAGGTGAGAGAGTGACCTGGCGGGGACGAGGTGAAGAGGTGACCAGGCGGGGACTGAGTGAAGAGGGACCATGGCGGGACTGCTGGTGAGAGAGGTGACCAGGGCGTCGAATGAGGTGAGAGAGGTGACCAGGGCGGTGACTGAGGTGAGAGAGGTGACCAGGCGGGGACTGAGTGAGAGAGTGACCAGGGGTCTGGGACTGAGGTTGAGTGATGTGACCAGGGCGGGGACTGAGGTGAGAGAGGTGACCAGGGCGGGGACTGAGGTGAGAGAGGTGACCAGGGCTGGGACTGAGGTGAGAGAGGTGACCAGGCTTGACTGGAGTGAGAGAGGTAACCGGAGGTCGGGGACTGAGGTGAGAGTGGTGACCAGGGCTGGGACTGAGTGAAGGTGACCAGGGCGGGGAACTGAGGTGAGAGAGGTGACCAGGGCGGGGACTGAGGTGAGAGAGGTGACCAGGGCGGGGACTGAGGTGAGAGAGGTGACCAGGGCGGGGACTGAGGTGAGAGAGGTGACCAGGGCGGGGACTGAGGTGAGAGAGGTGACCAGGGCTAGGACTGAGGTGAGAGAGGTGACCAGGCATGGGACTAAGGTGAGAGAGAGACCAGGAGCGGGGACATGAGGTGAGAGAGGTGACAGGGCGTGGGACTGAGGTGAGTAGGTGACCATGGCTGGGACTGAGGTGAGAGAAGGTGACCAGGGCAGGGAACAAAGGTGATGAGAGGTACCAGGGCTGGACAGAGGTGAAGAGGTGACCAGGTGGCGGGGGACGTTAAGATAGAGAGTGACCAGGCGGGGACAGCGGTAAGGAGAGGGTGACCAGCGGGGACTGAGGTGAGAGGGGGTGACCGGGGCGGGTACTGAGGAGGAGAGAGGTGACCCAGGGCGGGGACTGAGGAAAGAGAGGTGACCAAGGGCTGGGACTGAGGTGAGAGAGGTGACCAGGGCTGGGACTGAGGTGAGAGAGGTGACCAGGGCGGGGACTGAGGTGAGAGAGGTGACCAGGGCGGGGACTGAGGTGAGAGAGGTGACCAGGGCGGGGACTGAGGTGAGAGAGGTGACCAGGGCGGGGACTGAGGTGAGAGAGGTGACCAGGGCTGGGAGCTGAGGTGAGAGAGGTTCCAGGGCGGGTACTGAAGTGAGAGAGTGACCAGGGCGGGGACCTGAGGTAAAGAGAGGTGACCAGGGCGGGGACTGAGGTGAGAGAGGTGACCAGGGCGGGGAACTGAGTGAGAGAGGTGACCAGGGCGGGGACTGAGGTAAGAGAGTGACCAAGGGAGCTGGGGACTGAGGTGAGAGAGGTGACCAGGGCTGGGACTGAGGTGAGAGAGGTGACCAGGGCTGGGACTGAGGTGAGAGAGGTGACCAGGGCGGGGACTGAGGTGAGAGAGGTGACCAGGGCGGGGACTGAGGTGAAGAGAGATGACAAGTCTCCAGACCCTAACTTTCGCTTGGCAGATTTACATGAGGACTGAAAAAAGACTTATAGTGGCTGAACTGGAATGACCTGACTAAGGGTCAGGTAGGTGGTGATGGTTGCCGAAATGAAAGCTTCCAGGGCATAGTTTCTAGCTGCTCAGTTCAAATTATGTTCCCAATAGGGAAAACAGATCAAACAAAATATCCTAAATGAATGAACAATAGATTAAAATATCTGATTGGACAAAAGAGAGGCATAAATAGGCAAATCAAAAGAGTAGAGGGGCAATTGATGAAATCGATATATTCAGTTAACGAGAGAAATAAAATAGGGATTAGAAAAGCACAAAGAGATTAATGCTGTATTAAAGATGCAAGAAACGAAGACAATCCCAAAAGGATTCTTTCAGGTATACCGAAGTAAGATCAGGGACAAGAAAGGCCCTACTCAAAAGTTCCTCGGGGTCGCTATCTCACTGACAGTGATAAGAAATTTGTAGCATTTTTAACACATACTTCCTCTCAGTAATTACCAGAGATACCAGCGATATTCCATTAATGATAAATTAATGTAGAACAGGACGATAATAAACTGTGCACTATTAAGGGTCAACAAGTGCATGACCTTAGGCAAATATGACAAATAAAAACCTAACAAATCCCCAGGCCCCTGATGACTGTATGCAAGTGTTTCTAAAGGAATGTAAAGATTAGCTTAGCACACCTTAGGCAATTCTTTTCAACATATCACTACAAACTGGCCATGGTGCCAGATAAGTGGAAAATGGCGAAATGTGATACTATTTTAAAACCAGGTGAACAGGTCCATAGCTTCGAACTCTAGACCAATAAGCCTAACATCCATAGTGGGAAAATTTATGGAATCAATAATTGCCGAGGCAGTTCGTAGCCACCATGAAAAGCCATAATTAAATCAACGAAACTCAGCATGGTTTTACAAAGGGCTTCCTGCCTATAACGAATTTTATTAAACTTTTTTCACTAAGGATTTGAGGAGGTAAGATCAAGGTATGAATATGATATTGTAGTATATGGACTTCAGTAAGGCTTTTGGTACAGGGTCCCACATCAGAACTATTGAGGAAAAATAAAGCACCATGAATAGGAGGAGAATTTTTTCCTGGATAGAGGCATGGATGACAGAATAGGCCAGCAGAGGAGTTTGCATAAATGGGGAGAAATCAGAGTGGGGAAGTGCGACACGAGGCGTGTTCCACAAGGGTCAGTGTTGGGCCCCCCTGCTGTTCACAATCGACATAAACGACATAGTAGGAGCGAATAAAAGAGCGACTTCGCAAGTTTGCCGATGACACCAAAAAAGGCCGACGAATTCATTTCTGACGAGGAACATTCGACACGCCAGGAAAGATTTGAATAGTACTGATGCAGTGGTCGGAGAAGTGGCCAGATCAGATTTAATATAGACAAAGGCAAAGTTCTAAATGTTGGACAGACAATAACCATGCCACATATAAACCTAAATAATGTGGATCTTAATATACGGATTGCGAAAAAGATTTAGAGTTCAGGTACGCAGTAACTGAAACCAAGACAAACATTTCATAAGTAGTTCTGCTAAAAGCTAAGAAATCCATGGCTTCATATCAAAGAAGCATAAATTAATAGGAGTCCTCAGGTTGTTCTCAACTCTATACATCCTTGGTTAGGCCTCAATAGATTATGCTGCCCAAGTTTTTGGTCACCGTAAATACAGAATGGTATAAATCTCTGGAAAATGTACAAAGGGAGGATGACAAAGTTGATCCCATGTATCCAGAAAACCTTCCCTATGAGGATAGACTAAGGGGGGGCCCTGAAACCCTGCACCTCTAGAAAGACGAGAATTAGGGGGATAGATAGAGGTTTATAAATGGAAGACTGGAATAAATAAAGGGGATGTACTAGTGTGCTGAAAAATCTAGGCCTAGAACAGGACTCGAGCAGAACAATGTTTTAAAGTTGGTCAAATTCCGATTCAGGAAGGATATTAGGAAAGTCCTGGTTGGTAATAGAGTTGTGATGAAGTGGCACAACTCCCCAAAAAAATACCGTTATAGAGGCCAGAACGTTGTGTAGCTTTAAAAATCGGTTTGATAAATAGCATGATATATGTGGGTGGGTGTGAGTTAGACTTGATAGCTTGTTCTACCAGTCGGATTCCGGTTCCTCCGCTTAATCAATGTGACCCTGACCCTGACTAGGTTGGGTGCAAATGGCAAAGGACCGGAAGGGAGGACTTGGACCTGCCTCGCATGGCCAGTAGGTCCTTCTGCAGTGTTTCCTGTCGTTCTTATGTTCTCTATGTTTTAAAGTGGGAGGGTTTGGGCTAGCCAAAGACCATTGTATCATCTTGCAGAACCATCGTTTCAGTAGAGGAAACACAGCAGCAAGCTTACAAGTCTTGGTAGGCAAGTCACTCTCTAGCAAGATATAAGTAAGTTTATTTAGGTACAAATACACAAGTTCAATTGTCACATAGTGGGAAATACCTAGGACCAATGGGGGTCGGGGAATTTGGTAAATACCCCATATGAGTAAAGTAAAAATCACTGGGTAATGACGCATTAAGCATATATTTTAATAAACGAGACAATTTAAAAATAAAAAAAGGTATTTTTTTTTTTCAAACCAATAATTTGTAGTCTCCCAATAAAATTAAAAATATAATTTGGTCATGTGGAAACCATTTCTACGTTACGCAGTGATGTTAAAACGGGTAAGAACTGCAAAACGGCTGGCAGCAATTGACACCGAAGTTGTCAGCATTGACTCGGGAACTGGCACACAACCGCACCTCCATATTTGGGCACAGACCATTACCTCACGTTGTGTCCTACAGGTCCGTATCTTGTTATCAGGATTGTCCTCTCTGCTGCCATAATGAAAAGTTCATTGTTTATGTAGTAGGTTTAAGAAGTTTCGATGACCAAGTAAAGTAGTCGTTTTGTGATTTGTCATAAATTTAGGAGTGTACAATGTATATTTATAACGACGGTAAGACAATAAAATACCGCGCAAAATTTGCAACTACCGGGGGCCAGTCTTTGCGCACAAAGATTTTTCCACACTTATTAACTATGAAAACAAATCCAGAAACGCCCAAGACGAAATCCAGATTAGTTCCCCACTACTACTACTACTACAAAGCCTACTACACTACAACTATTACAACGACCACCACCACTACCTCTTCCTGCCTATATATAAACCGACCTACTCCACTTCTGGTTTAGTGTGACTTTGTAATGGTCCAAGTCGAGAGGAAATATGGCGTAGGAGAGTGAGGCCAAAGGAGGGAAAGAGGGGGTATAGCTGGTGGGGGTGTGGTGTGGATAGATAAGCAAAGAGCATCGGCGGCGTGGGTCCAGAAATCGGGAGAGGGGAGGGGTGAAACCTGCCTGCGCGCGGCGTTGCTGTGCTTGTTTCTGTCTGCTTCCCGGCTTCTGCCTAACTGAGTCCCGAATGGCGCGTTTATCACTCTCTTTTTCTTCTGCTCCGTTTCTTTTAGTCTGTCCTTTTCACCCTCTTTCTAACGGTTGTCGTCTTTTTTTCCTAGCTCCGTTTTATCTTTGCCTGTCTGCGACTCCAGTGGGCATTTTATTGATTGGTTACTGTATTATTAATATTTTACTCGTCTTCTCTTTGGTTTTTTTTCTTGTTCTTGTGAGTGCATTAGTTTTCTTACTGGGTTCTGTTTGGGCGTTTCGTCCTTTCCGCTTTTCCCTTATTCCTTGCTGCCTGTCTTCTTGTCTCATAAAACCCCTGGTTATGCGGGGGAAGTGCCTTCTGGCCAAAGCAGGACGCGGCTTCCTCCTGGTTGCTTCCCTAGATTTTGAAGCTGGAACAGTAGTCATGTAGGAACAGTGTTACTGTTTACCTCACCAGTACTCATAGCAATGTTAAGGATCATTGCAACCATTGCCTTACCCGTAGGGGATCTGGCTCTTCATTTCCCTCTAGTACATTGCTCTCCCACTGCACCCTGGTACCTGTCTTAGAATTTCTCTCTGGTATCCGACTTCTTGGTACTTGGCTTCCCATTGAGTCCAGACTTTCCACTGTTCCTTATTACCTGGCTTCCCTCAGCCACCTAGACCTTGGCTCATCACTGTTCTCTGGTATCAGATACCCATTGCTAAATGGTACCTGGCGCCTCGCTGCCCAGTGTAACCTGGCACCTGGCACCTGGCACCTGGACCTCCACTAATCCCTGGTGCCTGACTTCCCCCTGCTTTCTAGTACCTAGCATTCCACTGATCCCTGGTACCTAGCTCCCAACTGATCCCTGGTATCTAGCTCTCCACTGATCCCTGGTACCGGTTCATCACTGACAGAGGTACGTACCATTTTTTAACGATTCGCTGGAATTAATATAAACGTCAACTGTAGTAATTTTTGGTATATATCTCTTTTAAAAAAATGGGAGCTTACCAACACAGAAATGCCTCTCTGCAACTTTTCAATTTAAGTCTAAAACATACGCGCGAGCGCGCACACACACACACACACACACACACACACACACACACACACACACACACACACACACACACACACACACACACAGAAACAAGTGTATGACAACCAGCACGGTTTCAGGGAAGGAAAATCCTGTGTCACAAACCTACTAGAGTTTTATGACAAGGTGACAGAAGTAAGACAAGAGAGAGAGGGGTGGATCGACTGCATTTTTTTGGACTGCAAGAAGGCCTTCGACACAGTTCCTCACAAGAGGTTACTGCAAAAGCTAGAGGATCAGGCACACATAACAGGAAAGGCACTGCAATGGATCAGAGAATATCTGACAGGGAGGCAACAACGAGTCATGGTACGTGACGAGGTGTCAGAGTGGGCGCCTGTGACAAGCGGGGTTCCACAGGGGTCAGTCCTAGGACCTGTGCTGTTCTTGGTATATGTGAACGACATAACGGAAGGGATAGACTCAGAAGTGTCCTTGTTTGCAGATGATGTGAAGTTAATGAGAAGAATCAAATCGGATGAGGATTAGGCAGAACTACAAAGACACCTGGGCAGGCTACAAGCCTGGTCCAGTAACTGGCTCCTTGAGTTTAACCCTGCCAAATGCAAAGTCATGAAGATTGGGGAAGGGCAAAGAAGACCGCAGACACAATATAGTTTAGATGGCCAAAGACTGCAAACCTTACTCAAGGAAAAAGATCTGGGGGTGAGTATAACACCGAGCATATCTCCTGAGGCGCACATCAATCAGATACTTGCTGCAGCATACGGGCGCCTGGCAAACCTACGGATAGCGTTCCGATACCTCAGCAAGGATTCGTTCAAGACTCTGTATACCATTTACGTCAGGCCCATACTGGAGTATGCAGCACCAGTTTGGAATCCACACCTAGTCAAGCACGTCAAGAAATTAGAGAAGGTGCAAAGGTTTGCAACAAGACTAGTCCCAGAGCTACGGGGATTGTCCTACGAAGAAAGGTTGAGGGAAATCGGCCTGACGACACTGGAGGACAGGAGGGTCAGGGGAGACATGATAACGACATATAAAATACTGCGCGGAATAGACAAGGTGGACAAAGACGGGATGTTCCAGAGATGGGACACAGACACAAGAGGTCACAATTGGAAGTTGAAGACTCAGATGAATCAAAGGGATGTTAGGAAGTATTTCTTCAGTCATAGAGTAGTCAGGCCGTGGAAGAGCCTAGAAAGTGACGTAGTGGAGGCGGGAACCATACATAGTTTTAAGGCGAGGTATGATAAAGCTCATGGGGCAGGGAGAGAGAGGACCTAGTAGCAATCAGTGAAGAGTCGGGGCCAGGAGCTATGAATCGACCCCTGCAACCACAAATAGGTGAGTACAAATAGGTGAGTACATACACACACACACTCACTGAGAGGAATCGACAAGGTGGACAAAGACAGGATGTTCCAGAGATGGGACACAGACACAAGAGGTCACAGTTGGAAGTTGAAGACTCAGATGAATCACAGGGATGTTAGGAAGTATTTCTTCAGTCACAGACTTGTCAGGAAGTGGAATAGTCTGGAAAGTGATGCAGTGGAGGCAGGATACATACATAGTTTTAAGAAGAGGCATGATAAAACTAATGGAGCAGGAAGAGTGACCTAGTAGCGACCAGTGAAGAGGCGGGGCCAGGAGCTGTGTGTCGACTCCTACAAACACAACTAGGTGAGTACACACACACACACACACCTACATCTACAAAAATTTTATGTAGGTCCACGGAAAACTCTCCTTTTACAAGTAATTTTTACTGGTAATGGATACTACCAGAGAGAGGTTATATATCTACTGGTGCGCTAAGTGAGCAATGAAGCAGCCACCAGGAGGGATATATGGGAGGTAAGGGAGAGTTATCTCCCTGGGCTGCTAGAAGCGGTATGCTTTGCATGTAGACGTGTGTGTGCTCATCTGTATGTGGTTGCAGGGGTCGAGTCACGGCTGCTGGAGCCACCTCTTCGCTGCCCGCTACTACGGCCACTCTCCTGGATTCAAGAGCCTTGTTGTACCTCTTCTTAAAGCTATGTATGAATCCTGACTCTACCACTTCACTCTCCAGTTCATTCCACTCCCTGACTACTCTAAGGATGAAGAAATACTTCCCAACATCCCTATGATTCATCTGAATTTTCAACTTCCAACTGTGTTCTCGTGTTCCTGTGTCCCATCTCTCAAATAAGATGTCCCTGTTCACCCTGTCTATTCCTCTCAGTATTTTCTTGTTTTTACCATTTTCCCCTTTCCCTCCTGTCCTCGAGTGTTATCAGCCTGGGTTCCCTTAGTATCTCCTCATAGGACATATCCCATAGCTCCAGGACTAGTCTCCTTACAAATCTCTGCATTTTCTTAAAGTTCTTGACATGTTTTACCAGGTGTGGGTTTCATACTGGTGCTGCATACTCCATAGTGTACAGTGTCGTGAATGACTCTTGACAGATGTCGAGAAGCTATCAGTTTTTCCAGACGCGGATTTTCTACGGCTGTTGTTTGGTTGACATGCGCTTCAAGAAATTAAGGTTCTTATCCTTCAGTGAGAACTGCACCCATGCCCTCCGAGCCTGTACTCTGTGTACGGTCTTTTCTCTCCCACAAACTCATACCTTTGCACTTGATGTGGTTAAACATCAACAGACATTTGTCATACCAGACTTGCAGACTGTCCAGATCCACTTTAAGTCTTTCCTGGTCCACGTCTCCGAGAAGGAATACCTTCGTCTCCATCCCTTCCATTGGTACTGATTCCTGCGAAGCCCCACTCGTCATATACACCTATTCCCACACCTTGTCACGGATAATCACTCGTTATCTCCTTCCTGTCAAGTATGCCTTGTTTTACTGTAGTGCTGTACCAGTAGTTTCTACCTGCGCCTCTAGCTTTAGTATGTCTCCTGTGCGGTACTGTCAAAAGCCTTCCTGGAGTCCAGAAAAAGATAAATCTACTCATCCCTCTCTCTCTTTCCTGCCTTCTGTTACAGTGTTATAGTTGTGCTGGTTCTCAGGAATGAACTCGCTCCTTTCTAGGTGCTCCAACACTCTTCAAAATCTCCATAAATTAATATACTACTCATGTTAGTAACACCGATTTGTAATTTAACGCTAAATGCCTAACTCCTTTGCTGAAAATTCTGACGTTATTTGCCGTTTTCTAGTGTTCCGGCAGTTGCCTTGTGTCGACGTTTGTTGCTAGTGGTACTCACAGTGCCTCTGCTCCCTTTCTCAGAACCCAGGGAAAGGTATAATCTGTGTTAGTTACTATTTTGTCCTAGGCACATGTAGATTAGACACTAGGCCTGTTGTATGAGCGTTCGTGTGTGTGTGTGTGTGTGTACTCGCCTAGTTGTACTCACCTAGTTGAGGTTGCAGGGGTCGAGTCCAGGCTCCTGGCCCCGCCTCTTCAATGGTTGCTACTAGGTCACTCTCCCTGAACAGTGAGCTTTATCATACCGCTGCTTAAAGCGATGTATGGATCCTGCCTCCACTACATCGCTTCCCAAGCAATTTCACTTCCTGGCTGCTCTGTGGCTGAAGAAATGCTTCCTAACATCCCTGTGATTCATCTGTGTCTTCAACTTCCAACTGTGTCCCCGTGTTGGTGTGTCCCATCTATGGAACATTCTGTCTTTGTCCACCTTGTCAATTCCTCTCAGTATTTTGTATGTCGTTATCATGTCTCCCCTATCTCTCCTGTCCTCCAGTGTCGTCAGGTTGATTTCCCTTAACCTCTCCTCGTAGGACATACCTCTTAGCTCTGGGACTAGTCTTGTTGCAAACCTTTGCACTTTTCTTAGTTTCTTTACGTGCTTGGCTAGGTGTGGGTTCCAAACTGGTGCCGCATACTCCAATATGGGCATAACGTACACGGTGTACAGGGTCCTGAACGATTCCTTATTAAGAAGTCAGAATGCTGTTCTGAGGTTTGCTAGGCGCCATATGCTGCAGCAGTTATTTGGTTGATGTGCGCTTCAGGAGATGTGCCTGGTGTTATACTCACCCCAAAATCTTTTTCCTTGAGCGAGGTTTGTAGTCTCTGGCCCCCTAGACTGTATTCCGTCTGCGGCCTTCTTTGCCCTTCCCCAATCTTCATGACTTTGCACTTGGTGGGGTTGAACTCCAGGAGCCAATTGCTGGACAAGGTCTGCAACCTGTCCAGATCCCTTTGTAGTTCTGCCTGGTCTTCGATCGAATGAATTCTTTTCATCAATTTCACGTCATCTGCAAACAGGGACACTTCGGAGTTTATTCCTTCCGTCATGTCGTTCACAAATACCAGAAATAGCACTGGTCCTAGGGCTGGCCCCTGTGGGACCCCGCTGGTCACAGGTGCCCACTCTGACACCTCGCCACGTACCATGACTCGCTACTGTCTTCCTGACAAGTATTCCCTGATGCATTGTAGTGCCTTCCCTGTTATCCCTGCTTGGTCCTCCAGTTTTTGCACTAATCTCTTGTGTGAAACTATGTCAAACTCCATCTTGCAGTCCAAGAAAATGCAATCCACCCACCCCTCTCTCTCTCTTGTCTTACTGCTGTCACCATGTCATAGAACTCCAGTAGGTTTGTGACACAGGATTTCCCGTCCTGAAACCATGTTGGCTGCTGTTGATGAGATCATTCCTTTCTAGGTGTTCCACCACTCTTCTCCTGATAATCTTCTCCATGACTTTGCATACTATACTTGTCTGTGACACTGGTCTGTAGTTTAATGCTTCATATCTGTCTCCTTTTTTAAAGTTTGGGACTACATTTTCTGTCTTCCATGCCTCAGGCAATCTCCCTGTTTCGATAGATGTATTGAATATTGTTGTTAGGCGTACACATATCGCCTCTGCTCCCACTCTCTGGACCTATGGAGAGATGTTATCCGGCCCCATTGCCTTTGAGGTATCTAGCTCAAGCAGAAGCCTCTTCACTTCTTCCTCGGTTGTGTGTATTGTGTCCAGCACTTGGTGGTGTGCCCCACCTCTCCGTCTTTCTGGAACCCCTTCTGTCTCCTATGTGAACACTTCTTTGAATCTCTTGTTGGGTTTCTCACATACTTCGTGGCCATTTCTTGTTGTCTCTCCTGTTCTACAGCCTCCTGATGTGGCTGTATAACAGCTTCGGGTAAGATTTGGCTTTCGATGCTATGTCGTTTTAATAATGTCGTTGGGCCTCCCTTCTTATCTGTGCATATTCATTTCTGGCTCTACGACTGCTCTCCTTATTCTCCTGGGTCCTTTGCCTTCTATATTTCTTCAATTCCCTAGCACACTTGGTTTTTGCCTCCCTGCACCTTTCGGTGAACCATGGGCTCATCCTGGCTTTTTCATTATTCCTGTTACCCTTGGGTACAAACCTCTCCTCAGCCTCCTTGCACATTGTTGCTACATATTCCATCATCTCATTAACTGGCTTCCCTGCCAGTTCTCTGTCCCACTGAACCCCGTTCAGGAAGTTCCTCATTCCAGTGTAGTCCTCTTTCTTGTAGTTTGGCTTCATTCGTCCTGGCCTTCCTGCTTCCCCCTCCACTTGTAGCTCTACTGTGTATTTGAGGCTTAAAACCACATGATCACTGGCCCCAAGGGGTCTTTCATATGTGTCCTCAATATCTGCACTACTCAAGGTGAATACTAGGTCCAGTCTTGCTGGTTCATCCTCTCCTCTCTCTCTTGTAGTGTCCCTTACGTGTTGATACATGACGTTTTCCAGTACCACCTCCATCATCTTAGCCCCCCATGTATCTTGGCCGCCATGTGGCTCCAAGTTCTCCCAATCGATCTCCTTGTGGTTAAAGTCACCCATGATCAGGAGCTTTGCCCTGCATGCATGAGCTCTTCTGGCCACTGCAGCCAGTGTGTCAACCATCGCTATATTGCTCTCCTCATATTCTTGCCTTGACCTCCTGCTGTTCTGTGGTGGGCTATACATCACTGCAATTACCACCTTGGGACCTCCAGAGTGAAGTGTTCCCGCTATGTAATCGCTTGTTTCTCCACTGACTCCTCTCTCCAGTTTATCAAAATTCCATCGGTTTTTGATCAGCAGTGCCACTCCTCCACCTCCCTGTTCCCTCTGTCTTTCCTCAGGATCTGGTATCCCGTTGGAAAGATGGCATCTGTTATCATACCTGTAAGCTTGGTTTCTGTGAGAGCTATGATGTCCAGTGATGCCTCTTTGACTCTTTCGTGCCACCCCTCCCACTTGTTATTCCATCAGCGTTTGTGTACCATACCTTCAGTTTCCTTTCCAACACTGTGGTTTGGGGGGCCTGTGAGGGTGGAAGACCTGGCAGCATACTGTGGGATTCTATAGCTGGGTGTTGGATGGAAGCTGTGAGTATGGATTGTAGTTTGTGTTGGGATTGTGTGATAGGTTGTGGGGTTCTGAGGATAGTTCTGTGTGTGCTTGCCCTTGCTGCTCTGTCCTGCTCTGATTGACCTCTGCTGGTTCCATCCTTGTCTCCTTTCCTAGCTCCTTTCGTTTTTTTGTCCTCTACCTCAGCTGCTGTCATTCTGTTTGTGTTCTGTCTCTGACTAGGAACACCCTCTTGTACTCTTCCAGTATTTCAATCATGGTTTCTCTTGGAGGATCCTGTTCTGCACTGTTTCTGTCCTGAGAATCAGCTTGATCGGTCGTTTTCTCCCCTTCAAGTACCCTTCTATTCTCTGAAAATTTACAATCTCGTCCATGTCTTCTTTACCTATTTCCGTGATGATGTTCACAATCTCATTTCTTTCTGCCTGTCGTCTTTCAGTGTGTGTCCTTTCCTCTCTCTCCTGAAGCCCATGGATAAACACTGATTTTGCCCTTTCCTCCTCCCATTGCCTCTCCCTCTATAACTCTGGTTCCTGTCTGTACGTGGTCATTTTCTCCCTTGTTTTTTCCAGTGGCTCTTGGTAGCATGGTTATGCCTCTGCATTTGACCTATCACCCTCTCCATCTGCACCCAGCTGCTCTCCCCTTTCACTTCTTGGCCCTTCTTGGCAGGCTGATATGACCTTAGCATAATTCATATCTCCTTCCTTCCTGTTCGGCCTCTCAGCTTCATATGCTGTGTCTTCTCTGGTCACTGCCCTTGTAACTTGCTTCAGCCTGTTTACCTCATCTTCTAGGACCCTTATCCTGGCTACTGCAGTTTCCACTTGTGCCTCCCAATTCTTCTTCTCCTTCTCCAACCTCTTTTCTAATTTCACAGAAAGCTCTGTCTCCATTTTTTCAGAAAGCTCTCCTAATTTTCTCTCCCACTTTTGTTCCATCCTTTTCCACTGCCCCTCCATCCACTCCTCCCTACCAGAACCATTCTCATCTGATCCCTGGTTCCTTCGAGTCCCCCACCATTTTTTCTTTTTTTTTCTTCTTTTTTCCCTTTTCTTCCCTTTCTTTTTTCTTTTTTTCTTTTTTGAAAGAGAAAAGAGTGAGAGAGAGAGGTAGAAGGAAAGAGAGAGGGGAGAGAGAGAGAGAGAGAGAGGAGAGAGAGAGAGAGAGAGAGAGAGAGAGAGAGAGAGAGAGAGAGAGAGAGAGAGAGTGAGAGGGAAAGAGAAGGGAAAGGTAGGAGAGAGGGGGAGAGTGAGAAGGGAAAAGGGGGAGAAAGAGAGAGAGGAGAGAGGGGAGAGAGAGGATAGGGGGAGAGAGAGGGGAGGAGGGGGAGAGAGAAGGGAGGAGGGGAGAGAGAGGGGAGGAAAGGAGAGAGAGGGGAGAAAGAGGGATGGGAAATGGGAGAGGGGAGAGATAATGAGAGGGGGAGAGATGTTAGAGGGGGAGAGATGTTAGAGGGGCGAGGTGTTAGAGGGAAGAGATGTTAGAGGTGAGAGATGTTAGAGGGGAGAGATGGGAGAGGAGAGAGCTGGGAGAGGGGAGAGAGAGAGATAGGTAAAGAGAGAGATAGGTAGAGAGATAGAGATAGGTAGAGAGAGAGATAGGTTGAACATTAAAATGGTATAAAATACCGACAGGTTGTTAGGTAAGACACATATGCAACAGTTAGGTATCTTTATTACGAAACGTTTCGCCTACACAGTAGGCTTCTTCAGTCGAGTACAGAAAAGTTGATAGAAGCAGAAGAGACTTGAAGACGATGTAATCAGTCCATCACCCTTAAAGTTTTGAGGTGGTCAGTCCCTCAGTCTGGAGAAGAGCATTGTTCCGAAGTCTGAAACAATATGAAGTTGAAGTGACAGATTGGAGCCTTATATAGCGCCAGGAGGTGAGACGTAGGTCACTAGTAGAACGCAGATGTTGTGAGGTCAGGTCCCTCTCAAATCCAGCCGTTCTCACTAGTAGAGGTTGTCGAAGTTGATTTCAGGTCTGTACCAAGATACCCTTGTGTTGCAGTGTCTGACAGATTGAACATTAAAATGGTATAAAATACCGACAGGTTGTTAGGTAAGACACATATGCAACAGTTAGGTATCTTTATTACGAAACGTATCGCCTACACAGTAGGCTTCTTCAGTCGAGTACAGAAAAGTTGATAGAAGCAGAAGAGACTTGAAGACGATGTAATCAGTCCATCACCCTTAAAGTTTTGAGGTGGTCAGTCCCTCAGTCTGGAGGGACTATATAAGGCTCCAATCTGTCACTTCAACTTCATATTGTTTCAGACTTCGGAACAATGCTCTTCTCCAGACTGAGGGACTGACCACCTCAAAACTTTAAGGGTGATGGACTGATTACATCGTCTTCAAGTCTCTTCTGCTCTTCTATCAACTTTTCTGTACTCGACTGAAGAAGCCTACTGTGTAGGCGAAACGTTTCGTAATAAAGATACCTAACTGTTGCATATGTGTCTTACCTAACAGAGAGATAGGTATTGAGAGAGAGAGAGAGGGGGGGGATAGTGGATAGTTGAATGTTAGAGGGAGGGTTATCACGTCAGTTAACAAGAAGGTGTGAAATCCTGTATGTGTGTGTGTTTACTACAGCTATTTCTACTCTAATTCTGGTAATAGCTTGCAGGAGTGAGTAACCAGTATCTAACAGTGCTGCAACACCAGAATCCAGAACCCGACAACATGCAACCACATTAGGTGAGCAATACTTGCACTGGCAGTGGTGCAGTGACAGGTTGCCAGTTGCTGATGACGTAGTCGTCGTACATAGGCCTTCTATCACTATTTTGAAAATCGTTGTACAAGAATGGAATACAATACCGACAAGATGAATTTAAGACACATGTGCAATATCTGGGTATCTTTATTGTAGACGTTTCGCCATCCTGTGGCTTTATCAATACAAATTCCAGGACATAACTTGAAGACAGTGGAACTATGTACAGAAGATGAGGTAATCAGTCCCTCAACCTAGCACGACTACGGTGCTCATCGCACCTACTGCTAGGTTGAGGGACTGATTACCTCATCTTCTGTATATAGTTCCACTGTCCTGGAATTTGTATTGATAAAGCCACTGGATGGCGAAACGTCTACAATAAAGATACCCAGATGTTGCACATGTGTCTTAATTTCATTTTGAAAATCCTTCACCCGTGATGTTTATAACCATATATGCTCATACATCCCGCGTTCCTCGAGTGATTTCACTTATGATAGAATACACTTCACATTCGGTGTTACACTTTATATGTATAATGTCACACAACTGTTGTGACGTCACTGCTTCAGCAGGCCTACTGCTGCACCTTCCCTTGTTATATATTTTATTTTTCCTTTCTCCTTTTGCTTATTAACTTTTTCACTCTCACTGTATGGTGCTCCACATTTCACTTGTTAACCAATCTCTCATAATTCTTGAACACCCGCTTCCACATTCGCTTTGATCTTTGTATATTTGAATCTGTGTGGTATCAGGTGCCTACTAGGCCCCTAATGGTTTGATACTTTGAAATATTAATGGTTTCAGGCTTCCTCTCGACTTTTTTTTAACTAATAACTCTGGTTATTACTCGTAGGATTGTTCACTGACGTTGTCACTACCACTGATTACTGCTAGCAGTTACTGCACGCCTTAAAAACACTAAGGTTCTCGGAGCCTTGTTACCCACGTCTGCTTGACTGTGACTGTGTGTGTGTGTGTGTGTGTGTGTGTGTGTGTGTGTGTGTGTGTGTGTGTGTGTGTGTGTGTGTGTGTGTGTGTACTCGCCTATTTGTGGTTGCAGGGTTGAATCATAGCCTCTGGCAACGCCTCTTTGTTGATCGCTACTAGATCCACTCTCTCCCTGCTCCATGAGCTTTATCGTATCTCTTCTTAAAGCTGTGTGTGGATCCCACCTCGACTACCTCACTCTTTAGGTTGTTCCACTTCCTGACAACTCTATGGCTGAAGAAATACTTCCTAACGTCCCTGTGTCATCTGAGTCTTCAACTTACATTTGTGACCCCTTGTTGCTTTGTCCCATCTCTGAAACATCCTGTCCCTATCCACCTTGTCAATTCCACTCAGTACTTTATAAGTCGTTATCATGTGTCCCCCCCCCCTATCCATCTTGTTCTTTAGTGTTGTCAGGTAGGATATACCCTTAAGCTCTGGGACTAGTCTCATTGCAAACCTTTGCAATTTCTTATTTTCTTGACGTGTTTGACCAGGTGTGGATTCCAAATTGGTGATGCATACTCCAGTATGGGCTTGACGTACACGTTGTACAGTCTTGAACGATTATTTATTAAGGTGTAGAAATGCTATTCTTAAGGTTGCCAGGCGCTCATATGCTGCAGCAGTTATTTGGCTGATGTGGACCTCAGGAGATGTGCTCGGTGTTATACTCACGCCAAAACCTTTTTCCTTGAATGAGGCTTGCACTCTTTGGCCCCTTAGTCTGTACTCTGTCTGTGGTTTTCTTTGACCTTTCCCAAACTTCATAACTTTACAGTTACTGTCGGACCAGGCTGTCCAGATCCCATTGTAATCTTACCTGATCATCGTCCATTTCCATTCTCATAATTAGTTTCACATCATTAGCAAACAGGGACACCTCCGAATCTCTTCCCTCTATCATATCATTCACATATACAAGAAACAGCACAGGACCTAGGACTAATCCTTGTGAAACCCCACTCGACACATGGGTCCACTCTGACACTTCATCACATACCAACACACATTTTTTCCTTCCTGTTGGATATTCCCTGATCCATTGCAGTGGTTTCCCTACTATTCCTGTCTGCTCCTCTAGCTTTTGAACCAGTCTCCTGAGTGGTACTGTATCGAAAATCTTCTCGCAGTCCAAGAAGATGCAATCTACCCATCCCTCTCTCTCCTGTCTTCTGTTACATTGTCGTAGAACTCAAGCAAATTTGTGACACAGGATTTCCCGTCCATGAAGCCGTGCTTACTGTTATTGTTATGTATGAGCCCAATCCTTTCTATGTGCTCCACCGCTCTTCTCCCGATAATCTTCTCCATGACTTTGCATACTATACATGTCAGTAACACTGGTCTGTAGTTTAATGCTGCCTTCCACTTCTCAGGCAGTTGCTCTGTTTCAATAGATTTATTGAAGATTGCTGCTAGTGGCATGCTTTTTATGCTATGTTATTTTTATATTGCCTCTGGACCTCTCACCTTATTCATGCATATTCGTTTCTGGTTCTTCTGCTCAACTACTTGCTTTCTTGAGTCTTTTGCCTTCTATACTTTTTCGATGTTCTAGCATACTTGGCTTTGGCCTCCAGGTAAACCATGGGCTCACTCTGGTCTTTCCGTCTTTTTTCTGTTACCCGTTGGTATGAACTCCTCTTCCTCCCTGCACTTTGGAGCCACTCGTTCAATCGTTTCATTTGCCGTCTTTCCCTCTAGTTCTCTTTCCCAGTGTAACTCAGGTAGGAATAGCCTCATACCTTTGTAGTCCCTCTTTTTTGAAGTCTGGTGTCTTCCGTCCTTGTGCGGCATCAGTCTCCATTGTTATCTCTATAAAGTATTCGAAACTCAGGACCATGACCAAGAGGCCTTTCATGTGTAATATCCTCTATGTCTGACCTGTTCAAGGTGAATACGAGGTCTAGCCTTGCTGGGACATCCTGTTCTCTCTCTCTCTCTCTCTCTCTCTCTCTCTCTCTCTCTCTCTCTCTCTCTCTCTCTCTCTCTCTCTCTCTGGTAGCATTCCTAACATGTTTGTTCATAAAGTTTTCCAATGCTGTCTCCAACATCTTAGTCCTCCATGTTTCTGGTCCCCCATGTGGCTGTAGGTTTTCCCAGTCAATCTCCTTGTGACTGAAATATCCCATGACGAGTAACTTTGTCCTACCCCTGTGGGCCCTTCTGGCCACCTCGGCTAGGGTATGCATCATTGCTCTCATCATACTCTTCTCATGATCTCTTGCTGTTCAGTGGTGGGCTGTATATCACTGCTATCATCTCTTTTGGACCCCCAGTCTGAAGAGCTCCTACTATCCAATCCTCCCATTTCCTCAAAATTCCACTGGTTTTTGATGTGCAATGAAACTCCTCCTTCCCCTCTATCTTTCCTCAGCCTTTGATATCCATTTGGAAAGATCACATCTGTTATCATTCACGTGAGCTTTGTCTCTGTGAGTGCTATGATGTCCTGGGATGCCTAAATGATTCATTCTTGCCACTCCCAAATCTTATTTGTTATTCCATCTGCAATGGTGTACCATACCTGCAGCTTCCTTTTCAGTGCTGTATTTTGGGAGGAGGGAGGGGTTTTTGTTGACTGAGGGTTTGGAAGGCAGGGCAGGATAATATGAAAGGCTGCTATGGTATTAGTGCTGGGGTGATGGTAGGGTCTGTAAAGCATGATTTGTTTCTGGTATTGTATTTGGTTGGTATGAGGTGGTAGGGGGTTGAGGGGGTTCTGTGAGCACTTGTGTTTGGTGTTCCCCTGAGGCTGAGCTTTTCTGTCTGTCCATGCCTGCCCTGTCTCTCCTTCCACTGATGGCTTCTTACTCTCACTCTTAGTTGTTCCCATTCTTTTTGTGTTTTGTCGTGGTCGAAGTACACTCGTTGATATTTTTGGAAGTCTTTTAACAGTGATTTCTGATGTAGTATCCTGTTTTGTACCACTGCTGTCTTAAATATTAATTTGACTAGACAATTTTTTTCCCTCAAGTACCTCCCAAGTCTGTTAAAATTTTTTACCTGAGACATGTCCTTCTCTCCTGTTAGTGCGATGATGCTCTCATTCTGTTTTTTCCTCCAATGACTTCTTTCATCATTGGTCATCCCTTCAGTTTCCTGAAATCCATGAATAATTATTGATCTCTCCCTCATTCTTTCCCATTTTTCCCTCTATATCTCTGGATCTGATTTAAGCATCTCCTTTGTTTCCCATATTTCTTGGACACTCCAGTGGTCTAATATTTACTTCTGCAATGGACTTCTTAGCTCCTTCCCCTGTTTTTTCCTCCAATGCTGATGTTTCTATTTCTACCACCTTGCTCCTTTTGGTCCTCATCTTCATATCCTGCTTCAGCACTTCCAGTTCTTCCTCCGGTCTCTGTATCTTTGCCTCAGCAGCTACAGGTCATAACTCCCACTTCTTGCTCTCATTAGATATCTTCTCCACCATTATATTGCAAAGCCCTTGAGTCTTTTTGTCCATTATCTTTCTCAGACCAGCCATCCTCGGTTCCCTTGCCACTATGTCATCACTTTTGAAATCCCATTTTTTGTTTTATCCTGTTAGAATGCTCTAGTTTCTGCAGTCTGTATACTTTTGTAGAGGAGAGTATGTATGTTTGTGTGTGTACTCATCTGTGGTTGCAGGGGTCGAGTCATAGCTCCTGGCCCCACCTCTTCACTGATTGGTACTAGGTCTTCTCTCTCCCTGCTCCATGAGCGCTATCGAAAATTGTCTTAAAACTATGTATGGTTCCTGCCTCCACTTCGTCACTTAAGAACATAAGAAAGGAGGAACACTGCAGCAAGCCTGCTGGCCCATACTAGGCAGGTCCTTCACAATCCATCCCACTAATAAAATATTTGCCCAACCCAATTTTCGAAGGTACCCAATAATTCTATTTCCCCCGTGTGCAAGTCCCACTCAAATCCAACCCCTCTCACTCATGCATTTATCCAACCTAAATTTGAAACTATTCAAGGTTTTAGCCTCGATAACCCTACTAGACAGACTGTTCCACTCGTCAACTACCCTATTTCCAAACCAATACTTTCCTGTATCCTTTCTAAATTTAAACTTGTCTAATTTGAATCCATTACTGCAGGTTTTCTCTTGGAGAGATATCCTCAAGACCTTATTTTATATCCCCTTTATTGATACCTATCTTCCACTTATACACTAAGATCATGTCTACCCTCATTCTTCGTCTAACAAGTGAATGTAATTTAAGGGACTTCAATCTTTCTTCATAACGAAGATTTCTAATGCTATGTATTAATTTAGCCATTCTACGCTGAATGTTTTCTAATGAATTTATATCCATTCTAGGTGAGGCCTTACTAATGATATATAAAGCTGTAATATAACCTCTGAACTTTTGTTGCTTACACTTCTTGATATATATATATATCCCAGTAATCTGTTTGCCTTATTACGTACGCTTAGGCATTGCTGTCTTGGTTTAAGGTTGCTGCTTACCATAACCCCCAAGTCCTTTTCGCAATCTGTATGGTTAAGTTCTACATTATTTAACTTATAAGTGCTAAGGTTATGGACACTCCCGAGCTTCAGAACCTTGCATTTATCCACATTGAACTGCATCTGCCACTTTTCTGACCAGGTATTGAGTTTGTCTAAATCCTCCTGAAGTTCCCTGATATCTATGTTTTGAATCAATTATCCTACCTATCTTTGTGTCATCGGCGAATTTGCTCATATCACTAGTAATTCCCTCATCAAGATCATTGATATATATTATAAACAACAACGGGCCCAAGACTGATCCCTGTGGAACGCCACTTGTTACAGATCCCCACTCGGATTTAACCCCATTTATGCACACTCTCTGCTTCCTGTCTGTGAGCCATGACTCGATCCATGAGAGCACTTTTCCCCCAATCCCATGAGCTGCCACTTTCTTTAACAGTCTTTGGTGAAGTACTCTATCAAAAGCCTTGCTAAAATCTAAATGAACAATATCAAATTCTTTATGGTGATCAACAGCCTCAAAAGCTTTACTGAAGAAAGTTAATAAATTAGTTAGGCCTGGTCACAGACCGGGCCGCGGGGGCGTTGACCCCCGAAACTCTCTCCAGGTAAACTCCAGGAACGGCCTCTTGTGAATCCATGCTGAGTATCATTAATCAGATTATGCTTATCCAGATGGCTTCTTATAACCTCAGCTATAATTGACTCTAACAATTTGCCTATTTGACGGTAACGACTTGTCTCCTGCTTTGAAAATAGGAATTACATTAGCCATCTTCCATATATCAGACACTACACCTGTTTGAAGAGATAAATTAAAAACACATTAGTTAAAGGTTCACAGAGTTCCATTTTACACTCTTTAAGAACCCTTGAAAAAAGCTCATCAGGACCCGGCGATTTATTTTGCTTCAGTCTATTTGTTTCATAACCATTTCACTAGTGACTGTGATGTTACATAATTTTTCTTCTTCAGGCCCACTATAAAAATTAATTACTGGAATATTGTTAGTGTCTTCCTGTGTAAAAACCTAGAGAAAATAATTATTTAAAATCGAGCACATTTCATTTTCTTTGTCAGTAAGATGTCCATAGTTATTTTTAAGGGGACCTATCTTATCTCTAACTTTTGTTCTATACACCTGGAAAAAAAAATTTTGGGTTAGTTTTCGAATCTCTAGCAACTTTAATTTCATTGTCCCGTTTAGCTTTTCTTACCCCCTTTTTAACGTCCCTCTTCATGTCAATATATTGATTCATAAGATGACCCTCACCTCTTTTGATACGCCTATAAATTCCTTTCTTCTGCCCTGAAAGATATTTGAGCCTATTATTCATCCATTTTGGGTCATTTTTATTCGATCTAATTTCTTTATAAGGGATAAATGTTCTTTGGGCAGCATGTATAGAGTTCAGAAAGCTGTCATACTGATAGCTCTCTTCGTTACCCCAGTCAACAGACGATAAGTGTTCTCTAAGCCCATTGTAATCTGCTAAGCGAAAATCTGGGACCATTACTGAATTATCCCTACTGTCATACTTCCATTAGATGCTAAATGTAATTGATTTGTGATCACTTGTGCCGAGTTCCTCTGTAATTTCTAAATTATTAACAAGGGTTTCCTTTTTTGCCAGAACCAAGTCAAGCAGGTTATTTCTCCTTGTAGGTTCTGTCACAAACTGCTTCAAAAAAAAAATCCCGAATTACTTCTAAGAAGTCGTTTGATTCTAAATTCCCAGTCAAGAATTTCCAATCAATGTGACTGAAGTTAAAGTCCCCTAGAATTACTATATTATCGTGCCTTGTGGCCTTAACAATTTCCTCCCATAGTAATCTTCCTTGGTCCCTATCTAAGTTTGGGGGACGGTATATCACTCCTAGAATCAATTTTTCATGCCCCTCTGAAAATTTCTTTCCAGACAGTTTCTGTATGTATTACTTCAGACTTAATACCTGTTTTTACGCAACAGTTCAAGTGATCTCGGACATACAGTGCCACCCCACCCCCTTCCCGATACTTTTATCTACTTGGAACAATTTAAAACCCTGAATGTGACATTCTGCAGGCATGTCCAGACTTTTGGAATTAAACCATGGCTCAGTGATGGCAAATACATCAATGTTACCTGCACTAGCAAATAATCTCAACTCGTCCATCTAATTCCTAGCAATACGGCTATTAGCATAATATATTTTAAAGACCCTCCTTTCTAGGCTATTCCACTTCCTGACAAATCTATGATTGAAGAAATACTTCCTAACATCCCTTTGACTCATAGGAGTCTTCAACTTCCAATTGTGACCTCTTGTTTCTGTGTCCCCTTTCTGGAACATCCTGTCTTTGTCCATCTAGTCAATTCCCGGCAGTATTTTGTATGTCGTTATCATGTCTCCCCTGACCCTCCTCTCCTCCAGTGTCGTCAGGCCGATTTCCCCTTAACTTTTCTTGTGTGTGTGTGTGTGTGTGTGTGTGTGTGTGTGTGTGTGTGTGTGTGTGTGTGTGTGTGTGTATGTGTGTGTTTGTGTGTGTGTAACAGGAATGTTGATAAACTTTATTACTCCCCTATCTTTTAACCGGTTTTAGTTTACTGTATGATAAATTAGACACATGTGCAACTCTTGGGTATCTTTATTGAGGAAACGTTTCGCCACACAGTGGCTTCATCAGTCCATACAAAGGAGAATCTTGAAGAACAGGAGGAGAATTCTATTCAAGATTGATGGATTGACCACATCGACTCAAGGTTGAGGGACTGATTACCTCATTCTCCTCCTGTTCTTCAAGATTCTCCTTTGTATGGACTGATGAAGCCACTGTGTGGCGAAACGTTTCCTCAATAAAGATACCCAAGAGTTACACATGTGTCTAATTTATCAACATGTCGGTTCTCTGAACCATTCATCTACGAACCATTCATCTACAAAGTTTACTGTATATTCAGACTGATGCTGTCGATATGCAGTCAAGTAATAAGCAATATTCATGTAGTGTATTTATAAACATAGATGATTCATCTGCATAATGAAAGGCTAGAACTGAAAGCAGCAGTTAATTGTAACTTAAGTGACGATCCTTCGAGGACTTAGTGTCATTAAAACTTGACGTCTCCCTGAAGAATGAAGCCATTAATTGCCAGTCCACCCCATTTTTTTTTAGTCTTTTATTTTTTTCTTGGTAAATGTCGAATATCCTGCCACTCCGCTTCAACAGTCAACAAATTGTTTTTTTGTTTTTCTTCAGCCCCCTTGCCCCTTCGATCCCCTTGCCCCTCCGGCCCCCTTGCCCCTTCGCCCCCTTGCCCCCCGGCCCCCCTTGCCCCTTCGGTCCCCTTTGCCCCTTGGGGCCCCCGCCCCTTCGTCCCCTTCCCCCTCCGACCCCCCTTGCCTCTTCCCCCCCCTTGTGCTTCGGTCCCCTTGCCCCTTCGGTCCCCTTGCCCCTCCGCCCCCTTCCCCCTTTCGGTCCCCTTTCCCCTTCGGTCCCCTTGCCCCTCCCCCCCCCTTGCCCCTTCGGCCCCCTTGCCCCTCCGGCCCCCTTCCCCCTTGGGCCCCCTTCCCCTTCGGCCCCCCTTGCCCCTTTTCGGTCCCTTGCCCCTTTTCGGCCCCTTCCCCTCCCCCCCCCCCTTTTGCCCCTGGGGTCCCCTTCCCCCCTTTAAATTCCCTTACCCCCCGGTCCCCTTTCCCCTTTTGATCCCCTTCCCCCGGTCCTCTGCCCCTTTATCTCCCATTTCCCGGCCCCTTTTTCCCCTTCGTCTTCCTTCCCCCCCGGTCCCCTTCCCCCCTTTGTCCCCTTCCTGGGGTCCCCTCCCCTTTGATTCCCTTCCTCCGGTCCCCTTCCTCTTTGATCCCCTTCCCCCCGGTCCTCTTCCCCTTTGATCCCCTTTCCCCGGTCCCCATGCCCCTTTGATCCCTTTTCCCCCCCGGTCCACATCCCCCTTTGATCTCCCTTCCCCCCCGGTTCCCATCCCCCTTTAATCTCCCTTCCCTCCGGTCCCCTCCCCCTTTGTCTCCTTTCCCTCCGCCCCATCCCTTTATCCCCCTTCCCCCCCGCCCCCCATGCCCCTTTGATTCCTTTCCCCCCCGGCCCCCATGCCCCTTTGATCTCCCTTCCCTCCGGCCCCCCAGCCCCTTTGATCCCCCTTCCCCCCGGCCCCCCATCCCCCTTTTGATCCCCCTTCCCCCCCGGCCCCCATCCCCCCTTTGATCTCCCTTCCCTCCGTCCCCATGCCCCTTTGATCCCCCCTTCCCTCCGGTCCCCTGCCCCTTTGTCTCCTTTCCCCCGGTCCCCATGCCCCTTTGATCTCCCTTCCCTCCGGTCCCCATGCCCCTTTGATCTCCCTTCCCTCCGGTCCCCATGCCCCTTTGATCTCCCTTCCCTCCGGTCCCCATGCCCCTTTGATCTTCCCTCTGGTAAATCTCCTATCTTCATTCCTTCTATTTCCCTGCTATATCTCAACCAACTTTCCCTCTTATATTTTATCCATTTTCCAGAGTAGTAAGTAAATAAAATTTTAAGGACAGGTACGCACAAAGTCTTCACACACAGTATAAATTACGCAGGATAACCCCCTAAAAAGGTCAGACAAAGTGACTTATTTCCATTAGGGCCCTTTTTATTTTTCCTGCCTTCTCTCCCACTTTACTGCTTTCTTTTCTCTTTTTACTTTCTTTTTCCTCCTTATTACAACCTCTTATTTCCTCTATCCCTCCTTAAATTATTATACCTTCCATTCTATTTTACCCCCCTCTATTATTAAACTTTCTTTTGTTATTTTATGATTATGATTAAAAAACTCATCATCATCATCATTATTATATTTGCATAATTTTGAAAATATCTGTTGGATACTGGAGGCAAAACTCTGACGAGGAAACTTTCCGGGTTTACACCCTCCCCATTATCCCCTTTTCAATTTTCCTAGAACACCTCCCTCCCCTCTACTATTTTCCTACTGCACCTCCCTTCTGCACCTCCCTTCTGCACCTCCCTTCTGCACCTCCCTTCTGCACCTCCCTTCTGCACCTCCCTTTTGCACCTCCCTTCTGCACCTCCCTTCTGCACCTCCCCACGACCACCTGTTGAATGGCCGCCAACTTGTGCACAACTTTGGCGAGCATGTTTGTCATCAATAGTGTCGGAAGACACACTGGTCTACACAAACACCGCACGCCTGCCCTGGCCCTCCCTGCCTTGCCTCTCTTACGCGTATATAGCACTAAGGAGGAGGCATCATAAAGGTGTGTATTGTACCTCGTACTTGCATCAACTTGAGCCATTACTCCCTAATACTTTAATATCGCAGAAATTTTTTCGCAAAGGACGAATGTAAAAGGACATCTGTTACCCAAAAGGTTTCATTTAGTTTGAGAAGTTGGCAGGGAGGGGGGTTTGCGGATGTCACCATGGGTTGGGGGTGTTGCGGATGTCCCAGGGGTGTTGTGGGTGTTCAGGATGTCACCATATTTGGGGGGTTTTGCAGGATGTCCCCCATGGGTTGTGGGTGTTGCATTTTCACCAGGGTGTTGGGGGTGTTGCAGGATGTCACCATAGTTTTTGTGGGTGTTGCGGATGTCCCATAGTGTTGGGGGTGTTGCAGGATGTCACCTGGTTTTGTGGGTTTGCGGATGTAAACCATGGTGTTGTGGGTGTTGCAGGATTCACCATGGTGTTTGGGTTTCAGGATGCCCCATGGGTTGTGGGGTTGCGGAGCCCCATGGTGTTGTGGGTGTTCAAGAGCACTTTTTTTTGGGGGTGTTGCAGGATGTCACCATGGTGTTGGGGGTGTTGCAGGAGTCCCCATGGTGTTGGGGGGTTTTGCAGGGGGTCACCATGGTGTTGGGGGTTTTTTGCAGGATGTCACCTGGTTTGGGGGTTTTTGCGGATGTCCCCATGGTGTTGGGGTTTGCAGGATGTCACCATGGTGTTTTGGGGGTGTTGCAGGAGTCCCATGGGTTGTGGGTGTTGCAAGTGTCACCAGGTTTTGGGGGTGTTGCAGGATGTCACCTGGGTTGTGGGTGTTGCGGGATGTCACCATGGTTTTGGGTTTTGCAGGATGTCACCGGGTTTGTGGGTGTTGCAG
Organism: Cherax quadricarinatus; assembly: GCF_026875155.1. Taxonomy (NCBI): domain Eukaryota; kingdom Metazoa; phylum Arthropoda; class Malacostraca; order Decapoda; family Parastacidae; genus Cherax; species Cherax quadricarinatus. The sequence continues at coordinate 41,999,090 of NC_069424.1, forward strand.
GATGTACCATGGTGTTGGGGGTGTTGCAGGATGTCACCATGGGGTTGGGGTTTTGCAGGAGTACCATGGGTTGTGGGTGTTGCAGGATGTCCCATGGTGTTGGGGGTGTTGGGGGGTTGTCACCATGGGTTGGGGGTTTCAGGAGTCCCATGGGTTTTGGGGGTTTTTGCAGGATGCCCACCATGGTGTTGTGGGGGTTGCAGATGTCACAGGTGTTGGGGGTTTTGCGGGATTCACCTGGTGTTGTGGGGTTGCAAGAGTCACCATGGTGTTGGGGTTTGCAGGGTCACCATGGTGTTGTGGTGTTGCAGGATGTCACCAGGGGTTTTTTGGGGGTTTTGCAAGGGCACCATGTTTGTGGGTGTTGCGGAGTCCCATGGTGTTTGGGTGTTGAAAATTGTCCCAGGTGTTTGGGTGTTGCAGGATGTCCCATGGTTTGGGGGTGTTGCGGGATGCACCAGGGGTGTTTGGTGTTGCAAGGTGTCACCATAGTTTTGTGGGTGTTGCGGATGTCAAAATGGTGTTGGGGGAGTTGCAGGATGTCCCAGGGTGTTGGGGGTGTTGCGGGGATTCACCATGGTTTTTGGGGGTTTTGCAGGAGTCACCAGGGTGTTGTGGGGTTTGCAGGATTCACCTGGGTTGTGGGTGTTGCGGGAGTCACCATGGTGTTGGGGGTGTTCAAGATTCACCAGGGGTTTGTGGGTGTTGCGGGATGTCACCAGGGGGGGTGTGTGGGGTTGCAGGATGTCACCATGGGTTGTGGGTGGAGGATGTCCCCTGGTGTTGGGGGTTTTGCAGGTGTCACCTGGTGTTGGGGTGTTGCAGGATGTCACATGGTGTTGGGGTTTTCCAGGAGTCACAAGTGTTGTGGGTTTTTGCGAAGTCACCATGGTGTTGGGGGTGTTGCGGGATTTTCCAATGGTTTTTTGGGGGTTTTGCAGGATGCACCATGGTGTGTGGGTGTTGCGGGTTTTCCCATGGTTGGGGGTGTTCCAGGATGCACTTGGTGTTGTGGGGGTTGCAGGAAGTCCCCAGGGTTTTGGGGTGTTGCGGGATGTCCCTGGGTTGGGGTGTTCGGATTCCCCAGGGGTTTTGTGGGTGTTGCTGATGTCCCAGGGTGTTGGGGGTGTTAGGAGTCACCATGGATTTGGGGTGTTGCGGGTGTCACCAAATTTTGGGGATTTTGCAGGAGTCCCCAGGTGTTGGGTGTTCAGGATGTCACCATGGTGTTGTGGGTTTTCAGGATGTCAAAATGGTGTTGTGGGTGTTGCGGTTTCACCTGGTGTTGGGGTTTTGCGGGATGTCACCAGGTGTTGGGGGTGTTGCAGGATGTCACCAGGTGTTGTGGGTGTTCCAGGTGTCACCATGGGTTGTGGGGGGTTTCCGGATGTCAAAAAGGGGTTGGGGTGTTGCGGTGTCCCCAGGTGTTGGGGGTCTGCGGGAGTCACCTGGTGTGTGGGGTTTTGCGGGATGTCCCCATGGTGTTGGGGGTGTTCAGAGTCACCATGGGTTGTGGGTGTTGCAAATGTCACCAGGGTTGGGGGTTGCGGTGTCACCATGTTTTGTGGGTTTTGCAGGTTCACATGGGGTTGTGGGGTTGCAGGATGCACCATAGTGTTGTGGGTGTTGCAAGGTGTCACAATGGTTTGGGTGTTGCGGGAGTCACCATGGGTTTGGGGGGTTTTTGCAAGGTGTCCCAGGGTGTTGTGGGTGTTGCAGGATGTCACCATGGTGTTTGTTTGGGTGTTTGAAGATTCACCATGGTTTTGGGGGTGTTGCAGGAGCCCTTTTTTTTCAATTCCCACCTGGTTTTTGTGGGTGTTGCAGATTCACCATGGTGTTGGGGGTTGCGGGATGTCACCAGGGTTTTTGTGGGTGTTGCAGGATGTCACCATGGTTTGTGGGTTTTTGCGGAGTCCCCAGGTGTTGGGGGTTGCAGGATGTCACCATGGGTTGTGGGTGTTGCAAGATGCACCATGGTGTTGTGGGTTTTTGAAGAGCACCATGGTGTTGGGGGTGTTGCAGGATGTCCCATGGTTTTGGGGGGTTTTTGCAGATGTCCCCATGGTGTTGTGGGTTTTGAGGATGTCACCAGGGTTTGTGGGTGTTGCGGGATGTCACCAGGTTTTGGGGGGGTGTTGCGGGTGTCCCGGTGTTGTGGGGGGTTGCGGATGTCACCATGGTGTTGTGGGTGTTGCAGGATGTCACCATGGTGTTGTGGGTGTTGCAGGATGTCACCATGGTGTTGTGGGTGTTGCAGGATGTCACCATGGTGTTGTGGGTGTTGCAGGATGTCACCATGGTGTTGTGGGTGTTGCAGGATGTCACCATGGTGTTGTGGGTGTTGCAGGAAGTCACCATGGTGTTGGGGGGTTTTTGAAAGTTTCACCGGTGTTGTGGGTGTTGCAGGATTCACCATGGTGTTGTGGGGGTTCGGATGTCCCCCAGGTGTTGGGGGTTTTGAAAGGGTGTACCTAGTTTGGGGGTTTTGCGGATGTCCCGGGGTTTTTGTGGGTGTTGCAAGTGTCACCATGGTTTTGTGGGTGTTGGGGATGTCCCCATGGTGTTGTGGGTGTGCGGATGTCACCTTTTGGGTTGGGGGTGTTCAAGGTGCACCATGTTTGTGGGTTTTTTCGGATGTCCCATGGTGTTGTGGGTTTTGCAGGATTCACCAGGTGTTGGGGGGTGTTGCAGGGTCACCAGGTTTTTGGGGGTGCTGCAGGATGTCCCCTTTGGGTTGGGGGTGTTGCGGATGTCACCATGGTGTTGGGGTGTTGCGGGATGTACCATGGGTTGGGGGTTGCAAGGATGTCACCATGGTGTTTGGGTGTTGCAGGATGTCACCATGGTTTTTGTGGGTGTTGCAGGAGTAAACCATGGTGTTGTGGGTTTTGCGGATGTCACCATGGTGTTGTTTGGGGGTTGCAGGATGCACCATGGGTTGTGGGTGTTGCAGGATGTCAAAAGGGGTGTTGTGGGTGTTCCAGGATGTCACAATGGTGTTGTGGGTGTTGCAGGATGTCACCATGGTGTTGTGGGTGTTGCAGGATGTCACCATGGTGTTGTGGGTGTTGCAGGATGTCACCATGGTGTTGTGGGTGTTGCAGGATGTCACCATGGTGTTGTGGGTGTTCCAGGATGTCACAATGGTGTTGTGGGGGTTGCAGGATTCCCAGGGTTTGGGGGTGTTGCAGGATGTCACCATGGTGTTGTGGGTGTTGCGGATGCCCCATGGGTTGTGGGTGTTGCATGATTCACAGGGTGTTGGGGGTGTTGCAGGTGTCCCCATGGTGTTGTGGGTTTGCAGGATGTCACCATAGTGTTGTGAGTGTTGCAGGATGTCCCCATGGTGTTGTGGGTGTTGCAGGATGTCACCATGGTGTTGTGGGTGTTCCAGGATGTCACAATGGTGTTGTGGGTGTTGCAGTGTCCCATTGGTTTGGGGGTGTTGCAGGATGTCACCATGGTGTTGGGGGTGTTTGCAGGATGTCACCATGGTGTTGTGGGGTTTTCCCAGGATGTCCCAAGGTGTTGTGGGGGTTCCAGGAGTCAAATGGGTTGTGTGTTGCAGGTTTCCCCCTGGTGTTGTGGTGCTCGGATCCCCATGGTTTTGGGGTTTTTCGGGTGTCACCATGGTGTTGTGGGTTTTTGCAGGATTCACCATGGTGTTGTGGGGTTGCAAATGTCACCATGGTTTGTGGGTTTGCAGGATGTCACCATAGTGTTGGGGGTGTTGCAAGGGTCACCAGGGTGTTGTGGGTGTTGGGGATTCACCATTTTTGGGGTTTTGCAAGGTGTCCAATGGTGTTTGGGTGTTGCAGGATGTCCCCATAGTTTTGTGGGTGTTGCAAGGTGACCATAGTGTTGTGGGGTTGCAGGATGTCACCTTTGGGTTGTGGGGTTGAAAGGGTGTCACCATATTTTTGGGGGTGTTGAGGAGTCCCCATGGGGTTTGGGTGCTGCAGATGCACCATGGGGGTTGTGGGTGTTGCAGGAGTCACCATGGTGTTGGGGGTTGCGGGTTTCACCATGGTTTTTGGGGGTGTTGAAAGGTGTCCCAGGGTGTTGTGGGTGTTCAAGATGTCACCATGGTGTTTGGGTTTAGGATGTCACCATATTTGTTGTGGATTTGCAAGGTGCACCATAGTTTTTGGGGTTTGCAGGATGCCCCCCCAGGGTTTTGGGGGGTGCTGCGGGATTCACCATGGTGTTGGGTGTCCGGGATGTACCATGGTTTTGGGGGGTTGCGGGAGGCACCATGGTTTTGTGGGTTTTGCAGGATGTCACCATGGTGTTGTGGGTGTTCAAGGTTCACCATGGTGTTGGGGGGCGCTGCAGGTTTCACCATTGGTGTGGGTGTTGAGGATGTCACATGGTGTTGGGGGTGTTGCAGGATGTCACCTAGTTTTGTGGGTGTTGAAAAGGTGTCACCATGGTTTGTGGGTGTGCAGGATGTCCCATAGTGTTGTGGGTGTTCAAGGTTCCCCATAGTGTTGTGGGGTTGCAGGATGCCCCCAGGGTGTTGGGGGTGCTGCGGGATGTCCCCATGCTGTTGTGGGGTTGCGGATGTCACCATGGTGTTGTGGGTTTGCGGGATGTCCCATGGTTTTGTGGGTTGCGGATGTCACCATGGGTTGGGGGTGTCCAGGTGTCAAAGGTTTTTGTGGGTGTTGCGGATTCCAGGTTTTGTGGTTTTGGGGATGTCACCATGGGTTGTGGGTGTTGAGGAGTCACCATGGTGTTGGGGTGTTGCAGGATTCCCCCTGGTGTTTGGGTGTTGCGGATGTCACCATGGTGTTGTGGGTGTTGCGAATGTCCCCATGGTTTGGGTTTTTCCGGGATTTCCCCATGGTGTTTTGGGTTTTGCGGGATGCACCATGGTGTTGTGGGGTTGCAGGTGCACCATGGGTTGTGGGTGTTGCAGGAGTCACCAGGGTGTTGTGGGCTTTTCCAGGATTCACCATGGTTTGGGGTTGCAGGTTTTCCCATGGTGTTGGGGGGTGTTGCAAGATGTCACCATGGTTTTGTGGGTGTTCCAGGAGTCCCCAGGTGTTGGGGGTGTTGCAGGTTGTCACCATGGTTTGGGGGTGTTGCAAGGTGTCACCTGGTGTTGGGGGTGTTGCAAGAGCCCCATGGTGTTGTGGGTTTGAGGATGTCACCTTGTGTTGTGGGTGTTGCAAGATGTCACGATGGTGTTGTGGGGTTGGGATTCACCATGGTTTGCGGGGTTTGCGGATGTCACCATGGGTTGTGGGGTTGCAGGAGTCACAATGGTTTGGGGGTGTTGCGGGATTCACCAGGTGTTGGGGGCGTTCCGGGATGTCACATGGTGTTGTGGGTTTTTGCAGGATGTCCCTGGTTTGGGGGTGTTACAGGTTGCACCAGGTGTAGGGGTTTTGCAGGTTGTCACCAGGTTTTTGGGGGGGCTGCAGGTTGTCACCATGGTGTTGTGGGTGTTGCAAGGTGTCACAAGGGTGTTGTGGGTTTTGCGATTCAAGGTGTTGTGTGGTTGCGGGTTGTCCCCATGGGTTGGGGGTGCTGAGTATGTCCCCATGGGTTGGGGGTTTTTGCAGGATGTCCCATGGTTTTAGGGGTGATGCAGATTGTCACAATGGTGTTGTGGGTGTTGCAGATTGTCACCAGGTGTTGTGGGTGTTGATTTTGTCCCATGGTGTTGGGGGTTTTTTTTTTTTTTGCGGTTGTCCCCTGGTGTTGGGGGGCTGCAGGTTGTCCCAGGTGTTGTGGGTGCTGCAGGTTTCACCATGGTGTTGGGGTACTGCGGGGGTGTCACCATGGTGTTGTGGGTGTGCAGGTTGTCCCCCGGGTGTTGTGGGTACTCAGGGGTCACCATGGTGTTGGGGTGCGCAGGTTTCACCATGGTGTTGTGGGTAGCAGGGTGTCACCATGGTGTTGTGGGTGTTGCGGTTTGTCACCATGGTTTTTGTGGGTGCTGAGGTTCCCCAGGGTGTTGTGGGTGCTGCAGGTTGTCACCAGGGTTGTGGGTCGCCAGGTTGTCACCATTTGTTGGGGGCTTCAGGTTGTCACCATGGTGTTATGGGTACTGAGGTTGTCATCATGGGTTGTGGGGCTTCAGGTTGCCCCATGGTGTTATGGGTGCGGGTTTGTCATCATGGTGTTTAGGTTTTGGCAGGTGTCACCTTTTATTTTTCCACTATGATCATTTTGGAATATAAGAACTAAGAAAAAAGAAACACTGAACAGGCCCACGCCCGCAAAGCAGGTTCATGCCCCCCCGATTAGCCAAAAGACCCCCCCCCCCCCGGTTAGCCCAATGACCCACCCAGTCTGGGTCACCTCCACTCGGAGGGACGGCACCAAAACCCAGCAGCACAAGCTAGTCGGGCCAACTCACACCCACCCACACCCACTAGTATTTATTAACCTATTTTTTAAAAATACACAAAGTTTTTTCCTCAATAAATGTACCGGGGTTTGTTCCCTTTTTCCCCAAAACATTACCAAAACCCCTGCTTTCCTAATCCCCCCCCCATTGAATTTTTTTCCCAAATTGAAAAACCCTGCTTCTTGTCCATAATTACTATGGTATTTACTTTGCTTTATAAGGGATTGTGTGTGGGTGTGTTGGGGGGGTGTGTGTGGTGTGTGTTGTGTTGTTGTGTGTGTTGTGTGTGACAAGCCCCCCCAAAAACAACAGGTTTTAAAAAAAAAAAATGGAAGAAAATTCCAAGTATTCATCTAAATGAATCTCATTACTGTGAGAATAAATACCCAAAAGATGAAATGTCACCTGCCCCACCTGCCCCACCGCCCCACCTGCCCCCCCGCCTCGCCTCACCGCTCCTCACCTCCACCTGCGTACCCTCCCCACCTTTGAAAAGTCTGACACCATTTTTTTTTACGATTTAAAAAATTAGATCACAGTGAGTTGTTTATAAGTGACTTTTGTTGCAGTGCAAAAAAGTCCCCAAATGAACATCATCACTCCCTTTCTCAGTTCACATTTCAACTCGAGAGGGACGATTATTCCTCAATGGACGTTCTTGTAAAGCTTAAGTAAATATTTATGATTTATTTAAAAAATTATTTTTTTAAAAAAATAACTTTTGGCAATTCAAAACGGATTTATGGTTTTTTGAATATGAAAAAGGGGAAGGGAACCTAATTTTAAAAAAATGAAGGGTTTAGGCACTTACAAAAAAATTTGATGAATTTTGTCTTTGTATGTGTGGCATTTTATTTGAATAATGTTAAAACCAACCTACCCCTGTTGTTTAAAACATATTTTTAAAATTTTTTTTTTTTTTTTTTTTTTTTTTTTTTTTTTTTTTTTTTTTTTTTTTTTTTTTTTTTTTTTTTTTTTTTTTTTTGGTTTTTTTTTAATTTTTACAAAATTTTTTAAACTGTTGGGAAAAGCAATTCCTTTTTTGGGTTAAAAATATAAAATAATAAAATAAAAAAAAATTTTAAAATTTTTAATATAAAATATATTAATATTAATTATTTATATTCTTTCCCCCCGTAACTCTTCGTTGGGGGATAAAATCCCAACTATCCCCTTCTTTGTAACTTTTAAAAAAAGAAGAAAAAAAAATTTTTTAAAATTTTAATTTATTATATAAAAAAAAATATTCGATTTATAATAAAAAAGTTATTCCTTGGCTTCTAAGCGAAAAAAGCGAAGGGGGGGGGAAATTTCATTGGGGGGAAAAAAATATTAAATTGGTATCGAGGGAGTTGAGCAAAAAGGGGTTGCAGTTTAAGAAAGAAGTTTGGGGGGAAAAGAAAAATTTTAAGGTAAATTTCAAGAATTAGGGATTAAAGTAAATTGGGGGTGCGGAAGGGGTCATAAAAGCGTTTATGAAGGGAAAAAAGGAATCAGAGGAAAGAAGTTTTGGGAGATGTTAATAAGTATAGGAAAAGGGAACCCGGTGAGAGAGTAAAATTGTGGTAGGGGACTGAATGCTAAAGTAGGGGAAACTTTTTGAGAGGGTGTGTAGGGAAGTTTTGGGGGGCCAGGTTAAATGATAATGGGGGCCCTTTTTTGAACTTTGTGAAGAAAGGGGTTTTTGTTTTAGGGAAAACATATTTTAAAAAAAGAGGAAAATAATATAAAGATATTGTAGGGAAAAGACAGTAGTTTGTTGGATTTTGTATTGGGAATAAAAGACTGCTGATAATTCAGGAGTCAGTTTTAAGGGGCCCCAAAAATATCAGTCACTTTTATTGTAGCTACACTGAGAGTAAAAGGAGATGGGATACAAGGAGATAGAACACAGGGGAAAAAGGAGAGGTGAAGGTTTTTTAAAAAAAAGAGAGGGGTAGGGTAAGATATAAACAGCTATTTGGGGGTAGTGGGCAAAAGAGAGCTAGGCAATGGGCAAGAGGGATGGGGGGGGATTAAAAATGATGTTAGAGTGTTCAGCGAAGTTTGTGGTTACAGAAAAATGGGTGCGGAGGGAAAAGGGGCGATTGGTGGAATGATGAGTAAAGAGGTAGTAAGGGAGAAAAAGTTAGCATATGAGAAGTTTTTACAAAGTAGAAGTGAGCAAAGGGGGGAAAAGTAATGGAAAAAAAGAGAGGTTAAAGAGTGGGGAAGCAAGTAAAAAGAAGCAAAAGAGAGAGTGGGGGAATGTTATCAAAAATTTTTTTGAAAATAAGAAAAAATTTTGGGGTGAATTAACAGTTAAGAAAACCTAGAGAACAAATGGATTTGTCATTT
>NC_069424.1:42008290-42026379 GCF_026875155.1 Cherax quadricarinatus
AAGTATCGCAACCAAACATCTTGAGCTCATTAATTCTATAAATGTTAGCATTGTTCAGCATTCGTGTCTGACATCATTGTTAGTTGGCTAGTGGCGTAGTTGGTTGCGTGGTTGGCTGCTGGCGTTGTTAGCATTCTTAGTTGGTAGTTGACTGGGTGATGGCAGTGTTTGGAGGTTGTTACCCTTGTTTGCTGCCTGCTTACCTAGTTAGCATTGTTGGCTGTTAGCACTGCTGGCTGTTTGTTAGCGTTCTTGGGCGGTTGTTTGCAATGCTGATGGTCAACCAGAAATGTTAAGAACATTGATGGCTAGTGGTTGGCAGTGGAAGTTGTCAGTTAAATTTTCTGGATGGATGTTGGCATTGTTAGATAACAGTTAGCATTGGTGGTTGCTTGCTAGTATTTTTGGAACGCTAATAGCATTGTTGCCTGTTTGCACGGTTGCATGACTCTTAGCAGTATTGGAAGGCTGTTAGTATTGTTAGATTGCTGTTAACGTTGCTATCTGGTTGTTACCTTTGTTAACTTTTTAACTCTTAGCATTACTGGATGGTTGTTAGCACTGCTGAATGGTTGTTAGCATTGTTAGATGGTTGTTAGCATTACTAGATGATAGCACTGCTGGATGGTTAACATTGCTGGATGGTTGTTAGCAAGATGACAGTCATGTAAGATGACAGTCATGTAAGATGGCAGTCATGTAAGATGACAGTCATGTAAGATGACAGTCATGTAAGATGGCAGTCATGTAAGATGGCAGTCACGTAAGATGGCAGTCATGTAAGATGGCAGTCATGTAAGATGGCAGTCATGTAAGAAGGCAGTCATGTAAGATGGCAGTCATGTAAGATGGCAGTCATGTAAGATGGCAGTCACGTAAGATGGCAGTCATGTAAGATGGCAGTCATGTAAGATGGCAGTCATGTAAGATGGCAGTCATGTGAGATGGCAGTCACTGAAGATGGCAGTCATGTAAGGTGGCAGTCATGGAAGATGGCAGTCATGTAAGACGGCAGTCACGTAAGATGGCAGTCATGTAAGATGGCAGTCATGTAAGATGACAGTCATGTAAGATGGCAGTCATGTGAGATGGCAGTCAATGAAGATGGCAGTCACGTAAGATGACAGTCATGCAAGATGACAGTCATGTAAGATGACAGTCATGCAAGATGACAGTCATGTAAGATGACAGTTATGGAAGATGGCAGCAACAAAAGATGGCATTTATTATTATTATTATTATTATTATTATTATTATTATTATTATATTTGAGTATTGGTTTTGAACTTTTATGGTTTATTCAATGTCTGGGAAATAGGTAATCAGCTCTAATTTAAGGAGTAAGACAGTAGCTCCAGTTACCTTGACCAAGAATCCTTTAGAAACATCAAGATAAAATCCCCAAGCCTCTCCACTTACCTCTCCTCAGTGTCTGAAGAGTGAACCATCATGTCATTCTGTGTTCTCCTGGCAATGACGAATCGATTTACTATTTTTATTTTTATCCTTATTAATATTAACTGCACATCATGGTAATGATGTGATGATGTTGTGTACATCCAGTATCCATTAAAGTTTTCCTATACAGAAACAGATACTCGGTATAAAAATAATAAATCATACCACGGGCGGGATTTGAACCCGCAATCGTGTCATTACGATTTCGTGAGTCATATTAACCTTCATTTCTATAAGAACATATACAAGAAATATAGACCTAGCTGACGCCAGTGACTTACTATATAGAAAGCTCCTTGTTATGCACAGTTTTTCGGGCAAATTAAGTCAATTTTGTCCCTAGGATGTGACCCACACCAGTGAACTAACACCCAGGTATCCATTTTACTGCTAGGTGAACAGGAACGGCAGGTGTCTTAAGGAAACACATCCTAATGTTAGCAACCGTACCTGGCATCGAACCACGGATCTCATTGTGTGAGATGAGTGCGCTAGCAATTGAACTAAGGGACACTCGATGTGAATATATCCAGTGGATCTTGAAACTGGCTTACACCCGAACACCCATGTTCAGGATGTGACTCCAAGCGACGAAGGACAGAATTTCAAACGATATTAATGTTTTCTCGACTAGAAATGTACTTTTAGCTAAATATCATACTGAGTGTTCGCTTACACGCATGGGTGAACTTCATGCAGTATACACGTAAGTACGGATTTAGTGCAACATGCATGCAACTGCAGCCTTGGGACAACGTGCTCTTACGTTTGGACTTAGAAATACAACATTCATGTAAATAAAAACTTAATATGACATGCATGTTTGTGCAGACTTGATACAACGTTCATGTACGTACAGACTTTGTACAACTATGTAAGTGCCAACTTAGCACTGTACAACATGCACGGACATAAATGTAGACAGTTCAGAAATACCAACAAATCTAAGTGGTTAAACGAGCACAAGCAGTAATTGGGTACCAATTAAACGACGATGTTTCGCTCAGGCACGTTATACAGGCAGAGGACAGAAACATGGGGGTTTAAACACAAAAATTCAAGGAAGTGTTGAGGGGCACTGCAGAGGTCCTACTGGCCCATGTTGGATTAGTATAAGACATATTTCCGCATTAAGGAGTAGTGTGGTGAGTAGTAGTTAAAGCAGTTCTTTAGCTAGTAGTAGTAAGGTTAGTAGTGGTATTAATAGTAGCAGTAATAGTAGAAGTAGTAGTGGCGGAATAGTAGTAGTAGTAATAGTAGTAAATATAGTACTAGAGTAGCAATAATAGTTGTAATAATTGTCGAGTAGTAGTAATAATAGTAGTAGAGGTAGTACCAGTAGTGGTAGTAGAAGCAGAGTAGAAGCACTAACAGTATAGTAGTAGTAGTAGTAACAGTAGTGGCCGTATTAGCAGTAGTATTAGTAACAGCAGTATCAGCAGCATAAATAGTAGTACTAACAATAGTAGCGGTTGTGGTAGAAGTCGTAGTAGTAGTGGTATTGGTGGTAGTAGTATAGTAGTGATAGTCTTATTATAAGGAAAGTAGTATAGTATGGTAGTAGTATTTTTAAAAGCAGTTGAAATCGTAGTAGTAGTAGCAATAGTGGTGGTGATAGTAGTAGTAGTAGTAATGACATTAGAGTATGACTGATTGACAGTAGCAACTGTCAATCAGTCATTAAGCTTTATATCATAATATACAGTACAGTGTAAATACCAATCACACATTGACACATAAGCAAAATAAACTGCCATTGTGCAATACTGCACTTAATGCAACAAGGGGTACAGTCCCTTCATGTAACAAGGGGTACAGACACAACTTGTAACAAGGGGTACAGACACAACTTGTAACAAGGGGTACAGACACAACTTGTAACAAGGGAAACAGACACAACTTGTAACAAGGGAAACAGGCACTTCAAGTACTGATTGGTAACCAGGCTTCGTAATCCTACCAATTACAATTAAAGCTAGAGAGAAGATTGCTTGTAGCGACCTAACTTATGTAACACTAGGGGCACTCTTCAATAATAATAATAATAATAATAAGAAGAAGAAGAAGATGAAGACGAAGAAGAAGAAGAAGTAACGTAGATTTTATCAAATAGAAAGAGGATTAACAGGAAAATATTTTTTTAAATCAAGAGCCTCCACCGGTATCAAGGCTCCTCCCTCAAATTTTATCTGAATAATAAAAGTGACGACCTCAAAGCTGAATAAGTCATAATTCTCCAGCAATTTTCTAGCTGAACATTTGGCTATCGTTTGGACAGAAGCATTGTATACAGTTTGCTCTCCAAATTATACCTGCATTAGTATGTACTGACGCTGTAACGTGGCTGTATCGGAGGCTCGTGCCTCCATTATTTCTTGCTCTGTGTGATCCAAACGAATTTAGCAGTTCAATTAAATATGATGGTAAATTCTCGAAAATGTCAATTTTGTTGTGTGTTTTCGCAGTGGACAATACAATAGTGTTGCTGCAATATGAAGAGGTGTTGTGTTTACTTCTCGTGAGAATGATGATAAATGCCATTGATAGATACTGTGGACACAAAACTATGTCCACTTCACAAATAACCCGCTCATAGAAGAGAGGAGTGTGACTTAGTAAATGGTCCAAGTCGGACCGAAACGGCGTCTTAAGCTCGTCGTAAGCTCGTCGTAAGCCTTTTTTTTTGTTATTTATGACCACTTGTTCTTATAGAATATTGACGTAGGAGTACACAGGACAAACAGACAACATAGGACCTCAGAATCCACACTGAGGATATGTACCGAAAAGAACCGTCTACATCTGTCTTGATTGAGGACAGTCGTGAATTAAATTGAATGGTTGTAATCATGACTATAGTTTATGGATTTTAAAACGGGTAATTTTGATGAAGATTCATGTGTTTGTAAGGTTGGTATTTGTATTATTTCTCTTAGATATTTGTAAGGTTGGTATTTGTATTATTTCTCTTAGAGAAATAATTTAAATGCTTTGTTATTTTAATGAAATCAGATAACTTAAGATATATTCTGTATGTTAATTCTTGTATTAATTGGCTTCATCATGCAATAGGTAGAAATACAACTGATATTAGAGCTAATAAAATTTTAGCATAATAATGTAATTTATTTAGGAAGTGTTCGGCTTATTACGTACGATTAATATATACAACACACACACACACACACACCACACACACATATATATATATATATATATATATATATATATAATATATATATATATATATATAATATATATATATATATATATATATATTATACGCAAAACTCTCAAAAACATTGATGACAATACCGATGTGAAGAATAGTAGTGTACATAGGAACAGTAATTTGTTAGTTTTCTGTATATTTTAAATTAGTTGATATGCCTTCTCTTCTTAAAACTTTAGTAAACTACTGCTAAAACTTAACCCTGACCTTGAGCATATAAGGCGCAGGCTGATTATCCAAGACTTTCTTGTGGGTGTAAAAAAAATGTGCGCCTTATATGCCGGAAAATATGGTACGTGTTAGAGACAAACAAACTCTGACTCGTGATCAACGCACCGAAATTAGATTAAAACAATATTTTGTTTTCTGAACTGGACAAAAAGTTTAATTTTATTGGCCTGTATAATTTGTGTAATATCATCAGCTAGTATGAATTTGTTGAGTAACATAAATGTTATTTCGTCATTGTACACAAAGTGATTTGCTAGATAATAATTCACTGGAAATTAAATTATATATGTTTTATGGGAAAATTCAATTCAATTTTCTGAAATTTCCAAAGGATTAATTAGGACATATTTATTCACAAATAACCCACACCTAGGAAAGGTGAGTTTACGACGACGTTTCGGTCCGACTTGGACCATTCACAAAGTCACAGTGTGACTGTAAATGGTCTATGTCGAACCGAAACGTCGTCATGAGGGTTATGTGTGTATTGTTCCAGTCACAGTATTGTGTCTTTTTCTTCTTTTTAACATGATCTAGTTTAAAGACAACCTTATACCCTTAAACTCGATTATTTTTTGCAAATCTGTCATTGAAATATTGTCTCTAATAATAGTTTACCATTTTTAACGTTCCCTTAAAAGACACCTTAATAAAAATTGAGGAGAAGTTACCCACTTACAATAGAAGTTATAAATCTGAAATACGTGTTTACTTATATTTAACGTTGACTTATTGCAGCCTAAGTATTTCAAGTAACTAACTAAGAAGACTTTTGTGTTTTTTTCAGCATACTTGCAAAGCTATTGTTTCAACTGCTACGGCTGGTATTACTATTTCTTCCAGTGCTGCTTTTCCTATTGCTACTACTGCTGCTGCTGTTACTACTACTAATACTGCTCAGGTTCAACTACTGCTACTACTTCTACTGCTGCTGTGGCTGGTTCTGCTTTTGCTGCTGCTACTGCTAGCAGTTGCTGTTACTGATACTATTAATATTACTGCTGAACTGTTGTTATTAACTACTACTACTACAGTTACTCTTATCACTATTAATTACTATTAATACAACCACTATTACTATATTATAACTGTAATACTTCTACTGATACTACTGATATTACTACTGATGACTCTGTCACTGCTACTGATAATAATTCTCTTACTATAAATACTATTATTGTTATTGCAGCTTAAACGACTACTAGAAATGCTGTTACAGATAATGCTACATCTGTTAATGCTCCTGATACAATTTCTCCTTCTACGATAGTGTTAGTAATGATACTGCTACTACTACTATTACTACTACTAATAATAATAATAATATTGACAATTCGTTTATGTATTTTCTCGTATATATATTGTCTTGCATTGTTAAGATCGCCTGTCTGCGATTGTTTATATATTATATATATATATAATATATATATATATATATTATATATATATATATATATATATATATATATATAATATATATATATATATATATATATTATGTATATGTGTCTACTACTAGTACTGTTGCTTCTGCTGGTGATACCACTAGTAGTACTGATAATACCGCTACTATTGCTCATACTAGTTACTGCTACTAGAACTACTGCAACAATGTGTTGCACACTCAGTGCCCGCTTAACAGCAGTTGCATGGTGCACTCCTCTCATGTCATATACTGTAAACGAAGGATCGTATGCTTTTAACAGATATTTGAAAAGGTCTCTATTTAAAACTTTGCATTTACATTCTGCTATACAGTTTGCCAAACAAATCTGGCCAGGTATATGACATGCGATATACGATACACGATATATTTGATATATATAGTGCATTTTCGTTTTGGAAAATATAATAGGCACGTTGATTCTGTGTGAGCTGTGCGATCAATGGCGAGGTGTGGAATGATGAAGTATTTGTCGGTCCCTCTCTCTCTGTTGATGCGGGTCAGTGTTTGTGATTGTTGGGGAGAGGTGGTGAGTGTTGGTGATGGTGGCCACGGTTTACAACTGTCCCGAACTAGTCATAACGGTGGTAAGTGCTGGAAAGTAGTGACCATCTCCCTCAGATGTTGTGAGTCAGTGTTGGTGATTGTTATGGACTGTCTCCCTCAGTTGTTGTGGGTCAGTGTTGGCGATTGTTGTTGACTGTCTCCTTCAGTTGTTGCGAGTTAGTGCTGGTGATTGTTATTGACTATCTCTCTCAGCTGTTGCTAGTGTTGGTGACTGATGTTGATGTCTCCCTTAGTTGATGTAAGTCAGTGTTGATGATAGACGCACACAGCCAAGAAGATCTTGATAGTTAGGTAAGACACATATGCAACAGTTAGACAACTTTATTCCGAAACGTTTCGCCTACACAGTAGGCTTCTTCAGTCGAATACAGAAAGTAGGCAGGAACAGTAGAGATGTGAAGACGATGTAATCAGTCCATCACCCTTGTAGTCGTAGAATTTGAGGTTGTCAGTCCCTCGGCCTGGAGAAGTTCAGTTCCATAGTCCTTCCATAGTCAAGGAACTGACGATTCCTTAATGAAGTATCGGAACGCTGTTCTCAGGTTTGCCAGACGACCGTATGCTGCAGCGGTTATCTGATTGATATGTGCCTCAGATGTGCTGGGTATTATACTCACCCCAAGATCTCTCTCCTTGAGTGAGGTTTGCAGTCTTTGGTCACCTAGACTATACTGTGTCTGCGGTCTTCTTTGCCCTTACCCGATCTTCATGACTTTGCATTTGGCGGGCTTAAATTCAAGAAGCCAGTTGCTGGACCAGGCTTGTAGCCTGTCCAGGTCTCTTTGTGGTCCTGCCTGATCGATCCTCGACCGATATACTAATTCTTCTCATTAACGTCACATCATCTGCAAACAGGGATATGTGTATGTGTGTACTCACCTATTTGTACTCACCTATTTGTGGTTGCAGGGTCGAGTCTTAGCTCCTGGCCCCGCCTCTTCACCGGTTTGCTACGGGCCCTCTCTCTCCCCGCTCCATGAGCTTTATCAAACCTCGTCTTAAAACTGTGTATGGTTCCTGCCTCCACTACGTCATTTTCTAGCTATTCCACTGCCTTACAACTCTATGACTGAAGAAATACTTCCTAATATCTCTCTGACTCATTTGTGTCTTCAACTTCCAATTGTGGCCTCTTGTTTCTGTGTCCCCTCCCTGGAACATCCTGTCTTTGTCCACCTTGTCTATTCCACGCAGTATTTTATATGTCGTTATCATGTCTCCCCCTGACCCTCCTGTCCTCCAGTGTCGTCAGCCGATTTCCCTTAATATTTCTTCACAGGACATTCCCCTTAGCTCTGGAACTAACCTTGTCGCAAACCTTTGTACTTTCTCTAGTTTCTTGACGTGCTTTAGAAAGTGCGGGTTCCAAACAGGTGCTGCATACTCCAGTATGGGCCTGACATACACGGTGTACAGTGTCTTGAACGATTCCTTACTAAGGTATCGGAATGCTGTTCTCAGGTTTGCCAGGCGCCCATATGCTGCAGCAGTTATCTGGTTGATGTGTGCTTCCGGAGACATGCTCGGTGTTATACTCACCCCAAGATCTTTCTCCTTGAGTGAGGTTTGCAGTCTTTGGCCACCTAGCCTATACTCGGTCTGTGGTCTTCTGTGCCCTTCCCCCTATCTTCATGACTTTGCAATTTGGCAGGATTAAATTCGAGAAGCCATTTGCCTGACCAGGTGTCCAGTCTGTCCAGGTCTCTTTGAAGTCCTGCCTGGTCCTCATCAGATTTAATTCCCTCATTAACTTCATATCATCTGCAAACAAGGACACTTCTGAGTCTAACCCTTCCATCATGTCGTTCACATATACCAAAAATAGCACTGGTCCTAGGACCGACCCCTGTGGGACCCCGCTCGTCACAGGTGCCCACTGTGATACATCATACGACCATGACTCGTTGTTGTCTCCCTGTCAGGTATTCTCTGATCCATTGCAGTGCCCTTCCTGTTATATGCGCCTGATGCTCTAGCTTCTGCACTAATCTCTTGTGAGGAACTGTGTCAAAGGCCTTCTTGCAGTCCAAGAAGATGCAATCAACCCACCCCTCTCCTCGTGTCTTACTTCTGTTATTTTATCATAAAACTCCAGAAGGTTTGTGACACAGGATTGCCTTCCGTGAATCCGTGCTGGTTGGCATTTATACTCTTGTCCGTTCCGTGTGTGTGGTGTGTGTGTGTGTGTGTGTGTGTATGTGTGTGTGTGTGTGTATGTGTGTGTGTGTGTGTGTGTGTGTGTGTGTGTGTGTGTTCATCTAATTATGGTTGCAGGGGTTGACTCATTGCTCCTGGCCCCGCATCGTCACTAGTCGCTACTAGGTTCACTCTGTCCCTGCTTCATGACCTTTATCATACCTCTTTTCAAAGCTATGTATGGATCCTGCCTCCACTTCACTCTCCAGACTATTCCACTTCCTGACGACTGCTGTGTGTGTGTGTGTGTGTGTGTGTGTGTGTGTGTGTACTCACCTATTTGTACTCACCTATTTGTGGTTGCAGGGGTCGAGTCACAGCTCCTGGCCCCGCCTCTTCGCTGATTGCTACTAGGTCCTCTCTCTCCCTGCCCCATGAGCTCTATCATACCTCGCCTTAAAACTATGTATGGTTCCTGCCTCCACCACATCACTTTCTAGGCTATTCCATGGCCTGACTACTCTATGACTGAAGAAATACTTCCTAACATCCCTTTGATTCATCTGAGTCTTCAACTTCCAATTGTGACCTCTTGTGTCTGTGTCCCATCTCTGGAACATCCCGTCTTTGTCCACCTCGTCTATTCCGCGCAGTATTTTATATGTCGTTATCATGTCTCTCCCTGACCCTCCTGGCCTCCAGTGTCGTCAGGCCGATTTCCCTCAACCTTTCTTCATAGGACAATCCCCGTAGCTCTGGGACTAGTCCTTGTTGCAAACCTTTGCACTTTCTCTAATTTCTTGACGTGCTTGACTAGGTGTGGATTCCAAACTGGTGCTGCATACTCCAGTATGGGCCTGACGTAGATGGTGTACAGAGTCTTAAACGAATCCTTACTGAGGTATCGGAACGCTATCCGTAGGTTTGCCAGGCGCCCGTATGCTGCAGCAGTTATCTGATTGATGTGCCGCTCAGGAGATATGCTCGGTGTTATACTCACCCCCAGATCTTTTTCCTTTAGTGAGGTTTGCAGTCTTTGGCCATCTAAACTATATTGTGTCTGCGGTCTTCTTTGCCCTTCCCCAATCTTCATGACTTTGCATTTGCAGGGTTAAATTCTAGGAGCCAGTTGCTGGACCAGGCTTGTAGCCTGTCCAGATCTCTTTGTAGTCCTGCCTGATCCTCGTCCGATTCGATTCTTCTCATTAACTTCACATCGTCTGCAAACAAGGACACTTCTGAGCCCATCCCTTCCTTTATGCGTTCACTTTAACCAAGAAAAAAGGGGTCCTAGGACTGACCCCTGGGAACCCCGTTTGTCACGGGCGCCCACTCTGACACCCGTCGCGTCCATGACCTTGTTTCCTCCCTCAAATTCTCGATCCATTGCGTCCCTTTTTCCTTTTATGTGTCCCTGGTCCTCTAGCTTTTGCAGTAACCTTTTGTGGGGAACTGTGTCGAAACCCTTTCTTGCACCCAAAAAATACCAGTCGACCCACCCCTCTCTCTCTTGTCTTACTTCTGTCCCCTTTGCAAAAACTCTAGTATTGTGAACAGGATTTTCCTTTCCTAAACCGTGCGGGTTGTAAATTTATACACTTGTTTTTTTTTCCAGTGCCCCCCACCTCCCCCTGATGATCTTCTCATGACCTTGCATACATACACGTTAGAGAAAAGGGGTCTGAGTTTAGTGCCCCATGCGTCTCCCTTTTTAAAAAATTTGGGACACTTTTGCCATTTTCCTCCCTGGGGGATTGCCCAGTTTAAAATGATGGTTAAAGTTTTTTTGTTAATGGCCACACAAATCTCTGCTCCCTCTTTAAGGACCCATGGAGAGATGTTTCTGGTCCCACCCCTTGGGGTGTCAAGTTCGCATAGCACTTTTTCACCTCCCCCTTTGGGTTATATGTACCTCATCCACACTTCGGGTGTGCCCCCCTGTTCTGATTTCTTGAGTCCTACTGGTTTCCCTGTAAAACCTTTTTAAATCTTGTGTTGAGCTCCTGAATACCTCTGGGTCGTTTTTTGTAATTCCCCATCACCCTCCTCAGTCTGATTACCTGTCCTTGACTGTTGTTTTCCTCCTGAGTGGCTGTCAACAGTTCGGGTCAGTCTTTACTTTTGATCTATTCATTTTCATTTTGTCTCTGACCCCCTTCTTATCTGTCATATTCGTTTTCGGGCTCTTCGGCTGTTTTTCTTTTTTTTTTCCCGAGTTCTCTGTCTTTTTCCCTTTTCCATTCTCTATTACACCTAGTTTTTGCCTCCCTACACCTTTGGGGGTAAACCCGGGACCTTTTCTGTTCCCCATTATTTCTGTTTCCCCTTGGGAAAAAAACCTCTCCTCTGCCTCCTTGCATTTTTGTTGCTACATAGCCATCATTTTTGTACGGTTTCCGCGTTCCCCTCCCACTAATTCTTGAGGAAGTTCCCATGCCTGAAGTTCCCCCTTTTGTATTTTGGGTTTTTTCCCCACCTTTTCCTGCACCTCTCCATTTGGGAGCCAAACAGTAGTCAAGCACAGAACCACATGATCACTACCCCAGGGGGCCTTTCATACATAAACCCTCGATGTCCGAACTACTCAGGGGAAAAAAGGGCCCAAACCCTTTTGCTGGTTCATCCTCTCCTCTCTCTCGGGTAGTGCTCAAACATGTTGTTTCATGGGGTTTCTCCAGTAAAAACACCTCATCTTGGCTCTCCATGTTTGGGGACCCCCAGGGGGGCCCCCGGTTTTCCCATCATCTCCTTTGATTAAAATCACCCATAACTAGTAACTTCTCCCCCCATGGTGCCTCCTGGCCCCTCGGCTAGTGTGTTGATCATTGCTCTTTTTCCTCATCGTATTCTTCTTTTGGCCTCCTGCATTCGTGGGGGGTTGTACATTACGCAATTTATCACCTTATGCCCTCAGACGGGATTTTTCCACAAAGTACCCTTTCCCCCCTGCCATCCACCCCTTCCCATTTTCTAAAAACCCCACGGGTTTTTAAATGACAGTGAAAACCCTCCCCCCCCTCCCTCCCTCTGTCTTCCTGAAGATTTGATACCCGGGGTGGAAAGATTGAATCTGTTATTATTCGGGTGATTTTTTTTCTTGAGTGCTTTTATGCCTGGGGATGTCTCTTTGATTTTTTCGGCCACTCCTCATACTGTTTGTTATTCCATCTGCATTTGTATACCAACTTAAAACTTTTTTTCTAAACGTAGTTGGGAAGTTATTGGGGTTGGGGAAGGGGGAGACCTGAAAGGGAACTAGGGGTTTTGTTGCTGGGGGGTAAAGTTTGAATGTGGGGGGGGGGCATTGGGGGGCATGGGTTTTTTTATTTGAGTTTTTTTGGTTGCACGGGGTTGACCGGGTTGGGGAGCTTCTATAGAAAGTTGTGGGGGAGGCTGTAAGATTTTCTTCCTGGGCTGGGATCTCCTGTCTGTCTTCTCCATCCCCCTTTTTCCCCTCCTTTCGCCTTTGTACCATCCTCTCAGTTTTTCCCTTTCTTCTTGTGTTCGTCGCGGTCGAATACCCCCCCTGTACCGTCAGTCCCTTAAAATCGTGTTTTCCTCCTGCAGTATCCTGGCCGATTTCTTCTGCCTTGAAGGTCACTCTCACTGCCGGGTTTTTTTTTTTTACAAACCCCCCTATTCCCAAAAAATTTTCCAGCGGGTCATATCTCTTCTCCATTGTTCATGTTGTTCAATTGCTTTTTTTCCCCTGTTTCTTGCTTCATATGTTTCCCCTTCGATTTCCCTGGAGCCCAACACAAAAAACTGACCTCACCCTTTCTTCTCCCCGATACCCCCTGTGTATCCCCTATTTAATTTGGGTTCCCCCTCCACTGCATTTTCCTTTCCATTTCACGGGCAAATGTATTGGGCTCAGGGGCCTTTCTTTTTCCCTTCCGGTTTTCCTTTGGGGCCTTGTTGTCTGTTGGGCCTCCACATAAGCTTAGCTCTTTCATTTGCTACAGTCTCCTCTGATAAGGCATCTCCAGCAGTTGTGCCCCTTTTTTCCCCCAAGTCCCCTTATTTTGTGGCTAGGTAGCACTCTATGTCAATCCCAAAATGTTCTTTAGTTCTTTTTGCTGTTTCAGATTTTTCAGTTCCTCTTCTAAACTCTGTACCTCCCCTTTTCTGTTTTGACATGCACCTCCCACTTCCTGCTTTCATATCTATCCTCTCTTCCATTCTCAGCTAAGTTCTTCTAGTTTCTTTTCCCCTTCATATCCCTTTTTTTGAGCTCTCTGCCCCAAACTTCCTTTGCATTTTTTCCCCCCCTGCCCCCGGTTTTTTTTGTTGCTCTCGGCAACCCATTTTTGTTTTATCCTATTGCCTCAAGTGGGAAACCTATGAGTTTTGAGTTAGGTTTTGTGGTGTGTCAGAGTGGGGGGGGGGGAATAGGGAGGAACGGGGTATTTGGGAGCTAGTGGGGGGTGGGGGGGGTTTGGGGGAATGGGGGGGGGGGGTATCGAGGGTGATGGGTCAGGGAAGTAGTGAGATGTCGGGGGGAGGGGGGGGGGTGTGTGTCTGGATATGTGTGTGGGTGTGTGTGTGTTTTTGTGGTGTGTGTGGTGGTGTGGGGTGTGTTGTTGTGTGTGGGTGTGTGTGTGATGTAATTTTGTGTTAATTGTGTGTGGAATTATTTTTGGGTTTATTATGTAAGAAAAGGGATGGCTTGTGCTTTAAGGGAAATCTCAGTGGGCCTTGGGTGCCCACACCTTTTTTGGACCTGACCACCCCCTGGATTTACCGCACTTACATGTGTGTGTCGTGTGTGTTGTGTGTGTGTGGGTTTTGTGTTGGGTGTGTGTGGTGGTGTTTGGTGTGTGTTATGGGGGTTTTATGGTTGTGTGGTGGGGTGGGGGGTGTAAAATTTGGGTGGTTGTGTGTTGTGTGTGTGTGTGTGTGTGTGTGTGTGTTGTAATTAGTGCGAATTATGTGTGGGATTATTTTGTTCTGAAAGTAGGGGCTTTTGCTTGGGGTGAATGTAATTTTTCATTTCCTTGGTCCACACCTATGTGACCGACTCCCTTTCAGTGTTGCCTATATCACCTGCTTATAGGGGTTAAAACGCCTGTTTAATGGATTACCATTTTTCTAAACCTTATTGAATACTTGAGCCTATCTTTGTCGTGCTATAGAGTTAGACCATTCACTTCAGCTTGGGGGGTTTTAAATTGGGAAACCCGGGCCCCCCCACCCAAACAAACCCCTCATAGGTATACAGTATTTTTTATTGCCTGTAGCAGTAGATTGTCCAGTCGATGGACGTCCCGGGTAAAATCCAGCTCGATGTAGTCCTGGCGAGATCCACCCAATTTCTTTCGTAAAAAATGTACCCAATTCACTGTATTTCTTTTTTACTGGCACACTATTGTTTCACTTTTTTTAAAATCTTGGTGACACTTGGCACGCCGCCTTTCCACTAGCCTGCGCCCAACGCTTTTTTTTTCCAGATCACTTTTAAAATTTGGGCCCCCCCCACTTTTGTAGCTCAGCAAATTAAAAAAAACACTTCTAGATTGTTGACACCTACACACTTTGCAACCCTTTCGAACCTTCTAGCCCTCAAAAACACTTAAATCCCGGGGGCACCGCGGCGTGACTAGCCTGCTCGCTGTCCCCATGTTGGGGTGTTGTGTTGGTGTGGTGTTTTTGTGCAGGGAAAATCAGAGATCACCAAGAACTCGACACCAAAATTCATTCTCGGTTTAAAGGATTATTTTAGCTGCTTTCTCCAACCCAAGCAATTAAGGCGGCCAAAAAACCCTTTAATTAAAAAATAAGTGACCATTTCTGGGGCGCAAAATCCTTTGATTTAAACGCTTAACTAAAATACCCTAACACTAACGCTAAAGGGGATTACCTAGACAAAAAAAAACAAGAACGAAAATTTGAGAAAATGCGCAAATTTTCTTTTAAAATAAGAATAACTTGTTTTTTACCGGAAAAATTTTCTCAAAAAAATGTTTAATGGAAGGGTGACAGTAAATCGGAGCAAACGAAAACAACTTTACAGGGTAAAAACCCCAGGTTATTTCAGTCTTTACATTTACTTTCCCGGGAAAACAGTCAAGTGAGATCAGTGGTTATTCCAAACATAATTATAAAATTTTTTTCTTTTCTCAATTTAAAAAATTTAATTTTTTTATTTTTTATAATTATTTTCACGTTTTATTTTATTATTATTATTATTTTTATTATTATTATTATTGTAGTAGTATGTAGAGAGTAGTATGTAAGGCAGTAGTAGTAGCATAGAAGTAGTAGTATATAGTAAGAGCAGAGTATAGCATAATATAGTAGTAGTAGTAGTAAGAGTATAGTATACAGTAGTAAGACAGTATAGTAGTAAAGACAGTAGTAGTAGCAGTAGTATACAGAAATTTCATTATTTAAAAATATTTTTTTTTTAATTATTGGGTTTTTAAAGGGGGAACTTTTAAGACGTTCTTGATGTTATTTTTTCCTTTCTTTATTTTTCGATTTTATTTTTCCATAACTCGAGAAGTCTCATCCATTTGGCTTCAAAAATTTTTTTAAAATGTTGGCACGGTCACTAAGACAAAAATTTTTGGACATTGGCTGTCAGTTTTTTCCGGGTTTTTTTTTATAACAGTGAAAAATTTAATTTTATGACAAAGAAAGTTTTTTTCAGATCGGCTTCAAACTTTCCCTGTGGGGGCTGTGAAATTTCACTCGCCGATTTTATTAAACAAAATTTCTCTCCAGTTTAAACCAAAAATGCCTCTTCTGACGGTTTCAAACCTTTAAATGGCGTTCTTAATTTGAAGTATTCTGGATTGTTTTGGTGCCCATTTTCCCCCTTTTCAAAATTTTAAAAACTGGGTTTTCCTTTTATAATTTTAAAAAAAAAATAGGCTTTTAATCAAAATTTCAAGAATTTTAAAAAGAATATAAAAAAAAAATATAAATTTTTTTTCAAGACTTTTTTTTTAAATTTTAAAGAGGCTAATTTTCCAATTTTTGAAACATGTCTCGGCATCTTTTCCGTTTAGTTTTTCCAAATTTTCGTTTTTCAATTCAGGGAAACCTTTTCCGATAGGGTTCAAACTTTCAAAACTATGCACAGAAAACAGGCAGCTTCACAGGCTGTGGACGACCATACAAAAATAATTACAGAGGCAGTTCCCCGACTCCGTGCTGGGGGTAACTAGAGAAGACCTTGTTCGAATTTTTGTTTTTCAGCACCTTTTCTCTCAGGTGGACTCCAGCGACTAACACACATTTTCCTCTTATTGCTAGGTGAACAGGGGCAGCAGGTGTAACGTGACTAACATCTAACCTATTTACTGCAGGTGAACAGGGGGACAGGGATGAGGAAACACGACCAACGTTTTTTACCAGGCCGGGATTGAACCACGGCACTGTGCCAGGCGAAAAATTGCCCAAAAAAATACCCCGGAGGTGAGTAAAACGGGTAACCACAAAAACAGATATAACAAATAAATGCTTGGGAGTTTAAAAAGAAGGGGAATGAAGAACTAGTCTGGCTGGTACGACACTGGGTGTGTGTTTTGTTGGGAGCCTTTTTATCATTAAAACTCCCCGCGACGCTCCAAAAATTTTAAAAAGAATTACCTGCTTAGAAAATGGCTGTGTTGTTAGTAGTGTCTGTAGGAATCGTTTTAACATTTAATCCAGCAATGGGATAGTAATAATTTATTATTTAAACGGGTTTATACCAGAAAAAGGGGGGAAAATATTTGACTCTAGTGAGGGTTTTTTGATAAGGAACTTGGCTTTCCCCCCCTTTTTGGATCGAGCTTATGCTTCCTTTCGACGGACCTTATGATACCTGGGCTTTAGCGCTTGTCTCTCTTTAAAATACAATAATTTTAGGGAAAAGCAGTCAAAGGGTTTTGACGCATCCATAAAGGGATAATCTTTTCATTGAAAACTGGTAGGCTCAAAATTCATCTTTTTAGTCGGTTTCAAACTTTCAGGGCTGATAAAGTTTTCTCAAAAATTTTGCCAAGATATTTGTTAATAAAAGTTATCATGTGCCAGTTTTATTAATCAAATTCGTCTGTGTAAAATAATTAGAAGATAAATCTTCAGGGTACAAATAAGTTAATGTTTGACTTTATTAGGTTATCATAGGATAAATAAGCATAATGTACTTTTATGTGCCTATAACGTCTATGTGCCCTCAAAACTACTGAAAACATTTTTCGTTTGATATGTAAACGAAATTTAAATAAAATTTACTTACCTAATAACTTATTTATCTACTTCAAAGCGAGTTAATCCTACTTAGTGAAAAGTTTGGATCGATATTACCTTGTGTAGGTCCCAATTTGCTCCTATTTTGGAAGAAACTGGGGAAAATTGAAATATTGCCTTTCACGTTGAAATTTTTTGAGTGTCGCACCATGTTAACTTAACCTTTCAACGCTGAAAACTAGATAACGTAACTTCTGAGTACTTGTTAACTTAACGAAAGTGAATCTTTGTTCTCTCTGCGATCACAAGAGAATGAAGAGAATGTCTTTTTAAGTTTACATTCCAAGCTGGAGTTTCTTAATAGTTACATGGGCTCTTAACTATTTTAATCTGAGTGCAAACTTAATGTGGGTGAATGCTGTCTCTCAGATCACAAGTGAAGAGAATATCTCTTAAGTTCATCTTTAAAGTGTCGAGTTTCTGAGTGGTTAGGCTGTGAATATTCTAATTTGCCAATTACATGGAAGAAATTGGGATGTAGGTTTCCATACGATGACCTGTGATCACACACCACTTACCAACACTGTCTGAATTACACATGCAACTCTTGTCAACACCAGTGTAGCGCAGGTGAATACACTTGTTGCATTAGTAAACACATGTTAAAACTGAAGAACACAGCTGTAACACTAATGAATATACGTAACACTGGCGCTATTGTTTTTAATGAATATACGTAAGACTGGCGCAAGTGTTTTTAATGAATATACGTAACACTGGGGCAGTGTTTTTAAAGAAAATACGTAACAATGGGGCCCGGGTTTTAAAAGAATATACGTA
>NC_069424.1:42026879-42048539 GCF_026875155.1 Cherax quadricarinatus
ACAGTGAAATATATTTTTTTCGTTAGGTTCAGAATGATTTTGGCGAAATTATTGCATACACAAATTTTCACTTGTCCTATATGACAAGATGAACGTTGCTATTTAAGCCAAGATCGCAAGTTCTGCCTATTCGGCACGACACACACACATACATTATATATAATATATATATAATATATAAATATATATATATATATATATATATATATATATATATATATATATATATATATATATATATATATATATATATATATATATTAGTGAGGGTGCAAGAAGAGGTGTAGATAACATGTGTTGTCAGGTCACGATGCATGCTAAGTAATATATAAATCTAATTTAGCGACAACTTTAAAAGGTACTCTGGTTCTTCGCTGTGGTGTGTCTCGTGTGCATGAGGGCAGATTTTATGTCTTTTCTCACGTCTTTGTTTAGCTTAGAAATTACTAGCTTAGCTCTCGACTTACCCGTGTAGGTGCGACATACATCTCTGTTCGCTGATACGTGTCGTCTGATACCTGGTGTTGTCGTCCACAGTTGCTGCGGGAAAAAGTATAAATTAATAGGTATTTTCACAGACTTCTTCTTTACAGAGCGAAAATTAATTATGTACGATCAGAGTCACTAATGACAAGGTTCTCAGATCAATAGCCAATTTAAAACCAAACAAATCCCTGAGCCCCCTTATGAACTGTTCACAAGAGTTTTAAAGGTATGTAAGGATGAATTTGGCAGAATCTGGTATAAGTGGAAAATGGCAGATGGGATACTTATCTAAACAGCAGGTTGTTAGCTAGGAATTATAGACCAATTAGACAAGCCTCCATTGTGGGAAAATTGATGGAATCAATACCTGCCGAGGCTATTCGAAGCCACGTTAAAATAAATCAAGGTAATAAATATGATTGTGTGTATATGGATTTCAGCAAGGGGATGTAAATAATTATTTTCTTACTTTTAATTAACATATCGGCCGTTTCCCACCGAGGCAGCGTGACCCGAAAAATTAAAAACATTTTTATCACTTACTCTATTAATTTCTTTCCAGAAGAGTGCTGACTATAGTTAAAAAACTGCAGTTCCTGGGCTTTTTCAGAGCGTAGGCACTGTACTTCCCACCTCCAGGACTCAAGTGCGACTTAACTGGTTTCCCTGAATCCCTTCATAAATGTTACTTTGATACACTCCAACAGCACGCCAAGTCATAAAACCATTTGCCTCCACTCGCACACACCTGCCTCTAATACAACACCACCTTTACCCCCTCCCTCCAACCCCTCCTAGGACGACCCTTCCCCGCCTTCCTCCCACTACAGATTTTTCCACTCTCCAAGTTATTCTATTTTGTTCAAGCCTTTATAAATGCCTGAACGATCTCAACAAGTCCTTCTCAGCCCTCTGGATGTAAATAACTTGGGATAAATATCTAGCCTAAGACAGAACTCGCAGTAATAGGTTCAAATTCGAAAAATTAAGATTTAGGAAAGATATAATCATTTATTTTCTGGTAATAGAGTTGTGGATGAGTGGAACAAACTCCCGAGTAGCGAAAATGAAGCTAAAACCTTGTGCAGCTTTAAAAATGCGTTAGACAAGTACATGAGTGTGTGTGTGTGTGTGTGTGTGGGGGGGGGGTGAGTTGGACCTGCCTAGCCTAGACCAGAAGACCTGCAGCAGCGCTGTGGCAAAAAACTGGTGGTTTACCTGGGGTGTCCGGGGGTCAACGCCCCCGCGTGGGGATGTTTTGTACTGGGTCAAAGAGCACAATAACTTAGAGAAAGGAATCAAAGAGTGATTGTCAACAAAGAGATGTCAGAATGGAGAAGAATAACAAACGAGGTTACGCAAGGATCGACATTAGAACAAGTACTGTTTCTGGTCTGGGTGAATAACATTACATAGGATTGAATCCGATGTATCCCGTTCTCTGATCATTCAAAACTAACGTGGAGGATAAAGAGAGATGCCGGGAAAACCTACAAATGGGTTTACACAATCTGCAAGACTGATCATATAAGAGGCTGCTTGAACTGAATCCTAGAAAATCCAAGATTACGATGATTGGAAAAAGAGGGAAGAAAACCGGTTATAAATTAGACTCCTGGGACAGAGGCATCTGACTTCACTCAAAGGCCATGTGGTAACTATAGAGCCTTTTATTTCACCAGAGACTCACATCAGACAAATAGCCTCAGCAATGCTCGTTTGGCACATCTAACAGTAACCTTCAGAAACCTCAGCAATGAGTTATTTTGGGAGCGGAGTATACAGCACCAGCATGGAACTCACACCAGAAAAAAAGCAAGAAAAAACTAAAGCTTGTAAAGTAAAAGGACATAAGTGCAACTAATGTGGCATTTTATTGAGGCAACGTTTCGCTCTCCAGGAGCTTTGTCAAGCCGTTACAATAAATGCTCCTGTAAAGCGAAACGTTGCCACAATAAAATGTCACATTACTTGCACTTGTGTCAGTTTACATATTGTCGGTAATTCTACCAACACAAACTGAGGCTTGTTTCAGAGCTGTGGGAAATGAGCTATAATTAGAGGCTTTAGGAACCGAATCTTGCGACACTGAAGGCTATTAGGACCAGACGAGACGTGATAATATCACAGAAGATGCTAAGATAAATTGATAGGGTAGACAGCCACAGGATGTTTGAGAAACGAGAAGCAGGTACTTGGAGCACAGATGGAAGTGAATGACACAGATGAAGCACAGAGATGTACGGATATTTTTCACCAGCCTCAGGAAGTCAGGCAGTAGAATAACCTCGATGAAGAAGTGGTGGAGGCATCCTCCACGCTCAGTTTTAGGAGTGGATGCAAGAGAATCCATGAGGCTAGGAGAGAATCGAGCAAGCGGCAAGTTGAAAGGTTGGGTTAGGAACTAAGATCTGAGTTCTGAAGCCAATTACAGTATAGTTGAGGATCTGTATGTCAGTACACTCACAGACAGACAGACACACACACACCCCCTAGAAAGGAATAAGCTTATCAACGACAACCAGCATTTGAGGACAGGAAATCCTGTGTCACAAACCTACTGGAGTTCTACGACAGGGTGACAGCAGAGAGAGAGGGGTGGGTAGACTGCATTTTCTTGGACTGTAAGAAGGCTACTGACACAGTTCTACACAAGAGATTAGTGCAAAAGCACTAATAACAGGCAGGTATAACAGGGAAGGCACTGCAATGGATCAGAGAATACCTGACGGGAAGACATCAGTGAGTCATGGTACGTGACGAGGTGTCAGAGTGGGCGCCCCTGACTAGCAGGGTTTCCCAGGGGTCTGTCCCAGAACCGGGGCTGTTTCTGGTATATGTGAACGATAAGACGGAAGGAATATACTCAGAAGTGTCCCTGTTGGCAGACGACGTGAAGTTAACGAGGAAATTTAATCGGAGGAGGACTAGGCAGAACTACAAAGGGATCTGGACAGGCTGCAGACCTGGTCCAGAAACTGGTTTCTGGAGTTCAACCCCATCAAGTGCAAAGTTATGAAGATTGGGGAAGGGCAAAGAAGACCACAGACTGAGTACAATCTAAGGGGCCAGAGACTACAAACCTCACTCAAGGAAAAGGATCTTGGGGTGAGTCTAATACCGAGCACATCTGAGACGCACATCAACTAAATAACTGCTGCAGGATATGGGCGCCTAGCAAACCTAAGAATAGCATTCCGACATCTCAATAAGGAATCGTTCAGGACCCTGTACACTGTCAGGCCCATATTGGAGTATGCAGCACCAGTCTGGAACCCACACCTATCCAAGCACGTAAGGAAATTAGAGGAAGTGGAAAGGTTTGCAACAAGACTAGTCCCAGAGCTAAGGGGTATGTCCTACGAGGAGACGTTAAGGGGAATCGACCTGACGACATGGAGGACAGGAGAGATAGGGAGGACATGATAACGATATATAAAATACAGAGGAATCAACAAGGTGGACAAAGACAGGATGTTATAGAGATGGGACGCAGCAAGAACAGGTCACAATTGGAAGCTGAAGACTCAGATAAGTCAGAGGGATGTTAGGAAGTATTTCTTCAGTCGCAGAGTTGCCAGGAAGTGGAATAGTCTGGAAAGTGATGTAGTGGAGGCAGGATCCATACATAGCCTTAAAAAGAGGTATGATACAGCTCGTAGAGCGGTAAGAGTGACCTAGTAGCGACAGTGAATTGGCGGGGCTAGGAGCTGTGACTCGACTCCTGCAACCACAACTAGGTGAGTACACACACATACACATACAAATAAGAGGGTGGGTATAAGATGCCGTGAATCGAACCCTGAAACCACAGTTAGGTGAATACACATAACCGCAAAGAAACTAGTCCTGGGCTTAAGGGGCATGTGCTATGAGAAGAGGTTAAGGGAAATCGACCAGACGACACTGGAGGACAGCAGAAAGAGGAAGCACATGATAACGATATATAAAATACTGAGAGGAATCGATAAGGTGGACAGAGACAAGATGTTCCAGAGATGGGATACAGCAACACGGGGACACAGTTGGACGTTGAAGACTCAGATGAGTCATAGGGATGTTAGGAAGTATTTCTTCAGTCACAGAGTTGTCAGGAAGAGAAACAGCCTGGAAAGGGAGGTGATGGAGGTAGGATCCATACATAGCTTTAAGAAAAGGCATGCTAAAACTCACGAAGCAGAGAGGAAGTGACTTAGTAGCGACCAGTGAAGAGGCGGAGCCATGAGCTATGGCTCGACATCTCAAACCACAATTAGATGAGTACATTTAGGTGATGAGTACACACACACACACACACACACACACACACACACACACACACACCACACACACACACACACACACACACACACACACACACACACACAACGCGCGCACACACACGCGCGCACACATACGCGCGCTCACATACGCGCGCACACATACGCGCGCACACACGCGCGCGCGCACACACGCACACACGCGCACACACACGCACGCACACACGCACGCACACACACACGCGCGCACACACACACACACACACACACACACACACACACACACACACACCACGCACACACGAACACAACACACGCACACACGAACACACACACGCACACACGCACGCACACACGCACGCACACACGCACGCACGCACACACACACACACACACACACACACGCGCGCACACGAGCGCACACGAGCGCACACGAGCGCACACACGCGCGCACACGCACGCACACAGTCACTGATAATTAAAACTTCAATTACTCTTCCAGATTTTCAATTACATTTACAATAACTTAATCACAAAAATATAAAAAATCACACTTACAAGTACTTGGCATTTCGTAATGAATCATTTTTTCAGTTGTTTCAGATTTTAACCATTGTTAAACATTGTTAAACATTGTTAACCATTGTTAACCATTGTTAACCATTGTTAACCATTGTTAAACATTGTTAAACATTGTTAAACATTGTTAACCATTGTTAAACATTGTTAAACATTGTTAAACATTGTTAAATACTGTAGGTGTTAAACACTATTTCAAGCAACGACAAGTACGTGAGTACAAATAGAAAGAGCATCTGTCTCGCACTCAGACGGAGGATCGAACCTCCACCACGTCTTGGGATGAATGACCCGCGTGGGTTTAGCGCTTAACATACGTCAAAATAAACATCGTTTGGCATAATCTACTTTAACATGTTAAATCTGAGACGCACTGTTTCATGAGATGCTTTAAACTAACAACACTTAGTAACTGAAGAAAATTGCATTGGAACCTCGGTGTTCGAACCTCGAACAAACCGGAGTCCGAACAGTTTTGTTCAGAAAAACTGACCCGGTCTTTGGACGTTTTTCTGGAGTGCGAACGCACCGGCTGGTTGAATATTCAGTTGTAAAAATCTTTACTTGAAAGCCCTGTTCAAAAGTGTTTTGAAGTGATCTCTGACACTGACCTGACTCTCTCACACTTTTGGAAGAGTCAGTTCAACATCGTCCAGTGTGTGAGGCTGATAATTAAGCCTGGGAAATGTTGTTTCGGATATCGAACTCCTCGCAGTTGGAACACCACCTTGGAACCATTAAGTTCAAGCACCGGGGTTCCACTGTAGTCGAATTGTTGAAAATGAAGTAAATTATTTGCACAAAGTCGCAAATGAGTTCTTGCACAAATTGTAAATCAATGAAAAAAATAATATTGGTTTTAATGGCGTGCGTAATATGTAATATTGGTTTTAATGGCGTGCGTAATATGTAATAATTCACATAAAGTGACTCAAGAAATCGTAATGACACGATTGCAAATAAACCATACCCCCGGCCGGGATTGAACCCGCGGTCATAGAGTCTCAAAACTCCAGCCCGTCGCGTTAGCCACTAACGCGACGGGCTGGAGTTTTGAGACTATGACCGCGGGTTCAATCCCGGCCGGGGGTATGGTTTATTCACATAAAGTGTTAAATCCCTGAGAGTCATTTAGTGCAAGACATAGTGAAGGCTTGAACCTCCGTCTGCTGAGCGCCAGACACCTTTCATGTTTGTACTCGCCTAGATCTTAATGCAGCACAACAATTTCTCTAAGTTACAAATTTTTTCCTCAAGATTTAGCTCATTACGAGGTTAGTTTAGGTTAGTTTTTTTCAGGAAACAGAACAAGTATTTCCTATTATTATTATAATCAAGGGGGAAGCGCTAAACCCGGAGGATTATACAGCGCCTGGGGGAGGGGGATGTGGAAGG
The DNA here is from genome assembly GCF_026875155.1 of Cherax quadricarinatus. Lineage (NCBI taxonomy): Eukaryota > Metazoa > Arthropoda > Malacostraca > Decapoda > Parastacidae > Cherax > Cherax quadricarinatus. The sequence goes on from NC_069424.1 coordinate 42,033,599, forward strand.
CATTCAGGCTTAATTCGGGGAACTGGAGCACAAATCCAATTCCCTAAATCAAGAGCCCCTCACCAACATCAAGGAACCTTCCTTGAGGGGAAGTATTTCCTAACGTTGGTTTTGGTCATACGATGACCCACGGCAGGAGCTTTTGGTCATACGATGACCCACAGCAGGAGCTTTTGGTCATACGATGGACCCACAGCGGGAGCTTTTGGTCATACGTGACCCACAGCAGGAGCTTTTGGTCATACATGACCCACAGCAGGAGCTTTTGGTCATACGATGACCCACAGCAGGAGCTTTGGTCATACGAGACCCACAGCAGGAGCTTTTTGGGTCATAGATGACCCACAGCAGAGCTTTTGGTCATACGATGACCCACAGCAGAAAGCTTTTGGTCATACGAGACCCACAGCAGGAGCTTTTGGTCATACGATGACCCACAGCAGGAGCTTTTGGTCATACGATGACCCACAGCAGGAGCTTTTGGTCATACGATACCCACAGCAGGAGTTTTTTGGTCATACATGACCCACCAGCAGGAGTTTTTTGGTCATACGATGACCCACAGCAGGAGCTTTTGGTATACGATGCCCCACAGCAGGAGCTTTGGTCATACGATGACCCACAGCAGAGCTTTTGGTAAATACGAGACCCACAGCAGGAGCTTTTGGTCATACGATGCCCCACAGCAGGAGCTTTTGGTCATACGATGACCACAGAAAGGGAGCTTTTGGTCATACGATGACCCACAGCAGGAGCTTTTGGTCATACGATGACCCACAGCAGGAGCTTTTGGTCATACGATGACCCACAGCAGGAGCTTTTGGTCATACGATGACCCACAGCAGGAGCTTTTGGTCATACGATGACCCACAGCAGGAGCTTTTGGTCATACGATGACCCACACAGGGCTTTTGGTCATACAATGACCCACAGCAGGGCTTTTGGTCATACGATGACCCACAGCGGGAGCTTTTGGTCATACATGACCCACAGCAGGAGCTTTTGGTCATACGATGACCCACAGCAGGAGCTTTTGGTCATACGATGACCCATAGCAGGAGCTTTTGGTCATCTGACAGAGGCTTTACGCTGGCTTACCGGTCCACCCTTTTAAAAATTAAGGGTTTTATAATTATAGGCATCATATTTCATGATGATTAGTCATGGAAGGTATTAGTGAATTTCTCATCTGAGATTCATCAGTTGAGGAAAGGCTGCAAACCCCTGGCTGCATCTTCCTGGTAGTAAACCAAATTCCCTGCTGCTTTAAAAAGCACTGACGGTGCTGAAGTTGCAGTGCAAGTTATCCTTGCAGTTGCTATTTTTTCAGAGGGAACATCATCGGAGGAAAAACTCTCCGATAGCCCCTAGTACCTACGTCATCATAATCACGGAGAGGGTGGGAGGGGGTCGAAACCATCGCAAGTGACTCCTAAGCTTACAGGCCATGTGCTAACTACTGAGCCAGCTGGCTTTAATAAGATTCGTCCAACTAGGTATATTCCTATACAAAATAGAAAGGTTAGCATGGGCCACCACTAAGTCAGATGGAGGCGAATCTCACGCTAGCGTGGCTATTAGGAACCCCACGAAATCGTAATAACACGATTGGAAATTCGTGATTTGTTTGCAAAATGTTTATTACGATTTCGTGGGTAAACGAGAATCACATCAAACGTGCATTTACGTACCCTCGTCGTGTATTTTCATTTTGCCCATTAGCTTATAATAGCGCCCCAGTTTTAATGTGATTTAAGCTGGTATTTAAGCTTGACAACAATCAATTTAAAATTTACTTTTAGTTAAATATTCACTTATTACAATTAGTTTAAAAAGTAATTAATTATATTCAGCTTCAGTTGCAATTAGTTGAAGCCTGACCGTCATTCATCGCCATTAAGTCACCACATAACCACCACATACTACACATACCACCACATACAACCATATACACCACATAAACAAAATATACTACCTCATACCACCATATACCACCACTTACCACCACAACCACCACATACAATCATATACTACCACTTACCACCACATTCTACCACATACCGCCACATACTAATACCACCACAGACCCCCAAATACCCACATTCCGTCACATATCACCACTTACCACCATATACCGCCACATACCACCAAATACCCATATTCCGCAATACTACCACATACCGCCAAAAACCACCACTTACCCACCACATACACCCCTACTGCCAGAAACCACCACGAAACACCAACCTCCACCCAAACCCACCACTACACACACTGGGTGGCTGTCCCATCCATTATGTGATGAAGTGATTGACTATTAAGTCAGTGAATGCACAACTCTTGCCAATCTCCCGTCCACAAACACCATATTTTCAGCCTCTGCCTCCAGGCTGAGGCCATGACGGATGCTACATCATTCGCTAAACCGCTGCCATTTCTCTCCTATCTGACGATGTGTCAACATTTACCGAAGAGCAGGCCGTATTGAACAAAATTTCACTCAAAGTTTACATGACTTGAGCGAGAAGGACGTGCTTCTTTAAGACACCTGCTGTCCCTGTTCACCTGTCAGTAAAATAGGTACCTGGGTGTTAGTCGACTGGTGTGGGTCCATCCTGGGGATAAAATTAACTTTTGTCCGAAATGCTCTGCTTAACCAGTGCTTTCTGTATAGTACGTCACTGATGTCAGCTATGGTCTGTATAAGTTGCATCATAAATTTTGTATAAATTATTATTTGTATTATTAATTATTATTATTATTATTGTCCAGACAAAAATTATCGAAACATTAATAGTTACAGAACCGTGGCCGGAAAGATTCACAAATTATCTGATTTTGGCAGATGAACCATATAACGACGTTTTGGTCTGCCCTGGGCGGTTATCACGTCACACCTTTGACTTGTTACAGCAGTTGTGATTTGATAAAGGCCCAGGAAGGACCGAAACGTCGTCAAAGGGGTTTTCTCCCTAAGTCCTGGCAATACGTGAAAATTACTGTTATATGATGGAGCTTAACCTTTCTAAAGCTCCCACACACCCCTGTAATAAGTGGGTATATTACCCATAATATCTAGCTAAAATACACAAATAGCCCCACACATATGAGGAAAAACTTCTATGTTTCGCTCCAACTCGGACCGAAAGGTAAAAGAGGCCGGAAAATATTTTTATATAATATATATATATATATATATATATATATAAATATATATAAAATATATATATATATATATATATTACACACACACACACACAAGAGGACAGGGACAGGACGAAGAGAGGAAGAAGAAGAAAGAACTACGTGGCTCCCTTTCCTTCGTGTGTTAGTGTGTCACTAATTAATGGTCCCAGTCGGACCGAAACGTCGTCATAAGTTTCTGTCCCCTATGTGCAGGTTACTGTGCATTGTTCCAGTCACGGTATTGTGACCTTTTATTCCTGCTAAGAAAATGGACACGTACAACTAACATTTTATTGTTGCAGCGTAGCGCTCTCCAAGTGACGGCCTGACTAAGCTCTTGGAGAGCGAAACGTTGCCACAATAAAATGTTGCATTAGTTGAAAATTTGTGTCTTTTATCTGACGTCTTACTAGTTTAAATTTTTTTCCTGAGAATCCCGTAGTAGTATTGTATTTCAAGGATAGAATTTTTCTAAGCTCAGCTCATACAACTTGTCCTTAGGCTGTCTGAAGCCTCGCTGGCAAACAGTTTTGTGCTAAGAGGGAATACGGGCGAAACATGCATTGCTTGTGTTGCAAAATGTTGTAAGATGAAAAATAATAAATGGCTATGATAACAGGATAATGAGTTTATTGTGGTAGGATTAAAGGGAAAGCGAAAAAGGCTTACAATCGAAAGAACACGAGCTCGATATCTCATATGCTGATAAAATGTAAGAAGGGAAATATAATACCGACAAGATAAAAATTAAGACACATGTGCAACATCTGGGTATCTTTATTGTAGACGTTTCGCCATCCAGTGGCTTTATCAATACAAATTCCAGGACATAACTTGAAGACAGTAGGACATGTACAGAAGATGAGGTAATCAGTCCCTCAACCTTGGAGTAGGTGCGAAAGCACCGTAGTCGTGGAGGTTTTGAAGCAGAAGAAATCTCAAAATCTCCACGACTACGTGCTCTTCGCACCTACTCCAAGGTTGAGGGACTGATTACCTCATCTTCGTACATAGTTCTACTGTCTTCAAGTTATGTCCGGAATTTGTATTGATAAAGCCACTGGTGGCGAAACGTCGCAATAAAGATACCCAGATGTTGCACATGTGTCTTAATTTCATGCTGAACATATAGAAATATTAATGTGCATTGATTGACAACTGAGCAGCATCATGAGGAAAGTTAGGGGGTTTTTGGGTTTGAGACGGACTTGCCTAGTATGGGCCAGTAGGTTACTGCAGTGTTCCTCCTTTATGTTAAGTGAAGGTTACCTAAGGTGAGGTAGGATTTGTAATGATCTTATTTGGGATGACATCTGTTTTCTTTTCAGACTAAACCTGAGTTAAAAAAAAATTACCATTCCCCGACTCGAAACTTGTTAGTTGTAAAGAGAAAAATAGAAAGTTAAATCTGAGCATTGTTCCATAATAAACAAAGACTGATACATCCGGCGGCAATGCTCTCTCAGCCGGATGCTTAAATTATCATGCTCTGAGGAGGGATGAAGTGCACACACTGTGAAGCCAGAGCAAAGATCCCCCTTGCTGGAGGTGGCGCTGTAAGGCGGAGCTGGGGGCGTGAGTAATGAGACTGGTGCATCTGTCCCGTGTGTGAAGCACCCACACCACCCTGGGGATAATTGTGTCTTGCGCCTGCACCTCCTCTCCTTCCCTTACCTCTGCAACCACCACCCTGAGGGTAATTTGTGTTTTGCTCCTGCACCTCCTCCTCTTCTTTGTACCTCTGCAACACACCACTCTGAGGATAACTGTCTTGCACTGAAACCTCCCCCCCCCCTCTTTGTGAAACGCAGCTCCCGCCGAAGTCCCACCCTAGGTCGACAGAGCACCAAAACGATGCCATATTGTCTACTCCCACAGACCGAGACTCATAGTGGACAAAAGTATGGGAAACAAACATAAGGGGAAATTACTAAAATTTAAAGAGAAAAGAAGGTAGTACTCATTCTCTCAGAAGTATGGTGCCACCATCTGCTCCGTTAACAGTGGAAATATGACGTAGCTGAAGTCATAGGTGAGTCACGGAACTTGGGTTAGAACAGGAAAAAACCAGCGAGAAATAAGTCAGGATAGCTATAACAAGGCAATGGTCCTGATAAGTACTGGCTCTTAGGGTAGCCTGGCCTGAAACTGAGCAGTAGGTACCTTATCGGGGACTCGACTCTCCAGTGAAAATTAAATTAACACAGTGTGCATTTTAAATACTGACAAATAACCTTAAAATACCTGGCTTAAAGAGGGAAGCAAAACATACCCAGATAAACAACTTACAATTTAATAAACAAACATTCACAACAAGAGAATCGGGAAATCATGGCACCAACAAAAAAAGAAATAAGCAATCTCAAAACATGAAAAAATTAGAACAAGCTTAACTAATATTAGAACTACACCCGCACACAGTTCTCAAGGAGCTCCCTTTCCTTAACATAAATGTCACGGGTTACCCCCCCTTTATTCATTTGCTTTGATACATTTTCTTTTCAGGGTGCTACTGAGATCTTCCGAATTCCAGTTACAAGCCTGATCTGATCCTCCGGGGCTAGAGTTTTCTGGGTCTCCAGTAACATATCCTTTCCTACTAATTCTTAGATATCTCTTTGGGGGGGGGGGGAAGGGTGCCTAGTTGCTGCTAAACCTGTAAGTATTTGCTTGTTTAGTCACGAAACACACAAAGATCTTACAAAAAAAATAGGGAGGGAAAATGATTAACAGACACTAGTACAAATCATTAAACAATATAAATTATATAACTCACTGATAAAAGATTATTATACACTAATAAAAAAAAATAAAATCAATCGCAATGACACGATTGCAAACAAAGCATATGACGGGTGGGGTGTTTAACCCGCGGTTAGAGAATCTCAAAACTCCAGAAACCCTCGCTTTTGCCACTGGACCAGCTAGCTCAATAAGATCGTCCAACTAGGTATATTTCTACACCATAGGAAGGTTAGCATAATCCACGCTAGCTGGGATTCGCTGTAAAAACTTGCATTTGTGGACATAGTAGTGTCCTATGCTAACCTGAACATTTTTAGTTTAAGTTATTATATATATATATATAAAATAAATATAATATATATATAATATATATTATATATTATTTTATATATATATATATATAATATATATATATATATATATATATATATATATAAATTTAGCAAAACACAGACGTGAAACATATGCTAGCATGGATATTGATGAAACATAGCAAAGATACAGACAAGCTAGTTGATTTCAGGTAGAAGGTAAATTACAGAAAAAAACATAGTTAAGCAAAGTAGAAAAGTTTAATAAAAAAATATTAACATAAAAGATAGGTTAAAAGATTTAAATGTTAGAAATAAAGAGTAAGAGTGTAGATCAAAGATAAAGAAAAGATTACCAGAGAGACAGTCTTATTTTACATCTCTGATAACTAACAGCAGAAATATAGTAAGATATTAAAAGGAAAACTGATTTATAAAGAGCAGGATAAAATAGGCTAGTATAAAACTGAACAAGGCTGCCATAGGGTAGTTACATGGGTCAAAAAAATCATTCACACCTTAAATTATCACTATTCTTACAATTGATTCTAATTATACAATATAAAGGTATCATTTATGCTAAAATAATAAGGAAAATTTTAAGGCATACAGAGTTAATAGCCCTTCCTAGCGTAGTATGATAGGGCCATAGGAAGCTATCTCAGACAGTGGCTATAGCAAAAAAAAAAATAAAAAATAAAAAAAACTACATTTTGTCAATGCTTAAGTTTCTCTACTTATGCCCACATTAACACAGAAAAATGAACTCAAATTGTTAGCAGCAGATTAATAGATTTGAACGTTGAAAAGGCTGCTTAAAATGATAAAAAGGGGTGAGTGTGGTTGCAAAAACTCCTTTTCGGTTCTTTGTTACGTCAGGGCTCGTCTTGACCTGTTATGGCTGTTTCGTAACAAGCGAAAAAGAATAAGTCTTTCTCTAAATTTAAATTACTTTGATTTCCAAATTTCTTAGGAAATAATGAATGTTTACCCCCTTCTCTTTGGTCTTTATTTTCTTAATGACCACATAATGTTTCCATTATTTCTTTAATAAATTAATCATTAAAACAAGTCACTCATTTAGTAAGTGAAAACTGTTAACATTTTTGGATGATAGTTAATCAGGGCACCGGTTAGTTTAAGTTAAATAATTACATTGGAAGTAGCCAATGTTACACTTTTTCTCCCACTCGGCAACACTTAGTCTAAGGATGTTATTTAACACTTAAGAAGAAAATTTCCACTCCGCTCTTTTTAACAAACTGAATAAGCTTTAATACAACTTTAAAACCACATAAAAAACACTCTTAGAGAAATCTCCAACTATTCTGTTTCCTTGTTAATTACAATTAAACATTAACGGACAGATCCATTCACTATTTTCAGGGTTTGTCAAATACAACTAATTTCTTCAACTACCTCTCATCCAAGAGACATCTGTTCAAGGGGCCCATCTAAAGTTCCTGGGTCCTCTCTAAATCCCCAAGCAGAGGCTAAATCCAAGCTTCAATATACGAGATACTTTCCCTACCAGAGGTGGGTAAGAACTGAGTCAAGTGAGGCTTCCTTGACAGCGGACTGATGGGCGAGGTTGGGGGACTCAAACTGCCTTTCCTGGTACTTGACCCTGGTTGTACCAGTGGTTTAGATGTACAAAATATTTCCTACATATTAACAGTTAATTATTTCGCAGCCGTTATGTTTAAAGCGGGGAATAATTCTTAACTAAAATGAAAATCAGATAAAATAACATTAATGAAAAAGCCAGAAAAAAGTACGCATTTTCTATCGCACCTGTTCGGGTTTATCAACCAGGGGTGTAGCACTCCTCCCGTACGACAGACCGGGCGCACCATAAATCGAATTACACATAAACCCTGTTCTATCATAATCTCCAAGCCCTATTTTATCAGACCCAAAGGGATTTTATTTGATTACAACCTTGAGAAAGATGGGACACTTTTTTCTTCCGTTCTTGAGTATTCCATTTTCAACCTCAGGGTTTTTTTAAACTTTCGGGAATCGATCGATACGGAGACGATGTAGTTACCTGACGCCTGCCTCAATAGAATCAAAGACTCTGAAGCCAATTTCCAGTGACATCGAGGGCCGTGTAGACTACTGGGAGGACCAAAAAAGCCGATGTTTTAAGCAGCGTCCGCATAAATGCCTCAACCTCAATATCTTAGTTCCACTCTTCTTACAGTCCTGTAATCGTTATCATTATCACACCACTGAAGGTGAAAAGTTGAAATATTAAATATAGGTTACTAATGTAGTAGAGACTAGTCTTAATTCCTAGAAGGCCTCAAAAATGGATATTGTTTTAATTTATCTTTGACCAGTCTTTAAAAACGGTACAATGCTTCATCAACGACATTATGTCGCCCTTTATTGAAGAATTCGTATGGAAAAAAGACTGGGAAACCTGAGTGCCCATCTCTGATTTCTAGCGTTTTGGATTTCATTGAATTAGCGAAAGTTAAAGGATTGTGATCAGAATGACTGATCTTATGAGAAGTGCCTAAATAAACATCAAAATGTTCAAAGGATATAACAAAGCTAAGGCTTCTATCTCCACTGTAGCATAAATTTTGGCGAGGTTTTAGTTTTTGTGGAGATGTAGCTACTGGATGGAGGATATCGGGGGACGATGATGGCTGTTAGCAGCGCCGCTTCGATAGCATAGCTACTGACGCCTATGTGCAAGTCTGGAGTTGAATAAAGTAAGCGATTCAACCTAAACCCAAGGCCAGATCACATTCCTTTTAAACCAGAGAAATTTACTTTTAGTTACTGGTGAGCACAAAAACTGGCATGCGACTTGACAGAAGTTAGGACAGAATCTTCTGTAGTAACCGGTCATACCCAAGAACCTCTGTACCCCCTTTCCTATCTTAATGTAGGGAAATTCTGAAAAAGGTTCTAACTTTTGCGTCAGGGAGCCATCGTAACTTTGGGCTATATTTGAAACCCAAATACTTTATCTTGGCCTGCCGAAATTTACATTTGGTCAGGTTGACTGAAAAAAATTTTAACTTTCCAACTTCTTAATAAGAGCTTCTAAACGGGATAAATGTTGTTTCCCGCTCATTCTGATAACCACCAAGTCATCTAAGTAGGCTTCTACTCCCTCTAAGACTCTAAGTCATAGGTTAGATTATTCAGTAGTCGTTGAAACGTAGTGGTAACCAGATAGTTGAATAAACCCTCACGTGAAGACAGGTACTTGATAGTAGCCTCTTAGCAAGTCCAGTCGGCTCACATACTTGGCTCCAGCGACTCTAGCTATTAGGTCATCTACTCGAGGCAAAGAGAATCCATCCGGAACATTTTTCGGAACTTAAACACAGGGAGAGGTCCAAGGACTTTTGCTTCATTCGATTAGCCCATGTGACAGTAGAAACTCCATTTCTTCCCTTAACGCCTTATGTTTCACTGGACTCAGGCAGTGAAGAGCTTGTTAAGTACAAGGACACAAGTGCAACTAATGTGACTTTTTTGTGGCAACGTTTCGCTCTCCAGGAGCTTTGTCAAACCGTTACTTAACATATTGTCGGTAATTCTACCAACATTAATACAATATGTAAGGAGCTTGTTTATTAGGCGAGACGCCTTGGACATCCACATCGTGGGTTCCGAGCGTACAACGTTTGGATATGTCGCCAAATATGTCGCCAAATATGTCGCCAAATAAGGTCGAATACTTCAATATTATATCCTTTACTTCTTCAGCCCTACAGCCTTATAGGTCCCTTAGAAAATCGTCCAGAGACCCCAGTACCTCTGAGTTTTTAAGACGAAGTTCTATTCCCTGAAACAGTCCGGCAAACCTACATCTTCTCGAGATTCGGGGAGCACAGCAGCAGTTGGAATTATTCCTCCATGATATTCCTTTAACTAATTTATATGACACACATGGTCTGACTTTCTTTCTCCTGACGTGCGTACCAGATAATTTACTTCGCTTAGCTTTCATGCTACCTCAAATTGACCTTAGTATCTTGGCTGCAAAGCGTGTCCAGGCACTAATTTTTGCGCTTAAACTTTATTTCCAACCCGGAATGAGAGGTTGACTGCCTGTTTATCGTAGCATTGTTTCATTTTAGCCTGAGCTTCTGGTAAGTTTGTCACGGCTAAGTCCTTGGTAAAGGACAGATGTTCCTGCATCAAAGAGATACTCGTAAAGACGGCATAACTTTTCCCATCCATACGTCTTTCAATACTGCAAGAGGCCCACTTACTCAATGACCGTATATTAAATGAAAAGGGCTACACCCCAGATTTTCCTGTTAACTTTCTCTTACAGCAAAGAGAAGAAAAGGAATCACAATATGAGCGCATCATTGTTTTCAAAGTCTGAAGGAACCTCTCGAGGGCTCCTTGGGACTGGGGTCTATAACTGGTTGCGAGCACAGATTTTATCCCGAGACGTGAAAAGGCATCCCGGAAGACCTTGGAGGTGAAATTGAGGTCTTGGTAGGATTGGTTTTCATGTGGTAACCCTACTGGCGAGAAGAATTTAACCAGCGCTCGAACTACGGCACGAACATTTATTCTTTTCATGGGTATGGCTTCTGGGTACCGGGTAGCGGTGTCCATTATTGTAAATAGGTACTGATTCCCTATAATTAGGCGGGAAAACGGCTCGCCGTTCGCGGCGATAGAAATGAGAGGATTATTATTATAATCAAGGGGAAGCGCTAAACCCGGAGGATTATACAGCGCCTGGGGGGGGATGTGGAAGGCATTCAGGCTTAATTCGGGGAACTGGAGCACAGATCTAATTCCCTAAATCAAGAGCCCCTCACCAACATCAAGGAACCTTCCTTGAGGGGAGAAATGAGAGGAGCCGGAGGGGGGGGGATCCACCCTGTTTCCCTCATTCTTGGCCAAAAGAATATTTCGGTAATTTTCCCCAAAGTCTTCCCCTTTTTCCCAAGTGTCCCCCCATAGGGCTATTGAGGACGACTCCCATGACCAGTTCACGGAAAGTAACGGGTAGGGCTAATATATTCCTTACCCTGGGTGAAGCTCTACCCTATATTTAAAAACAATCCCTAGACCTCTACCCGTTTTCCTTAACCACTAATTTCTTAAACCCCATCTGAGAAGGACTTCATGTTGCCCCCAGATCAAATCTTCTTGCTTAAAGTTTTTAATACACAAGGAATCTAGATTTGAAGTTAGTCTCGAAGGTTCCGAAGCCTTGGATTTCGGCCAGTGAGTCTCGCTAAACAATAGTTCCATACCCAACCCATCACTGTCTTCCTTTTTCTCAGCCGTAGAAGGAATTTGCTGGGACTTCGCCATGGTTCTCGCAATAACTTCAAGTGGAAATAAAGATGGTTCTTGCCTATAAGCTTCGACGGCGTAATTCTCACCTAAGGGGTTGTCTATCACTTACGGTTCTTTACTGATCCCTTCGTGGCCTAAGTCGCTACCTATCAGTAGGTCGACTGATTTGATGGGAAATCCTTAGTCAGATATACCAACAGTAGCGTATCCTTCATAATTACTTACTTTCAGGTACACTCTGTGGAGAGAAACTCTGGAGACGTATCCTCCATAAGCTTCTAGGAGTATATCTGTCTTTGTGCATGTCTGGTCATTTAATGGAAGTATAACTTCAGGGTATCTCGGTATGTTGTGATTTCTACCATTCGAGATTCGTCAATTCCTGCTTTTCTGCTGGAAAAATAAGGATCCAGTTCTTCCAGGATTTTCTTTTCTGATATTTTCACCGGTGCTTGTCATCTTGGAGAAAAAGCTTTCTGACCCACCCTGCCGCGATCCTTTCACAGATCTTCCTGATCTTGAGACATGGAAGACACCACTTGTATTGGTGCCCCTTCTAGATCCTTATTTCTCATATCATTTTCCTACCTATAGCAGTGGCTCCTTATGTGTCCTCTTCTATGGCGATAGGTACATGTTATTCTCTTCCATGCTTTATTTGCTTCTTGGTTTACGCTAGGTACAGATCTAACGTTGTTACTAGGCTTGGAAAAGGTGCATGAAGCGGCTACATCCAGAGGAAATTTTTACCGAACCCTTCTCTCGACGACGCCTGCCGTTCCCTCTGGCCTGTTTTCACTGTCTTTTCTCTGGGAGCTTTATCACAGATTAGTTGGCTGGAAATATCATAATGATCAGCCAGGGCGGCGGTTTCCATAACGTCCGATGTCTGTTGGTCGATAAGGAATTTTCGCAAATCTTCGGATATAGCATTATAAAAATCCTCTTGAAATATCAAGTGAAACAGACTGCTTGTGGTGTCGCAATTCGAGGCCCTCTGCCACCTTTCGAATGCAACTTTCTTCTGGCGTGCGAAGTCTACCCAAGACCGTCCTGGTAGTCTCTGTAACGTTCGGAAGGCTCGTTGGTAACTGATGGGGAGCAAATTATAGGTTTCCAAGATTACCTTGTTGATGATGTCGTTCTAAATGTACTTCTCGTAGGGCAAGGAGGCCGTACACTTTCGAGCTTTTCCGGTAAGATCTGCATGAAGTAGGGTAGCCCAGCATTTCTGGGGCCATTGCGTAGCCCGAGTCTGATTTTAAAAGGTGTCGAAGTACGTATCAAAATCGGGCACTAGAGACACAGCTCTATGTATACGAAGGATAGTGTTTTCGTAGATCCCCGACCTCCCGACTCCTTCTATTTGCTGCTGAAGCTTATAGCAGATAGTTTCCCTATTAAACTTTTCTTCGTTCAGTTTTCTTTGATCCTCTATTTGGGCCGTCTGCAGGGTAATGAGTCGTTCCATCCTCTCGAATTAGTCTCGGGCCCAGGGGGCAGTGAAGGAGTAGGGGGGGGGAGTCTCTTAGGCCCTTCTTTTGGTCGAGCGCCTCCGCCAGGTATTCCTAGAGTATCAGAGTTATGAATTAGGTGATTAGTTGTCACTGTTAAACACCCTTCAGCAGGGGAGGCCAAATTACCAGTTATTTTCTTCGATTCTGGACCCGCCTGACTACCAGAGGGTAAGGAAATTAGAATACTTCTAGGATCTGGCTCTCCTGCTTCAATCGATCTTTCTAGGTCTTCTAACAAAGACATGTGATCTAACTGAGACATCAGACTTTCCTCGTCTGAGTCCAGAGACTTAGAAGCCTCCGGTTGTATGGGGAATAAAATATTCCTTAGGACAGACAGGGTTTGTCTCAGCGGTGAAATAGCCTATTATACGTCACGCCCAACTGCTTAGCAATTTGCCAACACCCCTTAAGTTTCAATGTCTAATTTTGCCAAGGTTAACTCACCTGTCAACTGCTGTATTTGAGCCTCCATGGTGCAATAATTGATATCAGAGCAGCGCCAGCAATAATCCACCTTGACGGGCAGCTATTCCAACACCTTGGATCAGACTGGATCCCCGAAAGGCCCCCATTTGTTACGTCGGGGGCCCCTTTGTCTTGACCTGTTATGGCTGTTTCTGTAACAAGCGAAAAAGAATAAGTCTTTCTCTAAATAAATTTACTTTGATTTCCAATTTTTCTTAGGATTAATAAATTTTACACTTCTCTTTGGTCTTTTTTTCTTAATACTCACATAAGTTTCCATTATTTCTTTAATAAATTAATCATTAAAACAAGTCACTCATTTAGTATGTGAAAACTGTTAACATTCTTGGATGATAGTTAATCAGATTATTATTATTATTATAATCAAGGGGGAAGCGCTAAACCCGGAGGATTATACAGCGCCTGGAGGGGGATGTGGAAGGCATTCAGGCTTAATTCGGGGAACTGGAGCACAGATTCAATTCCCTAAATCAAGAGCCCCTCACCAACATCAAGGAACCTTCCTTGAGGGGATAGTTAATCAGAACACCGGCTAGTTTAAGTTAGATAATTACATTGGGAGCAACCAATGTTAACACTTTTTCTAGACTCAGCAACACTTAGTCTAGGGATGTTATTTCAAATCCGTTAGCACTTGAGAGCTTAATATGACACGAGAGTTTCCACTCCGCTCTTTTTAACATAAACTGAATTAGCTTTAATACAACTTTAAAACATATAAAAACACTCTTAGAGAAATCTCCAACTATTCTATTTCCTGGGTAATTACAATTAAACATTTAACGGACAGGTCTATTCACTGTTTTCAGGGCTTGTCAAATACAACTAATTTTTCAGATCGGTGTGTATACGTATGCGTGTACATGTATATGCAGTGTGCATACATGTAAGTAGAAGTAGCAACACTTACCTGTTGTCTTGAGTGTTTTTGAGGCAGAAAGAAAAAAACACCAGCAATCCTACCATCATGTAAAACAATTACAGGTTTCCGTTTTACACTCACTTGGCAGGACGGTAGTACCTCCCTGGGTGGCTGCTGTCTACCAACCTACTACCACAGGACGGTAGTACCTCCCTGGGTGGTTGTTGTCTACCAACCTACTACCACAGGACGGTAGTACCTCCCTGGGTGGTTGTTGTCTACCAACCTACTACCACAGAACGGTAGTAAACCCTTTCCCGGGGGTTGTTGTCTACCAACCTGCTACCACAGGGGGGTAGTACCTCCCGGGGGGTTGTTGTCTACCAACCTACTACCACAGGACGGTAAAAACCTCCCTGGGTGGTTGTCTACCACCTACTACCACAGGACGGTAGTACCTCTCTGGGTGGTTGCTGTCTACCAACCTACTACCACAGGACGGTAGTACCTCCCTGGGGTTGCTATCTACCAAC
>NC_069424.1:42049039-42119039 GCF_026875155.1 Cherax quadricarinatus
AAAGAAAAAAAATGAAAACACAGAATTGCAGAAACTACAAATAAATCACACGTTAGGTGAAAATGTGTTCTTTAGGCAAGCTGATCAAAGTGAAATATGGATGCTGAGAGTGGCAAGTGTAAAGTGATGCTGGTATAATACTTCCACTCTTCTGTAACTCTCTCGTGGCATTTGGAAAATTTACCCTCTTAACTTTTTTCCCAACTAACATGTTTTGATTAAACTGTTTAAGGAAAAGCAAGTTAACCTTTATTTTGGTATATATATATAATATATTATATATATATATATATATATATATATATATATATATATATATATATATATATATATATATATATATATATATATCTTTCCTCCGTAAGCCATGCGTGTCGCATGAGGCGACTAAAATGCCGGGAGCAATGGCTAGTAACCCCTTCTCCTGTATACATTTACAAAAAAAGAGAAGAAGAAAAACTTTATAAAATGGGTTGCTTAAATGTGCGTGGATGTAGTGCGGATGACAAGAAACAGATGATTGCTGATGTTATGAATGAAAAGAAGTTGGATGTCCTGGCTCTAAGCGAAACAAAGCTGAAGGGGGTAGGAGAGTTTCAGTGGGGGGAAATAAATGGATTAAATCTGGAGTATCTGAGAGAGTTTAGAGGCAAAGGAAGGGGTAGCAGTAATGTTAAATGATCAGTTATGGAAGGAGAAAAGAGAATATGAATGTGTAAATTCAAGAATTATGTGGATTAAAGTAAAGGTTGGATGCGAGAAGTGGGTCATAATAAGCGTGTATGCACCTGGAGAAGAGAGGAATGCAGAGGAGAGAGAGAGATTTTGGGAGATGTTAAGTGAATGTATAGGAGCCTTTGAACCAAGTGAGAGAGTAATTGTGGTAGGGGACCTGAATGCTAAAGTAGGAGAAACTTTTAGAGAGGGTGTGGTAGGTAAGTTTGGGGTGCCAGGTGTAAATGATAATGGGAGCCCTTTGATTGAACTTTGTGAAGAAAGGGGTTTAGTTATAGGTAATACATATTTTAAGAAAAAGAGGATAAATAAGTATACAAGATATGATGTAGGGCAAAATGACAGTAGTTTGTTGGATTATGTATTGGTAGATAAAAGACTGCTGAGTAGACTTCAGGATGTACATGTTTATAGAGGGGCCACAGATATATCAGATCACTTTCTAGTTGTAGCTACACTGAGAGTAAAAGGTAGATGGGATACAAGGAGAATAGAAGCATCAGGGAAGAGAGAGGTGAAGGTTTATAAACTAAAAGAGGAGGCAGTTAGGGTAAGATATAAAACAGCTATTGGAGGATAGATGGGCAAATGAGAGCATAGGCAATGGGGTCGAAGAGGTATGGGGTAGGATTAAAAATGTAGTGTTAGAGTGTTCAGCAGAAGTTTGTGGTTACAGGAAAGTGGGTGCAGGGGGAAGAGGAGCGATTGGTGGAATGATGATGTAAAGAGAGTAGTAAGGGAGAAAAAGTTAGCATATGAGAAGTTTTTACAAAGTAGAAGTGATGCAAGGAGGGAAGAGTATATGGAGAAAAAAGAGGGGGTTAAGAGAGTGGTGAAGCAATGTAAAAGAGAGCAAATGAGAGAGTGGGTGAGATGTTATCAACAAATTTTGTTGAAAATAAGAAAAAGTTTTGGAGTGAGATTAACAAGTTAAGAAAGCCTAGAGAACAAATGGATTTGTCAGTTAAAAATAGGAGAGGAGAGTTATTATATGGAGAGTTAGAGGTATTGGGAAGATGGAGGGAAATATTTTGAAGAATTGTTAAATGTTGATGAAGATAGGGAAGCTGTGTTTTTCGTGTATAGGGCAAGGAGGAATAACATCTTGTAGGAGTGGAGGAAGAGCCAGTTGTGAGTGTGGGGAAGTTCGTGAGGCAGTAGGCAAAATGAAAGGGGGTAAGGAAAGCCGGGATTGATGGGATAAAGATAGAAATGTTAAAAGCAGGTGGGGATATAGTTTTGGAGTGGTTGGTGCAATTATTTAATAAATGTATGGAAGAGGGTAAGGTACCTAGGGATTGGCAGAGAGCATGCATAGTTCCTTTGTATAAAGGCAAAGGGGATAAAAGAGAGTGCAAAAATTATAGGGGGATAAGTCTGTTGAGTATACCTGGTAAAGTGTATGGTAGAGTTATAATTGAAAGAATTAAGAGTAAGACGGAGAATAGGATAGCAGATGAACAAGGAGGCTTTAGGAAAGGTAGGGGGTGTGTGGACCAGGTGTTTACAGTGAAACATATAAGTGAACAGTATTTAGATAAGGCTAAAGAGGTCTTTGTGGCATTTATGGATTTGGAAAAGGCGTATGACAGGGTGGATAGGGGGGCAATGTGGCAGATGTTGCAAGTGTATGGTGTAGGAGGTAGGTTACTGAAAGCAGTGAAGAGTTTTTACGAGGATAGTGAGGCTCAAGTTAGAGTATGTAGGAAAGAGGGAAATTTTTTTCCCAGTAAAGTAGGCCTTAGAACAAGGATGTGTGATGTCACCGTGGTTGTTTAATATATTTATAGATGGGGTTGTAAGAGAAGTAAATGCAAAGGGTCTTGGCAAGAGGCGTGGAGTTAAAAGATAAAGAATCACACACAAAGTGGGAGTTGTCACAGCTGCTCTTTGCTGATGACACTGTGCTCTTGGAGATTTCTGAAGAGAAGTTGCGAGATTGGTGGATGAATTTGGTAGGGTGTGCAAAAGAAGAAAATTAAAGGTGAATACAGGAAAGAGTAAGGTTTATGAGGATAACAAAAAGATTAGGTGATGAAAGATTGAATATCAGATTGGAGGGAGAGAGTATGGAGGGGGTGAACGTATTCAGATATTTGGGGTGGAGTGTCAGCGGATGGGTCTAGAAAGATGAGGTGAATCATAGAATTGATGAGGGAAAAAGAGTGAGTGGTGCATTTAGGAGTCTGTGGAGACAAAGAACTTTGTCCTTGGAGGCAAAGGGGGGAAGTATGAGAGTATTTTTAACCAACGCTCTTATATGGGTGTGAAGCGTGGGTATGAGTTGCAGCGGGGGAGAAGGCTGGAGGCAGTGGAATGTCATGTCTGAGGGAAATTTGGGGTTGTGAATATAATGCAAGAATTCTTTTAGTTTGGAAGTTAGGAGGAGGTGCGGGATTACCAAAACTGTTGTCCAGAGGGTGAGGAAGGGTTGTTGGGTGGTTGGGAAACATGTAGAGAGAATGGAGCGAAACAGAATGACTTCAAGAGTGTATCAGTCTGTAGTGGAAGGAAGGCGGGGTAGGGGTCGGCCTAGGAAAGTTGGAGGGAGGGGGTAAAGGAGGTTTTGTGTGCGAGGGGCTTGGACTTCCAGGAGGCATGCATGACGTGGTTTGATAGGAGTGAATGGAGACAAAGGGTTTTTTAAATTACTTGACGTGCTGTTGGAGTGTGAGCAAAGTAACATTTATAAAGGGATTCAGGGAAACCGGCAGGCCGGACTTGAGTCCTGGAGATGGGAAGTACAGTGCCTGCACTCTGAAGGAGGGGTGTTAATGTTGCAGTTTAAAAACTGTAGTGTAAAGCACCCTTCTGGCAAGACAGTGATGGAGTGAATGATGGTGAAAGTTTTTCTTTTTCGGGCCACCCTGCCTTGGTGGGAATCGGCCAGTGTGATAATAAAAAAAAAAAAAAAAAAAAAATATTCTTTCAACAAACCGGCCGTATCCCACTGAGGCGGGGTGGCCCAAAAGGAAAGATGAAAGTTTCTCCTTTTACATTTAGTAATGTATACAGGAGAAGGGGTTACTAGCCCCTTGCTCCCGGCATTTTAGTCGCCTCTTACAACACGCATGGCTTACGGAGGAAGAATTCTGTTCCACTTCCCCATGGAGGTAAGAGGAAATAAACAAGAACTAGAAAGAAAATAGAAGAAAACCCAGATGGGTGTGTATATATATGTTTGTACATGTTTTGGGGTAGTGTGACCTAAGTATAAGTAGAGTGCAAGACTTTTACCTAAAATCTTGCATGTTTGAAAACAGAAAAAAGGACACCAGCAATTTCCCACCATCATGCAAAACAATTACAGGCTTCCGTTTTACACTCACTTGGCAGGGACGGTAATACCTCCCTGGGCGGTGTTGTCTAAAAACCCACTACCTAGGATATAAAATATATATATATATATAAATATATATATTTTATTATATATATGTATATATGTAATATATATATATATATATTTTATATATATAATTATATATTATATATATATATATATATATATAATTTTAATATTATTATATATATAATTATTATATAATATATTATATATATATATATATATAATATATATATATATATATAATTATATATTTATATATTATTTTATATATATATATTTTAAATTTTAAAATATATTATTTAATATATATATATTATATATATATATAATTTTATATATATATTATATATTATATTAATTAAAAATATATATATATATAATATATATTATATTTTAAAAATATATAAATTTTTATATATTTTTTTTTTTTTTTTTTTTTTTTTTTTTTTTTTTTTTTTTCAACAAGTCGGCCGTTTTTGTGTTGTGTGTGGTGTGTAATTTTAAATGAAATGTAATAAAATTTTCCTTTGGTAAAAAATAATATATAAAAGAGGGGGGTGGGGGGGGGAGTGGTATATAATATTATATATATATATATATATATATATAATATAAATTTAATTTTCCCAACAAGTCCCCCGTCTCCCCCCGGACTGTGCTGGGGATCCTCATCCTCAAGAAAAAAAATAACTTTTTCAAAAAAAAACTCAGGTTTCCCCGGAGTTTTTGAATATTTTCTTCTGCCACTCCCATATTCTATATTTTATGTGGACTATTTTTAAAGACAAAATACATTGACAAAATTAAAATGGGAATGAACAACAAATATCCGACTTCCTCTTCGAATACTTCGCCCCAATTTTCCGGCTGTAGGCCAAGCTTGCCCAGGTGCTGCGGGCATTGCCCCCTTTGGATCGCAACACTGGTCTCTATAAAAAGGAAGCGGGCCCCCGTGACCCTTAGTTTCTGGGGACTAACTTTTTCACCCAAACTCTTTAGGATTTTTAGACACACTTTTTCCCATGCCCATGGATTTTTGACCTACGGGGAAAAAAATTATAGAAAGGGGAGGCCCTTATATTTAGAATCTTCTAGACCTCCCGTAGTGGCGGCCCCACCCCTTCAGCTTCAAGTAGGGGGTTTGGTATCCGCCAAGGGGGCAGCACAGGTTTAGTCCCAGCAATCTGCTTACCATCCTTCCGGGGCGCTTAGGGGACTCCATCAGGCGCTTTGATTTCCCATAAACCTCTGTACGGGAGTTTTTTTTATATATAATATATATGCTTTCCGTAGGCGAGGGGGGAAATTATTCCCTTAACAAAAATTTGTGTGATGTCACCATGGTTGCTCATATATTTATTGATGGAGCTGTAAAAAGTAAGGCTGGGTTGGTAAGAGGTAGGGGTTAAAAAAAAAAATTAACAAAAAGTGGGAGTTTTCCAGTTCTCTTTGCTGATGAACTGTGTTTGGGGATTTGAAGAAATTGAAAGGGGTTGGGTTTATGGTTTGGTTTAGGGTAGTAAAAGAAGGAATTAAAAAGGGGAAGGGGGAAAGAGTAAGGTGATGAGGAAAAAAAAAAAATGGTAAGGGAAAGATTGCTATCGATTGGGGGGGAGGGAGTAGGAGGGGTAAAATGTTTTAGTATTTGTGAGTGGACTTTAGCTTGGGTTTTTAAAAAGATGAGGTGAATATAAAATTACGGGGGGAAAAAAGTTGGGTGGGCATGGGGGAGTCTGGGAGATTAAAAAACTTTATCCATGAAAGCAAAGAGGGGAATGTTTTGGAGCAAATTAACAACGCTTTGTATGGATGTGAGGCATGGGTGAGTTTTTTGCGGACGGAAAAGGGTTTGGGGGCAGTGGAGACTAATAGGGGGAAAGTGTGGGTGAATAAATGCGGATCCGTATTTGGGAGTTTTAGAAGGTGGGGGGATTACCAATCTTTTATCCAGAGGCGAGGAGGGGTTTTTGAGAGGTTTGGATATAGGGAAAGGGGATGGAACGAATAAAATGACTTCGAGAGTGCTTAATTGTATGGGGGGGAAGGTGGGGTTGGGGGTGGGCCCTGGGGAAAGGTTGGGGGGAGGGGTAAAGGGGTTTTGTGTTGGGGAGGGGCTTGGCCTCCACAAGCATGCTGACGTGTTGGAAACAAATGGAGACAAATATTTTAAAGGGATTTGACTTTTCTTTTGGGTGTAAGAAAGGGTAATAATTTTTAAAGGGGATTGGGAAACCCCAAAAGGGCCCGGACTTGATTCCGGGAGAGGGGGAAGTATAGTTCTACACTTGAAGCAAGGGTTTAATGTTGCAGTTTTAAAACTTTTTGTGTATGATGTGAATGATGACGGAAGTTTTTTTTTTTCGGGCCCCCTTGCCTTGGTGGGGAAATGACCCATGTGTTAAAAATATATATTATTAATATAATATATTTATATATTTTATATATATTATTTTTATATATATAATATATTAAATATATATTTTTATGAAAATAACATTTTGATCATTGGGCAACAAGGAAATAGTTTTGACTTTTTTTATGGGGAAATAAAAAATGTTTTTTATGTAAATGAATTTTTTTTTTCAGATATGAAGCGAAAAAGGTATTAAAAAATTGCCAGTTTTTCTTTGATCTGTAATGGTTATCTGCCCTAATAATAATTAAAGGGGCTTGATGTAGTCGTATTTTTGGATACAAATCGGCTTCTTTAAATTACATAATTGTGTGTTTTAAGTTGCTTCTGGTGGGTGATGGGCCCCCTTGAATTTCTTACCCTACAATGGGTGAGGCTTGAACCCCGGTCAAGAGTCGTAAAACCCAGACCGACTTGTCACTCCCATTTCATAGCCATTGAATTTTCCTTAATCTCTTTTTTCTTTCACTTTTATTGCTTTGCTAATAGTTACGTCTTGTGTTACACAGGTCTTAGGGGGAAAAACCGTCACGGTCAAACCCAAAAGTGGAGTCGAAGGAGACCACCTAACAAGTGGATGGAAATTTTTTCCAAACAATCTGGGGAAAATTTTGTTTTTTTGCCTTAAAGGTAATTCAGTAACCAAATTAAAATGCTTCAAAACTCAATACATTTTTTTTACGTTAAAAACGAATTTATAGCCAAAAATTTTATTTTTTTATTGTACTTTATTTTAAATTGTTATGTGTCTAATGGTCATTTTTTTCTCGAGGATTTTAAAAAACCAAGAAACACAATTTGGGGTTTAATAAATTTTTTTAACAAACTTTTCTTGCCCTTACTTTTAATTGGCCAACAATAATATCAAAACTTGCATTCTAAGTAATACTATTTTCTTTAATTCACTTTCTCCATACACGAAATAAAAATGATCGCTGCCTTTTTTTACAAAAATTGTTAAAGGATTCTGATGTAATCTTTTTCCTGTTTTTAAACAATATGCAACGTTAGGTATCTTTATTTCGAAACTTTCGCCTACAAGTGGGTTTTCCCAACAACAGTAGTCTTACTAACAACTGTCGGTATTTTATACCATTTTAATGTTAATCTTTTTCCCGTCCAAATTTAATCCTATGATGCTCTTTTTTTTTTGGAATTTTTGTAATCAGTTTTCTCTTTTTTGAAGTCCCTTTTACCCTAGGGTATTTTTAAGGATATGACAACTGGTATAAAGACCAAAATTTTTAAAGGGTGGACCGGTTTAAACCCGGGGGAAAAGGGCCCGGGTTTTGACCAAAAAACTCCAAAGGCAGGTATCATCTGAATAAGACCCGCGTCAGGAAACATTTGTCCTGTTTCCTGCGAACCTTACCTAACCTAACCGTTGGGTTATCAACAAATCTTTAAGGTAATTTTGTCATAACTTTGGAGGTGACAACTCAGATGTGGTAAATAATCTTTACTTTTTTTAAAATTGGGAAACCACAATTAATTTAGAACTTCTTGGTTAATTTTACCCATCAGCCAAAAAAATTTACGATGACCTTTTTTTTCTTAAACCCCGATCTTTTAATCCTGGAAATTTTTCAGAGACATTTTTACCTTTTGGGAGCAGGGAATGTGAAGCACAAGCAGTGGGCTCGAAAATGTATTTTTCATAGACCTTTTTTTTCATATTTTTAGACTCTTTTTTTTGATGTTTTGTCTCGTTGAAAAAGCCCGATAAATCTTTAAAATTTTTTTAAACTTTTAAAAAAATTCTTTACTTTTTCAGAAATTCTGTCGATTTATCTGTGAAGACACATGATACCTATTTAGGCTGATCATTTTTTCAAATTGCTTTTCAACACATCTTAAGTACTAGCTCCAGCTTTCATTATAAATAGAAAAGCTTGTAAATATCTCGTTATTATATGATGACAGTGAGATATCACTACGGTTCAATTTTTAAAAGACTTTCGACTTCAGAGTCAAAATCTTTTTTCTTCTGGGAACGTTTTGGTTTGCAATACTAACGAAGTATAACCTCTTTCAGTTTTCAAGAACGGCTTCACACTTTTTAATGTTACGTGAGGAGCGACCTTCCCTGCAGTACCATGTAACTATTCATCGCTTTCTAATGATCCAACTGATCTTATATCTCTGTATATCTTTTCGTTTCTCAGTTGATAAATAATTGGGTAAGGTTTTTCTAAAATTTCATTCGTTGTGTAAAATCGATCGTGTAAGATCGATTTTAAATTTTGAAGTATATTTCTGTAAATTCTGTCTTTCTCGAAAAATTTACCAAGCCAGGTTTCAATCTGACTAAGATCTTACATTTTAAACAAAAAATCATAGCATTCTAAGCGAAGTTACCACTACGACGACCCACATGAATTAAATTTCGTATAGTCAATATAGATATAATCACAGGTCTTCCTCTCGTGAAAGAATCAAGAAGAGTCTTACTTTCTGTGGCTTGTAAAAAAGCGAATCATCTACAACCATTTACAGAAGCTTTTAGATAAAGTAATATATTTGGGCTTGACTATTTCTTCTTAAAAACTTAATTTATTTTAAGTCTAAGGTTCTATATGTGGTGCTTCTAACTATCTATAGTTAGATGTATGACGTATAATCTTTCTGAAGTTTACATGGTATTGCATTATAACCTCCCTTGTAAAATAAAACTTACCGCTGTTCACAAAAATCAGACATAATTATTCCACCGGGGAATCCGTAAAGATGAATTTCAATGGAAATGATCGCTTTGAAAGTCATACTGATATTATACAACACTTTGAATTGTATGAAGTCGGATGTTTAATACGTGGATACCGACGCAAGAAGGTTAAAGTCGAGAGTCAAGATAACTATGATACTAACGAATATTTAATCCGGGTAACTCCTCAAGAGAAAGGTTGTCAGGAACTAAGATTAATTATTAACCTGAAGAGAACAGAGGGACAGGTGGAACGGAGGTTTTGTGTGACACAAGGAATTACTGGTTGGAGATATGATAAGGAGTATATCCTCCAGGGAGGACCTGTCAGGCGCTGTGATTAATGGGTTTATGGGCTATAAAGTCAGGTTAAGAGTTTCCCTGAGGTCCTCACCTCGTTTTCAAAACACTGGGATAAAATTGCTTTTGTTTTAATACACATCCACTGGATTAATATTCTATTTCATAGATATAAATGCCCTTGCTGAAAGGAGGACTATAATTACTTGTAAACTCAGTGCTTGAGAGATGAGAAAACCGGTAAACAGTCCAGAGCCACTACCGGAATCCACAATGGCGTGTTTTCTTTATGACTTCCTTAATATTTATTAGAGTGGATATCTAAATGAGTAATTATTGTGGGGGAAAGTGGGTGTGGGTGGGTGTGAGTTGGACCTGACTAGCTTGTGCTGCTGGGTCTGGCGTCGTGCTCCTTCCTTGAGTGGAGGTGACCAGACTGGGTGGGTCATTGGGCTAATCCGGGGGGGTCATTGTGTTAATCCGGTGGGGGGGGGACATGGCCCTGCTCCGCATGGGTCAGTAGGCCTGTGGCAGTGTTCCTTCTTTCTTATGTTATGTTCTTAAATGATAATAGAGACAATGACTGGTAATACACACATAACTCAAACATATGAAAGAGAGGCCACTTTGACGTTTCTGTCCGACTTGGACCATTTACAAAGTCACGCTAACAGACCATACCACGGGTGGGGCTTGAACCCGCGGTCAGTCTCTCAAAACTCCAGACCACCGTCGCGTTAGCCACTGTACCAGCTAGCTTCAATAAGATTCATCCAACTAGGTATATTTCTACACCATAGGAAGGTTAGCACAGGCACCACTGTGACCACAAATGCAAGTTTTTACAGACGAATCTCCCGCTAGCGTGGCCGTGACGAACTCGAGTTCGTTAAAACTTGCATTTGTGGTCACAGTGGTGCCTATGCTAACCTTCTTATGGTGTACAGATATACCTAGTTGGATGAATCTTATTGAAGCTAGCTGGTCCAGTGGCTAACGCGACGGTCTGGAGTTTTGAGACTCTCTGACCGCGGGTTCAAACCCCACCCGTGGTATGGTTTATTTGCAATCGTGTCATTACGATTTCATGAGTCATACTAACAGAAAAGAGTGAGGGAGTCAGTATACATAGGCGAGGGGGGTCAGGGACGGGACCAAGGGGGGAAGAAAAAGAATTAGTTGTAGTGGTAAGGGGGTATGGAAGTATTGTAGAACTTATTTTTGTGGTGTAGGGTAGTTCTTCCCCTGTTTTCCCGGTTTTTTGCGTTTTTTCCAGTATTTGCGTATTTTCAGTCTTTTGCTATTTTTCCCTCTTTGGTATTTTTCCAGTTTTTGCTTTTTATTCCAGAATTTGCGTATTTTTCCCAGTCATTTGCGTTTTTTTCCATCATTTGCGTATTATTCCGTCATTTCGTTTTTTTCCATTTTTTTGCATATTTTTCCAGTCACAGTATTGTGCCTTTTTTTTCTTCAAAAAACTAATGATGGCAATGATGGCGATAAATCGGAGGAAAGTCTTAGCAAGAGTATCTTTATTGAGATTTAAGAATACAAAATATGTAAGATAAAACCCAAGTGTGCAAGTGTTTGAAAAATATAAAATTAAAAAAAGGTTTGAGCACATGTATTTGAAAATGAATATCCGAGTAAAAATAAATTTTTTTGGGGGACCAAAATGATACTTGTGTCAAATGGGGTAATAAAACGATACAAAATTTTTCTATGTGATCCCTTAATGAAATACGCATTGTTTTTCATGACTCTAAATAAAATGTGTCATTTTTTAAAAGGTCACGAAATGAATTATTTTTTGTGTCCCCAAATGCGGAGGGAATGAAAATGAAACATATGTTGAAAATGGGGGGATAAAAATGGAACTGAAGTGTTTGTTATCTTAGTAACTGTTGATTCCACATTTTTTTTTTTTTTTTAAAAGTTTAGAACCGGTCTGGGAAATTATGTTTACTTTTCCAAACCACTGGATTGGGTTTTTTCCTCAGCTACAGTCCTAACCCGGGGTTGGAGGGGATCTTACAGAAGTGGTGGGGCCCGGGTTTAAGATGGGGATTGTATTTCACAGACCTCGGATCAAATCACGTGCACGGGAAAGGAACAATTTCGTTTTTGATATGCAGAAAAATACCCCCATAGGGGGTGGGGTTATAAAAAGCTTATTCTTTGTGTAGCACTAAAAATTGGTTTAGTCTGGGCTCCAGATGAATCTGCCTAGAAAGGGCCATTAGGTCTGTTTTAGTTTTTCCTCTTTTCTTTTTTTCTTAAAATGTGCAACTCAAAAAACTATTTTCCACCTTGGGTTTACTAAGGCCATGTGCCCTTGGCAAAGAAAATACGTGGGGGGGATAGGCAAAGTCTAGCCATGAGGGAAAATGAAACAAAAATGCAGGCAACCTATTTCTCAAAGAAGGGCTGATTTTTTCTGAGTTTTTGCCTGGAGAACACAAAAAAATACAGCCTGACCCAATATTTTTACCTCCTAAATGGAGACAAATTTAATGAAGGCAACCAAGAATCTTACCCGCCTAAAAATCTAAATATGCTTTAATGTTTGGACGAAATCTTAAAATTGAAAAGCAACAGTTTAGGTAAAGTAGTTTTGAGCCGTTTGAATTTTTGCGTTTTGGGGGCTTTCCAGGAATGAAATTTTGGATTTTTTGATCTTATTGAAGAGGTTATTTTTGACTAGAAATAAGAACATAAGGAAGAAGGAAAAACTGTAACAGGCCCACTGCCCCTGCGGAGCAGGCCCATTTCCCCCCCCGGGAAATTGCTCAATGACCCCCCCAGTCTGGTCTCCCCCACCGGGAAGGAGCACGGACCAGACCCGCAGCACAATAGTCAGGTCCAATCCCCCCCCACACCACTAGTATTTATTAACCTTTTTTTAAAACTACACAGTTTTAGCCGTAAATGTCTGGGGGTTTTTTTTCCCTCAAACCACAACTCTATTACCAAACCCGTGCTTTCCTATTCCTTCCCCGAAAACTGAATTTTTCCAAAATTGAAACCCTTGCTGCGAGCCTGTCTTGGTGGAAAAATTTTAGCTCTATTTATACCCCTTTTTTATTCCCGTTTTCCATTTTACACCTCAATCATATCCCGCCTAATTTTCGCCCCTTTTGAGAGGTCAGATTTGGGCCCCGTCTATCCTCATAGGGAAAATTTTGTAATGGGTCATTTTGTCTCCTCCCCTTTTGCGTTTTCCAGCATTTATTTCCATTTGTAATAGGGGGACCAACTAGCGCAAATCTAAAAGAGGCCTAACCCAAAGGGTTTGAGTTGAAGAAAAACCCGAGGACTTCATTTTTTATACTTTAGATTGAAGCCAAAAATTTGTTAGCTTTATTGCGAACACTAATGCCTGTTGTTTGGGTTTTTAATTACTGCTAACCAGAATCCCAAATTCTTTTCGCAATCAGTAATATTAAGATTTCATTATTTAGCTTTATGTGGAATGGGTTTTTTTACCGTCCAACATTTAGAACTTTTCAAATTTAATATTAAACTGCATTTTGCCACTTTCCCCAAACATTCATCAGTCTTTTTAAATCTCCCGGGGTGCTCTAGTGTCCCCATTTTAATGTTTGGACGGTATTTTGGTTTTATCAGCAAAAATTTTCTATGGCTATTTTTCCCTCTTCTATGCGTTTATGTAAATTGTGAAACAAAAACGGGCCCCCAAAACTGACCCTAGGAACACTGCTTGTGACGTGCCCCCATTTTGATTTCTCCCCATTTATGCAAACTTTCTGCTGCCTATTTGTCAGCCATGCCTCTACCCAGGAAAAAATTTCTCCTCCTATTCCGTGTGTCTTAAGTTTCCTCAATAGCCTCTGGTGTGGAACTCTATCGAAAGCCTTACTGAAGTCCATATACACAATATCATATGCATTACCATGATCTACCTCCTCAAACAACTTAGTGAAAAAAGTTAGTAAATTCGTAAGACAGGAACGCCCCTTTGTAAAACCATGTTGAGATTCATTAGTCAGTCTGTGCCTATCAAGATGACTACGAATTGCTTCGGCAATTATTGATTCCATAAATTTTCCCACTATGGAGGTAAGGCTTATTGGTCTATAGTTCGAAGCTAAGGACCTGTCACCTGCCTTGTAAATAGGCATTACATTTGCCATTTTCCACTTATCAGGCAGTATGCCAGTTTGTAGTGATATGTTAAAAAGATTAGCCAAAGGTATGCTAAGTTCCTCTTTACATTCCTTTAACACCCTTGCAAACAGTTCATCAGGACCTGGGGATTTGTTAGGTTTTAGTTTCTCTATTTGTCTGAGGACCATGTCACTAGTTACCGCAATCGTACATAGTTTATCATCATCCTGTTCTACATAATCTGTTATTTCAGGAATATCGCTAGTATTTTCCTGGGTGAAAACTGAGAGGAAGTAGATACTGAGAATTTCACACATGTCCTTATCACTGTCAGTGATCTGACCAGAGTTACTTTTAAGTGGGCCAATCTTGTCCCTAATCTTACTTCTGTATACCTGAAAGAACCCTTTTGGGTTAGTCTTTGAATCCCTTGCGACCTTAGCCTCATAATCCCTTTTTGCTTTTCTTATTCCTTTTTTTATTTCTCTCTTTCAATGAAAAGTCTTCTAATATATTTTATAAAGTTTTTTTTATTTTTTATTTTTTTTTAATAGAAATTGACTTAGGATAAGTTAAATTACATTAGCGAATGACTATAACGCAGCCACATCAAGGATGGCAACTCAGTAACCATGGAAAAACACTCAACGTCAAACACGATATCTTCAGTGGGGTCGCTAATAAGTTGGTTGTTCACCCCATGAAAATGCATGGGTGGGGGGAAGGGGAGGGTAAACTCCAGTTACGTCACTACTGCATGACCAGTTACGTCACTACTGCATGACCAGTTACGTCACTACTGCATGACCAGTTACGTCAAGACTGCATGACAGTTATGTCACTACTGAATGACAGGTTACGTCTCTACGCTGACCAGTTACGTCATACTACATGGCCAGTTACGTCACTATGCATGACCCAGTTACGATCACTACTGCTTAACCCAGTGACGTCACTACTGCCATGACAGTTCGTCATAATGCATGACCAGTTACGTCACTACTAACATCGGGCCAGTTACGTCACTACTGCAATGACCTGTTACGTCACTACTGCTATGACCAGTTACGTCACTACTGCATTGACCAGTTACGTCTACCTGCCGTGACCAGTTACGTCACTACTGCATTGACCAGTTACGTCATACTGCATGACCAGTTACGTAACTAATACTTGACCTGATACGTCACTTACTACATGGACAGTTACGTCTCTACTACTAGGACCAGTTACGTCACTACTGCATGACAGTTACGTCAATACTGCAATACCTAGTTACGCGCACTCTACATGACAAGTTACGTCACTACTACATGACCAGTTTACGTCACTACTACATGACCAGTTACGTCACTACTACATGACCAGTTACGTCACTACTTATGACCAGTTTACGTCACTACTACATGACCAGTTTACGTCACTACTTCATGACCAGTTACGTCAATACTACATGACCAGTTACGTCATATGCTTGACCTGTTACGTTCATACTACATGGGGGGGACCAGATACGTCATACTACATGACCAGTTACGTCACTACTACATGAACCAGTATACGTCACTATTAAGGACCAGTACGTCACTACTACATGACCATGTTTCGTCACTATACATGACTGTTTACGTCACTACTACATGACAGTTACGTCACTACTACATGAACAGTTTCGTCACTATACTTGAACCAGTTACGTCATACTACATGCCAGTTACTTCAATACTTCATGTACCAGTTACGTCACTACTCAATGACCTGTTACGTCACGACTACATGACCAGTTTCGTCACTAATCTTCATGACCAGTTAAGTCCATCTACTAACCTATGACCAGTTACGTACTACTAATGACCAGTTACGTCACTACTACATGACCAGTTAGTCACTACTACATGACCAGTTACGTCACTACTACATGACACATTTACGTCAATACTTACATGAACCAGTTTCGTCACTACTACATGAACAGTTACGTCATATGAATGGGACCAAGTACGTCACTACTATTGACAGTTACGTCACTATACTACATGACCAGTTACGTCACTACTACATGACATGTTAAGTCACTACTACCATGACCAGTTCGTCACTGCTACATGCCAGTTATACGTCACTATTTCATGACCAGTTACGTCACTACTACAGACAGTTACAAATGTTTAACAATTAGGAACGTTTTTTAAGGACCATAAATGAACAGGAGAATACTTCTCCACTTTTTAATGAATAAAATTAAATAATGGTAGTAATATTGAGGAAACACAAACTTCAAAATACCACTTTGAGTTTCAGGCAACAGATCCTACATTTATTTCTCTTCAACAATGGAAAATTAAAAATAAAACTTGAAAAAGAAATATAATCATTGAATATCAGAGAAACACTAGTAGTTCGATTTGACCTTGAGTACAGGTAACATCTCTGTGATTGAATTGATCTTAGTTGACCTCTGAGTACAGGTAAACATCTCAGTGATCTGATCTTCATTTGAACCTTGAGTTCAGGTAACATCTCAGTGTGAATCTGATGTCTTTTGACCTTGCAGTACAGGTAAACACTCAGTGAATATGATTTACGTTTGACCTTGAGTACAGGTAACATTTCAGTGAATCTGATCTTACGTTTGACCTTGAGAAGGTAACATCTCAGTGAATCTGATCTTACATTTGACTTTGAGTACAGGTAACATCTCAGTGAAATTGATCTTACATTTGACCTTGAGTTACAGAGTAACATCTCAGTATGATCTGATTTACGTTTGACCTTGAGTACTGGTAACATATCAGTGAATCTGATCTTACATTTTTGACCTTGAGTACAGGTAAAATCTCAGTGATCTGATCTTACATTTGACCTTTTGAGTACAGGGGGTTGTACATTCGTGAATCTGTTTCTTACATTTGACCTTGAGTACAGGTAACATCTCAGTGATCTGTTCTTACATTTGACCTTGAGTATAGGTAAATCTCAGTGAATCTGATCTTACATTTGAATTGAGTAAAGGTAACATCTCAGGAAATCTGATCTTACATTTGACCTTGAGTACAGGTATACACCTCAGTGAATCCATCTACATTTGACCTTGAGTACAGGTAACATCTCAAGTGAAATAGATCTTACATTTGACCCTTGTGTACAGGTATCATCTCAGTGAATCGGATTTTTTTTTGTTGGGTGCCCAGAACTAACATAATCTAAATGGGTAACCAAGGTTTATAGGTTGAAGAACAACCTGGGGACTTTTTTATTTTTTCTTCTAGTATAAGCCAAAAAATTTCGTTGTTTTTATTGCGAACCCTTTGCACTGTTGTCTTGGTTTTGATTACTGCTAACCAGAACCCCTAAATTCTTTTCGCAATCAGAATATTAAGATCTACATTATTTGCTTATATTGGAATGGTTTTTTTTACCTCCCCCAACATTTAGAACTTGCATTTGTCAATATTAAACTGCACTCCCACTTCCGAATTTGCTCAGTTATTCAAATCATCCGGGATGCTCTAGTGTCCCATTATAATGATTTGGCGCCCTATTTTTGGTGTCATCAGCAAATTGCTTATGCGCATTTTTTCCCTTTATGTCGTTTATGTAAATTGTGAAAAACAAGGGCCCAACACTGACCCCCGAGAAACACCGCTTGTGCGTGCCCCCCCCTTTTGATTTTCCCCATTTATGCAAACTTTCTGTTGCCTATTTTTTCAGCCATGCCTTCCCCAAAAAAAAATTTCTCCTCCTATTCCGGTGTCTTAAGTTTCCTCAATAGCCCCTGGTGTGGGAAATTATCAAAAGCCTTACTGAAGTCCTATAACAAAAATAGCATTACCAAAGACTACCTCCTTCAAACAACCCCTTAGTGAAAAAAGTTAGAAAAATCGTAAGACGGAACGCCCCCCTTTGTTAAAAAACCAGTGGATTCATTTTTTCAGTCTGTGCCAAAGAGACACGAATTGCTTCGGCCCAATTTTTGATTCCAAAATTTTCCACTATGGAGGGAAGGCTTTTTTGGGTTTTAGTTCGAACTAGGACCCCTTTTACCTGCCCCTTTTAAAAAAGGCATTACATTTTTCCATTTTTCCACTTATCAGGCAGTTGCCTTTGTAGTGATTGTTAAAAAAAATTAGCCAAAAAAATGCTAAGTTCCTCTTTACTTCCTTTAACACCCTTGCAAACGTTCATCCCCGGGCCTGGGATTTGGGGTTGGTTTTAGTTTCTCTTTTGCTAGGCCTGTCACTGTTTTTCCGCCCAAAAGTACAAGGTTTTTTCTTTTCCTGTTTCAAATCTTTATTTCAGGAATATCGCTAGTAATTTTTTAAAAACCCCCTTCAAACTTTCCAAACCCGGGGTTTTTAATTTTTTTCTTTTTTTGGGTGTCCTTTTAAAGGTTTGGTTTTCCCCCGGGAAAAATCTTTTTTTGGGTGGGGGGAAAAAGGGGAAAGGGGGGAAAACTGTAAAATTTCACCCCATGCCTTTACGTCATAAACCTGACCAGGGTTATTTTAATTGGGGGCCAACCTTTTTAAATCCATTTCGTTAATGGCCCGGGTTAGGCAACCCCCTTGCTTACCTTACCTCAAACGTTTTTGCTTTTCCCTTACCCCCTTTTTATTTACTTCTTTTCGGGGAAAAGTTTTTTAAAATATAATAACCCAGTTTTTTTTTTTTTAAAAAATTTGCTTGGAAATTTAAAATTACTTAGGAATGCCCATTAACGGCCACAACAAAATGGCAACTCATAACCATAAAAACCTTTTAACTTTAAACCAACTACAGGGGCCAAAAATTGGGTTACCCCAAAAATGATGGGGGGGGGTTAGGGTAAACTCCATTTTACGCCACTACTCATGACCGGGTTACGTAAATACTCTTGACCATTACGTCATTTCTCATGACCATTTTACTTCACTACGCATGACCATTTAAATTCAAAAATCATGCCCCAGTTACTTTTTAAAACTAAGAAGTTTTTAAACCAAAACTAACAGGGGGAGTACTTTCAAAACCCATTAAATAAAAATAAATAAAGTTATAATATTGAAAAACCAAAACGCAAAATCACCATTTATTACCCCAACCAGAATCCCCCTTTTTAATTTACTTAAAAACCCAAGGGAAAATTTAAAAAAAAAGAAAAGTTTTGAAAAGAAAAGATAAAACATTGCCAATACCCCCAAAACATAAGTTGCCATTTTGACCGATACGTCACCTATAACGGGACCCATTTGTATTTATTCAGGCCCTTTCCTTGTGTTCTAATCTTTTTGGCCCGATAAATGAAACCAGGGAATTTATTTTACTTTTAATTAAAAAATAAAAAGGTGTAATATTGGGGAAAAACCAAATCTTCCCATTTGATTAACCCCAAGAAATCCAAAATATTTTTCTTAAAAATTTTAAAAAAAAAAACTTGAAAAAAAAAGGGAAAAACATAAAATTCAAAAAAACCTGGTTCCCCTTTTTGATTTTTGGAGTACAGGAACTTCTCAGTAAATCTAAAATCTTACATTTGAACCTTAAAGAAACAGGTAACATCTCGGGGAAATCTGATCTTACTTTGCCCTTGGGTCCCAGTAAACATTCAGTGAATCGGGATCTTACTTTTCCTTGGGGTACAGGTAACATCCTCGTTGGAATCGGATTTTACATTTGACCCTTGAGTACGGGGTAAACATCTCAGGAAATTGATCTTAATTTGACCTTTGGGTACGGGGTTAACATCCCCAGTGAATCTGATCTTACAATTTAAACCTTTGGGAGTACGGGGAAGGGTTAAATCCAGTAAAATCTGATTTTCTTTGGGCCCTTTTGAGTACAGGTAAAAAATTCATTTTTTTCTGATTTTTTAAAATTTACCCTTTAGTATAGGGTAACATCTCGGGAATTGATTTTAAATTTTGACCTTGATTTCGGGGTAACAATTCAGGGGAATCGGGATCCCTTTTCCCTTGGGGTTATTTCCCGTTAAAAAATTTTGATTGTTCCCGGGTAAACCTTTTAATCTTTTCTTTGGTTGAAAGAAACTTGGTAATCTTTTTACTTTTTCCCCTTTAGAAAGGGAACCTCAGTGTTCGCAAAATTGCCCTTTGGGAATAACTTTTCTCATAAATTTCTGATTTTTACATTTTAAACCGATCCGGTAACATTTTTGGAAAATTTCTGATCTTAATTTGCCTTGAGAAAGGGGTAAAAACTCAAGTGAATCTGATCTTCATTTGCCCTTTTGAGTCGGGGGTAAAAACTCAGTAAATTTTGATCTTACATTTTGGGGCCCTTTGAGTGCGGGAAACATCTCAGTGAATTTTGATCTTACAATTTGACCTTGGTAACGGGAACATCTCGGGGAATCTATCTTACATTTTGATTCCCTTTAGTAACTGTTTAACTTCCTAGTGGGGAAATCAAAAAATTTCTTACATTTGACCTTTGAGTACAGGAAAACATCTCAGTAAATTTTAAATTTCCTTGACCTTGAGTCCAGGAACATTCAATAAAATCGGATCAAACCCATTTTGACCTTGGGGTCAGGTAAAAACTCAGTAAATTGATCTTACATTTGACCTTGAAAAGGGAACCTCTCGGGTGGATCAAAATTTACATTTGCCCCTTTGAGTCAGTAACTTCTAAAGTGAATCTGAATTTTAAACCATTTAAACCTTTGCATGAAAACATCGAAATCATAAATTCCGATCTTACTTTTTGACCTTTTTTTAAGGTAAACATCTCAGTGAATCGATTTTTAATTTAAACCTTGGAAAGGGTAACATCCCCGGTAAATTGATTTTAAACATTTAAACCCCTTGATTTACGGGAACCCTTCTCAGTGAATCTGATCTTCTTTTGGGAACCTTGAGTACAGGAAAACATCTCAGTTTGAATCGGGTTTCCTTTTACATTTGCCCCTTGAGTACAGGTAACATCCCCTTAAATTTCGATTTTAAATTTTTCCTTGATAAAAGGTAAACTCGTGAATTTTAACTTACTTTTGGGGCCCTTGGAGTACAGGAAACTTTTCCTCATTTTGAATCGGGATTTTAAACATTTGAAAAAAAGGAGTACGGGGTAACACCTCAGGGGAATTAAATTTTTAAAAATTTGCCCTTGGGAGTAAAGGAAAAAACTCATAAAATCTGATTTTAAATTTTTTGACCGGGTCGGGAAACACCTAGGGGGAATCTGAACCTTTCTTTTGACCTTGAGTACAGGTAACTTCCCCTCAGTGAATTTTGATCTTATTTTTGGGATTTGAGTAAAAGGAAACACCCTCAGTGAATCTGATCTTGCATTTGACCTTGAGTACAGGAAACATTCAGTTAATTTTTGATTTACATTTGACCTTGATCGGGTTAACCTCATTTAAAATTTAAATTTACATTTGCCCTTTTGAAAACGGGAAAACATCTCATTTGAATTTTGATCTTACATTTGCCTTTGAGTAAAAACCCGTAACATTTTTTCTTGCCTTGGAGATTCTAAATTTTCTACATTTGCCCTTGATTTACAGGTAACATCTCAGTGAATTGATCTTACTTTGACCTTGATTTACGGGTAAATCCCCTGAACCCTGATCTTACTTTGACCTTGAGTACAGGTAACATCTCTTTGGAACCCTGTTCTTACTTTTGCCCTTTGGGTTACGGGTTTAAACATCCCCGGGGGAATTTCTGATTTTTACATTTGCCTTGATACAGGAAACCATTCCAGTGAATCTGATCTTAATTTTGCCTTGGTACAGGTAACATCTCAGGGGAATCTGATCAAACTTTTTGCCCTTTGGAGTACAGGAAAACATCTCATTTGAACTGATCTTACTTTTTGCCCCTTGAGAAAACAGGTAACATCTCGTGAAATCTGATTTAAACATTTGACCTTGACCCCCGGTAACATTCAGGAATTTTGT
Organism: Cherax quadricarinatus; assembly: GCF_026875155.1. Lineage (NCBI taxonomy): Eukaryota > Metazoa > Arthropoda > Malacostraca > Decapoda > Parastacidae > Cherax > Cherax quadricarinatus. Next base: position 42,070,569 of record NC_069424.1, read on the forward strand.
TTTTTAACTTTTGACCTTGAGTACAGGAAACCTTCTCTGATTGATCTTAAAATTTGACTTGAGTCAGGTAAATCTCTTGGAATCTGTTTCTTACATTTGACCTTGAGTACAGGTAATCCAGTGAATCGGGATCTTACTTTTGACCCTTGGGTTACGGGGTTAACATTTGTAATTTGGGGTTTTTTTATAAAATGGCTCTAGTGAATTTTGGATCTTACATTTGCCCTTTGGAGTCGGTAACATCCATTTGAATCTGATCTTCATTTGCCCTTTGAGTACAGGTAACATCTCATTTGAATTGATCTTACTTTTTACCTTGGTATAGGTAACATCTCAGTGTTTCGATCTTAAAAATTTGCCCTTTTGAGAAACAGGTAACATCTCGGGGAAATCTGTCTTACTTTTTAAACCTTGAGTCCGGGGTTAACATCTCAGGGAATCTTTTCTTAAAATTTGACCTTGATTTACAGGTAACATTCGGTGAAATTGGGTATCTTAAAAATTTAAACCTTGAGTACAGGTAACATCTCAGTGAATCTGATTTAAAACATTTGACCTTGAGTCCCGGTAAAAAACTCAGTGAATCTAAATTCTTAAAATTTTGGACCTGATACAGGTAACTTTCCCCATTTGAATCTGTTTTTAAACATTTGACCTTGAGTACGGGTAACTTTCTCAGTGAATCTGATCTTACATTTGCCCTTTTTGAGTAAGGTTTAACTTCTCAGTGAATCCTGATTTTACATTTGCCCTTGATAAAATTTAAAAATTCAGTGAATCTGTTTATTTTTGCCCTTGAGTAAAAGGAACATTCAGTGAATCATTTTTACTTTTGGGCCTTGGGACGGGTAAAAACCTCAGTGAATCTGATTTTTAGGGTTTTTTGGGCCTTTGAGAAACAGGTAACATTCAGTGAATCTAAATCTTACATTTGACCGGGAGTCCAGGAAAACATCTCAGGAATCTGATTTTAAAATTTTGCCCTTTGGGATTACGGGGAAAACATCTCGGGTGAATTGTTCTTCCCATTTGACCTTGATACAGGTAACATTTCAGTAAAATCTGATTTTTAAAATTTGCCCTTGAGAAGGGGTAACATCTCAGTAAATTTGACCCTTACTTTTGCCCTTGAGTACAAACATCTCAGTGAATCTAAACTTACTTTTGGGACCTTGAGTACGGGTAACATCCATTTGAAATCTAAATCTTAATTTTTGCCCTTTGGGAACAGGTAACATCTCATAAATTTAAACCCTTACTTTTGGCCCTTTGGGAGAAAAGGGGAAAACATCTCAGTGAATCTGATCTTACTTTTGGGCCTTGGGGTACAGGAAAACCATCCAGGAATTGTTTTAACTTTTTGCCTTTTGGAAACAGGGAAACATCTAGAAAATCTGTTCTTACATTTGGCCTTGTACGGGTAACATCCAGTAAAACTGATTTTTAAATTTTTTGTCCCTTGAGTACAGGTAACATCTCCGTGAATCTGAATCTTACATTTGCCCTTTTAAATTACGGGGAAACCCTCTCAGTAAAATCTGTTTTTAAATTTTGGGCCCTTTGGGTTTTACGGGTAAAAATCTCAGTAAATTTTTGATCTTACTTTTGACCTTGAGTACAGGTAACATCTCATAAAATCAAAAATCTTAATTTAAACCTTGATACAGGTAACCCCTCAGTGAATCTATCTTACTTTTCTTTTTTCCCCTTAAAATTATGCAAAATCATTTTACCCAATCATCAAAATCAATGTTTTTCCCTATAAAGGTTGTTTGTACAAATTTAATAAAAAATAGGCTATATAGAAACAAAGGGGATTCTTTCTTTTTTGGGTCCCTCACTTTTTTCCCGGCTTTTGGGGGTAACCTTCTTCCGGGCTCAAATGGTGTAACCCCCCTAAATGGTGTCACCGGGGGGCCCCGGGCCCCTCCGCCCCCTCCGCTCCTCCGCTCCCTCCGCCCCCTCCGCCCCTCCGCCCCCCCTCCCCCCCCCCCCTCCTGCCCCCCCCGCCCCCTCTTACGACGCCTCTGGATCTCATGACAGAATTAGTACGAGAAAGGGGTTGTCTCCGACACGCTTCAGGAAGAGAGGAAAGGCAGTGAGAGGCAGCTTAGCCAGATACTACGCTTGGGCTATTGCCCAGGCTTATAATACAAAGATATTCAGTGCGCTATTGTGAATAGGAAACCTGCAGATTCAAGGCCGTCCTCTCATCATACAGAATGAGCGTATTGTTTCCAACGAATTATACAACGACGGGATATCCCCCCCAACGCCAGAGGTAATCCTGTGGTAATATATATAAATATATATATATATATATATTATATATATATATATATATATTAATAATATATATATATATATATATAAATAACGTAGGCCTTAGACAAGGATGTGTGATGTCACCGTGGTTGTTTAATATATTTATAGATGGGGTAGAAAAGAGAAGTAAATGCGAGGGTCTTGACAAAGGCGTGGAGTTAAAAGATAAAAAATCCACCACAAAGTGGGAGTTGTCACAGTTGCTCTTTGCTGATGACACTTTTGCTTTTGGGGAGATTCTGAAGAGAAGTTGCAGGATTGGTGGATGAATTTGGTAGGGTGTGCAAAAGAAGAAAATTAAAGGGGGAATACAGGAAAGAGTAAGGTTATGAGGAAAAACAAAAGATTAGGTGATGAAAAGATTGGATATCAGATTGGGAGGGAGAGAGTATGGAGGAGTTGAACGTATTCAGATATTTGGGAGTGGACGTGTCAGGGGAAATGGGTCTATGAAAGAAGGTGAATCATAGAATTGAAAAAGGGAAAAAAGAGTGAGTGGTGCACTTAGGAGTCTGTGGAGACAAGAACTTTGTCCTTGGAGGCAAAGGGGGAATGTATGGAGTAAAAGTTTTACCAACATCTTATAGGGGTTTGTGAAGCGTGGGTGATGAATGTTGCAGCGAGGAGAAGGCGGGGAGGAAAGTGGAGATGTCCGTCTGAGGGCAATGTGTGGTGTGAATATAATGCAAAGAATTCGTAGTTTGGAAGTTAGGAGGAGGTGCGGGGATTACCAAAACTGTTGTCCAGAGGGCTGGGGAAAGGGTTGTGAGGTGGTTCGGACATGTAGAGAGAATGGAGCGAAACAGAATGACTTCAAGAGTGTGTCAGTCTGTAGTGGAAGGAAGGCGGGGTAGGGTCGGCCTAGGAAAGGTTGGAGGGAGGGAAAAGGAGGTTTTGTGTGCGAGGGGGCTTGGACTTCCAGCAGGCATGCATGAGCGTGTTTGATAGGAGTGAATGGAGACAAATGGTTTTTAATACTTGACGTGCGTTGGAGTGTGGAGCAAAGTAATATTTATGAAGGGATTCGGGGAAACCGGGCAGGCCGGACTTGAGTCCTGGAGATGGGAAGTAAGTGCCTGCACTCTGAAGGAAGGGTTATTAATTTTTGCAGTTTAAAAACTGTAGTGTAAAGCACCCTTCTGGCAAGGGACAGTGATGGAGTGAATTGATGGTGAAAAGTTTTCTTTTTCGGGCCACCCTGCCTTGGTGGGAATCGCCAGTGTGATAATAAAAATAATAAAATAAATAAAAATATTTTATATATATAAAATATATATATATATATATTTTATATATATATATTTTATATATATGCAAAACAACCATCTGAAAGAATAGAAAATTCCAAGCGCTTTCGTGACTACTCACATTATAGTGATTCCCTGATAATGTGAGTAGTCACGAAAGCGTTTGGGAATTTCTCTATTCTTTCGGAGTGGTTGTTTTGCATTTTTTTGAAATCACCTGTTACTGTGATCTTATTGCATATTATATATATATATATATATATTTTAATATATATATATATATATATATATATATATATATATACCACAAATCCAAACAAATATTCTTTCTTCAAGCCTTTTTATTCATTTCTCCGAGGCTATGGGGTCCCACAATTTGAAACCAGAGGAGGACACCTCCTATATATATATATATATATATATAAAATATATATATTATATATATATATATATATATATATAAAATATTATTAACACACTGGCCGATTCCCACCAAGGCAGGGTGGCACGAAAAAGAAAAACTTTAAACCATCATTCACTCCATCACTTTTCTTGCCAGAAGGGTGCTTTAAAACTACAGTTTTTAAACTGCAACATTAACACCCCTCCTTCAGAGTGCAGGAAACTGTACTTCCCATCCCCCAGGGCTCAAGTCCGGCCTGCCGGTTTCCCTGAATCCCTTCATAAATGTTACTTTGCTCACACTCCAACAGCACGTAAAAGTATTAAAAACCATTTGTCTCCATTCACTCCTATCAAACACGCTCACGCATGCCTGCTGGAAGTCCAAGCCCCTCGCACAAAACCTCCTTTACCCCTCCCCCAACCTTTTCCCTTTAGGCCGACCCCAACCCCGCCTTCCTTCCACTACAGACTGATACACTCTTGAAGTCATTCTGTTTCGCTCCATTCTTTCTACATGTCCGAACCACCTCAACAACCCTTCCTCAGCCCCTCTGGACAACAGTTTTGGTAATCCCGCACCTCCTCCTAACTTCAAAAACTACGAATTCTCTGCATTTATTCACACCACACATTGCCCTCAGACATGACATCTCCACTGCCTCCAGCCTTCTCCTCGCTTTTCTGTTTCAGTCATCTGGCAGGACGGTAGTACTTCCCTGGGTGGTTGCTGTGTACCAACCACTATATATTTTATATATATATATATATATTTTATATATTATAGATATATATATAATATATATATATAAAAATAAGGGAGTAAGATTGGTAGACAGCAACCACCCAGGGAGGTACTACCGTCCTGTGGTAGTAGATTGGTATACAGCAGCCATCCAGGGAGGTACTACCTTCCTGTGGTAGTAGGATGGTAGACAGCAACCACTCAGGAAGGTACTACCGTCCTGTGGTAGTAGGATGGTAGACAGGCAACCACCCAGGGAGGTTACTAACTTTCCTGTGGTAGTAGGATGGTAGACAGCAACCACTCAGGGAGGTACTACCTTCCTGTGGTAGTAGGATGGTAGACAGCAACCACCCAGGGAGGTACTACTTTCCTGTGGTAGTAGGATGGTAGACAGCAACCACTCAGGGAGGTATTACCGTCCTGTGGTAGTAGGTTGGTAGACAGCAACCACCCATGGAAGTACTACCGTCCTGTGGTAGCAGGTTGGTAGATAGCAACCACCCAGGGAGGTACTACCGTCCTGTGGTAGTAGGTTGGTAGACAGCAACCACCCAGAGAGGTACTACCGTCCTGTGGTAGTAGGTTGGTAGACAACCACCCAGGGAGGTATTACCGTCCTGTGGTAGTAGGTTGGTAGACAACAACCACCCAGGGAGGTACTACCGCCCTGTGGTAGCAGGTTGGTAGACAACAACCACCCAGGAAGGTACTCCCGTTCTGGGGGTGGGTAGGTTGGTATGACAACAACCCCCCAGGGAGGTACTCCCGTCCTGTGGTAGTAGGTTGGTAGACAACAACCACCCAGGGAGGTACTACCGTCCTGTGGTAGTAGGTTGGTAGACAGCAGCCACCCAGGGAGGTACTACCGTCCTGCCAAGTGAGTGTAAAACGGAAACCTGTAATTGTTTTCAATGATGGTTAGGATTGCTGGTGTTTTTTTCTTTGCCTCAAAAACACTCAAGACAACAGGTAAGTGTTGCTACTTCTACTTACATGTATGCACACTGCATATACATGTACACGCATACGTATACACACCGATCTGAAAAATTAGTTGTATTTGACAAGCCCTGAAAACAGTGAATAGACCTGTCCGTTAAATGTTTAATTGTAATTACCCAGGAAATAGAATAGTTGGAGATTTCTCTAAGAGTGTTTTTATATGTTTTAAAGTTGTATTAAAGCTAATTCAGTTTATGTTAAAAAGAGCGGAGTGGAAACTCTCGTGTCATATTAAGCTCTCAAGTGCTAACGGATTTGAAATAACATCCCTAGACTAAGTGTTGCTGAGTCTAGAAAAAGTGTTAACATTGGTTGCTCCCAATGTAATTATCTAACTTAAACTAGCCGGTGTTCTGATTAACTATCCCCTCAAGGAAGGTTCCTTGATGTTGGTGAGGGGCTCTTGATTTAGGGAATTGAATCTGTGCTCCAGTTCCCCGAATTAAGCCTGAATGCCTTCCACATCCCCCTCCAGGCGCTGTATAATCCTCCGGGTTTAGCGCTTCCCCCTTGATTATAATAATAATAATAATCTGATTAACTATCATCCAAGAATGTTAACAGTTTTCACATACTAAATGAGTGACTTGTTTTAATGATTAATTTATTAAAGAAATAATGGAAACATTATGTGAGTATTAAGAAAATAAAGACCAAAGAGAAGTGGTAAACATTTATTATTCCTAAGAAATTTGGAAATCAAAGTAATTTTATTTAGAGAAAGACTTATTCTTTTTCGCTTGTTACAGAAACAGCCATAACAGGTCAAGACAGGGCCCCTGACGTAACAAATGGGGGCCTTTCGGGGATCCAGTCTGATCCAAGGTGTTGGAATAGCTGCCCGTCAAGGTGGATTATTGCTGGCGCTGCTCTGATATCAATAATTGCACCATGGAGGCTCAAATACAGCAGTTGACAGGTGAGTTAACCTTGGCAAAATTAGACATTGAAACTTAAGGGGTGTTGGCAAATTGCTAAGCAGTTGGGCGTGACGTATAATAGGCTATACACCGCTGAGACAACCCTGTCTGTCCTAAGGAATATTTTATTCCCCATACAACCGGAGGCTTCTAAGTCTCTGGACTCAGACGAGGAAAGTCTGATGTCTCAGTTAGATCACATGTCTTTGTTAGAAGACCTAGAAAGATCGATTGAAGCAGGAGAGCCAGATCCTAGAAGTATTCTAATTTCCTTACCCTCTGGTAGTCAGGCGGGTCCAGAATCGAAGAAAATAACTGGTAATTTGGCCTCCCCTGCTGAAGGGTGTTTAACAGTGACAACTAATCACCTAATTCATAACTCTGATACTCTAGGAATACCTGGCGGAGGCGCTCGACCAAAAGAAGGGCCTAAGAGACTCCCCCCCCCTACTCCTTCACTGCCCCCTGGGCCCGAGACTAATTCGAGAGGATGGAACGACTCATTACCCTGCAGACGGCCCAAATAGAGGATCAAAAAAGAAAACTGAAACGAAGAAAAGTTTAATAGGGAAACTATCTGCTATAAGCTTCAGCAGCAAATAGAAGGAGTCGGGAGGTCGGGGATCTACGAAAACCTATCCTTCGATATACATAGAGCTGTGTCTCTAGTGCCCGATTTTGATACGTACTTCGACACCTTTTAAAATCAGACTCGGGCTACGCAATGGCCCCAGAAATGCTGGGCTACCCTACTTCATGCAGATCTTACCGGAAAAGCTCGAAAGTGTACGGCCTCCTTGCCCTACGAGAAGTACATTTAGAACGACATCATCAACAAGGTAATCTTGGAAACCTATAATTTGCTCCCCATCAGTTACCAACGAGCCTTCCGAACGTTACAGAGACTACCAGGACGGTCTTGGGTAGACTTCGCACGCCAGAAGAAAGTTGCATTCGAAAGGTGGCAGAGGGCCTCGAATTTCGAAAACTTAAACCAACAAGCAGTCCCCGTTTCATTGATATTTCAAGAGGATTTTTATAATTTCTATATCCGAAGATTTGGCGAAAATTCCTTATCGAACCAAAGACATCGGGCGTTATGGAAACCGCCGCCCTGGCTGAAACATTATGATATTTCCCAGCCAACTAATCTGTGATAAAGCTCCCCAGAGAAAGAAGTGAAAACAGCCAAGGGAACGGCAGCGTCGTCGAGAGAAGGGTTCGGTAAAAATTTCCTCTGGATGTAGCCGCTTTAGCACCTTTTCCAGCCTAGTAACAACGTTAATCTGTACCTAGCGTAAACCCAAAAAGCAAAAAAAGCATGGAAGAGAATAACATGTACCTATCGCCATAGAAGAGGCACAAAAGAGGCCACTGCTATTAGGAGGAAAAAGATATGGAAATAAGGACTAGAAGGGGCACCAATAAGTGGTTTCCATGTCTCAAGAATCAGGAAGATCTGTTTAAAGGTCGCGGCAGGGTGGGTCAGAAAACTTTTCTCCAAATACAAGCCACCGGGGAAATATCAGAAAAGAAAATCCTGGAAAGAACTGGATCCTTATTTTTCCAGCAGAAAGCAGGAATTGAGAATCTCGAATGGGAAAATCACAACATACGAGATAACTGAAGTTATACTTCCATTAAAAAGACCAGACATGCACAAAGACAGATAACTCCTAGAAGCTTATGGAGGATACGTCTCCAGAGTTTCTCTCCACAGGTGTACCTGAAAGTAAGTAATTATGAAGGATACGCTTTCTGTTGGTATATCTGACTAAGGATTTCCCACAAATCAGTCGACCCTACTGATAGGTAGCGACTTAGGCCACGAAGGGATCAGTAAAGAACCGTAAGTGATAGGGGCACAACCCCTTAGGTGAGAATTACGCCGTCGAAGCTTATAGGCAAGAACCATCTTTATTTCCACTTGAAGTTATTGCGAGAACCATGGCGAAGTCCCAGCAAATTCCTTCTACGGCTGAGAAAAAGGAAGACAGTGATGGGTTGGGTATGGAACTATTGTTTAGCGAGACTCACTGGCCGAAATCCAAGGCTTCGGAACCTTCGAGACTAACTTCAAATCTAGATTCCTTGTGTATTAAAAACTTTAAGCAAGAAGATTTGATCTGAGGGCAACATGAAGATCCTTCTCTAGATGAGGTAAGAAAATTAGTGGTTAAGGAAAACGAGGTAGAGGATCTAGAGGATTGCTTTTAATATAGGGTAGAGCTTCACCCAGGGTAAGGAATATATTAGCCCTACCCGTTACTTTCCGTGAACTGGTCATGGGAGTCGTCCTCAATAGCCCTATGGGGGGACACTTGGGAATAAGGAAGACGTTGGGAAAATTACCGAAATACTTCTTTTGGCCAAGAATGAGGGAAACAGTGGTGGATCACCTCCGGCTCCTCTCATTTCTCCCCTCAAGGAAGGTTCCTTGATGTTGGTGAGGGGCTCTTGATTTAGGGAATTAGATCTGTGCTCCAGTTCCCCGAATTAAGCCTGAATGCCTTCCACATCCCCCCCCAGGCGCTGTATAATCCTCCGGGTTTAGCGCTTCCCCTTGATTATAATAATAATCCTCTCATTTCTATCGCCGCGAACGGCGAGCCGTTTTCCCGCCTAATTATAGGGAATCAGTACCTATTTACAATAATGGACACCGCTACCCGGTACCCAGAAGCCATACCCATGAAAAGAATAAATGTTCGGGCGTATTCGAGCGCTGGTTAAATTCTTCTCGCCAGTAGGGTTACCACATGAAAACCAATCCTACCAAGACCTCAATTTCACCTCCAAGGTCTTCCGGGATGCCTTTTCACGTCTCGGGATAAAATCTGTGCTCGCAACCAGTTATAGACCCCAGTCCCAAGGAGCCCTCGAGAGGTTCCTTCAGACTTTGAAAACAATGATGCGCTCATATTGTGATTCCTTTTCTTCTCTTTGCTGTAAGAGAAAGTTAACAGGAAAATCTGGGGTGTAGCCCTTTTCATTTAATATACGGTCATTGAGTAAGTGGGCCTCTTGCAGTATTGAAAGACGTATGGATGGGGGAAAAATTAAAGCCGTCTTTACGAGTATCTCTTTTAAAGCAGGAAAATCTGTCCTTTACCAAGGACTTAGCCGTGACAAACTTACCAGAAGCTCAGGCTAAAATGAAACAATGCTACGATAAACAGGCAGTCAACCTCTCATTCCGGGTTGGAAATAAAGTTTAAGCGCAAAAATTAGTGCCTGGACACGCTTTGCAGCCAAGATACTAAGGTCAATTTGAGGTAGCATGAAAGCTAAGCGAAGTAAATTATCGGTACGCACGCAGGAAAAAAGAAAGTCAACCATTTTTGGTCATAAAAATTTAGTTAAAGGAATATCATGGAGGAATAACCAACTCGCTGTGCCCCCGAATTCGAGAAGTGTAGTTTTCCGGGGACTTTTTTAAGGGATAGAATTCGTTTAAAAACTAAAGGGGGTTGGGGGTTTGGACATTTTTAAGGGACCAAAGGTGTAGGGCTGAAGAAGTAAAGGAAAATTAATTAAGTATTCGACCTTTTTTTTGGCAAATATTTGGCGACTATTTGGCGACAACCCAAAACTTTTGTACGTGGGAACCCACGTGGGATTCCAAAGGGCGTCTCGCCAATAAAAAGCTCCTTAATTGTATTAATTTGGTAAAATTTACCGACAATATGTTAAGAAAAGGGTTTGGAAAAAAGCCCCTGGAAGCAAAACGTTGCCAAAAAAAAAGTCAATTAGTTGACTTGTGTCCCCTTTTACTTAACAAGCCCTTTTACGCCTGGGCCAGGAAAATAAGGCGTTAAGGGAAGAAATGGAGTTTCTACTGTCACATGGGCTAATCGAATGAAGCAAAAGTCCTTGGACCTCTCCCTGTGTTTAAGTTCCGAAAAATGTTCCGGATGGATTCTCTTTGCCTCGAGTAGATGACCTAATAGCTAGAGTCGCTGGAGCCAAGTATGTGAGCCGACTGGACTTGCTAAGAGGCTACTATCAAGTACCTGTCTTCACGTGAGGGTTTATTCAACTATCTGGTTACCACTACGTTTCAACGACTACTGAATAATCTAACCTATGACTTAGAGTCTTAGAGGGAGTAGAAGCCTACTTAGATGACTTGGTGGTTATCAGTAATGAGCGGGAACAACATTTATCCCGTTTAGAAGCTCTTATTAAGAAGTTGGAAAGTTATAATTTTTCAGTCAACCTGACCAAATGTAAATTTCGGCAGGCCAAGATAAAGTATTTGGGTTTCAATATAGACCAAGTTACGATGGCTCCCACTGACGCAAAAGTTAGAACCATTTCAGAATCTCCCATACATTAAGATAGGAAAGGGGTACAGAGGTTCTTGGGTATGACCGGTTACTACAGAAGATTCTGTCCTAACTTCTGTCAAGTCGCATGCCAGTTTTTGTGCTTACCAGTACTAAAAGTAAATTTCTCTGGTTATAGGAATGTGATCTGGCCTTCGGTAGGTTGAATCGCTTACTTTATTCAACTCCAGACTTGCACATAGGCGCCAGTAGCTATGCTATCGAAGCGGCGCTGCTACAGCCATCATCGTCCCCCGATATCCTCCATCCAGTAGCTACATCTCCACTAAACTAAAACCTCACCAAAACAGTTATGCTACAGTGGAGATAGAAGCCTTAGCTTTAGTTATATCCTTTGAACATTTTGATGTTTATTTAGGCACTTCTCATAAGATCAGTCATTCTGATCACAATCCTTTAACTTTCGCTAATTCAGTGAAATCCAAAAACGCTAGAATACAGAGATGGGCACTCAGGATTCAGTCTTTTTTCCATACGAATTCTTCACATAAAGGGCAGACATAATGTCGTTGATGAAGCATTGTACCGTTCTTAAGACTAGGTCAAAGATAAATTAAAACAATATCCATTTTCTGAGGCCTTCTAGAGTTAAAGGAATTAAGACTAGTCTCTACCTACATTAGTAACCTATATTTAATATTTCAACTTTTTCACCTTCAGTGGTGTGATAATGATAACGATTACAGGACTGTAAAGAAGAGTGGAACTAAGATATTAGAGGTTGAGGCAGTATGTCCGGACGCTGCTTGAACATCGGCATTTTTGGTCCTCCCAGTAGTCTACACGGCCCCTCGATGTCACTGGAAATTGGCTTCAGAGTCTTTGATTCTAATGAGGCAGACGTCAGGCTAACTACATCGTCTCCGTATCGATCGATTCCCCGAAAGTTTAAAAAACCCTGAGGTTGACAATGGAATACTCAAGAAGGGAAGAAGAGTGTCCCATCTTTCTCAAGGTTGTAATCAAATAAAATGCCTATGTCTGATAAAATAGGGCTTGGAGATTATGATAGAATAGGGCTATAGTGTAATTCGATTTATGGTGCGACGGTCTGTCGTACGGGAGGAGTGCTACACCCCTGGTTGATAAACCCGAACAGGTGCGATAGAAAATGCGTACGTCTGCCTTTTTCACTTAATGTTATATTATCTGTATTTTCATTTACCACACTCGTCTTACTCATGGGTATCTCATGGAGAGGCACCCTGTTCCTCTCTGTGAGCAGTGTCAAGTTCCAGTATCGATTAGCCACATTCTGTTAGACTGCCCTCTCTATCAACGAGCACGCAGAATTTACCTCTAACGTCGTCTTCGGTCTACTACTCTCTCTTTACCTTCCCTTCTTGCTGATGGACCCTCCTTTAATCCTGACTCTCTCATTGACTTCTTGACAACGACTGATTTTCTCCACAAACTCGGATGATACTTTTCGCACTCCCCTCAGCCCTTTCTAGTTCAGTCTCTTGCTGCCCTTTACCCTTTCACCATCCACTACCCCGCTGTTATCCGTAACCTATTACTCATCCATCTCCCTTTTGCCACCTGATGCCCTCGCTTCCTTCCTGCCTTGCAGCGCTGTATAGCCCTTGTGGCTTAGCGCTTCTTTTTTGATTATAATAATAATAATAATGTATTTTCATTTATAGTTAAAATGAATATATTCTGCTTTATAACATTAACTGGCTGCGAAATAATTAACCATGTTAATAGGTAGGAAATATTTTGTACATCTAAACCACTGGTACAACCACGTTAAGTACCAGGAGGCAGTTTGAGTCACCCAACCTCGCCCATCAGTCCGACTGTCAAGGAAGCCTCACCTGACTCAGTTCTTACCCACCTCTGGTAGGGAAAGTATCTCGTATATTGAAGCTTGGATTTAGCCTCTGCTTGAGGATTTAGAGAGGACCCAGGAACTTTAGATGGGCCCCTTGAACAGATGTCTCTTGGACTGAGAGGTAGTTGAAGAATTAGTTGTATTTGACAAGCCCTGAAAATAGTGAATGGATCTGTCCGTTAAATGTTTAATTGTAATTAACAAGGAAACAGAATAGTTGGAGATTTCTCTAAGAGTGTTTTTTATGTGTTTTAAAGTTGTATTAAAGCTTATTCAGTTTGTTAAAAAGAGCGGAGTGGAAACTCTCCTCTTAAGTGTTAAATAACATCCTTAGACTAAGTGTTGCCGAGTCGAGAAAAAGTGTTAACATTGGCTACTTCCAATGTAATTATTTAACTTAAACTAACCAGTGTCCTGATTAACTATCATCCAAGAATGTTAACAGTTTTCACTTACTAAATGAGTGACTTGTTTTAATGATTAATTTATTAAAGAAATAATGGAAACATTATGTGAGTATTAAGAAAATAAAGACCGAAGAGAAGTGGTTAACATTCATTATTCCTAAGAAATTTGGAATTCAAAGTAATTTCATTTAGAGAAAGACTTATTCTTTTTCGCTTGTTACAGAAACAGCCATAACAGGTCAAGACAGAGCCCCTGACGTAACAAAGAACACGAAAAGGAGTTTTTGCAACCACACTCACACCTTTATCAGTTTAAGCAGCCTTTTTCAACAGTTCAAATCTATTAATCTGCTGCTAACAAGTGAGTTCATATTCTGTGTTAATGTGGGCATAAGTAGAGAAACTTAAGCATTGACAAAATGTAGTTTTTTTTATTTTTTATTTTTTTTTTTGCTATAGCCACTGTCTGAGATAGCTTCCTATGGCCCTATCATACTACGCTAGGAAGGGCTATTAACTCTGTATGCCTTATAATTTTCCTTATTATTTTAGCATAAATGATACCTGTATATTGTATAATTAGAATCAATTGTAAGAATAGTGATAATTTAAGGTGTGAATGATTGTTTATGACCCATGTAACTACCCTATGGCAGCCTTGTTCAGCTTTATACTAGCCTATTTTATCCTGCCTCTTTATAAATCAGTTTTCCTTTTAATATCTTACTAGATTTCTGCTGTTAGTTATCAGAGATGTAAAATAAGACTGTCTCTCTGGTAATCTTTTCTTTATCTTTGATCTACACTCTTACTCTTTATTTCTAACATTTAAATCTTCTAACCTATCTTTTATGTTAATATTATTTTATTAAACATCTACTTTTGCTTAACTATGTTTTTTCTGTAATTTACCTTCTACCTGAAACTCAACCTAGCTTGTCTGTATCTTTGCTATGTTTCATCATATCCATGCTAGCATATGTTTCACGTCTGTGTATTTGCTAAATTTATAATATATATATATATATATATATATATATATATATATATATATATATATATATATATATATATATATATATATATTATATATATATATATATATATATATATATATATATAATGACTTAAACTAAAAATGTTCAGGTTAGCATAGACACCACTATGACCACAAATGCAAGTTTTTACAGACGAATCTCCAGCTAGCGTGGATTATGCTAACCTTCCTATGGTGTAGAAATATACCTAGTTGGACGAATCTTATTGAGCTAGCTGGTCCAGTGGCTAACGCGACGGTCTGGAGTTTTGAGATTCTCTAACCGCGGGTTCACACCCCACCCGTCGTATGGTTTGTTTGCAATCGTGTCATTACGATTAGATTTCTTATTTTTTTTATTAGTGTATAATAATCTTTTATCAGTGAGTTATATAATTTATATTGTTTAATGAATATGTACTAGTGTCCTGTTAATCATGTTCCTCCCTAATTTTTCTTGTAAGATCTTTGTGTGTTTCGTGACTAAACAAGCAAATACTTACAGGTTTAGCAGCAACTAGGCACCCCTTCCCCCCCCCAAAGAGATATCTAAGAATTAGTAGGAAAGGATATAGTTACTGGAGACCCAGAAAACTCTAGTCCCGGAGGATCAGATCAGGCTTGTAATCTGGGATTCGGAAGATCTCAGTAGCAGCCTGAAAAGAAATGTATCAAAGCAATGAATCAAGGGCGGTAACCCGTGACAGTATGTTAAGGCAAGGGAGCTCCTTGAGAACTGTGTGCGGGTGTAGTTCTAATATTAGTTAAGCTTGTTCTAATATTTCATGTTTTGAGATTGCATATTTCTCTTTTGTTGGTGCCATGACTTCCGATTCTCTTGTTGTGAATGTATGTTTATTAAATTGTAAGTTGTTTATCTGGGTATGTTTTGCTTCCCTCTTTAAGCCAGGTATATAAGGTCTATTTGTCAGTATTTAAAATGCACACTGTGTTAATTTATATTTTCACTGGAGAGTCGAGTCCCTGATAAGGTACCTACTGCTCAGTTCTCAGGCCAGGCTACCCTAAGAGCCAGTACTTATCAGGACCATTGCCTTGTTATAGCTATCCTGACTTATTTCTCGCTGGTTTTTTCCTGTTCTAACCCAAGTTCCGTGACTCGCCTATGACTTCAGCTACGTCATCTCTTCCACTGTTAACGGAGCAGATGGTGGCACCATACTTCTGAGAGAATAGAGTACTACCTTCTTTTTCTCTCAAATTTTAGTAATTTCCCCTTATGTTTGTTTCCCATACTTTTGTCCACTATGAGTCTCGTTCTGTGGGAGTAGACAATATGGCATCGTCTGGTGCTCTGTCGACCCTAGGGTGGGACTTCGGCGGGAGCTGCGTTTCACAAAGAGGGGGGGGGAGGTGCAAATGCAAGACAGTTATCCTCAGAGTGGTGTGTTGCAGAGGTACAAGAAGAGGAGGAGGTGCAGGAGCAAAACACAATTACCCTCAGGGTGGTGTGTTGCAGAGGTAAGGGAAGGAGAGGAGGTGCAGGCGCAAGACACAATTATCCCCAGGGTGGTGTGGTGCTTCACACACGGGACAGATGCACCAGTCTCATTACTCACAGCCTCCAGCTCCGCCTTACAGCGCCACCTCCAGCAAGGGGATCTTTGCTCTGGCTTCACAGTGTGTGTGCTTCATCCCTCCTCAGAGCATGATAATGAAGCATCCGGCTGAGAGAGCATTGCCGCCGGATGTTATCAGTCTTTGTTTATTATGGAACAATGCTCAGATTAACTTATATATTTTTCTCTTTACAGCTAACAAGTTTAGAGTCGGGGAATGGTATTTTTTTTTAACTCAGTTTAGTCTGGAAAAGAAAACAGATGTCATCCCAAATAATATCATTACAAAATCCTGCCTCACCTTAGGTAACCTTCACTTAACATAAAGGAGGAACACTGCAGTAAACCTACTGGCCCATACTAGGCAAGTCCGTCTCAAACCCAAACCCACTAACTTTCCTCATGATGCTGCTCAGTTGTCAATCAACTGCACATTAATATTTCTATATGTATCAGCATGAAATTAAGACATGTGTGCAATATCTGGGTATCTTTATTGTAGACGTTTCGCCATCCAGTGGCTTTATCAATACAAATTCCAGGACATAACTTGAAGACAGTAGAACTATGTACAGAAGATGAGGTAATCAGTCCCTCAACCTTGGAGTAGGTGCGAAGAGCACCGTAGTCGTGGAGATTTTTGAGATTTCTTCTGCTTCAAAATCTCCACGACTACGGTGCTCTTCGCACCTACTCCAAGGTTGAGGGACTGATTACCTCATCTTCTGTACATAGTCCTACTGTCTTCAAGTTATGTCCTGGAATTTGTATTGATAAAGCCACTGGATGGCGAAACGTCTACAATGAAGATACCCAGATGTTGCACATGTCTTAATTTCATCTTGTCGGTATTATATACCATTCTTACATGTATCAGCATATGAGATATCGAGCTCGTGTTCTTTCGATTGTAAGCCTTTTTCGCTTTCCCTTTACTCCTACCACAATAAACTCATTATCCTGTTATCATAGCCATTTATTATTATTCATCTTACAACATTTTGCAACACAAGCAATGCATGTTTCGCCCGTATTCCCTCTTAGCACAAAACTGTTTGCCAGCGAGGCTTCAGACAGCCTAAGGACAAGTTGTATGAGCTGAGCTTAGAAAAATTCTATCCTTGAAATACAATACTACTACGGGATTCTCAGGAAAAATTCAAACTAGTAAAGACGTCAGATAAAAGAACACATTTACAACTAATGCAACATTTTATTGTGGCAACGTTTCGCTCTCCAAGAGCTTAGTCAGGCCGTCACTTGGAGAGCGCTACGCTGCAACAATAAAATGTTAGTTGTACGTGTCCATGTACTTAGCAGGAATAAAAGGTCACAATACCGTGACTGGAACAATGCACAGATAACCTGCACATAGGGGACAGAAACTTATGACGACGTTTCGGTCCGACTGGGACCATTAACTAGTGACACACTAACACACGAAGGTAAGGGAGCCACGTAGTTCTTTCTTCTTCTTCCTCTCTTTGTCCCGTCCCTGCCCTCGTGTGTGTGTGTGTGTGTGTGTGTGTGTGTAATATATATATATATATATATATATATATATATATATATATATATATATATATATATATATATATATATTATATATATACACCGGCTCTTTTACCTTTCGGTCCGAGTTGGAGCGAAACATAGAAGTTTTTCCTCATATGTGTGGGGCTATTTGTGTATTTTACCTAGCATATTATGGGTAATTATACCCACATTATTACAGGTGTGTGAGAGCTTTAGAAAGGTAAGCTCCATCACATAACAGTAATGTTTCACGTATTGCCAGGACTTGGGAGAGAAGCCCTTCGACGACGTTTCGGTCCTTCCTGGGCCTTTATCAAATCACAACTGCTGTAACAAGTCAAAGTTGTGACGTGATAACCGCCCAGGGCAGACCAAAACGTCGTTATATGGTTCATCTGCCAAGATCAAATAATTTGTGAATCTTTCCGGCCACGGTTCTGTAACTATTAATGTTTCGATAATTTTTGTCTGGACAATAATAATAATAATAATTAATAATACAAATAATAATTTATACAAATTCATGATGCAACTTATACAGACCATAGCTGACATCAGTGACGTACTATACAGAAAGCACCTGGTTAAGCAGAGCATTTCGGACAAAAGTTAATTTTATCCCCAGGATGAGACCCACACCAGTCGACTAACACCCAGGTACCTATTTTACTGACAGGTGAACAGGGACAGCAGGTGTCTTAAAGAAGCACGTCCTTTTCGCTCAAGTCATGTAAACTTTGAGTGAAATTTTGTTCAATACGGCCTGCTCTTCGGTAAATGTTGACACATCGTCAGATAGGAGAGAAATGGCAGCGGTTTAGCGAATGATGTAGCATCCGTCATGGCCTCAGCCTGGAGGCAGAGGCTGAAAATATGGTGTTTGTGGACGGGAGATTGGCAAGAGTTGTGCATTCACTGACTTAATAGTCAATCACTTCATCACATAATGGATGGGACCGCCACCCAGTGTGTGTAGTGGTGGGTTTGGGTGGAGGTTGGTGTTTCGTGGTGGTTTCTGGCAGTAGGGGTGTATGTGGTGGTAAGTGGTGGTTTTTGGCGGTATGTGGTAGTATTTGGCGGAATATGGGTATTTGGTGGTATGTGGCGGTATATGGTGGTATTGGTGGTAAGTGGTGATATGTGGCGGAATGTGGGTATTTGGTGGTCTGTGGTGGTATGTAGTATGTGGCGGTATGTGGTAGAATGTGGTGGTAAGTGGTAGTATATGATTGTATGTGGTGGTATGTGGTGGTATATGGTGGTATGAGGTAGTATATAGTTATATGTGGTAGTATATGGTTGTATGTGGTGGTATGTGTAGTATGTGGTGGTATGTGGTGACTTAATGGCGATGAATGACGGTCAGGCTTCAACTAATTGCAACTGAAGCTGAATATAATTAATTGCTTTTTAAACTAATTGTAATAAGTGAATATTTAGACTAAAAAGTAATTATAATTGATTGTTGTCAAGCTTAAATACCAGCTTAAATCACATCATAAAACTGGGGCGCTATTATAAGCTAATGACAAAATGAAAATACACGACAGAGGGTTCGTAAATGCACGTTATGTGATTCTCGTTGACCCACGAAATCGTAATAACACATTTGCAAACAAATCACGAATTTCCAATCGTGTTATTACGATTTCGTGGTTCCTAATAGCCACGCTAGCGTGAGATTCGCCTCCATCTGTACTTAGTGGTGGCCCATGCTAACCTCTCTGTTGTATAGGAATATACCTAGTTGGACGAATCTTATTAAAGCCAGCTGGCTCAGTAGTTAGCACACTGGCCTGTAAGCTTTAGGAGTCACTTGCGATGGTTTCGACCCCCACTCCCACCCTCTCCGTGATTTATGATGACGTAGGTACTAGGACTATCGGAGAGTTTTTCCTCCGATGATGTTCCCTCTGAAAAAATAATCGCAACTGCAACGATAGTTTGCACTGCAACTTCAGCACCGTCAGTGCTTTTAAAGCAGCAGGAATTTGGTTTATACCAGGAAGATGCAGCCAGGATTTGCAGCCTTTCCTCAACTGATGAATCTCAGATGAGAAATTCACTAATACCTTCCATGACTAACTCATCATGAAATATGATGCCTATAATTATAACCTTAATTTTTAAAAGGGTGGACCGGTAAGCCAGCGTAAAGCCTCTGTCAGATGACCAAAAGCTCCTGCTATGGGTCATCGTATGACCAAAAGCTCCTGCTATGTGTCATCGTATGACCAAAAGCTCCTGCTGTGGGTCATCGTATGACCAAAAGCTCCTGCTGTGGGTCATCGTATGACCAAAAGCTCCTTAATTTTTCGAATTTGAACCTATTACTGCGAGTTCTGTCTTAGGCAAGATATTTATCCCAAGTTATTTACATCCAGAGGGCTGAGAAGGACTTGAGATCGTTCAGACATTTATAAAGGCTGGAACAAAATAGAATAACTTGGAGAGTGGAAAAATCTGTAGTGGGAGGAAGGCGGGGAAGGGTCGTCCTAGGAGGGGTTGGAGGGAGGGGGTAAAGGTGGTGTTGTATTAGAGGCAGGTGTGTGCGAGTGGAGGCAAATGGTTTTATGACTTGTCGTGCTGTTGGAGTGTATCAAAGTAACATTTTTGAAGGGATTCAGGGAAACCAGTTAAGTCGCACTTGAGTCCTGGAGGTGGGAAGTACAGTGCCTACGCTCTGAAAAAGCCCAGGAACTGCAGTTTTTTAACTATAGTCAGCACTCTTCTGGAAAGAAATTAATAGAGTAAGTGATAAAAATGTTTTTAATTTTTCGGGTCACGCTGCCTCGGTGGGAAACGGCCGATGTGTTAATAAAAAGTAAGAAAATAATTATTTACATCCCCTTGCTGAAATCCATATACACACAATCATATTTATTACCTTGATTTATTTTAACGTGGCTTCGAATAGCCTCGGCAGGTATTGATTCCATCAATTTTCCCACAATGGAGGCTTGTCTAATTGGTCTATAATTCCTAGCTAACAACCTGCTGTTTAGATAAGTATCCCATCTGCCATTTTCCACTTATACCAGATTCTGCCAAATTCATCCTTACATACCTTTAAAACTCTTGTGAACAGTTCATAAGGGGGCTCAGGGATTTGTTTGGTTTTAATCTGGCTATTGATCTGAGAACCTTGTCATTAGTGACTCTGATCGTACATAATTAATTTTCGCTCTGTAAAGAAGTCTGTGAAAATACCTATTAATTTATACTTTTTCCCGCAGCAACTGTGGACGACAACACCAGGTATCAGACGACACGTATCAGCGAACAGAGATGTATGTCGCACCTACACGGGTAAGTCGAGAGCTAAGCTAGTAATTTCTAAGCTAAACAAAGACGTGAGAAAAGACATAAAATCTGCCCTCATGCACACGAGACACACCACAGCGAAGAACCAGAGTACCTTTTAAAGTTGTCGCTAAATTAGATTTATATATTACTTAGCATGCATCGTGACCTGACATAACACATGTCATCTACACCTCTTCTTGCACCCTCACTAATATATATATATATATATATATATATATATATATATATATATATATATATTATATATATATTATATATACATATATATAAAATGTCGTGCCGAATAGGCAGAACTTGCGATCTTGGCTTAAATAGCAACGCTTATCTTGCCATATAGGACAAGTGAAAATTTCTGTATGCAATAATTTCGCCAAAATCATTCTGAACCTAACGAAAAAAATATATTTCACCGTGTTTGTATTAAATTATTGTAAACAAATCTAAAATATATTTAGTTGGGTTAGGCTAAAATAAATTGCGCTTGTTACAATAAGGTTAGGTAAGTTTTCTAAGTTTCTTTTGGTGCAAAATTATAATTTTTTACATCAACATTAATGAAAAAAATATATCTTTATACGTATAAGAGAAAATTTTAGAAAGGACTTAATTTTAAATGAGTTCTTGCTAATTGACCAGTTTTACATATTCGGCACGACATATATATTGCACATTATTCTGTATACTTAAAGTTCGGTCGTCAAGTGAAACGTCCTCTTGTAACTTCTCATACAGATTATAGCATCTTTATTCCAGTTTGTAACTGATACTTCCATTATATTTTTATTTTCGTTAACTCTAGGAATACGCCACAGAATTACCTCTCCTATTCACGAAACCAACGTCTCGTTCTGTCTCGTATAGTTGGTATTATCAGTGATCTGATGATGCTTTCCACAATTTCCCCGCTAGCAATCCATTCTTTTATCACAAAAGTCTTGAGATAATAAGAGCATCGTATGAAGCCTCTCCCACGTAAGTGTCTCGAGACACTTTAAGTGTTCAATGCTCTTTTGTGATCATTTTTATAAAGAAAAGCAGAATCATGCTTGTGGTATCACGTTTTCAGCATATATTTTATATTATTGGTCAAGCGTATCCAGGGAATATAATATACGATATATGTTCGTAAATTCGAGCAGTCTGGCGCACTGTTCGTAGTTCTCAACTGCGACTTCGCGTTCTCACTCTTGATTGTAGCAAGGAAATATTCTCATATACTTATCGATTCTTTTATCGTCTCAAGAATGGTTATCAGAATATATTCTCTGCTCCCTCCATTTAGTCTTCCTTCGTAAATTCCATTATTACATTCGTATTTAGTATTTTGTTCGCCTGAAATAATCGTATCTTGTTCGTCCGATTTTTTCTTGTTCTTCTGAAGTATTTTATTGTTCGTCTGAAATATTTTATTGTTCGTCTAAATTTTTTTTTCTTGTTCGTCTGAAATATTTTATTGTTGCTCGTCTAAAATATTTTTTTCTTGTTCGTCTGAAATATTTTATTGTTGCTCGTCTAAAATATTTTTTTTCTTGTTCGACTGAAATATTTTATTGTTCGACTGAAATATTTTATTGTTCGTCTAAAATATTTTTTTCTTGTTCGACTGAAATATTTTATTGTTCGTCTAAAATATTTTTTTCTTGTTCGTCTGAAATTTTATTGTTCGTCTAAAATATTTTTTTCTTGTTCGTCTGAAATTTTATTGTTCGTCTAAAATATTTTTTTTTTTTCGTCTGAAATATTTTATTGTTGTTCGTCCAAAATATTTTTTTTCTTGTTCGTCTGAAATACCTCATTTTTGTTCGTCTAAAATAATAATTTCTTGATCGTCTAAAACAATTTTTCTTGTTCGTCTGAAATAACTACAGATACATAACTAAGATATATTTTGGCAAATTGCCAGAATATATCTTAGCATTTTCATGTTCGTCTGTCTAGATAAATATGATTTTCTGAAAGATCTTTAAGTATTATTATTACTGCAGCACAATATTACTATAAACATTTTAATTATCATAAAAATTTATTATAATAAAATCTCTAGGTGCTTAAATAAAAGTTATACACATCTCGTGAAAATTTTCTTTCCAATATACATTGGTTCAGCACTTGATTATAATTATAATTATGCCAGATATATAAACTTCTTTATTTACCTTCATATTTCTCTTTTTAGTTTAAGATTTAATTACACAATAGTGTAATTAAATCTCAAACTCCTCTTTAGAGGAGGAGTTAGAGGTAATGAGTCCCTCAACCTGGAGTCAATGTGTTCAGTCCATCAATTTTGAGAAAGGTACAGCACATTCGCGATGAGACTCGTATACTGTCGAGAGGTGAGGTAGAACAGCCTGAGTTGTTCTTAGCATGAGTTCAAAAAGGTGCCGGAAACGTTTCATAGTGATGCTGGTCCATGGTGACATGATAACATCACGCAGGTGCTGCTCTCTTGTTGATTAAGTAATTCCGAAGGGGTACCTTATGTGGTTGTTTGATTTTCTTTCTTCGTTTGTTTGGTTTATATCATGAGAAGTTTGGTTTACATCACCGCAGCAGTGAAACTGCCTCGAGTCATAGTGAAACTGCCTTAAGTGCTATTGAAACTGCCTCGAGTCACAGTGAAACTGCCTCGAGTCACAGTGAAACTGCCTCGAGTCACAGTGAAACTGCCTCGAGCCGCAGTGACACTGCCTTGAGTCACAGTAAAACACCAAAAAAAATCACTGTAAAGAATAAACTGTTTCCATTAGGCCCTTTCCAGTTGTCTGTCGTATCATGATAACTGAAAAAAATATTAACGTTGAGCAATCACGGTATGGGTGGGGATGGAACTCGCGGCAAGCAAATCGCAAAACTCCAGGCCAGCGCGTGTCCTTACAATTTCGTGAGTCTTGAACAGTCAACATGCGAGACGTGGCGTGTTCTTGATTTGTTCATCAATCCCAATACTAATAATTCTTTCCTAGCAGTGATACCCCCACACTGATAATACAAAGAGAGCGAGAGAGAGAGAGAGAGAGAGAGAGAGAGAGAGAGAGAGAGAGAGAATTTCATGCCTGAAACACCCACGTTGCATAGATACAGACACGTGTTCACCTCCAATATGCGAATGTTTCATAAATATTCAACTGAAAATTCTATGTGCACACACACAGTGACGCCTGAAGCACATATTGCACACTGGACGGCCCTACATGCAGAAAAATGCCTGGCAAAAAAATATATATAGGACGATATTCGTGTAAATCTCTGTTCCAGAAATTGTGGAATATTCCCTCACGTGTAATGAGCGAAATGAAATTGACAGAAATAGGAAATAAACTTTTTTTTGAGGGGGGGTGGGGGAATAGGAAGGGAAAAAGATTGGGTTGGATGTAATGTAGTGAAAGACTGTGGGTAAGACAGCCAGAGATAGGTAATAAGCAACCGCACATAGGAAAGTGAAACTTATGACGATATTTCGGACCGACCTGGACCATTAATTAATCCAAGTCGGACCATTGTTCCAATGGCGGTATTGTGCCTTCTTATTCTTTAATTGACAGGTAAGAAAGTATAGGTAGCCAACACCTAGGTCCCCTTAGGATGCCACTACAGCAGTCAGCTTACACTTAGGTATCCGCAGGATGCCTTCCACAGCAGTTAACTAACACCCAGGTACGCCGGAATGCCTTCCACAACAGCTCCTGACAAATGTACCTCCTCCCCCCAGAATGTTTCCCACAGCAGTTGACTAACACCCGAACACTTTCAGAAAACCA
Organism: Cherax quadricarinatus; assembly: GCF_026875155.1. Lineage (NCBI taxonomy): Eukaryota > Metazoa > Arthropoda > Malacostraca > Decapoda > Parastacidae > Cherax > Cherax quadricarinatus. The sequence goes on from NC_069424.1 coordinate 42,095,046, forward strand.
CTCAGAGCAGTCAACTAATAGCCAAAACCCTCAGGATGCTACCAGATGCAACTTCCCAACATTTCAAGGAACAGTTATTGAAAATTGATTACTGTCTGGAAAAACTTTCAACCCCATCCCCGAACATCTTCCTGCTTGGTGATTTCAATTTAAGACATAAACAATGCTATAGCAGAGACAATCCCTGGAGGTAGCTCAGACGAAAAGTCACACACACATTTCTTGCAGAATCTCTGCAATAAATTCACCCTAAGCCAACAGATGGTGGAGCCAACAAGACTGAAAAACACGCTTGACCTTTTTTTCACGAATAATAATGACCTAGTAAGAAATAAATGTCAAAAGTAGTTAATTCAGATAACAACCTAGTCGAAGTCCTGATTTGTATGCACAGGGGTTCTGACCAGCAAAATGCATACAGCTACGAGAATGCCCTCGCCAAATTCAATTTCAACAACCTGAACATCAGTTAGGATCAAATAAATCATGTCCTGAACAAAACATGCTGGGAAGATATCTTAAATAACATGGATACAAACAAGTGCCTTGAAAAGTTCAACTCTTTGGCAGCTGAAGTATGCTCAAGGCATATTCCACGAAGGATAAAGAAAAGAAGAGGTAAATTGGAAAGAAAGAGACGCACCCTCTACAGTAGAAGGCAAAGAATCACAACAAGCACTGATTAGAGTAGTTGAAAATATTGAATTTATGATAAATGATTCAAACAGGATCCAAGAAAGATAGAGGGAGCTAAAAGCAATCCAGACTTGCAAGTCTCGTGTCCGTCTTGCGTTGGTTACGTGCGGCCGCATATACATACCTAAGTTGTCAGCACTATCCAACCGCGAGGCCTGGTCATGGACTAAGCAGTTGAGTAACACCCAGGTACCAATCAGTATGCCTCCCACAGCAGTTGAGTAACACCCAGGTACCAATCATAATGCCTCCCACAGCAGCTGAGTAGCACCTAGGTACACACAGGATGCCTCCCTCACCAGTTGAGTAACTCCCGGGTATCAATCAAGATGCCTCCCACACCAGTTGAGTAACACCCAGGTACACTCTGGATGCCTCCCACAACAGTCAACTAACATCCAGGTACTTGTCTAATGCTAGGTGAACAGGGGCAGCAGGAGGAGAGACTTTGTCCCAGGGAATCGAACTGTGCCTCATAATTGAGGTACAAGTCACCTTCAGTGCTTGCAAGCCTCGTGTACCAGTGCTTGCAAGCCTCGTGTACCAGTGCTTGCAAGTCTCGTGTACCAGTACTTGCAAGCCTCGTGTACCAGTACTTGCAAGCCTCGTGTACCAGTACCTGCAAGCCTCGTGTACCAGTACTTGCAAGCCTCGTGTACCAGTGCTTGCAAGCCTCGTGTACCAGTACTTGCAATCCTCGTGTACCAGTACTTGCAAGTCTCGTGTACCAGTACTTGCAAGCCTCGTGTACCAGCACTTGCAAGCCTCGCGTACCAGTAGTTGCAAGCCTCGCGTACCAGTAGTTGCAAGCCTCGCGTACCAGCACTTGCAAGCCTCGCGTACCGGTAGTTGCAAGCCTCGCGTACCAGTGCTTGCAAGCCTCGCGTACCAGTACATGCAAGCCTCGCGTACCAGTACATGCAAGCCTCGCGTACCAGCACTTGCAAGCCTCGCGTACCAGCACTTGCAAGCCTCGCGTACCAGCACTTGCAAGCCTCGCGTACCAGCACTTGCAAGCCTCGCGTACCAGCACTTGCAAGCCTCGCGTACCAGCACTTGCAAGCCTCGCGTACCAGCACTTGCAAGCCTCGCGTACCAGGTAAACTTTACATTGTGACGACGCTGGTGGTCTGGTCAGAACTTAGGACGGCTTGACACAGAACGATACTCTCACCCAGTACAAGCTTGTTCTTCTACCTGCTTTTCCATCACTATCGTTGACAGTAGGATCTTTGGATGGAGCTTAACAGCGGCCACGAACCTTAGCTGAGATTACTGGCATGTTCAATGAGAAGCATTAAGCCCGCAAGGGGGTCACGCAGCGCTTGGGGGAATAATGGCAATCAAGCTTTTAATCCAAGAAGTGGGTGGGTTGCCCCACTTTTTTGGATCAAGAGCCTCTCAGGAGCATGGAAGCATCCCTCGAAGAAGGTACTCGAGCTGAGAACTTCACGTTCCAGCAGTGACTCTCAAAGTCTCAGGCTTAAGCCACCACCAGCAGTTTCTTGAAGTTCGAGGTGATTAGCCTCCGGGTCAGAAAAAAATTAAACTGCTTAAGTTTTCATATTATTTCTTTCATTATCTAACGGGAAGACTTTATTTCGCTGATCTTTATTGTTAAATGTTACTGGAATTTTCTTTTACCATTGAAGGGTTTTCCTATCGTCGTTGTTTTCCCCTTTTCTATCCGTCCCCTTCCCCCCCCCCCCACCGTCAGTGTTTTTTCCTGCTATTGGTTTTTTCATAATCTGTGGCATAATTATTATTGTTGTAGTACACAGTTAAGGCCGGATTAAGACATGGGCTTTAGGGACTACAGTGCAGGGGCCACCACCAGCTGGAAGATTTCCAGGGGCTGCAGCCCAGGGACCACCGCCAGGTGGAGTATCTCCAGGGGCTGCAGCCCAGGGACCACCACCAGCTGGAAGATCTCCAGGGGCTGCAGCCCAGGGACCACCACCAGCTGGAAGATCTCCAGGGGCTGCAGCCCAGGGACCACCACCAGCTGGAAGAACTTCAGGGGCTGCAGCCCAGGGACCACCACCAGCTGGAAGATCTCCAGGGGCTGCAGCCCAGGGACCACCACCAGCTGGAAGATCTCCAGGGGCTACAGCCCAGGGACCGCCACCAGCTGGAAGATCTCCAGGGGCTGCAGATCAGGGACCACCACCAGCTGGAAGTATCCGGCTCACAACACCAGTGAGATCTCGGGCTACAGCCCAGGGACCACCACCAGCTGGAAGATCTCCAGGGGCTGCAGCTCAGGGACCACCACCAGCTGGAAGATCTCCAGGGGCTGCAGCCCAGGGACCACCACCAGCTGGAAGATCTCCAGGGGCTGCAGCCCAGGGACCACCACCAGCTGGAAGATCTCCAGGGGCTGCAGCCCAGGGACCACCACCAGCTGGAAGATCTCCAGGGGCTACAGCCCAGGGACCACCACCAGCTGGAAGATCTCCAGAGGCTGCAGCCCAGGGACCACCACCAGCTGGAAGATCTCCAGGGGCTACAGCCCAGGGACCACCGCCAGGTGGAGTATCTCCAGGGGCTACAGCCCAGGGACTACCGCCAGGTGGAGTATCTCCAGGGGCTACAGCCCAGGGACCACCGCCAGCTGGAGGGTCTCCAGGGGCTACAGCCCAGGGACCACCGCCAGCTGGAGGGTCTCCAGGGGCTACAGCCCAGGGACCACAGCCAGCTGGAGGGTCTCCAGGGGCTACAGCCCAGGGACCACAGCCAGCTGGAGGGTCTCCAGGGGCTACAGCCCAGGGACCACAGCCAGCTGGAGGGTCTCCAGGGGCTACAGCCCAGGGACCACAGCCAGCTGGAGGGTCTCCAGGGGCTACAGCCCAGGGACCACAGCCAGCTGGAGGGTCTCCAGGGGCTACAGCCCAGGGACCACAGCCAGCTGGAGGGTCTCCAGGGGCTACAGCCCAGGGACCACAGCCAGCTGGAGGGTCTCCAGGGGCTACAGCCCAGGGACCACAGCCAGCTGGAGGGTCTCCAGGGGCTACAGCCCAGGGACCACAGCCAGCTGGAGGGTCTCCAGGGGCTACAGCCCAGGGACCACAGCCAGCTGGAGGGTCTCCAGGGGCTACAGCCCAGGGACCACCGCCAGCTGGAGGGTCTCCAGGGGCTACAGCCCAGGACCACCGCCAGCTGGAGGGTCTCCGAAGATTAAATGAAAAGTGTTGGCACCTGTTAGTGTGTTTATAATAATGGAATGTTAGTACATCACGTGAATAATTTTTGTCTTTTGAAAATGAGTGGGTGCCACACCGTCCTTGTGGCCCAGGTGCCACACCGTCCTTGTGGCCCAGGTGCCACACCGTCCTTGTGGCCCAGGTGCCACACCGTCCTTGTGGCCCAGGTGCCACACCGTCCCTGTGGCCCAGGTGCCACATAGTATCTGTGGACCAGGTGCCACATAGTATCTGTGGACCAGGTGCCACACCGTCCTTGTGGCCCAGGTGCCACACCGTCCTTGTGGCCCAGGTGCCACACCGTCCTTGTGGCCCAGGTGCCACATAGTATCTGTGGACCAAGTGCCACATAGTATCTGTGAACCAGGTGCCACACCGTCCTTGTGGCCCAGGTGCTACATAGTACCTGTAGACCAGGTGCCACACAGTACCTGTAGCCCAGGTGCCACATATTACCTGTAGACAAGGTGCCACACAGTCCATGTGGCCCAGGTGCCACATAGTACCTGTACACCAGATGCCACACAGTACATGTAGCCCAGGTGCCACACAGTACCTGTAGCCCAGGTGCCACACAGTACCTGTAGCCCAGGTGCCACACAGTACCTGTAGCCCAGGTGCCACACAGTACCTGTAGCCCAGGTGCCACACAGTCCCTGTAGCCCAGGTGCCCCACAGTACCTGTAGCTCAGGTGCCAAACAGTACCTGTAGCCCAGGTGCCACACAGTACCTGTAGCCCAGGTGCCACACAGTACCTGTAGCCCAGGTGCCACACAGTCCCTGTAGCCCAGGTGGCACATAGTACCTGTAGAGCAGGTGCCACAGTGCCTGTGGCCTAGGTGGCACATAGTACCTGTAGACCAGGTGCCACAGTGCCTGTGGTCTAGGTGCCACATAGTACCTGTAGACCAGGTGCCACACAGTACCTGTAGCCCAGGTGCGACACAGTACCTGTAGCCCAGGTGCGACACAGTACCTGTAGCCCAGGTGCGACACAGTACCTGTAGCCCAGGTGCCACACAGTCCCTGTGCCCCAGGTGCCACACAGTACCTGTAGCCCAGGTGCCCCACAGTACCTGTAGCTCAGGTGCCAAACAGTACCTGTAGCCCATTTGCCACACAGTACCTGTAGCCCAGGTGCCACACAGTACCTGTAGCTGAGGTGCCACACAGTACCTGTAGCCCAGGTGCCACACAGTGCCTGTAGCCCAGGTGCCACACAGTACCTGTAGACCATGTGTCACACAGTACCTGTAGCCCAGGTGCCACACAGTATCTGCAGATCAGGTGCCACACAGTACCTGTACACCAGGTGCCACACAGTACCTGTACACCAGGTGCCACACAGTACCTGTACACCAGGTGCCACACAGTACCTGTAGCCCAAGTGCCACACAGTACCTGTAGCCCAAGTGCCACACAGTATCTGTAGCCCAGGTGCCCCACAGTACCTGTAGCTCAGGTGCCAAACAGTACCTGTAGCCCATTTGCCACACAGTACCTGTAGCCCAGGTGCCACACAGTACCTGTAGCTGAGGTGCCACACAGTACCTGTAGCCCAGGTGCCACACAGTGCCTGTAGCCCAGGTGCCACACAGTGCCTGTAGCCCAGGTGTCACACAGTACCTGTAGCCCAGGTGCCACACAGTATCTGCAGATCAGGTGCCACACAGTACCTGTACACCAGGTGCCACACAGTACCTGTAGCCCAAGTGCCACAGTACCTGTAGCCCAAGTGCCACACAGTACCTGTAGCTCAGGTGCCAAACAGTACCTGTAGCCCATTTGCCACACAGTACCTGTAGCCCAGGTGCCACACAGTACCTGTAGCTGAGGTGCCACACAGTACCTGTAGCCCAGGTGCCACACAGTGCCTGTAGCCCAGGTGCCACACAGTGCCTGTAGCCCAGGTGTCACACAGTACCTGTAGCCCAGGTGCCACACAGTATCTGCAGATCAGGTGCCACACAGTACCTGTACACCAGGTGCCACACAGTACCTGTAGCCCAAGTGCCACAGTACCTGTAGCCCAAGTGCCACACAGTACCTGTAGCTCAGGTGCCACACAGTACCTGTAGCCCAGGTGCCACACAGTACCTGTAGCCCAGGTGCCACACAGTACCTGTAGCCCAGGTGCCACACAGTACCTGTAGCCCAGGTGCCACACAGTACCTGTAGCCCAGGTGCCACACAGTACCTGTAGCCCAGGTGCCACACAGTACCTGTAGCCCAGGTGCCACACAGTACCTGTAGCCCAGGTGCTACACAGTACCTGTAGCCCAAGTGCCACACAGTACCTGTAGCCCAGGTGCCACACAGTACCTCTAGCACAGCTGCCACACACTACCTGTAGCCCAGGTGCCACACAGTACCTATAGCCCAGGGGCCACACAGTACCTGTAGCCCAGGGGCCACACAGTACCTGTAGCCCAGGGGTCACACAGTACCTGAAGCTCAGGTGCCACACAGTACCTGTAGCCCCGGGGCAACACAGTATTTGTAGCCCAAGGGCCTCACAGTACCTGTAGCCCAGGGGCCACACAGCCCCTGCAGCCCAGGGGCCTCACAGTACCTGTACCTTAGGGGCCACACGAAACCTGAAGCTCAGGGGCCACACAGTACCTGTAGCCTAGGGGCCACACAGTACCTGTAGCCCCGGGGCCTCACAGTACCTGTAGCGAAGGGGCCACACAGCACCTGCAGCCCAGGGGCCTCACAGTACCTGTAGCCCAAGGGCCACACAGTACCTGTAGCACAGAGGCCTCACAGTACCTATAGCCCAGGGGCCTCACAGTACTTGTAGCCCAGGGGCCTCACATTACCTGTAGCCCAGAAGCCACACAGTTCCTGTAGCCCAGGGGCCACAGTTCCTGTAGCCCAGGGGCCTCGCAATACCTGTAGCCCAGGGGCCTCGCAATATCTGTAGCCCAGGTGCACACAGTATCTGTAGCCCAGGGGCCTCACAGTACCTGTAGACCAGGGGCCTCACAGTACCTACAGCCCAGGGGCCTCACAGTACTTATACCCTAGGGGCCTCACAGTACTTGTAGCCCAGGGACCTCACAGTACCTGTAGCCCTGGGGCCTCACAGTACCTGTAGCCCTGGGGCCTCACAGTACCTGTAGCCCTGGGGCCTCACAGTACCTATAGCCCAGGGGCCTCAAAATATCTATAATCCAGGGGCCTCGCAGTACCTGTAGCCTAGGGACATCACAGTACCTCTAGCTCTGTAGATGAATTGTTCAGAGAACCGACATGTTGATAAATAAGACACATGTGCAACTCTTGGGTATCTTTATTGAGGAAACGTTTCGCCACACAGTGGCTTCATCAGTCCATACGTAGGAGAAACTTGAAGAACAGGAGGAGAATGAGGTAATCAGTCCCTCAACCTTGAGTCGATGTGTTCAGTCCATCAATCTTGAATAGAATACGGCATATGAGCTGAGAAGCAGCTTATAAACCGTAGACAGGTGAGGGTCAGCAGTCGTAGATGGTGTCACATTTGTCCAATGTGGAAGTAGGTCGTGCCCAAGAATTAGGCAAGCGAAGAATTCCTAAGTATTAAGATCCAAAGAAGTTGCAGTGTCTGACAGGTTTGTAGATGAATGGTTCAGAGTAGGCACGACCTACTTCCACATTGGACAAATGTGACACCATCTACGACTGCTGACCCTCACCTGTCTACGGTTTATAAGCTGCTTCTCAGCTCATATGCCGTATTCTATTCAAGATTGATGGACTGAACACATCGACTCAAGGTTGAGGGACTGATTACCTCATTCTCCTCCTGTTCTTCAAGTTTCTCCTACGTATGGACTGATGAAGCCACTGTGTGGCGAAACGTTTCCTCAATAAAGATACCCAAGAGTTGCACATGTGTCATTATTTATCACCTCTAGCTCTGTAGCCCAGGAGCCTCACGTCACCTGTAGCCCAGGGGCCTCACAGTACCTGTAGCCCAGATGCCTCACGGTACCTGTAGCCCAGGGACCTCCCAGTACCTGTAGCCCAGGGGCCTCACAGTACCTGTAGCCCAGGGACCTCACAGTACCTGTAGCCCAGGGGCTTCACATTACCTGTAGCCCAAGGACCTTACGGGACCTGTAGCCCAGGGGCCTCCCATTCCCAGTAGCCCAGGGGCCTCACAGCATCTGTATCCCTGGGGCCTCACAGTACCTGTAGCCCAGGGGCCTCACAGTACCTGTAGCCCAGGGGCCTCACAGTACCTATAGATCAGGTGCCTCACAGTACCTATAGCCCAGGTGCCTCACAGTAACTGTAGCCCAGGAGCCTCACAGTACCTATAGCCCAGGTGCCTCACAGTATCTATAGCCCAGGTGCCTCACAGTACCTGTAGCCCAGGTGCCTCACAGTACCTGTAGCCCAGGCGCCTCAAAGCACCTGTAGCCTAGGGGCCACACAGCACCTGTAGCCCAGGGGCCACACAGCACCTGTAGCCCAGGTGCCTCACAGTGCATGTAGCCCAGGTGCCTCACAGTGCCTGTAGCCCAGGCGCCTCACAGTACCTGTAGCCCAGGCGCCTCACAGTACCTGTAGCCCAGGTGCCTCACAGTACCTGTAGCCCAGGTGCCTCACTGTACCTGTAGCCCAGGGGCCACACAGCACCTGTAGCCCAGGAGCCACACAGCACCTGTAGCCCAGATCCTCAGTGCCTGTAGCCCAGGTGCCTCACAGTACCTGTAGCCCAGGGGCCACAGCACCTGTAGCCCAGGTGCCACACAGTACCTGTAGCCCAGGTGCCTCACAGTACCTGTAGCCCAGGGGCCACACAGTACCTGTCGCCCAGGGGCCCCACAGCACCTGTAGCCCAGGAGAGACAACACCTGTAGCCCAGGTGCCTCACAGTACCTGTAGCCCAGGTGCCTCACAGTACCTGTAGCTCAGGGGCCACACAACACCTGTAGCCCAGGTGTCGTAGGGGTTCTTAAAAGGAGATATCGAGGGTTGAAGGTAGACACTCTTGCTGGATGGTAACGATGTATTGTCACTGTGGTAATGGGAGATGGAGCCCCCAGCCTGCCTTGTCCTGCCTATGTCTACACGCCGACTGAGAGGGAGGCAGAGATACGAACGTACACATGCGCATCCCGTGACGTCACACAAACAGTCACAAGGTTAAAAGGGATCTTCTATACAAACACATGGATGGTCCTATGATGCTCAGCTAATCTATACAACACATGTAAGGGGATTCAGCAACTATGCTGACAGCTCGGTCATGTTACGTATGTCGTCTCGACATACACTACTATCCTATAGGCTGAACAGGCAGGTGGTTCTGGGCTGATTCTATACAATAACAAATTCATATATAACTTAGAACTAATGGATGGTATCATAATGGATATTACAAAATGAGTTTTACGTAATGGGTGTTAACGTAATGATTTTTAACGTAATGCATTACAAACTATAAGAACAAATCATTGTACAATATGGGATGGAATTGATCGATCGATCTGTATTCATGCACTCTACAGATTCTGAGGAAGAATAAATATATATATACAAGGTGAAATTAACAGCAAAGGCATCTGGTGCACTCCGATCATTACTGTCAAATTCTCAGAATACGGAGAGAACGTGAACACGAAAAAAAAAAAATTCTGAAAAACTGATCAGTTAATAACAAACAGTTGAGAATTTCCTTCAACTCGGACATCTAGTTATACAGACTATGTACATTTAAACCCAATTCTGCGAGGGTGAGGTTTACATATGCAGAATGGTTATCTCTGGGAGGATCGAATTCCTCTGCAATGGCTAACACATGCCTTGACTGAGGACAGTCTGAACGAGTATCTACAAAAGATACAGCTACATGGCGACTGAACGAATCTACAAAAGATCAGTACTCCTTTACTGGAATTACTAACTGGTAGACTCTTCTGCTAGGAGTACTCAACTCGACTATTCGATACAGTAATTCTTGGCTCATTACAAAGTCACTAATGGGTGCTGGTGGCTTCACAGTCAGAATAAGATCTTCCTGGAGCAGGAATCGAATCACCAGAACACAAGGGATCGGTTCTTTCTTACTGGAGGAATGAACAAACTCGGTGGAGTGGATGACTCTCCCCGGTTGAAAAAAATTAATGCTATAACACGCAATATGACCAAGGGAGAACGAATCTATCTCAAACTGCAAACACAGGAGAAAATAAATGAACACGGTTCAACAGTGCTGATATTCAATCTGAGTCACACACAGTGACACAAGGTATCAACTATAAACTTCACTTACAAACGTTAACAACATGTGAAAGTTACTCGAGAAATAACTTCTTACATTGCACTGATTACTGTCAACTAGGATGGGATCACCATCTGGAACACAAGGAACAACAACAGACACTCTAGTGAGAGCACTAGCCACAACAGAGACGTCTTTTTGCATACGGCATGTGACATCAACAAGAGATGGCATTACTAGTTGCAAGTAACCATTTTCTGACAAGGCATCCCCTGTGGAGAAACTACTACTTGAACTAGCAGACATTGCAGGGATAGGCTGTGCACTCAAAGCAGTCTGAGTGTCCCCAGACACTTGAGGCAACGGAACACTATCCTGCAAGTCTGAAGGTGTAGGTGGAACACAGATGGGAGTGACAGAGTTACTAGTGCCTGACCGCTCGGCTACGTTAATAAGTAATTCACGGATCAATAGGAACTTAATCTGAACTTCACATTTCGCAGCACTTTAACAAATCTCAGATACAAGTTGTGAGAACAAACACATTGCTCAAGGACTAGGTATTGTCTTTCAGTCAGTAAGGGAATATTGGTACTGTGGACTGATTCATATTGACTTTGGCATGATACACTAAGTGAACATTCAAAAGTGACTGGGACATCTCAGTGAACTTACTGAAGGGCATAAGGAAAAATAATAGAAAGAATGACACAATAAGCTTAAATGGGAAGAAAATGCTTAACTATTCTGCATAAGTAATTAAAAATTGACAGGTCACACATTAAGCAAAGAAACTCACACAAGAAATTACTCAACTGAATAAACAACACTTTGAAAATCAAGAGAACTTGTACTTTACTCAAATCTAATTTGCTCAAATTTTACTTTAAATTGAATGAATGCCACAGTGAGTTGTCTTTACTCTCAATGCAATAGGGAAATACACAATGAAATGATAAAATGTACTCAATAAAGCTTGTTCAAAATAAAACAAACTGGGACACAATTCACTAAAATAAAATGGCATAGAAAGAATAAAATATTATGCACAGAACAGAGCATATGAAAGCTGCACTGAAATAAACTATATTGCAATATTGCAAATAACAATTGCTAATCAAAAAGTATTGCACAACACTGCACAAAATTTCTGCAAGAAAAACTTTAAATGGTAACACAATGTTTGCACAAGAATTATTGCAAAATGAGTCAATGTGCAATAATAAAAAAATATTACACAAAAGAAATATATCAAGGAATGAACTGAGTGAACACTTTAACTCTTAACTACAGCTTAAGCAACACTTAACAAACAAAAGAACAATTTACTTTAAAAGAAGAACTTAAAAATTGCACTAAGAGTGAATTTGTTCAATGAAATATGAAAAAAATAATAGATACAAAACACAGAACAAAAAAGGCTTGAACACTTAGTGATGCAGAACACAACACATCAACATAAACACAATACTAGAATTTTCTTGCAATGAAACTTGATGTGTGAAAAACTTTGATAAAAATAATTCTCTTGCTTGCACAAAACAATGTCAGTATTGCCTGTGTAAATAAGACAAATTAGACACTGGCTACATGAAAAGAATATGAACACAAGAATGTTCAACACACAGAGAGCAAAACAAGAATACACAAATGCTGGGATGAAAAAAAAAATATATATATAACTGAGACAACATTGAGTTGTGATGCAGGACACAACTAAGTAAATTACAGAATTAATTCACTGGATCACTGAGAACACAAGGTGATTGTGAAGTGTAAACACAAGTTCTATACTGCTCATATGTTGCACACACAACAAAGGAAAAACACTAAGTACTTACTTCAAGTGTATAAAAAAAAGAAACACAACAGACATAAGATAATGCACGAAAATTAACACTGAATTAAGAAGAAAAAAAGATTATTGCAAACAGTATATAATAAACACTGAGTCTGATCGAGAGTCACTGAATGTCACTAAGAGAAAAATTACTGGAAACACAAAAAGAAATGTTTCAACACTCGCAAATGTGTCTATGAAAAATATTTTCGCTGTAACGACTTGGTGTAGCATGAGGTGGAAGGTGATGAGGTTGGAGGCTATCGTCTCGTGGCTGGCTATTGTCCTCTCGTGATCGTAGAATTGCACTTACATCGACGATACACACACAGGAGAGGAGGCTTTCAACGGTGGCGCCAAACACACACTAGCTCTTGGCCCCCTATGTGGTCCTTAAAATATGGTGCTATAACCCCTAGTAGTGTACCAAAACACTGGGTGAGGCGTCTGAGGCAGCAGTGTCGAGTGGTTGGGCTTAACAGGACTAAGGCCGGACCGCGTGGTGAGAGAGACTTGGTCAGTGGGCCTATGGGATGAATGGCGTAAGCCTCACTGAAGACAACCACACTGGCGTGAAGATATTCTAAGCTGGCTGGCTTAAAATACACTCACGAAATACCACAACACCACAGGGATGAAAAAGAGCACTCAGAATGGCTTGGAGCTTGAATCACAAGCGATGAAGACTGTACCCACGTAGCTTGCTTGAGTACTGGGGTAAGACACCTGGGTTAGTTGATAGCTGGCTTATCTTAACCCTTCACACAGAATAGCTTGATAACTTCTCACGATGAGCACAGCAGGGGTGGAAAGCTGGATTGGCAGGCAAAAAAAAAAAAAACTGGATGGAGTAGGCTAGGCTGGACTGACTGGGTTGTTCTGACTCCCCCACCACAGACTGGTTGCTGGCTTATTTTTACAAACTCGGGTCAACCCCTCGGGAGTGATGCAAATAGGCAGATAAACACTAATACAAAGAGACTGAGCAGTGAATAATGTAGTGGCTGGAAGAAGCTTGAGAGAGTAGCAGGCTTGAGGTAGCTGGCTGGGGTAGGTCGAGCGTACCCTGCTCGGCAGGCCTAGTCACAAGATGTCGACCGGCCCAGTAGAAATTTATCCCCAGAAATCGCTGTAATCGTCAGGATTACAATCCCACTGCTGCCACCAAATTTGTCATAGGGGTTCTTAAAAGGAGATATCGAGGGTTGAAGGTACACACACTTGTTGGATGGTAACGATATATTGTCAGACTGTGGTAATGGGAGATGGAGCCCCCAGCCTGCCTTGTCCTGCCTATGTCTATACGCCGACTGAGAGGGAGGCAGAGGTACGAACGTACACATGTGCATCCCGTGACATCACAGTCACAAGCCTAAAAGGGATCTTCTATATAAACACATGGATGGTACTATGATGCTCAGCTAATCTATACAACACATGTAAGGGGATTCAGCAACTATGCTGACACAGGGGTCACACAGCACCTGTAGCCCAGGGGTCACACAGCACCTGTAGCCCAGGGGTCACACAGCACCTGTAGCCCAGGGGTCACACAGTACCTACAATATCTTAATCCTGTTCTGTAAACATCATCCTTTTTTCCCTAATCATCTACATTTTCAGTCTTATTATTAGTTTCTGAATATTTTCGGGTTTTCCTTATCCGAGTTTTTGCTATCATCTGGATTTCTGCCTCTCATGTTTTATTTTTATCATTTCATGGTGGTTTTTCAATGTAAAGGAGGTTTTAATTATTATCGTGTCTTTTACCTTGCATAGTGATTATTCTAATTATATCGTTTTATTTTCACTATCATCTGTGTTATGCTAATTATCGAATTTCCCATTATTGCAGAGTTTTTTTTCTATTTTAATGGTTCACTTATTGCATTAGTCCACTTATTGTATTAGTCTACCAACTGTTCTTACCACTTACTGTATTGGTCCACTTGTTGTACTGCTCCACTTATTGTATTGGTCCACTTATTGCATTGGTCCACTTATTGTATTGATCCACTTATTGTATTGGTCCACTTATTGTATTGATCCACTTATTGTATTGATCCACTTATTGTATTGATCCACTTATTGTATTGATCCACTTATTGTATTGGTCCATTTATTGTATTGACCATTTATTGTGTTGGTCAGGACAAGTGTTTCCTAACGCGGATCTTCGTTGTATGATGACCTGCCACTGGAACTTTTGGTCATCTGACCGAGGCCTTCCGCTGGCTTCCCCCACCCCTTTAAAAATTAGGATTATAAGAAGGATGGCCACCAGGCTGAGGAAGAACTTATATATAATATATATATATATATATATATATATATATATATATATATATATATATGCATCTCGCTTATCGAACCCTTTTCTCGAACCAACTTTGTTCCTATTATCAAACTCGCCCCTATTTCCGAACCGCCGGGTACCGGACCTGTCCGGCAGCCCACTCTGTCCGTGTCCCCACGCAGGCGCCGTGAGACAGTCTGGTTTTGTTGATCCTTGAGTAAACACTAACCTGCGCTCTCATTCAAACTGCTTGTGGGACTGTGAAATAAGCTACAATGGGCCCAAAGAAACTTGCTAGTGGTACCCCTGTGGTAAAGAAAGTGAGAAACACCATAGATGTGAAGAAGGAAATAATACAAAAGTGGAATGATGTCCAAATGTTTGTGGAGAAGTACCACCCTGAGCAAGCTGAAACAAGCCATCTTTGCAACAAGTTCAGTGACAGAATCGTGTCCCATTTTAGGGAAATCTTAGAGGCACCAGAAACAGAGGACTGTGGACAGTTATTTGCGAGACAGGGGTCCAGTGACTCTCAAGCTGGTCCTAGTGGCATTAAAAGACAGAGAAGGGAAGTAACCCCAGAGAGGGCTTTGATACCTGAAGTCCTCATGGAGGGGGATTCTCCTTCCAAATACTAACCCCAACTCCCTCTCTCCTCCTCCCTATCTTCCAGATGCCATCACCAATCTTCAATAAAGGTAAGTAAAGTGTTATTTCATGTTTATTTATATTTATTAATACATAATTGAACACTATATTTGTTGTATGTAAAACTATAATTAATCTCTATAAAATGTATTTTTTTGTGTGAATATTTTTGAGTTTCTGGAACGGATTAATTGTATTTCCATTATTTCTTATGGGAAATATTGCTTCGCTTTTCAGATTTTTCGAATTTAGAACTAGCTCCTGGAACGGATTAAGTTCGATATTTGAGGTTCCACTGTATATATATACATATACATATCGTACCTAATAAACAGAGATTGCCGAATAGATCAAACTTCCTTAAAATTTGACTTCCAAAAGCACATTGTCTGCTTCACCAGCACAGCTTTCTACCTTCCATGACCCGTCAGAGACATTCATGGCAGACTTTACCTTTTTCAAAAACATTTCCCTAACATTTAAGCCTTTTCAAGACAGTCCTGGCTCTTCCATTAATGTCTTTGTGCTTCCATACCCGGGAGCATCTTTGTCTTCCTTCCAAAACATTCCGTGATCCACCATGAAAGTTAAATGCAAATATAATGCCACAATGGTCGTGAAATGAATAAACTGCATTTTTTTTATTCCTCTCCGGTCGCAGCAAAAGTGTTTTGTTGGTTGAAAGTCGACGTTTCCTGCATTAGTGTGAGGGTGAGAGCCGAGGCAGCCCCAGGCGTCAGGGTGAGAGCCGAGGCAGCCCCAGGCGTCAGGGTGAGAGCCGAGGCAGCCCCAGGCGTCAGGGTGAGAGCCGAGGCAGTCCCAGGCCTCAGGGTGAGAGCCGAGGCAGCCCCATGCCTCTTGCCTGGCCTACCTCACAAAACTAAGTTGACTGGTGAACAAAACCGCTGGGTTGAATAGCTTCATTTGCCAAGGAAACGGAACGTGGCAAACTACGTCATGGTGTTGGTGAAGAGACGTCCTGCGAGATGAACCTTACCTGCACCACATGATGTCTGGTATTGTCTATTTGAGTGCATTAATACACACACACACACACACACACACACACACACACACACACACAGTCATAGAGTGGTCAGGAAGTGGAACAGTCTGGCGAGTGATGTAGTGGAGGCAGGAACCATACATGGCTTTAAGACTAGGTATGATAAAGCTCATGGATCAGGGAGAGAGAGGACCTAATAGCGTTTAGTGAAGAGGCGGGGCCAGGAGCTGAGTCTCGACCCCTGTAACCACAATTAGGTGAGTACACACACAAACACACACACACACACACACACACACACACACACACACACACACACACACACACACACACACACACACAGTCATAGAGTGGTCAGGAAGTGGAACAGTCTGGCGAGTGATGTAGTGGAGGCAGGAACCATACATGGCTTTAAGACTAGGTATGATAAAGCTCATGGATCAGGAGAGGAGAGACCTAATAGCGTTTAGTGAAGAGGCGGGGCCAGGAGCTGAGTCTCGACCCCTGTAACCACAATTAGGTGAGTACACACACACACACAACACACACACACACACACACACACACACACACACACACAGTCATAGAGTGGTCAGGAAGTGGAACAGTCTGGCGAGTGATGTAGTGGAGGCAGGAACCATACATGGCTTTAAGACTAGGTATGATAAAGCTCATGGATCAGGGAGAGAGAGGACCTAATAGCGTTTAGTGAAGAGGCGGGGCCAGGAGCTGAGTCTCGACCCCTGTAACCACAATTAGGTGAGTACACACACACACACACACACACACACACACACACACACACACACACACACACACACACACACATACACACACACACACACAGTCATAGAGTGGTCAGGAAGTGGAACAGTCTGGCGAGTGATGTAGTGGAGGCAGGAACCATACATGGCTTTAAGACTAGGTATGATAAAGCTCATGGATCAGGGAGAGAGAGGACCTAATAGCGTTTAGTGAAGAGGCGGGGCCAGGAGCTGAGTCTCGACCCCTGTAACCACAATTAGGTGAGTACACACACACACACACACACAACACACACACACACACACACACACACAACACACACAAAAAAAAAAAAAAAAAAAAAAAAAAAACTAGGTGTACTAGAGAATGGAAAAGGCACAGAAGACAGAGAACTCAGGAAAATAAAGAAATCAGCCGAAGAGCCAGAAACGAATATGCACAGATAAGAAGGGAGGCTCAGAGACAATATGAAAATGACATAGCATCAAAAGTCAAGACTGACCCGAAGCTGTTGTACAGCCACATCAGGAGGAAAACAACAGTCAAGGACCAGGTAATCAGACTGAGGAAGGGTGATGGGGAGTTCACAAGAAACGACCGAGAGGTATGTCAGGAGCTCAACACGAGATTTAAAGAAGTATTTACAGTGGAAACCAGTAGGACTCCAGGAAATCAGAACAGGGTGGTACACCAGCAAGTTCTGGATGAGGTACATATAACCAAGGAGGAGGTGAAGAAGCTGCTATGCGAACTTGACACCTCAAAGGCGGTGGGACCAGACAACATCTCTCCGTGGGTTCTTAAAGAGGGAGCAGAGATATTGTGTGTGCCATTAACAAAGATCTTCAACACATCATTTGAAACTGGGCAACTCCCTGAGGTATGGAAGATGGCAAATGTAGCCCCAATTTTTAAAAAGGGAGACAGACATGAAGCACGTCAGGAGAAGAGTGGTGGAGCACCTGGAAAGAAACAAGTGTATAAATGACAACCAGCACGGTTTCAGGGAAGGAAAATCCTGTGTCACAAACCTACTAGAGTTTTATGACAAGGTGACAGAAGTAAGACAAGAGAGAGAGGGGTGGATCGACTGCATTTTTTTTGGACTGCAAGAAGGCCTTCGAAACAGTTCCTCAAAAGAGGTTACTGCAAAAGGTAGAGGATCAGGCACACATAACAGGAAAGGCACTGCAATGAATCAGAGAATGTGGTTGTTAGGTAAGACACATATGCAACAGTTAGGTATCTTTATTTCGAAACGTTTCGCCTACACAGTAGGCTTCTTCAGTCGAGTACAGAAAAGTTGATAGAAGCAGAAGAGACTTGAAGACGATGTAATCAGTCCATCACCCTTAAAGTTTTGAGGTGGTCAGTCCCTCAGTCTGGAGAAGAGCATTGTTCCGTAGTCTGAAACAATATGGAGTTGAAGTGACAGAGAATACCTGACAGGGAGGCAACAACGAGTCATGGTAAGTGACGAGGTGTCAGAGTGGGCGCCTGTGACAAGCGGGGTTCCACAGGGGTCAGTCCTAGGACCTGTGCTGTTCTTGGTATATGTGAACGACATAACGGAAGGGATAAACTCAAAAGTGTCCTTGTTTGCAGATGATGTGAAGTTAATAAGAAGACTAGTCCCAGAGCTACGGGGATTGTCCTACGAAGAAAGGTTGAGGGAAATCGGCCTAACGACACTGGAGGACAGGAGGGTCAGGGGAGACATGATAACGACATATAAAATACTGCGCAGAATAGACAAGGTGGACAAAGACGGGATGTTCCAGAGAAGGGACACAGACACAAGAGGTCACAATTGGACGTTGAAGACTCAGATGAATCAAAGGAATGTTAGGGAGTATTTCTTCAGTCATAGAGTAGTCAGGCCGTGGAATAGCCTAGAAAGTGACGTAGTGGAGGCGGGAACCATACATAGTTTTAAGGCAAGGTATGATAAAGCTCATAGGGCAGGGAGAGAGAGGACCTAGTAGCAATCAGCGAAGAGGCGGGGCCAGGAGCTATGAATCGACCCCTGCAACCACAAATAGGCGAGTACAAATAGGCGAGTGTACACACACACAAAAGGCTGGACCTCGTATTAACCTTGAACAGTTCATGAAAGGCCCTTTGGCGCTAGTGATCATGTGGTCCTGAGTTTCGAATACCTTGTAGAGTTAACAGTGTAGAATGAAGCAGCAAGAGAAGCACGGGAGAAGCCAGACTTCAAAATAGGCGACTACACAGGTATTAGGCAATTCCTGCATGAGGTGCAGTGGGAAAGAGAACTAAAGGGAGAGACAGTAATTTAGATGGAACACGTGACCACAAAGTGCAGGGAGGCAGAGAAGTTCATATCAAGGGGTAACAGATACAATGGGAAAACCAAAGTGAGCCCATGGTTTACCTGGAGGTGTAAAGATGCCAAAGCCAGGTGTGTTAGAGCACGGAAAAAGTATAGAAGGCAAAGGACTCAACAAGAAGATGAGCATCAGAATCAGAAACGAATATGCATGGATAAGGAGAGAGAGGTCAAGTGGAAATACGAGAATCACACAGCATCAAAAGCCAGATATAACCCTAAGTTTTTACACAGCCATATAAGAAGGAAAACAACAAGGGCCAGGTAATAAGGCTGAGGAAGAAAGGAGGAGAGCTCACATGGAATGAGTATGTGAAGAAATCAGCTTAAGATTCAGGGAAGTATTCACAGCGGAGACAGAGAGGCTTCCAGCAAACCTAGTGAGTAGGGTGTAATAGCAAGTGTTGGACACACTGCACAAAACTAAGTTGGAGATGAAGAAACTGCTAAGCAAACTAGATACCTCAAAGTTAATAACGAATCCTTAAAAACTATAAGAATTCTCTCTTAAATCAACTCAGCATAAAACATAGACATCGCATCGCACAACACGACTCTCAAACTCACATTCGGGAAGTGGAATAGTCTGGAAAGTGATGTAGTTAGGTTAGGTTAGATTAACTTAGGTTAAGTCAGGTAAAGTCAGGTTAGTTAGGTTAGGTTAGGGTAGGTTAGGTTAGGGTAGGTTAGGTAAGGGTAAGTTAGGTAAGGGTAAGTTAGGTTAGGTATGGGTAAGTTAGGTTAGGCAAAGGTAAGTTAGGTTAGGGAAAGGTAAGTTAGGTTAGGGTAGGTAAGGGTAAGTTAGGTTAGGTCCATATATAGCTTTAACAAGACATAAGATAAAGCTCATAGAACAGGGCGAGAGAGGACCTAGTAACGACCAGTGAAGAGACGGGGCCAGGAGCTATGAATCGACCCTTGCAACCACAATTAAGTGAGCACAATTAGTTGAGTGCTCATTCATTTACTCATTACCCACACAGACTTCACTTGCTCAAAATTTTACCCCTTCGACCTTCTCTCATACCGCGTGAACATGAAAATATAAGGAAGGAAGGAACACTGTAGCAGGCCTACTGGCCCATGCTAGGCACGTCCAAGTCACCTACTAGCCGAAACCACATAAGAACAGCCCAAAGTAACAAGGTAACACTGGATCTTAACACCATACCACTGCAACAATACAACACCACCTTTAAACAAACTAAAATAATTGTCTGGAATTCTGGCGTTTAGAAACGTAATTACGTTCACATTTCTGACAGTGACTTAAAAAGACAAGGAATTTAATTAAAGATCGTGTCCCACGTTAAAACTTTTTCTAATGTAATAAACTCAAAATGAAAGTAATTGCTATTGAAATGTCCAAATGGCATTGAAATGTAGTTTTTTAAGTAAGTTCTGCTTTCTCAGATGTCATGAGAGGAAACCATTAAAGTACCATATTAAAAGTTTGTTAATTGAGTTGAGCAATACATTAATGTCGCTCGTTAGCGGCGGGGGGGGGGGGGGGAGGTGTGTTTCCTTTCTGGCATTTATTTCAAAAACCCCGAAAACAGTGCTCGCTCTCAAATAATTATGTCATCCCTTTTCTGTATGCAAAACTACAGTTATTCTCTATAAAATGTATTTTTTGTTAATGTTAATATTTTTGGGTGTCTGGAATGGTTTAATTGGATTTACATTATTTCTTATGGGAAATATTAACAAAAATACATTTTATAGAGAATAACTAGTTTTTTATACAGAAAAGGGATAACTAAATTCGAGGGTCCAATATATATATATATATATATATATATATATATATATATATATATATATATATATATATATATATATATATATATATATATATATATATTATATGTACATATTAAATCTTTTCTTTCAACGTACCGGCCGTATCCCACCGAGATTAGAGATAGATTAGATTTTGCCACCGAAGTGGCTAGTTTATTGTGCACCCCATATCCATCCTGTGGACGGTAGCGCGAGAGCATATGGATACACAAAAGGCCTAGGAACTAGGCCCCAAAGGGTTAACAGGAATACATATGGATTTATATCTACATATCTATAGTTCACTTATCTGTTACAAGCAAATTTAGGAAATTTGCTTAGTATATCTGGTATCTTATTTTCATTAATAAGATATCTTGACATGTCACATAGGTTATTATACTGTCTGTCTCTGTATTCCTCAATGAGTGGACAATTAAGCACATTGTGTTCAAGAGAGTGACCATATGCCTGATCACATAATTTACATTTAGTTTGATCATCATCTGTGTGTCTCCCAAACTGCCAGAAGTACTTGTAACCAAGCCTAAGCCTGGCCACTACAACATCAGTCAGTCTGTTCACATTGCAAGTTGCTCAATAAACATACTTATCTACGTTCATGTTATCATAGTGGGTTATAGATCTACTCAGGCTTCTAACTGCATTCCTATAACAATCATTTTCATTATTTACTTCTCTCCTAATATTATTCCTAATGCTAGACACAGTTATACCAAAGTTATATTCTACATTCTCCTTCTCGATACTCTTCTTGGCTAACATATCAACTTTATCATGAAGGAGTAATCCAATGTGTGATGGGATCCATAGCAATTGTACATTAATTCCTTTGTCCCTAATTTTTGAGTATCTATACCTGGCTTCCCCAATGAGCATGTTGTTGGAGTCATTATATGAGTCAAGAGCCTTCAATGATGACATAGAATCAGTAATGATGATAGTCAAGCTCAGTGTCATAGGTTAGCTTTAGCGCCATTAGGATTGCAAACAATTCAGTTTGCAGTGTAGATGCCCAGTTGTTAATTCTTGTGCCTAACTCAACAAATTTATTATCGTTCTTAACTAGGGAGGTGGCAACAAGAGCAGATGCAGCCCTGCCAGAAGACTCCTGTTTAGATCCATCAGTGTATATAACTTGTGATAACTTGTTACTACCAGCTAGGTGAGAAATTTCTTCTTGAGCAGTTGCTCTAACAAGAGATTTAAGGAAGGGATTACTAGCAATGAGCTTCTTGGGAGGGACTTGTAGGTATGTGATATTAAATGAACACATCTTCCATGGAGGGGTGAAATGCTCTTGTTGCCTACAGTGATACAGTTCATGTAGGTTATAAAACTTAATGCAATTGCACGTTTTCACAATCCATTTAGATCTGTGTGTATTTACCTCTAGACACTTGGTAAGATTCACTGTGACAGTGTCTGGTTCCCACCGAGGCGGGGCGGCCTAAAAGAAAAACGCAAGTTCCTCCTTTTAAATTTAGTAATATAACAGGAGAAGGGGGTTACTAGCACCTTGCTCCCGGCATTTTAGTCGCCTCTTACGACACACATGGCTTACGAAGGAAGAATTCTTTTCCAGTTCTCCATATACATGTCACTGGGAATAACTAAGGTCCCGATATATATCCAATAAAGATCCCTTGAATGCTTTCATCTATTACTTCGTATAACAACATGACCGAAGATAAGAACATTATGGGTGCTGAAGATTTACCAAGCAACTTGCTATGTAAACACTGACTGATATTGTAGTAGCAGTTCTTGGCTTGGTTACAAGTATTTCCAGCAGCTTAGCACACACACAGGCGATCAAACTAAGGGAAAAGTACGTGCATCAGTTTTTTCTCTTGAAGACTGAGCGCTTAATTATCCCCTTACTAAGGAATGTGGAGAATACAGTATAATAGCGTATTGTATATGTCAAGGTACTTTACAGCACGAGTGGAAATTAAGATACCACACATTTTAAGCAAATATTCGAAATGACGTTTCGGTCTGATATAGACTATTTACAGAGTGTGACTTTGTAAATGATCCAAGAAGGATCGCAACATTCTCGTAAGCTTCCCTCTCCTATGTGCGGGTTATTTATCTATTGTTCCAATCACGGTATTGTGCCTTTTTGTTATATGTGAAGATATACTTCGTTTACCTTTTAATTGGCCTTGTTTCTATGCCTGATGTTTATCCATTTGCTGTTAATTTTCCTTCAAGAGGATGGATATTACATGTACAATAATCTAGCTGCTCCGGCGGACACAAAAAAATTATAAGACTATCTTCTTACCTCACGGCATAAAAACATAACTGTTGATATTAGGCTGACGTGCGACACCTCCCCTTACAAAGTTTGTGTGACCATGTAAATCAGAGATAAATAAATTCTTTCAGTTGACATGGCTGATGTATCTAGATGACACACGCGGACATTATGTCTTAGGAGTATTTCCCATTCATGGAAAAAAATTCTGGGAATTTCCCGTCACTGTTATTTCCCAAACTAATCTGGTGAGATTAGATTAGATCTTGTTGACGAAGCGGCTAGTTGATTGGGCATCACATATCGTTCCTGTGGACGGTAGTGGCTAGTTTATTGTGCATCATATATCCATCCTGTGGACGGGAGCTGCTAGTTTATTATGAATTCTATATCCCTCCTATAGTCTGTAGTAGTTTACAGTAGTACATCTGGATTTATATCTACAATTCACTTATCTGTTGCTATCAAATTTAGGAAATTTGCTGAATATGTCTGATATCTTATTGTTTTTAATATCTTGACATAACACACAAGTCTGTCTATCTCAATATTCCTCAATAAGTGGACAATTAAGCACATAGTGTTCAATATCACATGTGATGAATGACTTAAAAAAACGATAAATTGAAGATTGAGACACTTATGCAACAAATATGTCTGACAGTATCTGACAGACACTGCAGCATCATGGGATCTTGATACAAAGAATTCTTTTAAACTTGTCCAACCTTTGAACGAAGACCTACTTAGACTAGTGGATGGTACCACTATGACCCCGCTCCTCCTGCTTCGCCTCACCTGACTACAGTATATAAGCCACGTCTACGGCCCTATGCTGTACATTCTACAAGATTGATAGACTGAACACATCGACTCCAGGCTGAGGGACTGATTACCTCA
>NC_069424.1:42124039-42231539 GCF_026875155.1 Cherax quadricarinatus
TGTGAAACCTAATGCTGTGTAGACTCCTGGACTCCTGGTGCTTATTTTTCTTGATATATATCCTAGTAATCTGTTTGCTTTATTACATAAGCGTGATAAATGGGTTGAAAACCGACAATTTGAAGATTAAGACACTTATGCAACATATGGGAATCTTTATTAAGGAAATGTTTCGCCACACAGTGGCTTCATCAGTCCAGTAGAAAGCAGAGAGTGGTAAGGAGAGGAGGAGTTTGAGATAATCAGTCCCTCAGCCTGGAATCAATGTGTTCAGCCCATCACTCTTGTAGAAAGTACAGCATATGGTCGGAGAAGTGGCTTATATGGTGTTGACAGGTGAGTCGAAGCAGGAGGAGGCTTCGACTCGCCTGTATACAGTATATAAGCCACTCCTCCGACCAAATGCTGAACTTCGTTCAAGAGTGATGGACATCGATTCCAGGCTGAGGAACTGATTACCTCAAACTCCTTTTCTCCTTACCCCTCTCTGCTTTGTATTGGACTGAAGAAGCCACTGTGTGACGAAATGTTTCTTTAATAAAGATTCCCATATGTTGCATAAGTGTCTCGGTCTTATTAAATACTCTTAGACATTGCTGGCTTGGTCTCAGGTTACGGCTTACCATAACTCCCAAGTCCTTTTCGTATTTTGTAAGATCAAGTTCTTTATTATTTAGTTTATAAGTCCCCAAGTTATGCACATTCCTGAGCTTCAGAACTTTGCATTTATCTACATTCACCTGCATCTGGCACTTTTCTGACCACGACATGAGCTCATCTTATTAGTGGCATCTGCTGAATCAATTATCTTCCCTATTTTTGTGCTGTCAGTGAATTTGCTCATATCACTTTGGGTAGCATGAAAAATGTCATTCAGAAAACACTCTTCGATACCCTAGTCCATGGATGATAAGTGTTATCTAATCCCATTGTAATCTGCTATGCAAAAATATTGGACTGCACTGAATTATTCCTATCATACTTTTTCTCAATGCTAAAGCTAGTCGATTTGTGTTCGCTGGCGCAAAGTTCATCTGCAATTTCTAGATTATTAATATCTTTTTTACCACAACCAAATCAAGAATGTTATTTCCCCTCGTTGGTTCTGCCACAAACTGCTCCAAAAAAACAGTCTTGAACTACCTCCAGGAACTTGTTTAACTGAAAATTCCCAGTCGAGGAATTCCAGTCCATTTAACTAAATTTAAAGTCCACTAGAATTATTACGTTATCGTGCCTTGTTGACTTAACAAGTTCCTCCCAAAGTAGTCTCCCTCGGTCCCTATTTAATACACAAATACCCGCACATGGGAAAAAGGAACTTACGACGACGATTCGGTCCGATTTGGACTAATAACAGCGACTAATTAATGGTCCAAGTCGGACCGAACCGTCGTCATAATTTTTATCTCTTATCTGGAGTTTATCTGGAGAGAGTTCCGGGGGTCAACGCCCCCGCGGCCCGGTCTGTGACCAGGCCTCCTTAGGTCAGTGTCCCAAGATGCGACCCACACCAGTCGACTAACACCCAGGTACCCATTTTACTGATGGGGAACATAGACAACAGGTGGAAAGAAACACGTCCAATGTTTCTACTCTGGCTGGGAATCGAACCCAGGCCCTCACCGTGTGAAGCGAGAGCGTTAACCACCAGGCCACCAGGTTATTTGTGTATTGTTCCAGTCACAGTATTGTGACTTTTTGTCTTCCTATCCAAGTTTGGGTCATGGTTTATCACACCTAAAATCAATTATCCAGTAAATAAAGTGAGATATGTGTGTAAGTGTAAATACACTGCTTTCAAGTGTTTAGATTTATCAAACAATATTTTGAAGTTATTTGGATCTAAAATCTCAATCTTTTGTAATATCTCCAGAAATTCATATCTGAGACAGTCTTTCATTTGTAGAATTTTATGGGACGTAATTCTCTGGCCAGACTGTCATAAAATGGAGGTAAATCATGAGAATGAGAGGAAAGAGAGAGAGAGAGAGAGAGAGAGAGAGTGGGTAAGAGGTAAGAGAGGAGAAGATAAGAATGGAAGCGTAACATTAATATTCTGCTTCGGCTCCTTGCAAGTCACTTGAATTATTTAAACTCTCGCAAAAACTTTACCTCAGCAATCATGGCACCGACTACAGCGACTTTATCTTACTTCCATTTACTAAAAATGATAAGCTGATGATCTCTCCTTAATAAAGTACACACACACACACACACACACACACACACACACACACACACACACACACACACACACACACACACACACACACCACACACACACACACACACACACACACACACACACACACACACACACACATATATATATATATATATATATATATATATATATATATATATATATATATATATATATATATATATATATATATATTATATATATATATATATATATATATATATATATATATATATATATATATATATATATATGCACTCTGAAGGAGGGGTGTTAATGTTGCAGTTTAAAAACTGTAGTGTAAAGCACCCTTCTGACAAGACAGTGATGGAGTGAATGATGGTGAAAGTTTTTCTTTTTCGGGCCACCCTGCCTTGGTGGGAATCGGCCAGTGTGTTAATAAAAAATAAAATAATAATATATATAGGATTCCCTGCAAAAAAAAAAAAAAAAAAAAAAAAGTTTATTAATACCAAACTTTGGAAAAAATCTTGAACTAATATTACATCAACCTAAACATAACATTAGAATTGAACAAGTATAATGCTCTGTTTATTCATATTAGAGAGTTTAACCATCCAACTGATTTTCAAAAGACCGAGAAAGCTGTGCCAAGTGAAATATAATCGAATCAGGTTTCATAATATGAATATTAGTTCAGGGTTATATAAATTAGATTCATTCGTAATCATTAGAATTTATGACGAATTTAAACTATGCCTGACATGTCACTCATAAATTTTACTTGACAAGTGACCTCACCAAATCATTGATACAAAAGAACCAAACATAGTTCAAGTATAAGAAAGAACCACTTTTGCTTGTAGTACTTCCATTACCAGCCCTTCCACTACTGCATTTTCTTCCTCTCTTGGTTCCGTCCCTATTCCCCTATCCTTTATAAATACTGGCTACCTCACTCTTTTCTGTTGGCATGACTTTGTAAATGGTCCAAGTCGATCCGAAACGTCGTCGTAAGCTCCTCTCTATTATGTGCTGGTTATTTGTGTATGTAAACATATGATGGTAAAAAGGGTTCCCTGTATTTGACAGTGAATTCCCCTTAAGGAGGCTGGTGTCTTTCCTATCTTAAAAACAGAAGGTCTAAAGTTAACTATAGGCCTATTTACTTCAGATATAGTGAAGTATCTTAGACACTACCGTCTTACATAGTTACTAATCAGGTATCAGGAGATCTTGCTCAACCGACACCCCCTTCAACAGACTTACAAGTCAGTAATGGATGGAGGGTTCGTAGAATGTATACCTGGGACACGTCTTATGGGAAGAATATTTGTCTCAGGTGTGTTTTTGGAAAGCTTATGACTTTTGCTGGGGTCTGGACCCCCGCTTCTTTCAGTTCTAACTTTTTCCTGCTGCCTTATTCATTTTTTGTTTATTTTATTTGGAATATGTTGCAA
The DNA here is from genome assembly GCF_026875155.1 of Cherax quadricarinatus. NCBI lineage: Eukaryota > Metazoa > Arthropoda > Malacostraca > Decapoda > Parastacidae > Cherax > Cherax quadricarinatus. Next base: position 42,127,667 of record NC_069424.1, read on the forward strand.
ATGATGGTCTGTACAGGTTTAAACATCCTGCTGCCTCCCACTCTCCACCCACTGTATCTTCCACCCACTGTATCTTCCACCCACTGTATCTTCCACCCACTGTATCTTCCACCCACTGTATCTTCCACCCACTGTATCTTCCACCCACTGTATCTTCCACCCACTGTATCTTCCGCCCACTGTATCTTCCACCCACTGTATCTTCCACCCACCGTATCTTCCACCCACTGTATCTTCCACCCACCGTATCTTCCACTCACTGTGTGTTCCACCATCTGCCACCCACTGAACTGCAACCCGCTGCCGTCCAATACATGCCAAGCCAGGCAGCCACTCACTGCCCTTGCAACCCACCTTCCCTGCCACCAACAACCCTGCTACCAACTGGCCCTGCCACCTACTACCCTGCCTCTCACCACCTTCCTACACACGGCCCTGCTACCCACTACCCTAGCTACACACTACCCCTGCCACCCACTACCCTGCCCCCACTACCCTGTCACCCACTACCCTGCCACCCACCACCCCACCATCCAGTGCCTCTGCCACCCATGGCCTCTGCCACCCACCACCCTGCCACTACCTATTACATGTCACACCCTTTTCTCTTTCTTATCACGCTCTCGTCTCACGTTTCCACGAAAAATAATAATTTATTCTCTCTCTCTCTCTCTCTCTCTCTCTCACACACACACACACACACACACACACACACACACACACACACATTCTCATTCACTTATGTTGTTTGTGAAATAATCTTGGAATGCTGCTGTGTTAAGGATAAAACTTAAATCATGTATGTACAGCCGTGATACTGAATTTTAATTTACCTTATAAATATCACGACTCGATACATGAACGTCACTTATAGTGCAACCACAGCAACCACTAACACCATCTTTACACCACTGTCACAACCACAGCAACCACTAACACCATCTCCACCACTGTCACAACCACAGCAACCACTAACACCATCTTTACACCACTGTCACAACCACAGCAACCACTACCACCATCTCTCCACCACTGTCACAACCGCAGCAACCCTAAACCACATCTTTACACCACTGTCACAACCAAGCAACCACTACCACCAACTCTCCACCACTGTCACAACCACAGCAACCACTACCACCATCTCTCCACAACTGTCACAACCACAGCAACCACTACCACCATCTCTCCACCACTGTCACAACCACAGCAACCACTACCACCATCTATCCACCACTGTCACAACCACAGCAACCACTACCACCATCTCTCCACCACTGTCACAACCACAGCAACCACTACCACCATCTCTCCACCACTGTCACAACCACAGCAACCATACCACCATCTCTCCACCACTGTCACAACCACAGCAACCACTACCACCATCTCTCCACCACTGTCACAACCACAGCAACCACTACCACCATCTCTCCACAACTGTCACAACCACAGCAACCACTACCACCTCTCTCCACAACTGTCACAACCACAGCAACCACTACCACCACTCTCCACCACTGTCACAACCACAGCAACCACTACCACCATCTCTCCCACCACTGTCACAACCACAGCAACCACTACCACCATCTCTCACCACTATCACAACCCCCAGCAACCACTACCAACCACTATCACAACCACAGCAACCACTACCACCACTATAAACAACCACAACAACCACTATCACAACTACAGCAACCACTTATCACAATCACAGCAACCACTACCACCATCTCTCCCATCACTATCACAACCACAGCGATCACTACCACCATCTCTCCACCACTATCACACCACAGCAACCACTACCACCACTCTCCCCCACTAACACTACCACAGCAACCACTACCACCATATCTCCACCACTATCACAACCATAGCAACCACTACCACCACTATCACAACCATAGCAACCACTACCTCCACTATCACAACCATAGCAACCACTACCACCACTATCACAACCACATCAACCACTACACAACCACAGCAACCACTACCACCATCTCTCCGCCACTTCACAACCACAGCAACCACTACCACAACTATCGCCCTCTCTCCACTACCACAACTATCACAACCACTATCACCCTCTCCCACTACCACAACTATCACAACCACTATCACCCTCTCTCCACTACCACAACTATCACAACCACTATCACCCTCTCACCACTACCACAACTATCACAACCACTATCACCCTCTCTCCACTACCACAACTATCACAACCACTATCACCCCCCTCTCCACTACCACAACTATAAACAACCACTATCACCCTCTCTCCACTACCACAACTATCACAACCACTATCACCCTCTCTCCACTACCACAACTATCACAACCACTATCACCCTCTCTCCACTACCACAACTATCACAACCACTATCACCCTCTCTCCACTACCACAACTATCACAACCACTATCACCCTCTCTCCACTACCACAACTATCACAACCACTATCACCCTCTCTCCACTACCACAACTATCACAACCACTATCACCCTCTCTCCACTACCACAACTATCACAACCACTATCACCCTCTCTCCACTACACAACTATCACAACCACTATCACCCTCTCTCCACTACCACAACTTCACAACCACTATCACCCTCTCTCCACTACCACAACTATCACAACCACTATCACCCTCTCTCCACTACCACAACTATCACAACCACTATCACCCTCTCTCCACTACCACAACTATCACAACCACTATCACCCTCTCTCCACTACCACAACTATCACAACCACTATCACCCTCTCTCCACTACCACAACTATCCCCAACCACTATCACCCTCTCTCCACTACCACAACTATCACAACCACTATCACCCTCTCTCCACTACCACAAACTATCACAACCACTATCACCCTCTCTCCACTACCACAACTATCACAACCACTATCACCCTCTCTCCACTACCACAACTATCACAACCACTATCACCCTCTCTCCACTACCACAACTATCACAACCACTATCACCCTCTCTCCACTACCACAACTATCACAACCACTATCACCCTCTCTCCACTACCACAACTATCACAACCACTATCACCCTCTCTCCACTACCACAACTATCACAACCACTATCACCCTCTCTCCACTACCACAACTATCACAACCACTATCACCCTCTCTCCACTACCACAACTATCACAACCACTATCACCCTCTCTCCACTACCACAACTATCACAACCACTATCACCCTCTCTCCACTACCACAACTATCACAACCACTATCACCCTCTCTCCACTATCACAACCACGGAAACCACTTAACCTCCATCGTCCCTAACACCATCATCCCTAGGGCGGTGTCCCGCCCACCAGAGCCTCCCACGTCTGCCGCCCATAATCCCCGCTGTGTACCACCCAGCGGTGTGTTTTGCAATGAATATTTCTAAGTCTCGGCAGTGTGCCGCCCCAACGCCACCCTCCCATCTGCACCTGCCGCCCTCCACCCACCCATACTGCACCTGCCGCCCGAACATCTGGCACCTACCGCCTTACTAGTGCATTCAGCTCACACACTGAGGTCCGTGGTTGTCCCCAGTACAGGTGAAAACATAAGGTAACTCTCTCATAGTCTAGAAAAAGTCAAAATTTTTCTTAGATCTCTCATAGACTGTATATCCATTTTTTCCTCTGTCTTCACAAACACTTCTCTCCCCTAATTCCACTGTCAACCTGATTTCTCATATGACCCTCACATTAGAGGGACCACTAACTGGCTAACTATAATCCCAATTAAATTTAAAGCTTTTGAAGGTGTTTCAAATTTCTTCCCAGATCTGCCCTGATCATACTCTGATAATAAGATATAATACCTATTTTCATTAGTGGTTATTCATGCTTTGCCATTTTCTTACTAAACCAGCTATAGCAACTCCCGTCATGGTGTAATAATGTTGGGAGAATTACCGATATTTTAGGCAAAAAGACATAAATGCAGCTAATGTGACATTAGTTGCATTTGCCAAGCAGTAACGACTTGACAAAGCTCCTGGAGAGCGAAACGTTGCCACGATAAAAAGTCACATTAGTTGCCTCTGTGTCCTTTAATTTAACACTCCCCGCCATGGTTCTCGCCGCCACCTTCCCCACATGATGGACTAATTTATCTTGTAGTGTATAGTGACTCACATTAATTAGGAACAACATATATGTTTACAAATACTAAATACATTCTCCATTCACCTGTTTATCATACCTGGATGTTGTTTCAGGGGTCAGCGCCCCCGGTACCCGGTCAGTGACCTGGCCTCGCCAATACCATCACTATCGTATCATAGATATGAATCTTATACTGTTTATGGAGGAAAAGTCTATCATATTCCCTTTAAGTTATTAGTCCTACTTCTTATAAATTTTTATTCTGTTATTCAGTCAGCTTAAGTTGAGGAGGAAACACCGGGACTTAAACATTAAATGACACGGAAACCCCTCCAGGAAGGTTCTTTGATGCTGGTGAGGGGTTCTTGATCTAGAGAACTGGATCTGTGCTCCAGTTCCCTGAATTAACCCTGAATACCTTCAGTTCCCCCCACAGGGGCTGTATAATCCTATGGGTTTAGCGCTTCCCCCTTGATTATAACAATGATACGGAAAAGTCTTAAGTATTCGTCTTATAGAATATGGGAATTTTAGCAAGAATGAGAAATTTCTTAAACTACCATGTTTTCTCAGTTACTGGTTAATATAACTGATAATTAGCCATTAATTAAAAAGGTAAATTGAACGTATTGGCGTCTGAAGGTTACAGCTCTCTTAACCCCAACTGTAGTTACACCTTCTCAATTCTGTCTCATCTTTTCATCAGTTGCAAATCTATTTTCATTGATAAGTTGTTTCATTCTCCCCACAAATTCCTTCACATTCATATCTCTGACTTTGCCAGTATTCATCATGTTGTTATTTACTGATTTCTCCTCCATTTTTGTGGTTCACTTTCTCTAATATTTATAATTTTAACTATTTTTTAGATTTGAAGAATCTAAAGTTTTTAACACTGAATATTTTCACTCTTTATATATATATATATATATATATATATATATATATATATATATATATAAAATATATATATATTATATATATATATATTTATATATATATTAATATTATATATATATATATATATATATATATATATATATATATATATATATATATATATATATATATATATATATATATATATATATATAATAGGTTGGTAGACAGCAACCGCCCAGGGAGGTACTACCGTCCTGCCAAGTGAGTGTACAACGAAAACCTGTAATTGTTTTACATGATGGTAGGATTGCTGGTGTCTTTCGTCTGTCTCATAAATATGCAAGCTTTCAGGTACGTCTTGCTACTTCTACTTACACTTAGGTCACACTACGCTTACATGTACAAGCACATATATATACACACACCCCTCTAGGTATTCTTCTATTTTCTTTCTAGTTCTTGTTCTTGTTTATTTCCTCTTATCTCCATGGGGAAGTGGAACAGAATTCTTCCTCCGTAAGCTGTGTGTGTTGTAAGAGGCGACTAAAATGCTGGGAGCAAGGGGGTAGTAACCCCTTCTCCTGTATAAATTACTAAATTTAAGAGAAACTTTAGTTTTTCTTTTTGGGTGTGTTGAAAGAAATTATAAATATAAATATAAATATATATATATATATATGTATATATATATATATATATATATATATATATATATATATATATATATATATATATATAAGATATATATATATATATATATATATATAATGTATATATATATGTATATGTATATGTATATATATATGTATATGTATATGTATATATATATGTATATGTATATATATATATGTATATTTAGATTATATATATATATATATGTATATTGTATATTATATGTATATATATATATGTATATGTATATGTAATATATATGTATATATATATGTATATATATATATGTATATATATATGTATATATATATATGTATAATATATGTATATATATATATATGTATATATATATATATGTATATATATATGTATATATATATGATATATATATATGTATATAATATATTATATATAATATATATATATATATATATATATATATAATATATATATAATTAAATGATAATGGGAGCCCTTTGATTGAACTTTGTATAGAAAGGGGTTTAGTTATATGTAATACACATTTTAAGAAAAAGAGGATAAATAAATAAGTATACAAGACATGATGTAGGGCGAAATGACAGTTTGTTGGATTATGTATTGGTAGATAAGACTGTTGAGTAGACTTCAGGATGTACATGTTTATAGAGGGGCCACAGATATATCAGATCACTTTCTAGTTGTAGCTACACTGAGAGTAAAAGGTAGATGGGATACAAGGAGAATAGAAGCATCAGGGAAGAGAGAGGTGAAGGTTTATAAACTAAAAGAGGAGGCAGTTAGGGTAAGATATAAACAGCTATTGGAGGATAGATGGGTTAATGAGAGCATAGGAAATGGGGTCGAAGAGGTATGGGGTAGGTTTAAAAATGTACTGTTAGAGTGTTCAGCAGAAGTTTGTGGTTACAGGAAAGTGGGTGCGGGAGGGAAGAGGAGCGATTGGTGGAATGATGATGTAAAGAGAGTAGTAAGGGAGAAAAAGTTAGCATATGAGAAGTTTTTTACAAAGCAGAAGTGATGCAAGGAGGGAAAGAGTATATTGAGAAAAAGAGAGAGGTTAAGAGAGTGGTGAAGCAATGTAAAAGAGAGCAAATGAGAGAGCGGGTGAGATGTTATCAACAAATTTGTTGAAAATAAGAAAAAGTTTTGGAGTGAGATTAACAAGTTAAGGAAGCCTAGAGAACAAATGGATTTGTCAGTTAAAAATATGAGATGAGAGTTATTAAATGGAGAGTTAGATGTAATTGGGAAGATGTAGGGAATATTTTGAGGAATTGTTAAATGTTGATGAAGATAGGGAAGCTGTGATTTCGTGTATAGGGCAAGGAGGAATAACATCTTGTAGGAGTGAGGAAGAGCCAGTTGTGAGTGTGGGGGAAGTTCGTGAGGCAGTAGGTAAAATGAAAGGGGGTAAGGCAGCCGGGATTGATGGGATAAAGATAGAAATGTTAAAAGCAGGTGGGGATATAGTTTTGGAGTGGTTGGTGCAATTATTTAATAAATGTATGGAAGAGGGTAAGGTACCTAGGGATTGCAGAGAGCATGCATAGTTCCTTTGTATAAAGGCAAAGGGGACAAAAGAGAGTGCAAAAATTATAGGGATATAAGTCTGTTGAGTATACCTGGTAAAGTGTATGGTAGTTATTATTGAAAGAATTAAGAGCAAGACGGAGAATAGGATAGCAGCTGAACAAGGAGGCTTTAGGAAAGGTAGGGGGTGTGTGGACCAGGTGTTTACAGTGAAACGTATAAGTGAACAGTATTTAGATAAGGCTAAAAAGGTCTTTGTGGCATTTATGGATTTGGAAAAGGCGTATGACAGGGTGGATAGGGGGGCAATGTGGCAGATGTTGCAGGTGTATGGTGTAGGAGGTAGGTTACTGAAAGCAGTGAAGAGTTTTTACAAGGATAGTGAGGCTCAAGTTAGAGTATGTAGGAAAGAGGGAAATTATTTCCCAGTAAAAGTAGGCCTTAGACAAGGGTATGTGATGTCACCGTGGTTGTTTAATATATTTATAGATGGGGTTGTAAGAGAAGTAAATGCGAGGGTCTTGGCAACAGGCGAGGAGTTAAAAGATAAAGAATCACACATAAAGTGGGAGTTGTCACAGTTGCTCTTTGCTGATGACACGTTGCTCTTGGGAGATTCTGAAGAGAAGTTGCAGAGATTGGTGGATGAATTTGGTAGGGTATGCAAAAGAAGAAAATTAAAAGTGAATACAGGGAAGAGTAAGGTTATGAGGATAACAAAAAGATTAGGTGATGAAAGATTGGATATCAGCTTGGAGGGAGAGAGTATGGAGGAGGTGAATGTATTCAGATATTTGGGAGTGGACGTGTCAGCGGATGGGTCTATGAAAGATGAGGTGAATCATAGAATTGATGAGGGGAAAAGGGTGAGTGGTGCACTTAGGAGTCTGTGGAGACAAAGAACTTTGTCCTTGGAGGCAAAGAGGGGAATGTATGAGAGTATAGTTTTACCAACGCTCTTATATGGGTGCGAAGCATGGGTGATGAATGTTGCAGCGAGGAGAAGGCTGGAGGCAGTGGAGATGTCATGTCTGAGGGCAATGTGTGGTGTGAATATAATGCAGAGAATTCGTAGTTTGGAAGTTAGGAGGAGGTGCGGGATTACCAAAACTGTTGTGCAGAGGGCTGAGGAAGGGTTGTTGAGGTGGTTCGGACATGTAGAGAGAATGGAGCGAAACACAGTGACTTCAAGAGTGTATCAGTCTGTAGTGGAAGGAAGGCGGGGTAGGGGTCGGCCTAGGAAAGGTTGGAGGGAGGGGGTAAAGGAGGTTTTGTGTGCGAGGGGCTTGGACTTCCAGCAGGCATGCGTGAGCGTGTTTAATAGGAGTGAATGGAGACAAATGGTTTTTAATACTTGACGTGCTGTTGGAGTGTGAGCAAAGTAACATTTACGAAGGTGTTCAGGGAAACCGGCAGGCCGGACTTGAGTCCTGGAGATGGGAAGTACAGTGCCTGCACTCTGAAGGAGGGGTGTTAATGTTGCAGTTTAAAAACTGTAGTGTAAAGCGCCCTTCTGGCGAGACAGTGATGGAGTGAATGATGGTGAAAGTTTTTCTTTTTCGGGCCACCCTGCCTTGGTGGGAATCGGCCAGTGTGAAAAATAAATAATAATAAAATATTATATATATATATATATAATATATATAAATATATATAATATATAATATATATATAATGTGTGTATGTATGTATATATTTATTTATTTATTATATAATGTCGTGCCGAATAAGTGCATAAGTGTATGAAAAAAATACGCAAAAATCTTTCTGAATCTAACGAGAAAAATATTTTTCATTGTGTTTATTATTAAATTATTGTACACTTATCTAAAATATATTTATTTGGAATAGGCTAAATTAAATTGCGCTTGTTATAATAAGGTTAGGTAAGTTTTCTAAGGTTCTTTTGGTACAAAATCTTTAATTTTAATCGGATTCTTTCGTTAATTAAAAAACAACAGGATGGAACCATGAAGAGTAATTTCAGAAACATATTTTGCAACTAAATAGTTTTCATTTGGAGAAAGAATCTTTAGAGTTAAAATTCTTATTTGGAGGAAAAAAATCTTATTCAGAGAAAGAAAAATTATGTAGAGAATAAACTCTTCACCTGAATAAATAAAATCTCATCTAGAAATAAAAAATCCACAACTTCATTTATTATAAATAGAGATAAAAGTGGGAAAAAGGTGAGTCAGTATCTGACTGCGACCGACCACAGTTATCATGACTCACTAGATCGTAAGAACACCATTGTAAACAAACCAGGAACTGGCAGGATTTGAACCTATGGCTAGTGACTCCTAAAACTAACAGGGCAGTTTGTTTTCGGGTTCACTTGCCATGGGTTCCAACCCCACCCGTTTCGTGGTAATTGTAGTTTATTGCTAAGGTATTAACACTTAAAAATATTAATGGCAGACCTTTTTCAAGGTATGATTTAGCCTTTAAATTACAGGTCAACCATTATTTAAAATCTCTATTTGATAATTGTGCTGTCTAATTTAAACTACAAATAATTTGTTTATCCGGAAATTTAAAAAAATCTTCCCAAGAATTTAACAATAGACGTTGTTGTTGTTGTTGTTAGAAAATTATGTATCTATTGCCAAGAGATCAAATCATTAGTGTGTAAGAAAGAATCCCCACATTGAAAGAAAATAGCATTATTAAGTTTTGGGGTTATGTTCCCTCTGGTGGTAGATGTTAGTTACATCTGGGGGTAGATGTTATTTACACTGTGGTGGATTTATGTTCCCTCTGGGGGTAGATGTTTTAATGTTAAACCTCGGGTGGTAAGATTTTTGGGGGGTTTTTTAAAACATTGGGGTGGATTTTATTTTACATCTGGTGTGGATTTTGTTACATCGGTGGGGGTGTTATGTTACCTCGGGGGAAATGTTATTTACTCTGGTGGTAGATGTTATGTTACCTCTGGTGGTAATTTTTATGTTACATCTGGGGTAGATGTTATGTTACCTTGGGGGTAGATTTTTATTTCCCCTTGGTGGTAGTTTTATTTTACTCGGTGTAAGGTTAGGTTACCTCTGGGGGTAATGTTAGGTTACCTTGGTGGAGAGTTATTTACCTTGTGGTAGATTTTGGGTTTCCCTCGGGTGGTAATGTTATTTTTACCTTGGTGGTAGATGTTAGGTTATCGGGTGGTAGATTTAGGTTACCTCTGGTGGAGATGTTATTTCCCTCGGTGGTAGATGTTATGTTCCTCTGGGGGGTAGATGTTTGTTAATCTGGTGGTAATTTCATTTTACCTCTGGGGTAGATGTTTTTTAATCGGTGGTAATTTTTTTTACATCTGGTGGAAGATGTTATGTTACATCTGGGTGATGTTAGTTCCTCGGGTGGTAGATGTTAGGACCTTGGTGGTAGATGTTAGTTACCTCGGGTGGAGATTTTTATGTTACCTCTGGTGGAAAGGTTTATGTTACACCCGGGTAGATTTTATGTTACATCTGGGGGAATGTTATGTTACTTTGGGTGGAGGATTTATGTTACCTTTTGGGGTAGATGTTAGTTACCTCTGGTGGTTTAGTTGTTATTTTACCTCTGGGGGTGGATGTTATTTTACCTCTGGTGGTAGATGTTAGTTACCTCTGGGGGTAGTGTTATGTTACACTGGTGGTGGATGTTTGTTACCTCTGGTGGTAGATGTTTTTTAAACCTCGGTGGTAGATGTTATGTTACCTCTGGTGGTGGATTTAGTTACATCGGTGGTAGATGTTATGTTCCCTCGGTGGAATGTTATTTTCCCTCGGGTGGTAGAGTATGTTACATCTGGTGGGGGTTTTTATGTTACCTTGGTGGGATGATGTTACATCGGGTGGTAGATGTTAGGTTCCCTCTGGGGGTAGATGTTTTTTTCCCTCTGGTGGTGATGTTATGTTCCCTCGGGTGGTAGAGTTATGTTACCTCTGGGGGTAGATGTTAGTTACCTTTGGGTGGTGATTTATGCTACCTCTTGGTAGATGTTATGTTCCCCTGGGGGTAGAGTTAGGTTACCTCTGGTGGTGGATGTTATGTTAAATCGGTGGTGGATGTTATGTTCATCTGGGGGTGGATTTTGTTACACTGGGGGTGGTTTTTATGTTCATCTGGTGGTGGATGTTATTTTACACTGGTGGTGGATTTTTAATTCATCAGGGGGTTGGATGTTATTTTAAATTTGGGTGGGGGATTTATGTTCATTGGTGGTGGAGTTAGTTACCTCTGGTGGTAGATGTTATTTTTACCTCTGAGGTAATTTATTTCCTCTGGGGTAGATTTATGTTACCTCTGGGGGTAGATGTAATTTTACCTTGGGGGTAGAGTTATGACCTCTGGTGGGGATGTTATCCCCTCTGGGGTTTTTTTTTGGGGTGGTTTTTTTTTACCTCTGGGGGGGATGTTATGTACCTTGGTGGATGTTATTTACCTTGGGGTGGAGTTAGTTCCCCTCTGGGGTAGATGTATTTTAACCTCGGGTGGAAATGTTATGTTAAAACTTTGGTAATTTTAAATTTTCTCTGGGGGGTAGATGTTATTTTTACTTCTGGTGGTGGATGTTTTTTCATTTGGTGGTGGATGTTATTTACATCTGGGGGGGATGTTATGCTACCTTGGGGGTAGATTTTATGCTACCTCTGGTGGTAGATGTTATGCTACCTCGGGTGGTAAATTTATGCTACCTCTGGTGGGGATTTTTGTTTACCTCGGGGGTGGATGTTTGTTAATCTGGGGGTGGATTTATTTACCTCTGGTGGTGGATGTTATGTTACCTCTGGGTGGTGGATTTTGTTACCTCTGGGGGGAGTTTGTTCCCTTGGTGGGGATGTTTTTTTACCTCTGGGGGTGGTTTTTATGTTACCCTGGGGGTGGATTTATGTTACCTCGGGTGGTGGATGTTAGTTCCCTCGGGTGGGGGTGTTTTTTTTACCTCTGGTGGAGATGTTATGTTCCCTTGGTGGTGGATTTTATGTTACATCTGGTGGTAATGTTATGACTCTGGGGGTAGATGTTATGTTACACTGGGGGTAAAATTTGGGTTTCCTCGGGTAGATGTTAGGTTACCTCTGGTGGTAGATGTTAGGTTACCTCTGGTTGGAGATGTGGGTTTCCCTCGGGGGTAGTGTTAGGTTACCTCGGTTTGGGTTATTTTACCTTGGGGTAATTTAGGTTACCTCGGGTGGAATGTTATCTACCTCTGGTGGTAGATTTTATCTACCTCGTGTAGATGTTAGGTTCCTCGGGTCGTAGATGTTAGGTTTCCCTTCTGGTGGTAGATTTTTAAGTTACCTCCGTTCGTAGTGTTATTTAACCTTGGCGTTTATTACGGTTCTTTTATAATTAAAAAAATTTTTGGGAAAAAAATTTAATGATACATTAGACAAAAAAAAATCTAATGCTTGGGTAGATATCAATTGCGTTTCAATCGGTGTTGTGACGCGCTGTGAGGTGTAGTCTTGCCCTTAAATTTTCCCTTCCCCCGTTGACGTTTTATTGTTCATTGATAATGTGAGAAGTCACGAAATCGCTTGGAATTCGCATTTTTTCAGGGTTTTGTGCATACTGTAGTTTTATATCACAACATACTGCACGTATTACACACGCCGTACTTGCATATGTGCACAAAGCAAATAGTCATTAAAGCCCAAGTCACATCATAGTTTAGAGGCGTTTAATAAAAAAAATAGAAAGTGCTTGTATAAAAACGAACTCTCAAAGGCAAAGGTTAAACAAGCACCCCGGTTTAACTGCGTTCCCCCCCGCGATATTAATTCAGGGACCTGCCGACCGTGCACCGGACACGCTGCGCGGGTACAACCACTGGCCCAGAGCCGGTATTTTGGCCCGGGGATTGTGGGGGTAAAGGGAGTTTGCAAATTAAGATCAATTTTAAACAATTTTTTAACCCGGGGTTTAAAGGGAAGGTTTAAATAGCCAGGGAAAACCCCAAAGTGCGCATGAGGACTGTCTGTCTTATTTCAATGTGGTCTGTCATCTTTTCCCCCAGGGTGCCACCAAAACCCCTCCACTAACACCTAAACCCCGGTACCACTTTCGGTTAGGTAAAAAGGGGCAGGTTTACTGGCTAATACCCCGTCCTATTACAGCTAGGGGAACAGGGGCAAAACAGGTGTGGCACCCCAAACTTTTCCCCCCCGTGTCAGAGACTGAACCACCCAGTTGTGAGGCAGAGCGTTTCCACCAAGCCCCGGGGCCAGGGGATGGGGGTGGAATTCAAGTGGATGGTGAAATCAAGGGGAAAGGGGGTGAGAATCAAGGGAAGGTGGTGAGAATCAAAAGGGGAAGGTGGGGAGAATCAAAGGGGTGGTGAAATCAAAAGGGAAGGGGGTGAAATCAGGGAAGGGTGAGTCAAGGGGGGGTGGGAGAACAAGGGGAAGGTGGGAAAAAAAGGGGGGGGAGAATAAGGGAAGGGGGAAAAAAAGGGGGGAAAGGGGAGAAAAGGGGGGGGGGGAGAATCAAGGGGGGAAGGGAGAATAAGGGGAGGGGGAAAAAAGGGAAGGGGGGAAAAAAGGGGAATTGAAAAGAAGGAAAAAGAAGAAAAAGAGGAGGGAGGGAGAAAGGGAAAAGGGGGAAAGGGGGGAAGAAGGAAGAGGAGGGGAAAAAGGAAGAAGGAGGAGGGAAGAAGGAAGAAGGGGGGGAGGAGGGAAAAGGAAGGGGGAGGAGAGGAAAAGAAAAGGGGAAGAGGGAAGAAAGGGGGAAAAGGGGAGGAGGGAAAAGGAAGAGGGGGAGGAGGAGGAAGAAGAAAGAGGAGGGGGGAGGAAGAAGAAAAGAACCCAAAAAGGAGGGAAAAAAAAAAGGAGAAGAAAGGGGGAAAAAAGGGAAAAAAGGGAGATGAGAAAGGGGGGAAGAAGAGAATGGGGGAAAAAGGAAAAGGAGAGGCTGGAAGAAGGAGAAGGGAGGGCAAGTGAAGGAAAGGGAAGAAAAGGGAAGAAAAAGGGGAAGGGAAGAAGAAAAGGGGGAGTAGAAGAAATTTAGAAGGAGAGAGAAGGAGGGGAAAAAGGGGAAAGAGCAAGGGGAAGGTAGAAGTGAAGATTGTCAAAGGGAAAGGGAGGAGGGAAGGGAAGAAGGAAGAGAGGAGAGGAGGAGGGAAGAAGGAAAGAGGAGAGGAGGGGAGGGAAGAGGAGAGGAGGAGGGAGGAAAGGAGGAGGGAGGAAGTGAAAGTTTATCCGTCAATCAATAAAGTTCTCGAGCAACCTCTGAAGCTGCAGGACAAGAAGTAGAAGAGGTAGATGTAGCAAGTGAAGAGAGCATGTAGAATGTAGCAGGAGATTAGCAGGAAGAGTAGCAAGTAGGTAGTGTAGCAGTGGAAGAGCAAGTGGAGGATGTAGAGTAAGAGTAGCAAGGGAGATGTAGCAAGTGAAGATGAGCAGATGTAAGAAGAGGAGGAGGCAGGAGGAGAAGAAGTGAACTAGTACATGTGAAGTCTGTCAAATCAATGACTGCTCTCTGGACGCACCTTGCAAGTGCGAAGATGTAGCAAGTGGAAGATGTAGCAGTGGTAGATGTAGGCAAGTGAAGATAGTAGCAAGTGGAAGATGTAGCAGTGGAGATGTGCAAGTGGAAGATGTAGCAAGTGAATGTAGCAGTGATGTAGCAAGTGGTAGATGTAGCAAGTGGAAGATGTAGCAAGTGGAGATGTAGCAAGTGAAAGATGTAGCAAGTGGAAGATGTAGCAAGTGGAAGATGTAGCAAGTGGAAGATGTAGTCAAGTGGAAGATGTAGCAAGTGGTAGATGTAGCAACTGGAAGATGTAACAAGTGGTAGAATGTAGCAAGTGAAGATGTAGCAAGTGGAAGATGTAGCAAGTGGTAGATGTAGCAAGTGGAAGATGTAGCAAGTGGAAGATGTAGCAAGTGGAAGATGTAGCAAGTGGAAGATTACAAGTGGAAGAGTAGCAAGTGGAGATGTAGCAAGTGAAGATGTAGCAAGTGGAAGATGTAGCAAGTGGAAGATGTAGCAAGTGGAAGATGTAGCAAGTGGAAGATGTAGCAAGTGGAAGATGTAGCAAGTGGAAGATGTAGCAAGTGGAAGATTAGCAAGTGGAAGATGTAGCAAGTGGAAGATGTAGCAAGTGGAAGATGTAGCAAGTGGAAGATGTAGCAAGTGGAAGATGTAGCAAGTGGAAGATGTAGCAAGTGGAAGATGTAGCAAGTGAAGATGTAGCAAGTGGATAGATGTAGCAAGTGGAAGATGTAGCAAGTGGAAGATGTAGCAAGTGGAAGATGTACAAGTGGAAGATGTAGCAGTGGAAGATGTAGCAAGTGGAAGATGTAGCAAGTGGAAGATGTAGCAAGGTAGATGTAGCAAGTGGAAGATGTAGCAAGTGGAAGATGTAGCAAGTGGAAGATGTAGCAAGTGGAAGATGTAGCAAGTGGTAGATGTAGCAAGTGGAAGATGTAGCAAGTGGTAGATGTAGCAAGTGGAAGATGTAGCAAGTGGTAGATGTAGCAAGTGTAGATGTAGCAAGTGGAAGATGTAGCAAGTGGAAGATGTAGCAAGTGGAAGATGTAGCAAGTGGAAGATGTAGCAAGTGGAAGATGTAGCAAGTGGTAGATGTAGCAAGTGGTAGATGTAGCAAGTGGTAGATGTAGCAAGTGGAAGATGTAGCAAGTGGAAGATGTAGCAAGTGGAAGATTGTAGCAAGTGGTAGATGTAGCAAGTGGTAGATGTAGCAAGTGGTAGATGTAGCAAGTGGAAGATGTAGCAAGTGGAAGATGTAGCAAGTGGAAGATGTAGCAAGTGGAAGATGTAGCAAGTGGAAGATGTAGCAAGTGGAGATGTAGCAAGTGGAAGATGTAGCAAGTGGTAGATGTAGCAAGTGGTAGATGTAGCAATGGTAGATGTAGCAAGTGGAAGATGTAGCAAGTGGTAAGATGTAGCAAGTGGAAGAGTAGCAAGTGAGATGTAGCAAGTGGTAGATGTAGCAAGTGGTAGATGTAGCAAGTGGAAGATGTAGCAAGTGGAAGATGTAGCAATGGAAGATGTAGCAAGTGGTAAGATGTAGCAAGTGGTAGATGTAGCAAGTGGAAGATGTAGCAAGTGGTAGATGTAGCAAGTGGTAGATGTAGCAAGTGGTATAAAAGGAATAAGAGGAAGTAGGAGAAAGGGAAGTGTCAGAAAAGGAAGATGAAGTGGGAGAAGAGGAAGAAGAGAAAGTGGAAAAGGATGATAAAGAGGAAATGGGAGAGGAAGTGGGAGAGGACGTTGAAGAGTGAGTGGAAGCGGATAATAAACAAGAGAAAACTGAAAACAGAAATTACATAGAAAGATGTTTAGTGAAAGAGAAAGGGAAAGAAAAAGGGTTCGAATTGTGTGGAAAAGAATATCGTACAAAAAAACTCTGAACCCATATAGAACGTAGAGAGAGAGAGAGAGAGTAATAGAAGTAAAGAATATAATGAATGAGGAAGTAAGGGAAAGCGGTGATGGATCAATCATAAACTCCAGGGAGCGGCCTCGTAATGCTGCAATTCTCGTATTATGCAAAGGGAACTAAAGAAGAATTGAATTTCGAACGAGTTACAGCTCGGAAGGTTGGCGATCGTAAGACTGGGAGTTCACAAGGCTGGTGTGATCGTAAGACTGGGATTCACGAGGCTGGTGTGATCGTAAAACTGGGGTTTCACGAGGCTGGTGTGATCGTAAGACTGGGGTTCACGAGGCTGGTGTGATCGTAAGACTGGGGGTTCACGAGGCTGGTGTGATCCTAAGACTGGGGTTCACGAGGCTGGTGTGATCGTAAGACTGGGGTTCACGAGGCTGGTGTTATCGTAAGACTGGGGGTTCACAAGGCTGGTGTGATCGTAAGACTGGGGGCTCACGAGGCTGGTGTGATCGTAAGACTGGGGGTTCACAAGGCTGGTGTGATCGTAAGACTGGGGGCTCACGAGGCTGGTGTGATCGTAAGACTGGGGGTTCACGAGGCTGGTGTGATCGTAAGACTGGGGTTCACGAGGCTGGTGTGATCCTAAGACTGGGGTTCACAAGGCTGGTGTGATCCTAAGACTGGGGTTCACGAGGCTGGTGCGATCGTAAGACTGGGGGTTCACAAGGCTGGTGTGATCGTAAGACTGGGGGCTCACGAGGCTGGTGCGATCGTAAGACTGGGGGTTCACGAGGCTGGTGTGATCGTAAGACTGGGGGTTTACAAGGCTGGTGATCGTAAGACTGAGGATTCACAAGGCTAGTGATCGTAAGACTGGGGGTTCACAAGGCTGGTGATCGTAAGACGGGTTCTATCAGAATTATTACGTGCGAGTTTGGCAGCGGGGATCAATGATAAGGCTTCAGAGGTTTCTTGTTTATTTGCGGTTCGTGGTACACAGGCAGTGTGTTCAAGTGCCCTGGACCGGAGGGCCAGCCATGGAGGGCCATGCACGGGGGAGAGGAGTGGCAGGTCTTGTCTCTAGGTCGAGTTGGCGCCGAGTGAGAGGGAGGCAGGTTTGGGCATGCCCACCCAGAGACCTGCCCTCTGGTGGAAACTATGGAACCTAGCCATGTAGGCTTAATGTCTACATTATGCTCGGCCATCTACCCATGGTCGTCCTCAACCATGATTGGCTGTAAAAAAAATCAGTCTCTCTCAGGAACAGGGCACAGAACACAACATAAAAAACATGTGGACATGAAAAAAAACTTCCTACAGGGAGGGAAGGGAAAATAAGATGTGTGCTAAAAGAAAGTGGTCCAAGGCAGAGAGCTTCGGTGGGCGTCACTGCACACCTTCCTGTGTCTGGACAGATACTGCAACACAGGAGACATCGCTGCGGCTGTGGGAGTCGTACAGCATACACCGTAACTGCAGTGAGCGGGCTAGCAGTCAAAGTGACTTCTTTGTGCAGACTGCTCACTGAAGTTGTGACACGAGTCAGTCAGTCGCCTGCTGACAGCGACAGTCCCAGCGACAGTACCAGCGACAGTACCAGCAGAGAAATGTTCTCCTGAGTCACTTGCCAGAAGAAGTCCTGCCCAGTTGCCGAGGACTGATGACGCATCACTCGAGGGCACCAGCAGGTTGTGCCCCAGGATGAGTGAACCTGCAGCGACTACTATGATAACTGCTTCACCGCTCCAGATGAGACTACCCTGTTACGTCACAGCTCAGCTGCAGCGATGTCTTCTGTGTTGCAGTATCTGTCCAGACACAGGAAGGCGTGCAGTGATGCCCACCGAAGCTCTCTGCCTTGGACCACGTTCTTTTAGCACACATCTTTTTCTTTTCCTTCCCTCCCTGTAGTAAGTTTTTTTTCCTCATGTCCACATGTATATGTATGTTTACAATGTTGTGCTCTGTGCCCTGTTCCTGTGAGAGTGTCTTTTTTTACAGCCAATCATGGTCGAGGACGACCTTGGGTAGGTTGGCGCCGAGTGAGAGGGATTCAGGTCTAGGCATGCCCACCCAGAGACCTGCGGTCTCGTGGAAACTGTGAGAACTAGCAATGTAGGCTTACTGTCTACAGTTCACAAGGCTGGTGATCGTAAGACAGAAGGCTCACAGTTTTAGCAATCGAATGACTGGAACTCAGACGACTGACGGTACAAAAACTGTATAGTGCAGGGACAGTGTTGGAGTGGTTGATATATTTTAATGGATATCTTTGGTCCTCCAATGACTAGGATAACGTAGTCAACCTTCAAGTTATTAGCCAGACCCCTTGCTACTTAACCAGACTCACAGAGCGTCATGCACACATGTACAAGCCAACACGTCTATCTCTGCTCATCATTTTTATTGTCCATTCTCAATCTTTTTCCTTTTTTTTAGTGATGAAAGCACATGTAGTAAGCAATGTTATGATAAAAATAAATGGTATAAAATACCGACACACTGGAAACGTTGTCAATAAAGGATCACAATAAACTGCGTATGTGTTTGTTTCCAATGTTATGATAAAGTGTATGGATATACTTAGAGAGGGAGTGAGTCTGTGGGAATGTGAGTGAGTGGGGTGAATGAGTGATTGAGAGAGTAAGAAAGCAAGGGAGTAAGACAGAGTAAGACAAAAAATATGGCTGCAGATGATCAGGGAGGAATTAGCAATATAAGGGATGTGAAGACCAAGTGATTACTGTATATATTAATACTTATAAAACAATGACTAACTTTCCGCTACATTTATAGATTTAGAAAAGTGGACATGACAGGGTGGATAGGAAAGTAATGTGGCAGATGTTGCAAGTGAATGGAATGGGTGGCAAGTTACTTAAAGAAGTTATGAGTTTTTATGTGGATAGTGAAGCTTTGATGAGGTTATGCAGGACAGAGGGAGATTATTTTCTAGGAAAAGAAGTCTTTATGGTATTTAATACACATGCGCAATAGCCTGTAATCTTTATCATATTGTTTCGCCTGCAAAATAGGTTTCTTTAGTCGAAAGCAGGAGAATACAACACCTGAGACAGCAGAAGTAGTTCTGAGGTATAGGTATGCGGCCAGACCTTATATACTGAAGCTCAAGTGAGAAGGAGCAGTTGTTTAGGCCACAGGTGAGCGTGGCCATTTGTTGACAGGGTTCGTGGATGGAGTGATGGTAGAAGGAAACAATTGCAGACTCTTATTGAGTCGTATATTCGGTAAGCTTGGAAGAGCGCAGCCTTCACGTCTGCCTCTCTCGTAATCCTGTCTGAATCTAAGGCAGAGAGAGGGCTACAGCCTAGCTGGCTGCTTCAGACGGTTGTCACGTGAGGTCAGGCTTGCCCAGGGAGCCGGCTAAAAACATTGCTAGGAAATATAAGTTATTATTATTATTATCATCACACTGGCCGATTCCCACCAAGACAGGGTGGCCCGAAAAAGAAAAACTTTCACCATCATTCACTCCATCACTGTCTTGCCAGAAGGGTGCTTTACACTACAGTTTTTAAACTGCAACATTAACACCCCTCCTTCAGAGTGCAGGCACTGTACTTCCCATCTCCAGGACTCAAGTCCGGCCTGCCGGTTTCCCTGAACCCCTTCATAAATGTTACTTTGCTCACACTCCAATAGCACGTCAAGTATTAAAAACCATTTGTCTCCAATATAAGTATACTGCACAAATAATACTGTTGACATGGCCCACGCTCACTATATCACACTTCCAGTAGGAAATAACGAAGGTACTTTAGGCGTTGGCAAGAAATCCTCATTTCCACGTTGGTCTTATTTCTTTCGGACAAATGTAACTGTATACTACTTTACGTCACTTTGTGCCCTTTATAGCTATGCATGATTACCTTTATAGGTAGGTATATTAATCTATCTATATATGCTAACCTCTATTGCCGTGTATAATCTGTATATCTGAGAATAATATGTATGAATGCGTATAATAACCTGGTCAACAGCGTTACACAGAAATACATTACCTCTGTCACAAAGTATTAGCCAATATTACACAATACATTAAGCTGCGCAACATTATACTATACCTGAAAAACACTGTAATAAACAGGATGGAATTTCGCAATTCCATATATAGAATAATAAAATAACTGAAATAACACCACTACTGAAATGGACCAATAAAAACATAACAGAGTTTACTTAATAATAGCACACAACACCTGCTACGTACAGTTACGTCATAACTTACCTTCAGGAGGTAACCTGCGTAATCACTGAAATGTAACTTGCATATATTCTCTGCAAAATTATGTTCAGTTTACGATATATCTAAAACATTTTACAATAACCGTGATATACTGTGCCAAAAAAAATGTGCATTATAAATACACTTACATTACAATAGCTTTAATAACTACGCAGGAACTTGCAAAATTACGATGTCTTTAATACGATTTGATGCTATTGAAAGAAAACACACTTGAAACACATTTTTTTAAAAGCATTTGTGATGTCGTTTGCTGCCGATTTGATTATATCTTTCCGTATTCGTCGGTCTGTTTCACCAGTCTTGCGGAAATTACTGTCAACTAGTACTGTTACTACTTCTACCACTACTTCTGTCACTACTTCTACCACTACTTCTACCACTACTTCTACCACTACTTCTACCACTACTTCTACCACTACTTCTACCACTACTTCTACCACTACTTCTACCACTACTTCTACCACTACTTCTACCACTACTTCTACCACTACTTCTACCACTACTTCTGTCAATACTTCTGTCACTACTTCTACCACTACTTCTGTCACACTTACATTCTGTCACTACTTCTGTCACTACTTCTGTCACTACTTCTGTCACTACTTCTGTCACTACTTCTGTCACTACTTCTGTCACTACTTTTCCCCTACTTCTACCACTACTTCTACCACTACTTCTACCACTACTTCTGTCACTACTTCTGTCACTACTTCTACCACTACTTCTGTCACTACTTCTGTCACTACTTCTACCACTACTTCTACCACTACTTCTGTCACTACTTCTGTCACTACTTCTATCACTACTTCTACCACTACTTCTGTCACTACTTCTGTCACTACTTCTGTCACTACTTCTCACTACTTCTGTCACTACTTTCTGTCACTACTTCTGTCACTACTTCTACCACTACTTCTGTCACTACTTCTGTCACTACTTCTGTCACTACTTCTGTCACTACTTCTGTCACTACTTCTACCACTACTTCTGTCACTACTTCTACCACTACTTCTACCACTACTTCTGTCACTACTTCTGTCACTACTTCTGTCACTACTTCTGTCACTACTTCTGTCACTACTTCTGTCACTACTTCTACCACTACTTCTGTCACTACTTCTGTCACTACTTCTGTCACTACTTCTGTCACTACTTCTGTCACTACTTCTGTCACTACTTCTGTCACTACTTCTGTCATACTTTCTGTCACTACTTCTGCCACTACTTCTACACATCTACTTCTGTCACTACTTCTGTCACTACTTCTGTCACTACTTCTACCACTACTTCTATCACTAGTATCACTACTTCTATCACTAGTATTACTACTTCTATCACTACTATCAAATACTTCTACACTACTACCACTACTTCTCCACTACTTCTATCACTATTGTACTAGTTGAAGATAGAAACTTATGCACACTTTGGGATCTTTATTCAGAACTTTCGCCACACAGTGCTTCATACAGTCCAATTACAAAAGGAAGGCGTAACGGAGAGGAGGAGAATTAGTCTAATCAAGTCCCCTCAACTTGTCCGATGTGTTGTCCCATCAAATCTTGTAGAATGTACAGCATACCTAGACTGCTTATGTACTTAGTGAGGTGACTGAGCATGAGCACTGTGTGCAAACTTTTCCTGATCAAGATTCCATATGCTGCATAGTGTCCAATACTTCAACTTTCTGTTCTTTCAACCATTCATCTACAACTGTCAGACCTGCCATCATGGGATCTTCTGTCAAAGAATTCTTCAACACTTGTTCAACTTTGGACGTAAGACCTACTTGACTAAATGGATGGTACACTTATGACCCAGCCTCATCTCTTCACCTCACCTCACTTACAGTATATAAGCCACTTCTAGCCCTATTGCTGTACTTTCTACAAGATTGTTGGACTGAACACATCGACTCAGGTTAGGACTGATTACCTCATTCTCTCCTCTCCTTGCGCCTTCCTCTTTGTATGGACTGATGAAGCCACTAGTGTGGCGAAACGTTTCCTGAATAAAATTCCATAGCTGCATAAGTTCTTCAATCTTCTACCTTTCGTTTTCAAACCATTCATCACAACTGTCAGACACTGCAGCATCATGGATCTTGTTACAAAGAATTCTTCAACACTTGATTCAACCTTTGACGAAACCTACTCTACACTATGGAAGGTACCACTATGACCCCGCTCCATCTGCTTCACGTCACCTCACTACAGTATATAAGCCACGTCTACGGCCCTATGCTGTACATTCTACAAGATTGATGGACTGAACACATCGACTCAAGGTTGAGGGACTGATTACCTCATTCTCCTCCTCTCCTTACGCCTTCCTCTTTGTATTGGACTGATGAAGCCACTGTGTGGCGAAACGTTTCCTGAATAAAGATTCCCATATGCTGCATAAGTGTCTCAATCTTCAACTTGTCGGTTTTTCAAACCATTCATCACACACTATTTCTATCACTATTTCTGTCACTACTTCTACCACTACTTCTACCACTACTTCTACACTACTTCTGTCAATACTTCTGTCACTACTTCTGTCACTACTTCTGTCACTACTTCTGTCACTACTTCTTCACTACTTCTGTCACTACTTCTGTCACTACTTCTGTCACTACTTCTACCACTACTTCTGTCAATACTTCTGTCACTACTTCTGTCACTACTTCTGTCACTACTTCTGTCACTACTTCTGTCACTACTTCTGTCACTACTTCTGTCACTACTTCTGTCACTACTTCTGTCACTACTTCTACCACTACTTCTACCACTACTTCTGTCAATACTTCTGTCACTACTTCTACCACTACTTCTGTCACTACTTCTGTCACTACTTCTGTCACTACTTCTGTCACTACTTCTGTCACTACTTCTGTCACTACTTCTGTCACTACTTCTGTCACTACTTCTGTCACTACTTCTACCACTACTACTACCACTACTTCTACCACCACTACTACCTTCTCTCGTCTGACTGAAGGCTCCGTCCATCTCTCTTATAGTCAATAATAACTAACCTGGAGACAGAAATCAAGGAAGTTAATTGATCTGTATATTTCGACCCCATCTGGGATCTCTTCCCTCTTCTGTGTGACTATACACAAATAACCCGCACATAAAAGAGAGAAGCTTACGACGACGTTTCGGTCCGACTTGGACCAATGAGTCACACTGTGACTTTGTGTGACTTTGTCAATGGTCCAAGTCGGACCGAAACGTCGTCGTAAGCTTCTCTCTTTTATGTGCGGGTTATTTGTGTATCGTTCCAGTCACGGTATTGTGCCCTTTTTTTTGTTATCTGTGTGACTAGTTAATGATGCAAATCTGAGCGAAACGTCGTCTTAATTTTCATTCCCTTATGTGTTATTTGTTTGTTTTGCTAACATTTTGCTTCACATGTGGCCTGTCATACAACAACCACAATCACAACCACAACAACCACAACCACAACAATCACAACCACAACAACCACAACCACAACAACCACAACCACAACCACCACCACCTTAACCTTCATCATAAAACTCTTTAATGTTATAATGAAATTCAAATAAATACGTTGGTAACTGTGGAACATAATGGGCGCTATATGACTCATGCGGGTTTAAGCTTTCCCAGGAAATAAAAAAATCGTTTACATATAGGTTCGAGAAAAAAAAATCGACATCATTTACATACACTTAATGAAATCTAAACCTAAAATGAAAAAATGGTCTGGTGAATAAAAAAATCACGTATGTACAGCTCAGGACATTTATAAAATGAAACGTTTCGCCACGACTTGGCTTCTTCAGTCCTAGCAGAGAAACGTTTACTATAATAAGTGTCTTGAACAATATATAAGTTTCTTTTACCAAACTTTAAATGCAATGTTAAGGGAGGTTAAGGAAGCTTACAAGAATAAATTTAGACTCAGCCCGTCTCTGATTATATAAATAAGGAAAATATGCAAGCTTTGCTAAGTTCAAAGTTTTCCTGACTGGTGAATTAGGACAGGACCAGCCACAAGAAGTTTTCTTCTGTGATAAATGGTTTGAAAACCGGCAAGTTGGAGACTGAGACACTTATGCAACATACGGGAATCTTTATTAAGATTCAGTCCAGTACGAAGCAGAGATGGGTAAGGAACTTGATACAAGGAATTCTTCAATACTTGTCTAACCTTTGGACGAAGACCTACTCACACTAGTGGATGGTTCTACTGTGATCCCGCCTCCTCCTGCTTCCACTCGCCTGTCTACAGTATATAAGCCACTTTTCCGGCCATATACTGTACTTTCTGCAAGATTGGTGGATTGAACACATCGACTCCAGGCTCAGGGATTGATTGCCTCGAACTCGTCCTCCTCCTCCTCCTTACCCTTCTCTGCTTTGTATTGAACTGATGAAGCCACTGTGTGGCGAAACGTTTTCTTAATTAAGATTCCCATATGTTGCATAAGTGTCTAAAACTTCAAGTTTCCTACTGTTTAGAGAGTAAACAGGACAAAATTATCTTTGTTGTTAAATTAGACACATGTGCAACTCTTGGGTATCTTTATTGAGGAAATGTTTCGCCCCACAGTGGCTTCATCAGTCCATACAAAGGATAAACTTGAAAAACAGGAGGAGAATGAGGTAATCAGTCCCTCAACCTTGAGTCGATGTGATGACACCACTGTGTTGCGAAACGTTTCCTCAATAGAGATACCCAAGAGTTGCACATGTGTCTAATTAAACAACTTGTCGGTTCTTTGAACCATTCATCTAAAATTATCCTTAAGTAAAAGGAAAATAAATGTTCTAAACAGTTTGAGACGTCTTTAAGACCTGTTATTGATGATGTGTATTTTATTGTCCTGTGACTCTGAAGTGAGATCACTGGACCGAGATTTATGATCGGCGACCTGTGATCGATGGTCATTGAATCGTGAGTTGTAGCTTGGCACCCACCACTGTCTCAGTGTGGTCTTATAATGTGAATGTTGCGACCTTACTCGTGTGAATTTTGAGACCACCTGTGTCAGTTGAATTATGGTGTCCCGTAGCTCGGTTGGTAGCGCATACCGCTCACATGTTGAGGTCCGTGGTTCTCTCCCGGTACGGGTGGAAATATTGGGGCGTGTTTCCTTAAGACACCTGTTGTCCATGTTCGCCTATCAGCAAGCAGGTACCTGGGTGTTGGCCGACTGGTAAAAGTTGCATCCAGGGGATGCAACCTAATTTGCCCGAACTGGTCTACATAACCAGGGGCTTTCTATATATTATGTCACTGATGTCAGATATGGTCTGTATAAGTTGTATCACGTATATGTAGAAATAAAGATTATTATTATTATTATTATTATTATTATTATTAGTGAACTGGTAAAACTGGTGAGAACATAGGGTATGTATGGTAAAATGAAGCGGCTAAGCTGATTATGGGTAGAGAGGGAGTAGAGGGCAGAAAATGACTAGGAGCATAAGAACACAAGAAAGGAGGAGCACCGCAGAAGGCCTACTGAATGATGAATTAGTCACTTGTCCAACACTTGGATATCTTTGTGGAAACGCTTCGCCATCCAGTAGCTTCCTCAGTCCAGTACTGAGAAGAATGGTTGAAGATGAGAAGCAGGATTAGGTAATCGGTCCAGGCTAAGGGACTGATTGCCTCAAGCTCTTGCTTATATTCAACCTTTCTATTCTGTATTGGACTGAAGAAGCCACTGGCTGGAGACACATTTCCACAATGAAGATTCCCAAGTGTCACATAAGTGTTTAATTTATCATCCTGTCGGTTCCCTGAGCAATTTATCTGCAGGTCTACTGGGCCATGCTAGGCAGGTCCCAGTGACACCTACTTAAGAAAGAAGGAGCACCGCTGCAGGCCTACTGGCCCAAGCTAGTCAGGTCTAACTTACATCCACCCATACCCACTATGGGTGCACTGGTAGAGGATGGTAAAAAATATGATTATTTGAACAAGGAATTGAAGTTAAAAATGGATGTTGCATAGACAAGGAAAGCAGGAGAACAAAACAGAATTGTGAATAGAGCGGAAGACAAGGGGTATAAAAAAAGGAATGTGGGTAAGGAGGAGAGGCAAACAAGACAGGATAAGAAAGTTGTGGGGTGAGCGAGGAAGTGGAGATAGGGGAAGAGTACATTGTTGAGAGGAAGGTTGTGAGTAAAAGATATAGTGGCAGGGCTTAACCCAGCAGCTAGTCGCTGGTGGGGCGGCGTGGAGAAGCAGGAGGGGTAGTTTGAGGACGAGTATGCATCATTCTCAGTTGGTGGAAGTCTTCATTCTTGGGTAGCTTGCAGCAGGCTTGGTCGCAGGAAGGAAGGCAGGTGGGAACAACAGAAGCAGCTCAGTTGAAGGTGTTATTTAGCGAGGAGCATTTAAGGAAGAGCCTTTCTCAAATTTCTTGGAATTGGTTCTGGAAAGCTGGTACAGTTTTTGCTTTGTTACCAAAAGTAAAACGGAGTGGTTTGGTAAACTTAAAAACTCGATCAAGAGTGAAATGGTGTGGAGTCTCACAAGTGAATTTAACAGACCCAACACATAGCCCTTTGTACAGTTCTGTGCAGGTCATGCTGTTCTAGGTCGATGGAGATGTGTAGAAAGTCAGGTTGTCCCAATTAGGAGACAACCGCAGCCTCTCAGAGAGGCTGCGGCAGGGGACAAACCCGCACTGCGTTACTCTTGAGAAAACTTCCCCTCACTCTTTCAGTTGTTGCCTTGTAA
Source organism: Cherax quadricarinatus (assembly GCF_026875155.1). Lineage (NCBI taxonomy): Eukaryota > Metazoa > Arthropoda > Malacostraca > Decapoda > Parastacidae > Cherax > Cherax quadricarinatus. Next base: position 42,155,226 of record NC_069424.1, read on the forward strand.
ATTTGCGTAGCTCCTGATGACGCACTGAGAAGTGTGAAAGTACTTGAGCTAAAGATTTCCACCCCCTGTGGCTTGTCTTGCGCATTAATATATATATATATATATATATATATATATATATATATATATATATATAATATATATATATATATATATATATATACACACAATAAGATCACAGTAAATAGGTGATATCACAATATGCAGAACAACCACTGTGAAAAAAATAGTCAAAAGTCACGAAAACGCTTAGAATTTCACTCTTTTTTTCAAAGTGGTTGTTCCGCCCGCCCGCGCGCGCGCGCGCACACACACACACACACACACACACACACACACACACACACACACAAAACACACACACACACACACATATAATCTTTCATTGTGAGCATACTGAGAATTTGCTTTAATCCTCCATTACTAAGATAATAATATCTTGTTGTAAACACTCAAGTATCAAGGAAGGTATCAATGTGAAGTACAGGAAGGAGCAGAACACCAGCAGTGACCCCTGCCAGGCCGCAGTGTTCTCCCGAGATATGGAGGTGTGTAATTCTGGATGTGGTCGTAAAGTTAACTAAGAGTGACAATCCCCGCGGCCACCGCACTAAAAGTCCCGCACGTAATCAGGAAAAGTTGGTATTACTGAGACAGCCGAGCAAGCATAGTGAGCAGGTGCAGGAGAATGTTTGTGTATATATATATATATATATATATATATATATATATATATATATATATATATATATATATATATATATATATATATATATATATATATATATATATAACAGTAGCCGCCGCCAGGTTGTTCCAACCCAACCAACTGGGCTTTGGGATCTCTCAAGCGCAGCGAGAGGTCATGCAACAAGGTCCTACTTCAGGGACTTACCAGAAGACAGGGCCGTAGTCAAACTAGACTTTAGGAATCTTGACAGCTTTTCGAGAGCAGTTCCCTAGTCTTTTTCCCTTTATTTCAGCTGGTCACAGTAAAATTTCAATTCTTTTATTTGGCTAGCATGAAATCACCTCATCAGAGGGTATTCAGCAGGTTACCAACTCGCTCCGTTTCTCCTCTGCATGGTAGCAAGAGAACTTCCAGCTTCCACAGTGAACTCAGTATCTGCTACCTGGATGATGGCACTCTGACATGTACGGAGGAATCCCTGGTAGAGGACTTTCAACTAGTGAAATAACAAGAAGAAGCTCTGGGACTCGCCCTCAACCCTTCGAGGTTTGAAATCATCTCGGCAAACCAGGAAATAATTACATGTTTGTGAACAACCCTTCCTGAAGCGTCAACTACCACGCCTTCAGAGAGCATCCTACTGGGAACACCGCTGTGTTGTCAGGCTATCGACACAGTCCCTCTCATCTCAAATACTTAAAAAAAATTGTTGTTTATAAGGATGAAACGACTCGATGCTGTTACTCAATTTTAAGCCTGTACTTTTCCTATATTTTTTTCTTAATTTGTAATGACTATGTTCAATATACAAGGAAATGGTTACGCTTTAAGATGCATTAAATGTCCCAAGGTTAAATATTAAATGGCTTAATTTATCTGAGATGCCAGTGACCTGACTTATTACTACTTAGAGGCGCCCCCGTGAGGCTTGTAAAATAAAAAAAAAATAGGGAAAAAATTAATTTTTAAATCCGTCTTATATTTAGTAATCTGGTGAAGATATGTTGAAAAAACAATTACAAAATCAAAAGTCTTTGTGATTTCCAGTTACATTGAACATGAGACTTAATTATTCAGGATTTTGAAATCTTAAAAAAACTTCTTTATTGTAATAACTGGAAATAGAAACTTCAAAATTATTAAATTGAACGTAATTACACATTTCCATTATACGGTTTAAAGTTTTTTTTTTTTTTAACTTTCAATGAAAACATTGAAAAGAGAGAGAGAGAGAAAAAAAAAAAACAGACATTATTTAAATACCTGAAATTAAAGATAAATAATTTACATATATACATTAATAATTGAAATTTAAAAATTCTGAAGTTGAAGGTGAAGAACTTCAACAACTGGTGTTCGTGTTATCACAAACATCAAAGCAAAACTAGACAAACATATGGCAATGGAGTTATTGCCTAGTGGAGAAAATCTCCTAAAATGATGGAAAGAACATTAGATTGTTCTTCGATCAGTGGCAAACCTAGCCAGTAATTACCTGAGCTCACTCTCCTCTTCAGTAGAGAGAGACATTGTTCTCCTCTGGAGGGAACATCAACTCGCCTCATAGGAACAGACTGATTTTCGAAAATCAGTCTGTTCTTATGAGGCAAGTTGATGTTCCCTCCAGAGGAGAACAGTGTCTCACTCTCTTTTAAAGAGGAGAATTATTCTTGGGATTGCCAAGCTCCTATATGTTGCAGCAGTTATTTGGTTGATGTGCGCCTCAGGAGATATGCTTAGTATGATGCTCACCCCAGGATCCTTTTCCTTGAGTCACTTATGCAGCCTTTGACCTCCTAGGCTTTATTCCGTCTGCGGTCTTCTCTGTCCTTGCTTACCTGATCCTCGTCCACTTGTATTCTTCTCATTGGCTTCACATCGTCTGCAAACAAGGACACCTCTTAAACTATCTCTTGTCAAGTCATTCACATATACTAGAAACAGCTCCAGACCCATGACTGTCCCTTGTGGAACTCCACCCGACACAAGCACCCACTCTGACACCTCGTTGCGTAACAGGACATGTTGATTCCTCCCTGTCAGATATTCTACGCCCCACTGCAGTACTCTTCCTGCTATTCCTGCCTGCTCCTCTAGCTTTTCAACCAGTCTCTTGTATGGCACTGTATTGAAAGCCTTACAGCCCAAGAAGATGGAGTCTACCTAGAGCTCTCTCTCCTGTCTTCTATTACCTTATCGTAGAACTCCAGTAGGTTTGTGATGCAGGATTTCCTTTCTCTGAATCAGTGCTGGTTATCGTGTATTAGCTAATTCCTTTCTAGGTGCTCCACCGCTCTTCTGATAATCTTCGCCACAATTATCCATACTATACATGTCAGTGACACTGGTCTGTAGTTTAGTGCTGCCTGCCTGTCTCCTTTCTTAAAAATTGGGACTACGCTTGCTGTCTTCCACACTTCAGGCAGTTGCCCGCTTTCAATGGATTTATTGAAGATTATTGTAAGTGGCACACACATTGCATCTGCTCTGTCTCTCAGGATCTACGGAGAGATATTTTATGGGCACACCTTCGAGGTATCTAGTTCACCTAGCAGTTTCTTCGCCTTCTCGGTTGTGTGCCGTGTGTCCAGGACTTACCAGTGCACCCTACTCTTTCGGATTGCTGGAAGTCTCTCTGTCCCCACTATGAAAACCTCCCTGAATTCTCAGCTGAGTTCCTCGCATACTTCCTGGTCGCTCCTTGTGACTTTGACGGTTGTTTCCCTCCTGATGTGGCTGTATAACAACTTTGGGTCAGATTTGGCTTCTGATGCTTTGTCATTCTCGTATTGCCTATGGGAATCTCTCATTATCCATGCCTATCCACTTATGGCTCTGCGGCTCAGCTCCCTAATTTCCTGTGTGTTTTACCTGCTATATATTTTCCTATCCTAGCACACTTGGCTCTGGTCTCTCCACACATCCAGGTTCACTCTGATCTTCCTATTGTTTCTGTTGCCCCTTGACACTAATTTCTCTGCCTCTGCACTTTGCTGCCACTGTTCCATCATTTCGTTCACTGTCTTTCCTTCTAGCTCTCTTACCCACTGCACATCATGCAGGAATTGCATCATACTTGTATATTTCCCTTTTCTGATGTTTGGTTTCTCCCGTCCTTCTAATGCTGCCTCACTCTTTATTGTTAACTCTATCATGTATTCAAAATTCATAACCACTTGATCGTTAGCGCCAAATGGCATTTCGCGTGTGATTTCCCTTTGTCTGAATTGTTGAAGGTAGGTTGTGTGTGTGTGTGTGTGTGTGTGTGTGTGTGTGTGTGTGTGTACTCGCCTGGTTGTACTTACCTAGTTGTGGTTGCAGAGGTCGAGTCACAGCTCTCCGTCCCGCCTCTTCACTGGTCGCTACTAGGTCACTCTTCTTATTCCATGAGCTTTATCATACCTCTTCTTAAAGCTATGTATGAATTCTGCCTCCAATACATCACTTCTCAGATTATTCCACTTCCTAACAACTCTGAAGAAATACTTCCTGACATCCCTGTGATTCATCTGAGTCTTCAACTTCCAATTGTGACCCTTTGTTGCTGTGTCCCATCTCTGGAACATCCTGTCTCTGTCCATCTTCTCAATTCCTCTCAGTATTTTATACCGTCATCATATCCCCCCTATCTCTCCTGTCCTCCAATGTCGTAGCTAGGTCGATTTCCCTTAACCTCTCCTTGTAGGACATGCTCCTTAGCTCCGGGACTAGGCTTGTTGCAAATCTTTGCACTTAAGAACATAAGATAGGAGGAACGCTGCAATAGGCCTGTTGGCCCATACTAGGCAGGTCCTACACAAATCTAACCCACTAACAGAATAAACGCTACCCAAGCAATAAGCTTTGAAAATTCTATTTACTCAGGTGCGAGTCCCACTCGAATCCAGCCCCTCTCATGTATTTATTAAGCCTAAATTTTAAACTACCCAAGGTTTTAGCTTCGATAACCCTACTAGGCAGACTGTTCCACACATCAACTGCCCTATCACCAAACCAATACTTTCCTATATAATTTCGAAATCAAAATTTGTCTAATTTGAATCCATGTAAAGTAAAAGGACACAAGTGCAACTAATGTGACATTTTATTGTGGCAACGTTTCGCCCTCCAGGAGCTTTGTCAAGCTTGACAAAGCTCCTGGAGAGCGAAACGCTGCCACAATAAAATGTCTCATTAGTTGCACTTGTGTCCTTTTACTTTACATATTGTCGGTAATTCTACCAACATTATTGCAATTTGAATCCATTATCGCGGGTTATCTCTTGGAGGAATATCCTCAAAACCTTATTTATATCCTCTTTGTTAATTCCCATGTTCCACTTATACATTTCGATCGTGTCTCCCCTCATTCTTCGTCTTACAAGTGAATGTAGTTTAAGACTCTTCAATCTTTCTTCGTACGGATGATTTCTGATGCTGTGTGTTAATTTAATCATTCTACGCTGAATGTTTTCTAACGATTTTTTATCCATTCTGTAATATGGAGACCAGAACTGAGCTGCATAATCTAGGTGAGGCCTTACTAATGATGTATAAAGCTGGAGTATAACCTCTGGACTTCTGTTGCTTACACTTCTAGATATAAATCCCAGTAATTTGTTTGCCTTGTTACGTACGCTTAGGCATTGCTGTCTAGGTTTAAAGTTGCTGCTTATCATGTCATCGTGTCATCGGCGAATTTGCTCATATCACAAGTAATTCCATCGTCAAGGTCATTGATATATATTATAAACAACAACGGGCCTAAGGTTGTGGAACGTCACTTGTTACAGATCCCCACTCGGATTTAACCCCATTTAAGCATGCTTTCTCCTCCCTATTGGTGAGCCATGACTCGATCCATGACAGCACTTTTCCCCCAATGCCATGAGCTGACACTTTTTTTAACAGTCTCTGATGCGGTACTCTATCAAAAGCCTTACTAAAATCTAAATAAACAATATCGAATTCTTTATCATGATCAACGGCCTCAAAAGCTTTACTGAAGAAGGTTAATAAATTAGACAGGAACGGCCCCTCGTGAATTCATGTTGAGTATCATTAATCAAATTATGCTTATCCAGATGGCTTCTTATAATTTCAGCTATAACTGACTAGTAATTTGCCTATAATTGAGGTTAGGCCTATTGGGCGGTAATTTGACGGTAACGACTAGTCCCCTGCTTTAAAAATGGGAATTACATTAGCCATCTTCCACGTATCAGACACTACACCTCTTTGAAGAGAAATATTAAAAATATTAGTCAATGGTTCACAAAGTTCCATTTTACACACTTTAAGAACCCTTGAAAAAGTTCATCAGGGCTCAGGGATTTATTTTTCTTCAGTCGGTCTATCTGTTTGATAACCATTTCGCTAGTGACTGTGATATTGCATAATTTATCTACTTCAGACCCACTCAAAAACCCTAATTATTGGGATATTGTTAGTGTCTTCCTGAGTGAAAACTGAGAGAAAATAATTATAAAAACGGAGCACATTTCATTCTCCTTGTCAGTGAGATGCCCAGAGTTATTTTTAAGGGGACCTATCTTATCTCTGGCTTTTGCTCTATAAACCTGGAAAAAACTTTTTGGGTTAGTTTTCGAATCCCTAGCAACTTTAATTTCATAGTCCCGTTTAGCTTTTCTTATCCCCATTTTAACGTCCCTTTTAATGTCAATATACCGATTCATTGGATGACCCTCACCTCTTTTAAGGCGCCTGTAAATTCCTTTCTTCTGTCCTAAACGATATTTGAGCCTATTATTCATCCATTTTGGGTCATTTCCATTCGATCTAATTTCTTTGAGCAGCATGTATAGTGTTCAGAAAACTGTCATATTGATAGCTCACTTCGTTACCCCAGTCAGCAGATGATTAGTGTTCTCTAAGCCCATTGTAATCTGCTAAGCGAAAATCTGGGACCATTACTGGATTATCCCTACTATCATACTTCCATTCAATACTAAATATAACTGATCTGTGATCGCTTGTGCCGAGTTCCTCTGTAATTTCTAAATTATTAATAAGGGTTTCCTTGTTGGCCTGAACCAAGTCAAACAGGATATTTTCCTTTATAAGTTCTGTCACAAACTGCTTCAAAAAACAATCCTGAACTACTTCTAAAAGGTCGTTAGATTCTAAATTCCTAGTCAAGAAATGCCAATCAATCTGGCTAAAATTAAATTGCCTTAGAATTACTACATTATCGTGCCTTGTCGCCTTAACAGTTTCCTATCTAAGTTTGGGGATGGTAGATCACTCCCAAAATCAATTTTTCATGCCCCTCTGAAAATTCTATCCAGACACTCTTTATATGTTATTTTAGACTTTAAACCATTTTGATGCAACAGTTCAAGCGATCTCGGACATACAGTGTAACCCCACCCCCCTTCCCAATACCTCTATCTACTTGGAACAATTTAGAACCTTGAATGTGACATTCCGCAGGCATGTCCCGATTTTTCGAATTAAACCAAGTCTCAATTATGGCAAATACCTGCACTAGCAACTAATCTCAACTCGTCCATCTTATTCCTAGCACTACGACTATTGGTATAATATATATTTAAAGATCCTCCTTTGCCTTTACCCTTAATGCTCATTTCTGTTCTTCCACTAAACCTATTACTGTCCTTGTCACCTAGTGCCACTGGCTTTCCAATATCCATCTCGTTCTACCTATTACTAGTTCCCCTAGAACTCGTATTACTACTACACTGGGACTTCACTGTTTTCTCATCAAAATCCATACCAGTAACTATTCCTAGGTTAAAACCCTAACAGCTCCCTCCACTGCAGTTGCCAGTGCCTCCACCCCAGACCTAGATAAGTGTACCCCATCCCTGGCATACACATCATTTCTGCCATAGAAGAGGTCTCAGTTGTCAATGAATGTTACAGCATTTTCCTTACAGTATTTGTCCAGCTATCAGTTGACACCAGTTGCCCTGGACAACCATGCATTTCCGACTCCTCTCCTTGGCAAAATACCACATATGACAGGGTTCCCACCTTTTCTTCCTAATTATGTCTATTGCTGACCTATACCTTCCAGTCAGGTCCTCACTCCTACGTCTACCAACATCATTGACTCCAGCACTAAGACATAATAGGATTGCTCCCATTACCTTTCATGATGTCGTCCAGATAGCTGACAATATCCTTCATCTCAGCCCCAGGACAACACACCCTCTGCCTCCTATTCCTGTCCCTAAAACAAAAAGCCCTATCCATAAACTTAATCTGACTGTCCCCAACTAAAACAATGTTCTTACCTCGACTGGCTGTGTGCATAACGTTCTCGACGGTCTTAGTAGAGATGGTCTTTGCTGGGATGTCTTCACTGGCTGGCTTCACTGTGTCATTAACAGTTGTCTTTGTTGGAAGATCATGGATGATCGATTCAAATTCATCTTGTTGTTCTTCATTGTGACGCTCCCAGTAGTCGACTCACATTCATCTGGAAAGGAGTTCGAAGTTACCACAGCAGTCTCTTCTTCATCGTTTCTTCCTCTCCATTCATCTTCTTGATCTTCAACTTCATTCCATGCTGTCCGGCCACTGCCCAGGTTCCTTTCTTGACCTGAGGATTCACAACAGGGCTACTATGAATCCTCTTGTTTTCCTCCATCAATCACTGTATCTCGAGCTTTGCTACCCTCAATTCCTCCTTAAGCTGCTGGTAAAGTTGCTCAATAGAGGGCATCTTGGTTTAGTCTACAGGGAGTACACTAGACATGTCCTCACTGAGCTAAGTTCAGGTCACCACTGAGCTATGTACAGGTCACCACTGAGCTATGTACAGGTCACCACTGAGCTATGTACAGGTCACCACTGAGCTATGTACAGGTCACCACTGAGCTATGTACAGTACACGTAGTACAGGTCACCACGTGCTTGGCTGGGTGGGGGTTCCAAGCTGGTGTTGCATACTGCAATATGGGCCTAATGTATACAGTGTTCAGGGTCCTGAACGATTCCTTATTGAGGTGTAGGAATGTTATTCTTAAGTTTGCTAGGCGCCCATATGCTGCAGCAGTTATTTGGTTAATGTGCACCTCAGGAAATGTGCTCGGTGTTATACTCACCCCAAGATCCTTTTCCTTGAGAGAGGTTTGTAGTTTCTGGCCCCCTAGACTGTGCTCCATCTGCGGTCTTCTTTGATCTTCCCCAATCTTCATGACTTTGCATTTGGTGTGGTTGAACTCCAGGAGCCAGTTTCTTGACCAGGCTTGCAGCCTGTCCAGATCCCTTTGCAGTTCTGTCTGGCCCTCGTCCAACTGAATTCTCATCAGCTTCACATAATCTGCAAACAGGGACACTTCTGAGTCTATTCCTTCTGTCGTGTCGTTCACATATGCCAGAAACAGCATGGGTCTTAGGACTAACCCCTGTGGAAACCCGCTTGTCACAGGCGCCCACTCTGACACCTCGCCGCATACTATGACTCGCTGATGTCTTCCTGACAGGTATTCTCTGATTCCTTCCTTGTTATACCTGCCTGGTCCTTCAGCTTATGCACTAATGTTTTGTGTGGAACTGTGTCAAACACCTTCTTCCAGTCCAAGAAAATGCAATCTACCCACCTCTCTCGTCTTACTGCTGTCACTTTGTCATTGAATTCCAGTAAGTTTGTGATACAGAGTTTCCCGTCTATGAAACCATGCTGGCTGTCGCTGATAAGTTTATTCCTTTCTAGGTGCTCCACCACTCTTCTCCTGATAATCTTCTCCATGACTTTGCATAATATACATGTCAGTGACACTGGTCTGTAGTTTAATGCTTTGTGTCTGTCTCCTTTTTTTAAAACTGGGACTACATTTGCTGTCTACCATACATCAGGTAGTCACCCTGTTTCGATAGATGTGTTGAAGATTGTTATTTGTGGTACACATAGTGTCTTTGCTCCCTCTCTCAGGACCCATGGAGAGATGTTATCCGACCCCATCGCCTTTGAGGTATCTAGCTCACTTAGAAGCTTCTTCACTTCTTCCTCGGTTGTATGTACTGTGTCCAACAGTTGATGTCGTACCCCGCCTCTTCCTCTTTCTGGACTCCCCTCTGTCTCCTCTGTGAGCACTTCTTTGAATCTCGTGTTGATCTCCTCACATACTTCATGGTCGTTTCTTGTGAACTCCCCTCCTTCTTTCCTCAGCCTGATTACCTGGTCCTTGACTGTTGTTTTCCTCTTTGTGGCTGTACAACAGTTTTGGTCAGATTTGGCTTTCGCTGCTATGTCATTTTCGTATTGTCGTTGGGCCTTCCTTCTTACCTGTGTATATTCATTTTTGGCTCTACGATTGCTCTTTTTATTCACCTGGGTCCTTTGCCATCTACACGTCTTCCATTCTCTAGCACACTTGGTTTTTGCTCTCTACACCTTTGGGTGAACCAAGGGCTCATCCTGGCCTCGTTATTTCTGTTACCCTTGGATACAAACCTCTCCTCAGCTTCTTCGCATATTGTTGTCACATATTCCATCATCATTTTCCTCTCCAACACTGTGTTCTGGGGGAGTCTGTGAGGGTGGGGGACCTGGCAGTGTGCTGTGGGATTCTACAGCGTAGTGTGGGGTGGGGGCTGTAAGTGTGGATTGTGGGTTGTTAGGGTAGCGTGTTTGGTTGTGGGATTCTGGGGTGGTTCTTTACGTACTTGCACTTGTTGCTCTGCCTTTCTTTGGTTGACCTCTGCTGATTCTGTCCTTGTCTCTCTTCCTAGCCCCTTTCGTTTGTGTGTCCTCTCCCTCTGTGTGTGTGTGTGTGTGTGTGTGTGTGTGTGTGTGTGTGTGTGTGTGTTGTCTCAGGTCCTGGTCCCGCCTCTTCGCTGATAACCACTAAGTTCACTCCCGGCTTTTGGAGCTAAATCGTACCTCTTCTTAAAGCTATGTTTAGATTCTTCCTCTACCACTCCAGTCTCCAGGTCGTACCCCTACTTTACTGCTCGAAGACTAAAGAAATACTTCCTATCATCACTGTGACTCATCTCTATTTTCAACTTCCAGCTGTGCCCACGTATTCATGTTCTCCAAGTCTCCCACAACCTGTCCCTGTCCAGCCTATCGATTCCTTAGAATTTTGTAAGGTGTGTGCGTGTGCTCACCTAATTGTGGTTGCAGGGGTCGAGACTCAGCTGCTGGCCCCGCCTCTTCAGTGATCGCTACTACGTCCTCTCTCTGCTCCCTGAGCTTCGTCATACCTCGTCTTAAAGCTGTGTATGGTTCTTGCGTGTATGTGTGTGTGGGGGGGGTGCTTCCTCGACAGACATTTGACATGTTCAAGCCATTACAATGAAGTATATATAATTACCTCTTTGTAGTGAGTTATTTACAACTACAGTAACACAGTTACTGTAGTCGCAGTACTTGCTAAATAATCCTTTCGTGTATTCCACTGGTCAACCACTCTGCTTGAAAGAAAAATTCCTACGATCCTTTCCATTCGACTTTTTTTCTCAATTTGCTACAGTGGCCTCTTGTTACACCTGCTGCCGGCATTAGCAAATCTTCTTTAACTATTCTTTCCAGAGTTTTCAGGAGCGTACACGTAGTTATCATGTCTCTTCATTGTCCCCTCACAGCAGTAATGGACATCTTCAGTGTTACTTAATTCTGGCAGTCATTTTGAAGGTCTTCTTTAAACATTTTCTAAAATCTGTGTTTTTCAGTTGTGGGCTCCACACAACAGCTGCATAATCCGGTGTTGGAACACATGTTATAAACAAAATTTCACCATCTGTATATTTGAAAAGTGTTTTATAGTTAGTGTTACGAGCGTCTCACAGTTTCATTTGTATGGTTTTCCGGTGGCATTTTTTTTAAGACTCTAAGATACGTGTGCAACATGAGGCTGAGGGATTGATTACCTCAAACTCCTCATCTTCCACCGCTCTCCTCTGAGTTGGACTGAGAAAGCCACTGGCTTTTTCATTTTTTAATTTTTCCTGTGAGCAATGGAGAACATTATGATGTTCACTGAAGATATGTTCCAACTACTCCGTTATTGACAACTGAAGGAAATAATAACTAGAACTGAATATACTACAATAATCACACAATAGTGGAAAAATAATGTGAAGGACCTGGGAGTGATGATGTCTGAGGATCTCACCTTCAAGGATCACAACAATGCCACTATCACATCTGCGAGGAAAATGATAGGATGGATAATAAGAACATTCAAAACAAGAGATGCCAAGCCATTGATGATCCTTTTTAAATCCCTTGCTCTCTCTAGGCTGGAATACTGCTGTACATTAACATCGCCATTCAAGGCAGGTGAAATCGCAGATCTAGAGAATGTATAGAGAATCTTCATTGCGCATATAATTTCCGTCAAACGCCTTAATTACTGGGAACACGTGGAAGCACCTGACCTGTACTCACTGGAGCGCAGGCAAGAGAGATACATCATAGTCTACACCTGGAAAATCATAGGACTGGACCCTAATCTTCACACACAAATCACTCCCTACGAGAGCAAGAGACTTGGCAGGCGATGCAACATACTCCCAAGGTAAAGCAGGGGCGTCATTAGTGTACTAAGAGAAAACACAACAAGTGTCCGGGGCCCAAGACTGCTCAACAGCCTCCCACCAGGCATGAGAGGAATTACCAATAGACCCCTGGCTGCCTTCAAGGGAAAACTGGACAAATACCTAGAATCAGTGCTGGATCAACCGGGCTGTGGCTCGTACGTTGGACTACACTCCGCCTTGAATCTATTTTACCCTAATAACTTTTCCAAATTATTTTACAGCTCTTGTCCGCCAACACTGGCCAGTAATTTAAAGGGTCTTCCCTGTCATTTTTTTTTAAATATTGGCTCACTATGTGCCATCATTCATGCTTGCAAATTCACCTTCCTGTACTGAAATCCTAAGAACTTTCCAAAATGGATGACATATTTCATCTGAACATTCTTGCAAGACCCAAGGTGCTCTCCCGTCTGGTCCAGTAGCTTTTCTCTTATCAGTATCTAGCAACAGCTTCTTCTCTGGTTATCTCAACATTCCTCAGTTTAGCTGTCTGGGACTGAATTTCCCTAGACGAGAAAATATCTTATGGGAAGATCCACTGTAACTTTCCATTCGTTACTTTATACATTTCATGTTATTAACATTCACTTCACATTTTACAAACTTATTTGGTTCTATCTCTTGTCTGTTATTTAATTTTAAATACTTCTTTCTCTCTCCTTACATTTTTATACTCATTACTATCCTCCTTAAATCCTTAATACGTTTTGACTGACCAGTTTCCTATACTGTTTCCAAATTTTTTTTAAGTCTCCAACACCATTCATTAAACAAATCTTTATCATCCTTATATTTCTGTTTAGAATAAACTATTCCATACATAAATAACCCTCACATAGGAGGAAGAAACTTTTGACGACGTTTCGACGTTTCGAAAGGTTGTCATAAGTTTTTCTCCTAGGTGAGGGTTATTTGTGTATTGTTCCACCAGAATTTCTCTAAAATACTGTTTTAAAGCATCGTAATTCCCATTCATGTTACCTAATCGTTCCTGCTTTTAAATTTCTTCTTCATCTGCTAAGTCATATTCCACTGCTTAAATTATTTACAATAGAACGTAATCACTCTTTTAAAGTGGGCTTAATAATTAAGTAGGTGTTGCAGAGGAAGGATTGCAGTCAGCAGGATTCGAAACCTCGTCAGGGGAGTCGGGCAAGGTTCCCCAAGTGACGCTATAGACCACTCGGCTACGATATAATCTGGTTATATTGAAAATTTCCTCCACTGTTCGAGTAAACAAAGTTTGTAATATTGACGGTGTTGATGCTTCTCAATCTTCTCTCATCATTCATATATTGATGCATAAAGTGTCTGTATAATGAGGAAATCTGTTGTTCATTTATAAGAAATGGTAATAACCATAATTTTTTGAAGGGGTGGATGAGTAAGCCAGTGAAAGGCCTCAGTCAGATGACTAGAAGCTCTAGCTGTGGGTCATCATTATGACTAAGACTAGTTTCAGGAAACATTTGTAATATATCCCGACGTTACCTAACCTGTTCGTTACCTAACCAGTAAATTAGGCAGCCTCGTTGGCTGCCTAATTTACTTCTTTATAGGAAATATCTCTAAGTGCAATAACTTTTTTCCTTATAACAATAACTTTTCCTCAATAGTTCCTTAAGAATACTGTATAATAATTTATTTATCCCTTTAAACTTTTTACTTTCCCCAAGTGTTATTTAATTCTGGGTTATTTACATTTACTACTTTTTAGTACTCTTGCCCTTAAAATTTTGTCATTTTTAGGAAAGTGAATTTCAACTTGAGTCTTTCATCAACATTGTCAAACTTTTCTTCCTTGTTCTGTCTGTGACCAAGTTCTGTCAAATGTTCTGTCAAATGTTCTGTCAAATGCTGTCTCATCATTTAAAATGTGCTCTTCTAGTTTGGTTTCGTTTAGACAGTATAAGGTGAGAGAGAGAGAGAGAGAGGGAGAGAGAGACACAGACACAGACAGACAGACAGACAGACAGACAGACAGACAGACAGACAGAGAGAGAGAATAAAGGAAGGAAGCACGCAAGCTTGGCTGATTTTTAAGAGTTGGGATAGAGGGCAGCCACTCTGAAGGACGGGTCCGACGTATTGATCCCTGCAGTGTTAGAGAAACGTGTACAGGAAATAAAATAAGAATGGGCAATGTGGAGTGTGAAAGGTGGGAATGAAACAGCCGTGATAGTCATAGACAAGTAGAGTAACATTCTACGTATTGGCCAACGTATCCGGTGTGACTCTCCAATGCTTAAGAGTGAGCTACGGGTATCTGGAAAGTATATTCATTCAACAAATACCTTTAAGAAGTGTATAAATATGGTAATGGTATACAATACCGACAAAATAGATAAATAAACAAATGGTGTAATGGATCCTTTATTAACTACGTAGTCAATAAAGGGTCACATTATTGTGTTTATTTATCCATTGTGTCGGTATTTTATACCACTTACCTCCAATTAAGAAGATACCTAATTGTTGCACACAAGTCTTATTTATCAAGAAGTGTATATGTACGACCTATGTATGTCGTGTCGAATAGGTAAAACTGGTCAATTAGCAAGACCTCATTTAAAATTAGGTCTTTTCAAAAATTTTCTCTTATACATTTAAAGATATATTTTTTTTTTCATTTATGTTAATGTAAAAATTAATGATTTTGTACCAAAAGAACATTAGGAAACTTACGTAACGTTATTATAACAAGCGCAATTTAATTTAGCCTAAGCCAAATAAATATATATTAGATAAAAATGCAATAATTTAATAAACAGACACAATGATATATACATTTTTCGTTAGGTTCAGAATTGTTTTTACGAAATTACTGCATACACAAATTTTCGCTTGCCTTATTCGGCAAGAAGTGTTGCTATTTAAACCAAAATCGTATATATATATATATATATATATATATATATATATATATATGTCGTGCCGAATATGTAAAACTGGTCAATTAGCAAGAACTCGTTTAAAATTAAGCCCTTTCTGAAATTTTCTCTTATATGTTTAAAGATATATTTTTTTCATTAATGTTAATGTAAAAGTTTTTAATTTTGCACCAAAAGAATCTTAGAAAACTTACATAACCTTATTATAACAAGAACAATTTATTTTAGCCTAACCCATTGTTTACAATAATTTAGTACTAAACAAACACAATCAAATATATTTTTTCGTTAGGTTCAGAATGATTTTGGCGAAATTATTGCATACACAAATTTTCACTTGTCCTATATGGCAAGATGAGCGTTGCTATTTAAGCCAAGATCGCAAGTTCTGCCTATTCGGCACGACATACATATATATATATATGTATATATATATATATATATATATATATATATATATATATATATATATCCTTGATAATGTGAGTAGTCACGAAAGCGCTTGGAATTTCTCTATTCTTTCAGAGTGGTTGTTTTGCATTTTCTAAAATCACCTGTTTACTGTGATCTTATTGTGTATATATATATATATATATATATATATATATATATATATATATATATATATATATATATATATATATAAGTACAAATTTCAATTGCTCTGTTATGAAAAGCTTAAGAAAATAATAACTAGAACGGAGTATATAACAAATTTTAATCATACAAAGTGAAAAACTAATGTGAAGGACTTAGGAGTAATGTCAGAGGATCTCACCTTCAAGGATCCCAACAGTGTCACTATCACATCTGCGGGGAAAATGATAGGATGGATAATTAGAACTTTCAGAACAAGAGATGACATGCCAACGAAGAAACTGTCACTTGTTATCTCTTGGATGGAATATTGCTATTCATTAGCAGCCGCATTCAAGACAGGCGAGACTGCAGATCAAGAAAATGTACAGAGAACCTTCACAGCACGTTTTAATTTAGTTATGCATCTATAATTACTAGGATAGTTTGAAGTGCCGTGACCTGTACTTCCTGGAACACAGGTCGGAAAGATGCATCATAATCCACACCTGGAAAATCCTCGAGGGACTTGCCCCAAATCTACACACAGAAATCATTCCCTACGAAAGCAAAAGACTCGACAGACACTGCGACATATTCCCAGTGAAAAGCAGGGGCGCCGTGAGTGCACTAAGAGAAAACATAATAAGTGTCCGGAGCCCACCGCGAGGCGTGGTCGAAAACCGAGCCGCGGGGGGCATTAACCCCCTAAACAACCTCCAGGTAGTGAAGGACCGAGAAGTGCTCTCTGTGGTGCACCTAAGAACATTTCTTCAGAGTTACTTCTAGCATCATGGTAGAGAACAGTGGATACTCTGTTTGATATATAACGTACTGGAGAAGAAAGTAGTTGAGTAAAGAGAAGTAATGGAGTGGAATATCGAGGGATGGTGGAGTTGAACACAGAACAATGGAGAGGAGTGGAGAGTGGTAGAGAGGAGTGCTGGTGAGGAACAGTCCTGAGGGCCTCATGCGGAGATACATTATGACTCTTAAGAGTCTAGATAAAGAGCTGGAATGTACCATTTTGCAGCGTAAGAGGTAATAGCATCTGATTCCCATTGTCCTGCTGATAGTTTTATGTCGCTCTTGTAAGCTATAAGTGAGAGCTTCACGGTATTTCTTTGGAAGTTCGTCGAGTTAAATAGAATATACTATGGAAGTAGTTTGGTTTATTTTGCTTAAAATATAATATAATATAATATAATATATATATATATATATATATATATATAATATATATATATATATATATATATATATATATATAATATATATATATATATATATATATATATATATATATATGTATGTATATGTAAAGGTTAGGTTAGGTAAGGTTCGTCAGGAAACAGGACAAGTGTTTCCTGATGCTGGTCTTAGTCAGATGATGACCCGCCGTTGGAGCTTTTGGTCATCAGACCGAGGCCTTCCACTGGGTTACCGGTCCACTCCTTTAAAAATTATGGTTAAAAGAGGGTGTTTTGATGTATTTCAAGCTCTCTGATCCAAGGAATTGGAGCTGCCCTCCTCTCCTGAAAGTAACCAAATTACCTCTGATTCATCAAGTGATATACAGTACATACGCTACTCAATAATATATTAATACTGGCTTATCAACATTGCCTTCTCTCACTCAGGAATCGAAGCTGAACTGTTTCTGCGAGGTGAATGCTCTTCCATCTAGCTATAATGATTTTCAGTTGGTCACACTGTGATTTTTCGATCTGAGAGAGACAACTCAGCACTTAAAATGATGCAGATATGAATTGTTGCTTCGGTCAGTGATAGGAGAGACTATGCTCTGGACGCTACAGTGTTGTCAGAAGTGGAACATCATGTGAAAATGTTGTCACTTTTTTTTTAGAATCCTCAAGAGGAGGAAAAAATATTATGTGACGAACTATGATTTTTTCAGTGACGAATTTGGCAAAGCTGATGAATGATCATTCTCGACGCACAACCAGTGTTAAGCTTCGTTCAGATTTGAATGTATCTTGTTTTTGTGTCGGCCATCTTGATACAAGAAGTATGACTGCCGTTATTTATTAATAGGCTATACGGTGGTTATACTTTCTTTAACCTGGAGGGAGTTCAGGGGGTCAACGCCCCCCACAATGTGGTCCATGACCAGGCCTCACGAGGTAGGTACCTAGGTAAGTAGGTTGCTAATGCCTGCAGTTGCTGGGCTGCCGTATTAGGCAGAGGTCTATGGTGGCTGAGTCGGTGATGTGAGGCCGTGGCTTCAGCGGTCTAAGTAGCCTAATTTAACCAAGCCTAACCTAACTCGAACTACCTGACCTCAACCTAATCTAGACCTTACCCAACCTAATCCTACCCAACCTACTGGATCACTATGACATGGCCTTGGATGCACTGGAAGAAAATCAGAATGCAGATGTAACATACACAGACTTTGCAAAAGCAGTTGACAAATGCGATCATGGCGTAATAGCCCATAAAATACGTGCTAAAGGAATACCTGGGAAAGTGGGGAGATGGATCTTCAACTTCCTAACAAATAGAACACAGAGTAGTGGTCAACAGAGTTAAATAGGAGGCTGCCATAGTGAAGAGCTCTGTTCCATAGGCACAGTACTCGCCCCCATCTTATTCCTTATCCTCATATCAGACATAGACAGAGATAGACACCACAGCACCGTATCATCCTTTGTGGATGATACTAGGATCTGCATGAGGCTGTCATCTGCTGAGGACGCGGTTAATCTCCAAGAAGATATAAACAAAGTTTTCCAGTGGGCAACGGTAAACAATATGATGTTCAATGAGGACAAATTACAACTACTCCGTTATGGAAAACTGGAGGAGATAATAACTAGAAGAGTATACTACTGACTCCGGCCATACAATAGAGCGGAAAAATAATGTAAGGGACCTGGGAGTAGTAATGTCTGAGGATCTCACTTTCAAGGATCACAACAGTGCCACGATTGCACGTGCAAAGAAAATGATAGGATGGATAATGAGAACTTTCAAAACGAGAGATGCCAAGCCAATGATGATCCTTTTCAAATCACTTGTTGCTGGAATACTGCTGTACATTAACATATCCGTTCAAAGCAGGTGAAATCGCAGATCTAGAGAGTGTACAGAGATCCTTTACTGCATATATAGGTTCTGTCAAGCACCTTAACTACTGGGAACGCTTGGAAGCACTTGACTTGTACTCGTTGGAACGCAGTAGGGAGAGAGATATCATAATCTACACTTGGAAAATCTTGGAAGGAATGGTCCCAAATCTGCACACAGAAATCACTCCCTACGAAAGTAAAAGACTGGGCAGGCGATGCGAAATGCCCCCAATAAAAAGTAGGGACGCCATTGGTACACTGAGGGAAAACACCATAAGTGTCCGGGGCCCAAGACTGTTCAACAGCCTCCCATCAAGCATTAGGGGAATTGCCAATAAACCCCTGGCTACCTTCAAGAGAGAGCTGGACAGACACCTAAAGTCAGTACCGGATCAGCCGGGCTGTGGCTCGTACGTTGGACTGCGTGCGGCCAGCAGTAACAGCCTAGTTGATCAGGCCCTGATCCATCGGGAGGCCTGGTCATGGACCGGGCCGCGGGGGCGTTGATCCCCGGAATAACCTCCAGGTAAGCCCACCCAGCATAATCTAATCTAACCAAAGCCAGCCCTTTCCATCCTAAGCCAGCCTATCCAAAGTAAACCGAAACTAACCTAATCTAACTTAAATTTTAATAACTTTATAAAAGCCAAATGGAAACGTTAACATTACACTAAGTATTATGTTATAAACTTGAGGTGAAACCAAGATACGTTGATGGTGAGTACGTAAAGAGGGTCAGACTGCGGTAACCTTTTACTGTGTTCCCCACTGACCACTAGAGAGAGAGTGAGTGAGTGAGTGAGTGAGTGAGTGAGTGAGTGAGTGAGTGAGTGAGTGAGTGAGAGAGTGAGAGAGTGAGAGAGTGAGTGAGTGAGTGAGTGAGAGAGTGAGAGAGTGAGAGAGTGAGAGAGTGAGAGAGTGAGAGAGTGAGAGAGTGAGAGAGTGAGAGAGTGAGAGAGTGAGAGAGTGAGAGAGTGAGTGAGTGAGTGAGTGAGTGAGAGAGTGAGAGAGTGAGTGAGTGAGTGAGTGAGTGAGTGAGAGAGTGAGAGAGTGAGAGAGTGAGAGAGTGAGAGAGTGAGAGAGTGAGAGAGTGAGTGAGTGAGTGAGTGAGTGAGTGAGTGAGTGAGTGATGGAGAGAGTGAGAGAGTGAGAGAGTGAGAGAGTGAGAGAGTGAGAGAGTGAGAGAGTGAGAGAGTGAGAGAGTGAGAGAGTGAGAGAGTGAGAGAGTGAGAGAGTGAGAGAGTGAGAGAGTGAGAGAGTGAGAGAGTGAGAGTGAGAGAGTGAGAGAGTGAGAGAGTGAGAGAGTGAGAGAGTGAGTGAGTGAGTGAGTGAGTGAGTGAGTGAGTGAGTGAGTGAGTGAGTGAGTGAGTGAGTTAGTTACGAGTTGTCAAAGGCACTTGTCTATACACACTTGACCTGCCCCTCCCTTTGTGTGTGTGTGTACTCACCTAGTTGTACTCACCTAGTTGAGGTTGCGGGGGTCGAGTCCGAGCTCCTGGCCCCGCCTCTTCACTGATCTCTACTAGGTCACTCTCCCTGAACCGTGAGCTTTATCATACCTCTGCTTAAAGCTATGTATGGATCCTGCCTCCACTACATCGCTTCCCAAACTATTCCACTTACTGACTACTCTGTGGCTGAAGAAATACTTCCTAACATCCCTGTGATTCATCTGTGTCTTCAACTTCCAACTGTGTCCCCTTGTTACTGTGTCCAATCTCTGGAACATCCTGTCTTTGTCCACCTTGTCAATTCCTCTCAGTATTTTGTATGTCGTTATCATGTCCCCTCTATCTCTCCTGTCCTCCAGTGTCGTCAGGTCGCCTCTGCTCCCTCTCTCAATACCCATGGGGAGATGTTATCTGGCCCCATTGCCTTTGAGGTATCTAGCTCACTCAGAAGCCTCTTTACTTCTTCCTCGGTTGTGTGCACTGTGTCCAGCACATGGTGTGTGCCCCACCTCTCCGTCTTTCTGGAGCCCCTTCTGTCTCCTCTGTGAACACTTCTTTGAATCTCTTGTTGAGTTCCTCGCATACTTCACGGTCATTTCTTGTTGTCTCTCCTCCTTCCTTCCTTAGCCTGATTACTGGTCCTTGACTGTTGTTTTCCTCCTGATGTGGCTGTACAACAGTTTCGGGTCAGATTTGGCTTTCGCTGCTATGTCATTTTCATATTGTCTTTGGGCCTTATCTTATCTGTGCATATTCGTTTCTGGCTCTACGACTGCTCTCCTTATTCTCCTGGGTCCTTTGCCTTCTATATTTCTTCCATTCCCTAGCACACTTGGTTTTTGCCTCCCTTTTACCTTTGGGTAAACCATGGGCTCATCCTGGCTTTTTCATTATTCCTGTTACCCTTGGGTACAAACCTCTCCTCAGCCTCCTTGCATTTTGTTGCTACATATTCCATCATCTCATTAACTGGCTTCACTGCCAGTTCTCTTTCCCACTGAACCCCGTTCAGGAAGTTCCTCATTCCTGTTTAGTCCCCTTTCTTGTAGTTTGGCTTCATTTGTCCTGGCCTTCCTGCTTCTCCCTCCACTTGTAGCTCTACTGTGTATTCGAAGCTTAAAACCACATGGTCACGGGCCCCAAGGGGTCTTTCATATGTGATGTCCTCGATATCTGCACTACTCAAGGTGAATACTAAGTCCAGCCTTGCTGGTTCATCCTCTCCTCTCTCTCTTGTAGTGTCCCTTACGTGTTGGTACATGAAGTTTTCCAGTACCACCTCCATCATCTTAGCCCTCCATGTATCTTGGCCCCCATGCGGGTCCAAGTTCTCCCAATCGATCTCCTTGTGGTTAAAGTCACCCATGATCAGGAGCTTTGCCCTGCATGCATGCATGTGTGTGTGTGTGTGTGTGTGTGTGTGTGTGTGTGTGTGTGTGTGTGTAGTCACCTAGTACTCACCTAGTTGGGGTCGAGTCATAGCTCCTGGCCCTGCCTCTTCACTGGCCGCTACTGGATCACTCTCTGCACCATGAGCTTTATCGTACTTCTGCTTAAAGCTATGTATGGATCCTGCCTCCACTACATCGCTTCCCAAACTATTCCACTTCCTGACTACTCTGTGACTGAAGAAATACTTCCTAACATCCTTGTGATTCATCTGTGTCTTCAACTTCCAACTGTGTCCCCTTGTTACTGTGTCCAATCTCTGGAACATCCTGTCTTTGTCCACCTTGTCAATTCCTCTCAGTATTTTATATGTCGTTATCATGTCCTCCCAATCTCTCCTGTCCTCCAGTGTCGTCAGGTCGATTTCCCTTAACCTCTCCTCGTAGGACATACTCCTTAGCTCTGGAACTAGTCTTGCTGCAAACCTTTGCACTTTCTCTAGTTTCTTTACGTACTTGGCTAGGTGTGGGTTCCACCCTGGTGCCGCGTACTCCAATATGGGCCTAACGTACACGGTGTACAGGGTCCTGAATGATTCCTTATTAAGATGGCGGAATGCTGTTCTGAGGTTTGCTAGGCGCCCATATGCTGCAGCAGTTATTTGGTTGATGTGCGCCTCAGGAGATGTGCCTAGTGTTATACTCACCCCAAGATCTTTTTCCTGGAATGAGGTTTGTAGTCTCGGGCCCCCTCTCCAGAAAAACTCCCCCCTAGACTCTGTGTGTGTGTGTGTGTGTGTGTGTGTGTGTGTGTGCTTGTGCTTGTGTTTGAACGTGTGCTTGTATTCTTTTATTTCGTGCAGGCGAGTTCCAGAATGTTCATGTTTAGTGTTTTTGTCCAACATTGCATTTCAGCGTGTGTGCCATCGTAGATGTGTGTGTGTGTTGTGTGTGTGTTGTGTGTGTTGTGTGTGTGTTGTGTGTGTGTTGTGTGTGTGTTGTGTGTTGTGTGTGTGTTGTGTGTGTGTTGTGTGTGTGTTGTGTGTGTGTGTTGTGTGTGTGTTGTGTGTGTGTGTTGTGTGTGTGTGTTGTGTGTGTGTGTTGTGTGTGTGTGTTGTGTGTGTGTGTTGTGTGTGTGTGTTGTGTGTGTGTGTTGTTTGTGTTGTGTGTTGTGTGTTGTGTGTGTGTGTTGTGTGTGTGTTGTGTGTTGTGTGTGTGTGTTGTGTGTGTGTGTTGTGTGTGTGTGTTGTGTGTGTGTGTTGTGTGTGTTGTGTTGTGTGTGTGTGTTGTGTGTATGTTGTGTACTCGCCTAATTGAGGTTGCAGGGGTCGAGACTCAGCTCCTGGCCCCTCCTCTTCACTGATCCCTACTAGGTCCTCTCTATCTCTGCTTCCTGAGCTTTGTCATACCTCATCTTAAAGCTATGTATGGTTCCTGCCTCCACTACATCACTTGCTAGGCTATTCCACTTCCTGACGACTCTATGACGGAAGAAGTGCTTCCTAACATCCCTGTGGCTCGTCTGAGTCTTCAGCTTCCAATTGTTACCCCTTGTTTCTGTGTCCCCTCTCTGGAACATCCTGTCTCTGTCCACCTTGTCTATTCCACGCAGTATTTTGTATGTAGTTATCATGTCTCCCCTGACCCTCCTGTCCTCCAGTGTCGTCAGTCCGATTTCCCTCAACCTTTCTTCGTAGGATATTACCCTGAGCTCCGGAACTAGCCTTGTTGCAAACCTTTGTACTTTCTCTAATTCCTTGACGTGCTTGACCAGGTGTGGGTTTCAAACTGGTGCTGCATATTCCAGTATGAGCCTGACGTACACAGTATACAGTGTCTTGAACGATTCCATACTAAGGTATCGGAACGCTATTCTCAGGCTTGCCAGGCGCACATATGTTGCAGCAGGTATCTGGTTGATGTGTGCCTCCGGAGACGTGCTCGGTGTTATGGTCACCCCAAGATCTTTCTCCTTGAATGAGTTTTGCAGTCTTTGTCCACCTAGCCTATACTCTGCGGTCTTCTTTGCCCCTCCCCAATATTCATGACTTTGTATTTGGCACAGTTGAATTCAAGAAGCCAGTTGCTGGACCATGTGTCCAGCCTGTCCAGGTCTCTTTGTAGTCCTGCCTGATCCTCATCCGATTTAATCCTTTTCATTAACTTCACATCATCTGTGAACAGGGACACTTCAGAGTCTATCCCTTCCATCATGTCATTCACATATACCAGAAACAGCACTGGTCCTAGGACTGACCCCTGTGGGACCTCGCTCGTCCCAGGCTTCCACTGTGGCACCTCATGTGTTGTGCGTATGTTGTGCGTGTTATGTGTGTTTTACCTGGAGTTTACCTGGAGAGAGTTCCGGGGGTCAACGCCCCCGCGGCCCGGTCTGTGATCAGGTGTACAGTATTCGTATAAAAATACTTTCCTCCGTCTCTCTGGACTAATTTTTCATATCTTCACTCTGAGTTTAATGAGTGTGTCTGTGAGTGCTTGAGGACTCTGTCTGCCGTGCTCCTTGCTTGGGGCAGCATCTGTGAGTATTCCTTTCGTGGGTAGAATTTGTGAGGATCCCTTGCTTGGGTAGGATCTGTTAGGATCCCTTGCTGTGAGGATCCCTTGCTGTGAGGATCCCTTACTGTGAGGATTCCTTGCTTGAAGCAGTATTTGTGAGGATCTCTTGTCTGGGGCAACACATTTGTTGCTCCCTTGTTGAGGACAGTGGTGAGGACTCGTGATGAGTTGTGGTAACAGTGGTGGGGATAGTGGCGGGGACAGTTGTGGTAACAGTGGTGGGGATAGTGGCGGGACAGTTGTGGTAAGTGGTGGGGATAGTGGCGGGACAGTTGTGGTAAGTGGTGGGGATAGTGGCGGGACAGTTGTGGTAACAGTGGTGGGGATAGTGGCGGGACAGTTGTGGTGACAGTGGTGGGGATAGTGGCGGGACAGTTCTGGTAACAGTGGTGAAGGATAGTGGCGGGACAGTTGTGGTAAGTGGTGGGGATAGTGGCGGTGGCAGTTTGTGGTAACAGTGATGGGGATAATGGCGGGACAATTGTTTGGTAACAGTGGTGGGGATAGTGGTGGGGACAGTTGTGGTAAATAGTGGTGAGGCCAGTTGTGGTAATAGTGGTGAGGCCAGTTGTGGTAAGTGGTGGGGACAGTTGTGGTAACAATGGTGGGGTCTGTTGTGAATAACAGTGGTGGGGACAGTTAAGGTAACAGTTTTTGGTAACAGTGGTGGGACAAACAGTGGTGGGAAAGTGGTGGGTAACAATGGTGGGGACAGTTGTGGTAACAATGGTGGGGCCTGTTGTGATAACAGTGGTGGGGACAGTTAAGGTAACAGTTGTGGTAACAGTGGTGGGAACAGTGGTGGGGGACAGTTGTGGTAACAATGGTGGGGCCTGTTGTGATAACAGTGGTGGGGACAGTTAAGGTAACAGTTGTGGTAACAGTGGTGGGAACAGTGGTGGGAACAGTGGTGGTAACAATGGTGGGGACAGTTGTGGTAACAATGGTGGGGATAGTGGCAGGGACAGTTGTGGGGACAGTTTAAGGTAACAGTTGGTGGTAACAGTTGTGGTAACAGTGGTGGGAACAGTGGTGGTAACAATGGTGGGGATAGTGGCAGGGACAGTTGTGGTAACAGTGGTGGAGGACAGTTGTGGTAAGTGGTGGGGGACAAGTTGTGGTAACAGTGTGGGGACAGCTGTGGTAAGTGGTGGGGGACAGTTGTGGTAACAGTGGTGGGGGACAGTTGTTGGTACAGTGGCGGGGACAGTTGTGGTAACAGTGGAGGGGGCAGTTGTGGTAACAGTGGCAGGGACAGTTGTGGTAGCAGTGGCAGGGACACTTGTGGTAACAGTGGCAGGGACAGTTGTGGTAACAGTGGCAGGGGCAGTTGTGGCAACAGTGGCAGGGGCAGTTGTGGTAACAGTGGCAGGGACAGTTGTGGTAACAGTGGCAGGAACAGTTGTGGTGACAGTGGCAGGGACAGTTGTGGTAACAGTGGGGGGGACAGTTGTTGGTAACAGTGGTGGGGACAGTTGTAGGTAACAGTGGTGGGACAGTTGTGGTAACAGTGGTGGGAGAGTTGTGGTAACAGTGGTGGGGAGATTTTGTGGTAACAGTGGTGGGGAGAGTTGTGGTAACAGTGGTGGGGAGAGTTGTGGTAACAGTGGTGGGGAGAGTTGTGGTAACAGTGGCAGGAACAGTTGTGGTGACAGTGGCAGGAACAGTTGTGGTGACAGTGGCAGGGACAGTTGTGGTAATAGTGGTGGGGACAGTTGTGGTAATAGTGGTGGGGACAGTTGTGGTAACAGTGGTGGGGACAGTTGTGGTAACAGTGGCGGGGACAGTTGTGGTAACAGTGCAGGGACAGTTGTGGTAACAGTGGCAGGGGTAGTTGTGGCAACAGTGGCAGGGGCAGTTGTGGTAACAGTGGCAGGAACAGTTGTGGTGACAGTGGCAGGAACAGTTGTGGTGACAGTGGCAGGAACAGTTGTGGTGACAGTGGCAGGACAGTTGTAGGTAACAGTGGCAGGGACAGTTGTGGTAACAGTGGCGGGACAGTTGTGGTAACAGTGGTGGGGACAGTTGTGGTAACAGTGGCAGGGAACAGTTGTGGTAACAGTGGTGGGGACAGTTGTGGTAACAGTGGTGGGGACAGTTGTGGTAACAGTGGCAGGGACAGTTGTGGTAACAGTGGTGGGGACAGTTGTGGTAACAGTGGTGGGGACAGCTGTGGTAACAGTGGCAGGGACAGTTGTGGTAACAGTGGCGGGGACAGTTGTGGTAACAGTGGTGGGGACAGTTGTGGTAACAGTGGTGGGGACAGTTGTGGTAACAGTGGTGGGGACAGTTTGTGGTAAACAGTGGTGGGGACAGTTGTGGTAACAGTGGTGGGGACAGTTGTGGTAACAGTGGTGGGGACAGTTGTGGTAACAGTGGTGGGGACAGTTGTGGTAACAGTGGTGGGGACAGTTGTAGGTAACAGTGGTGGGGACAGTTGTGTGGTAACAGTGGTGGGGACATTGTGGTAACAGTGGTGGGACCAGTTGTGGTAACAGTGGTGGGGGACAGTTGTGGTAACAGTGGCAGGACAGTTGTGGTAACAGTGGCAGGGACAGCTGTGGTAACAGTGGTGAGGACAGTTGTGGTAAGTGGTGGGGACAGTTGTGGTAACAGTGGTGGGGACAGTTGTGGTAAGTGGTGGGGACAGTTGTGGTAACAGTGGTGGGGACAGTTGTGGTAACAGTGGTGGGAACAGTTGTGGTAAGTGGTGGGGACAGTTGTGGTAACAGTGGTGGGGACAGTTGTGGTAACAGTGGTGGGGACAGTTGTGGTAACAGTGGTGGGGACAGTTGTGGTAAGTGGTGGGGACAGTTGTGGTAAGTGGTGGGGACAGTTGTGGTAAGTGGTGGGGACAGTTGTGGTAACAGTGGTGGGGACAGTTGTGGTAACAGTGGTGGGGAAAGTTGTGGTAACAGTGGTGGGGACAGTTGTGGTAACAGTGGCAGGGACAGTTGTGGTAACAGTGGCAGGGACAGTTGTGGTAACAGTGGCAGGGACAGTTGTGGTAACAGTGGTGGGGACAGTTGTGGTAAGTGGTGGGGACAGTTGTGGTAACAGTGGCAGGAACAGTTGTGGTAACAGTGGCAGGAACAGTTGTGGTAACAGTGGCAGGAACAGTTGTAGTAACAGTGGCAGGAACAGTTGTAGTAACAGTGGCAGGAACAGTTGTGGTAACAGTGGCAGGGACAGTTGTAGTAACAGTGGCAGGGACAGTTGTGGTAACAGTTACGAGAACAATGGTGTTTGATAAGTATAGGAGAACATTACTAAAGATTGTGAACTAGTGATGAACAGAACTTCTAAATATTCCTTCTTTTGTGTAAATATTGTTTTCTCTAGAAAATAGTTTCCAGTCTATTCACATTTATTATTGTTAGGATGAGTTAGTGAGAAGTACTTGAAAAAGCTTCTCTTATTATCATTCTAAGTTGGGGTTATAATATCAGCATGTATAACGATTATATTTTCCTTGTATTATACAGTATCATTGCTCTGTGTGTATTTAAGAATGCAATGACATGGCGTGCAGCAGAGTTTGCAGGGTATGGGAGGGTGGGTGTGAGCTGGAAAAGGAATGAATGGTGGAATGATGAATTAAGGAAGCTTCAGTTATGATGCGAGTTACATACACTGGGTGGCCACTTTATTGGGTACACTTGTACACCTGCTTATTAATGCTATATCTAATCAGGTAACGTGACAACACCTCAGTGCATATAAGAACATATAGACATATTCAATGAGCTCAGTTGTTCAGACAACAGAATGAGGAAGAAATGTGATCAAAGTGATTTTGACTGTGGAATGATTGTAGGTGCCAGACGGGGTAGTTTGAGTATCTCTCAAACTTCAGATCTCCTGGAAATTGTACGCACAACGGAGTCTAGAGTTTGCAGAAAACTGAGGCTACAATTGGCACAAACTCACCAAAAACTGGACAATTGAAGACTGAAAAAACGTCGCCTGATTTGACGAATCACAATTTTTGCTGCATCAAATAGGCCCAGAATTTGGCATAAAATTTCTGGGCGAGGTAGAACGGGAGACTCGCAGCATGAATGTGCAGCCAAGAAATCTGCAGCATATGTGATGTTATTATGCCAACATGGATCAGGATCTCTGAGGGATGTTGCCAGCACCTTCAATAGAAGCCACGAAGCATTCAGGATGTTCTGGAAGCAAAAGGCGGTCCTAGTCTGTACTAGTAGGGTGTACCTAATAAAGTGGCCACTGAGTGTATATGACAATAACATTTAACAGCGAGTCACCCTGGATCACTGTTCTTACTCATACGGCTGAGTGAAAGACACTCGGATCAGAGGGCAACTTGGTTAATAAGTTACACTCAGGGAAAGAGATGTCCTTGAGAAAACATTCTCGAAATGGAAGCTTACACATGTGGTACTCTTCCTCCCACACATAATTCTGCCTAACAAAAGCCAGTATTAAATCAAACCAGCAGCAATATTTACACTCAGAGGCTGAGAGAATCAACACTTTTTTGTAAACCTGCAGCGAGGTAAGACATTAATTTGATCTAAATCCACAAATAAATTTAGCGAAGAACAGTGAGCGCTAAACTATCCTCTGTGTTCATTTTTTAACAGGAATTCTATTAACGATAATAGTCTGCCGCCGTTCCCAGGTCGCAAATGTAAAAAAAAAAATATGATAACGCCAACTAAAACCCTCATCTTTTTTTTTCATTTCGAGTTACGAATATGGCAAGTTTAGGTACCTTTATTTATATTATACTTTTTGTCATTTAGCTCCAGCTGCAACTCATCTCTATATATTGGTCTCCGTGAGAGCACCTCAACATTACATGTTACTGCTGCCGGCTCACTCGAAAACGTCCAAATCATTAGATCTGAAAGAGGAGTTTTAATTAGCGTCATCGTTGGTTCCTATAGGAATAAACTACCTCCAGGCTAAATTAAACCTTGCATCCAGAGTGAACTAGTGTATGTGAGTCCTTAAATGTTTGTGCGAGTGAATATTGAGCTACAGCTCTTGGGTTAGATATTTTGACTTTTACCTGCCTGGCTCACTGCGGCAGCTGAAACGTAGTTTTTGCTTCAAGGTACGATTCTCTCTCTCTCTCTCTCTCTCTCTCTCTCTTCTCTCTCTCTCTCTCTCTCTCACACACACATAGGGTTTGACAAAGTTAGGTTAAGGATCCCTTGCTTTATTGACAAGCTATTTACAAGTTAAGGATTCCTAACTTTATTGACAAGCTAAGAGCTGTTACCTACATCAGCTCATTTGAAAGTATTTTACTGTTATGAAACATACAAGTAGGGAGCAGGATGAAGTTGGAGCCATCTGTGGGCCAGCATTTTCATCTGATCAACTGACTTTATTTGGTTGACCTCATAAGGCTGTACGAATCTGTTCCATACTCGAGTCATTCTGGGAATAAATGATCTCAGATGAAGTGAAGTTCTGGAGAAGGGTACAGCCAGAGTGAAGTTGCTGCTTTCTGCCCGTCTTATGGTATATAGAAGCTTGCTTCACGCTGTCCTCGACGTGGACCCAAGTGTGGTACTTTGACAATATTGGCCTTGTACATAACAGTAAGGCCACCCACATCCCTCCTGTGTTGAAGGCTCTGCTGAATTGACAGATCTATCCAGGATGGGTCCAGGCAAGAGATGAGACGTCTTGCCCTGTTCTCTACTCTGTCAAGCAGTCGCAGATGAGAGGGGGGGGGGGGCAGGCAAACCAAGAAAGTGGAGCATACTCAAGGTGTGAGCGTACTTGTGCTTCATACAGAATCTTGCAACCCCTACTGTCAAGCAGATGCGAGATACGGCGAAGTGCTGTAAGCTTCCTAGCTGCCTTGTTTGCAAGATTTACAACGTGATTCTGTCAGTATAGCTACTGAATTCCCTATACTTGTGTAGTATATTGTACATCGTATCATCCATGTATATATTTAGGCTCTTTCAGTAGGCTCAGTGACTAGCATGTGTGACGTCACGTGATGCGCATGTGTGCGTGAGAATCGCTGTAACTCAGTTCTCCACGCTTAGGTCTACGAGCAACACAGGCAGGTTGGGCCTCTCCCCTCTCACACTGCTAATATGTGTGTTACCATCCAACGACTGTGTTTATCTCCAACCATCACATCTCCACGAACCCTCCCGACAATTCTTCATAGTCAGTTTGGAGTTAAATTTCACCACAATGATATCAACTTCTTCCCCAGGTACCAACACCCTTCCATTCATACTACTGCACCAGCACTCTCTCACTCACTCTCTCTCTCTCTCTCTCTCTCTCTCTCTCTCTCTCGCTCTCTCTCTCTCTCTCTCCTCTCTCTCTCTCTCTCTCTCTCTCTCTCTCTCTCTCTATCTCTCTCTCTCTCTCTCTCTCTCTCTAAATGACGTGAACATTAGAAAGCTGACCATACCCCGGCCGGGATTGAACCCGCGGTCAGAGAGTCTCAAAACTCCAGCCCGTCGCGTTAGCCACGGGCTAACGGTTACGATTTCGTGAGTCAGATTAGAAAGCTGGTTCGTATGTTGCAGAATGGACTGTACAAGGTAGAGAGGGTGGGAGAGGTGAGCTTTCTTAATATAAATAAAATTGGATACATCACCATTGTGCTGCTTCCGCAACTCCTTTTGATAAACAGTGTAAACTTAGCTAAATGTTCCTCTATTACGTTTCACTGTGCGAACAAGAATTTGGAGACTTCCAGGGAAGAAGGTAAAAATATTTTGGATTTTTTTAGAAATACTCCGGTTTCAATAATTTTTTGGTCGTCAGTTAAGTGGTCTAACGTCTGTACCAGAAATTTTATGAAGTTTTCCGCCCAAAAATAGAGAGAAAAAATAAACACCGAGTTTTGATATGGTAACTCTAGTACCTTTTTCACAATATTGATGAGACTTAGAATGTTATAGAATATTATATTTCAGAGTAATTAACATGTCATTATATGTCATCCTAAAAAAATGTTGAATTTTCATTATTTTGGAGAGAATTTTTGTAAATACAAAAACATAAACGGTAAAGACTATTGCAAATTCCCTCACAAATTTTGTAACACCATGATTCTTCAATAATGTGTAAAAAATATAAAAATAACTTATGTTATTGTCGGTAATTCTACCCATATTACTACGAAAATAACCTAGTTTAGAGAACCACAAAATGTGATTGATGGCCACAATACGTCATTATTGCCCCCTCCAGTAATGTTAGTCTACCAAGTACAAGCTTCAAACAACGTTATTATTGTGCCTCCAACAATGTTGACATGTAGTCTACCAAGTACAAGCTTCAAACAACGTTATTGTTGTGCCTCCAACAATGTTGACATGTAGTCTACCAAGTACAAGCTTCAAACAACGTTATTATTGTGCCTCCAACAATGTTGACATGTAGTCTACCAAGTACAAGCTTCAAACAACGTTATTTATTGGGCCTCCAACAATGTTGACCATGTAGTCTACCAAGTACAGGCTTCAAACAACGTTATTATTGTGCCTCCAACAATGTGACATGAAGTTACCAAGTACAAGTTCAAACAACGTTATTATTGTGCCTCAACAATGTTGACATGTAGTCTACCAAGTACAAGCTTCAAACAACGTTATTATTGGCCTCCAACATGTTGACATGTAGTCTACCAAGTACAAGCTTCAAACAACGTTTTATGTGCCTCCAACAATGTTGACAGTGTCTACCAAGTAAGGCTCAAACAACGTTATTATTGTGCCTCCAACAATGTTGACATGAAGTCTACCAAGTACAGCTTCAAACAACGTTATTATTGTGCCTCCAACATGTTGACATGTAGTCTACAAGTACAAGCTTCAAACAACGTTATTATTGTGCCTCCAACAATGTTGACATGTAGTCTACCAAGTACAAGCTTCAAACAACGTTATTATTGTGCCTCCAACAATGTTGACATGTAGTCTACCAAGTACAGGCTTCAAACAGAATACTCTAGAAGACCAGAGATTCCAGCAAAAATAATAGCTGGCGAAAAGTTGGAGGAAAGCAGAGCGCGTCCTAATTCCTGTCAGCTCAGTGGGTGTCAGTTCCAGAGTCCCTACATCAACTCACTGCTTCTGTTAATGTGATGAGCCCTCAAGGGAGGTTCCTTGACGCTGGTGAGGGGCTCTTGATTTGTGGAATTGGATCTGTGCTCCAGTTCCCTGAATTAAGCCTGAATACCTTCCATCTCTCACCCCCCCCCCCAGGCGCTATATAATCCTACGAGTTTAGAGCTTTCTCATGATTATAAAAATAGTTAGTGTAATGAGATGCCACATTTGTTTTTTTTCCAAACATTAAATAAAAGTTAATCAGAAAAAATAGTTTATTATACACAAAAAAAAAGAACAATATTTGCATGACTGTGATGACGCAATCATGCAATACCGACAAACTGGTATTAACCTTGGTAATAAATACCGACAAGTTGGTAAATTAGACACATGTGCAACTTTGGGTATCTTTATTGAGGAAACGTTTCGCCACACAGTGGCTTCATCAGTCCATACATAGGAGAAACAAGTTTTTCCTATGTATGGACTGATGAAGCCACTGTGTGGCGAAACGTTTCCTCAATAAAGATACCCAAGAGTTGCACATGTGTCTAATTTATCAACATGTCGGTTCTCTGTAACCATTCATCTACAAACCGACGAGTTGGTTTGAAAGACACGTAAGCAAACACTATAACATTTATTAGAAAACGTTTCGGTCCTCGGACCTTGATCACTTGATCACTTGATCACCTTGATCAAGGTCCCAGGACCGAAACGTTTTCTAATAAATATGTTATAGTGTTTGCTTACGTGTTTTTGTAAACCACCGACATAACTACACAGAAACTTCCAATCAGAAACTAAAAGCATCATATTATTGCCAGAATTATTCATTACTTTACAGTAAGAAAAAATAATATACCCTATTTTTGGATTTTTTTTTTTAATATTCGACTCGCACGACCCTTCTCCCCATTAGTAGTGAATGAGGATGTCAACAGGTATTCCAGCAGAGGTTCAATAGCTACGG
Organism: Cherax quadricarinatus; assembly: GCF_026875155.1. Lineage (NCBI taxonomy): Eukaryota > Metazoa > Arthropoda > Malacostraca > Decapoda > Parastacidae > Cherax > Cherax quadricarinatus. The sequence goes on from NC_069424.1 coordinate 42,188,451, forward strand.
AAACTTCAGAAGTCTCGTTTCCGCATAGCTTGTATTACTGTCACTTGGGAATTGCTATCTCTCAGGATATCCCGTCCCATACGCAGGAAAATGTGGAGTCTTTGAAGATATCTCAGAGGACCTGAGCAATTATACACAGAGGAAAGATGGGAGGGGGATGGGAAAGACGGGGGTAAAGGAATATACACGTCATTATATATTATACAAATTACATATGTGCATCAATAGATAATAATGCGGAGTCATTATAAGCGATTTTTCCTTCCTTTCTCGTTGTGCCTTTAATAAAATTAAAAAATAAAGAAAAAATGCTACTCTGGCCTTCATAATTGTTTCATATATACATTGAATATATACTTGCATATGAACAAATACACGAATATACATTTACTCTATATACATAGGAGGCCTGGTCACAGACCGGGCCGCGGGGGCGTTGACCCCCGGAACTCTCTCCAGGTAAACTCCAGGTAAACACAAACATATATTCTCAATACACGTACACATATATACATGAATATCAATATAGCATAAATTAGCATACAGCTGCGGCATCACTAGCTGCTATAAAGTGCTTGCAAATTTAGGTTCAACAATAAGGATGTCCTCAAGCAACCCAGAGTAGATATAGTATTTACATAATTCCAATTACCTTATTAACCAAGCCTAAAGTCAATGACATCTGGACACTGAACTAGATTAGGATAAATGTACATGGCCTTCTCTTCCCCACAGAGTTTACATATAGTAGAAGCAGGAATGGAGGGTTTACCTGTGGATGCTTATATCAATTATAGCTGACGACATTCCAACCTGATTCTAGTGGTCTCCGTGTCACACAATCTAACAGACGTTTTGTGTTGGTCATACACACAATTTTTTGGCCGGGACAGGTCATAGTGTTTAATATTGGTGCTCTGAGGTCTCTGGGTATTTGTGTGTCCTCGTCTACCAAAGCTGATATCTTTCAGCATGATGGATTTAACAGAGGACAGGTGGGTACCCAGTTGTAGTTCCTCCTGTGGCCTAGCGCACTCAGCTCACTCACACTGTAGTCCGGGGATAGATCTCCCGGTATGGGTGGAAACATTAGGCTGTGTTTCAATAAGATACCTGCTGTCCTGTGTTCACCCATCAGTAAAATAGATACCTGGGTGATAGTCAACTTGTGTGGGTCACATCATGAGACAAATTTGACCCAATTGAGTAAAATGCTCTGCAAAACAAGGGGCTTTCTATATAGTAGTATGTCATTGATGACAGCTATTGTCTGTATACCTTGTACATGTACTTGTAGAAATAAAGAATATTACATTAATATTATATTAATATTCCACAAGCTGACCTAGCTTGTTTATCAGTGTCATGATTGCTGAATCCAGATACAAAATACGATAGCCTTTGTCCTGAACATTATTCAGGTAATTTTTAATGTCTGTTATATTCTTAGTGTCTGTTGCACTATTCTCAAGACCTTAAGAGGCACCTAAGTTCCCCTGTCTTCTAATAACATTTTTCATTTTTCCACTATAATCTACCTTGAACATAATTACTATCACATTTGCTTTGTCTGTTTCGTAAGGTGAAGTCCAGGATCTTTCCTTAATTCATGGTATAACTTAAATCTTCGAGGACAATTGTGTTATAGAGGTCTGAGCTGTGCTCAGGTTGGCTCATAGGAGGAAAAGATCAGATACAATTACAATTTATAAAGGCAACCAGGGATAAAAAAGAGTAAATAGAGATAACGAGAGGCAGCAGAGAGTAAAGTGAGGGAAGAGTTGAGTGGGAGGGATAACAACCCTTTTTTGCCCTCAGAAAGGACTGACCAATGGAATGTATTCAAAGAGAAAATGGTAAATGCTACAATCACTGGTAATTTAAAAAATGTCGATGTATAGTGTATTGATGGCGGGATACCACGAGTACAACTCTGCCTGTATAGTTATGAATATATTAGAAATGGATACACACAAACATGTATGTACGCATTGTACACATATATAGACACAGGTGCATACATACACGCATATTAACAAACATTCAAACACACACGCATGAGCTTTATTCCTGAAGGAGTAGAATCTGAGGATTCCGTGTACGTAGACGATGTGTAACTAACGAGGAAAATTAAACCCAGAGACCGTAGACGACACGTAAAGTCTTACAGAGGAATCTGGACAAGAAACAGGATTGCTCTGACAAGTGGTTATTTTATATTCAAGCAAATGCAAAGGTTGTGAAAGCTGGGAAAGGGGGCACAGAAGACCAGAAATGGAAGGCACTCTCTGGGGACACGAGCTGAAAATCCTGACGCTAAAAGGAAGACCTCGGAGTGAGCATAGTTCTGAAAATATAAAAAATAGTCAAATGCAGTATAATGTCATTCTTTATTCACTACGTTTCACCCACACAGTGGGTTTTATCAAGTCACAAACAGATCTACCTGGGCATAGAGTACGTGAGTATTTATGGTGAGTATAGTGACCTGGTGAGTCAGGTGGAGAATATATATATATATATATAATATATATATATATATATATATATATATATATATATATATATATATATATATATATTATAGTCACGCACTCTCGGCTCAGGTAGATCTGTTTGTGACTCGATAAAGCCCACTGTGTGGGCGAAACAGTCAATAAATCGTATTATACTGCACTTGTCTACCATCGTGCCGGTATTTTATACCAGTTATCTCCACCTGAGAATATCGTCTCCTGTGCACATCAACCGAATAACTCCCAAAACAAAAGCGAATCTGAAAAAAATATAAAATTAATCTCAGGAATCTGAAAATAGACATTCACGACGTTGTACACTGCACAAGTCAGTCCTCTCTTGCAGAATGTACAGCCAGTTTGAAAGATACTTGATCAAGCAAGTTATGATTATTATAATTATGGGGAAGCACTAAACCCGTAAGGGTTATAAGAGCCCCTCACTGGCGTTAAAGAGCAGATTAAGAACCAAAAGAAAATGTTAAGTTTTGCAACAAGACTAATAGAGCAAAGAGGAATAAGATATGAGAGGCTAAAACATCTTAGCCTGACGACACTGGAGATGGACGTAACAGGAGACATAATACAGACATGCAAAATACACCAAAAAGGATGGAGAAGCTGTTCGAGAGGAGGGAAACGGGTACACGAGGGCGCGGATGGAAATTTAAAACACAAACGGATTAAACGAAGAAATTGGAAATATTTCTTCAGCCTCGGAGATGTCAGGAAGTGAAACGATTAGTAGAGCGAAGTGGTGGAGGCAGGATATCTATACATTGCTTTAAGAATGGGTATGATAATAGAGCTCACGATCCATGGAGAACGCGAACCTAGTAGCGGCCAGCGGAGACACCTGAGTCTCATTCCCTACAACTACAAATACATTAGTAAATATAGGAGGGTACGTACAATACTTCATCACAGATGCACAAACAACTTCCCCCAAAATACACAAACATCATCCACCATATTACAAAACCAATCAAACACTGTTTGGTTGAGAAATCCTTAGGAATTTGTATAAAATCCTTCGATATAAGTCTTACCTCTACGATAACCATCCAGCTCTCTGGTGGATCATTTATATCCTAAACACGAACCATCTAATATAATTCTGGCTATTCTTTTGTAGTTACAAATTACGTTTGGAAGGTAATGCCACTGCAAGTTTTGGCTCCACTGTTTTGTTTATATGGCAAACTCAATATAAACAAGCAAACTATAATTTTTAGCTGAAATATTCATATATGCTACTGAAAAAAATATGACTTGTCTTATTTTTTTTCCATAAAATGCGATTGTAGCAATAGTTTCAATTAAAAGTATGATAATTTACTTATTTTAGCTAAAAAGTCAATTAGAAAAAATTTACAAAATGGGAAAAATTCTGGTCCTGGGACCGTTCAGTAGTCAAGGTCTCAGGACCGAGGAATTGCCTGTAAATACGTCAGTAATCAAGGTTTCTGGACAGAGGAATTTCCTGTAAATATGTCAGTAATCAAGGTTTCTGGACCGAGGAGTTTCCTGTAAATACGTCGGTAATCAAGGTTTCTGGACCGAGGCGTTTCCTGTAAATACGTCGGTAATCAAGGTTTCTGGACCTGACATATTTCTGAAAATTTATTAATCGTATTAATTAAATTAAGGAAGAAAGTATCGTGAAATACAAAAAAATAACCGGGCTATTGACTGCTTATTTTAATGTTCAGTTTCCTACGGGAAGTGTAAACACCTTGGCTACATATAATAATAATAATAATAATAATAATAATAATAATTAATAATAATAACTTCTATAAGTACATGTACAAGGTATACAGACCATACCTGACATTAATGACATACTACTATATAGAAAGCCGCTTGTTATGCAGAGCATTTCGGGTAAATTAGGTCAGTTTTGTCCCAGGATGCGACCCACACCAGTCGACTAGCACTTAGGTACTTATTTCACTGATGGGTGAACAGAGACAACCGGTGTAAGAAACACGCCCAATGTTTCTACCCTCACCGGGAATCGAACTCGGACACTCACCATGTGAAGAGAGAGCATCAGCCAGCAGGCCACGGGGCACCTCCTCACATCGAACGTGAGCCGGATTTCCTAACATGGAAAACTAAAACATTACGAACACAGCAAGTTTGGAAGGCTCCCCAACGATAGTTCTAATTATACTTGCTCGTACAAACAGCTACTGCATACTGCTTATAGTGGAGAAGCGACATCTGCCTTCATTTCGTGAGAGTTAAACCAACTATTCGGTTTTCCCTTGGCAAGTGTGAGCGTTGCTTGTTGCTGCAACCTCCATGATAATGGCGCTTGAGGTTGGGACCTAACCAGTGTTTGGAGACGATCTCGCTTAGATGAAGCAATTTAAATGCAGCAGTCTGCTCATATACCTATTCAGAGATGCAAAGAATACCTCAGTACCGAACTGGCTTGGTAAGAAATACCTCAAGCTTACATGTAAGAATTTATGAAAATTTTCTTTGTCAAATATGAGTACGTAAGTGGCTCAGAATTCATGTGCAAAAAATGCATGGAAATATCTGCTTGTTAGGAAAATGCATACAGATGCAACTGTGATATTGTATTGTGGCAACATTTCGCACTCCAGGAGCTTTGTCAAGCCATACCGCTTGACGAAGCTCCTGGAGAGCAAAACGTTGCCACAGTAAAAGATCACATTAGTTGCTCCTTAATTAAGTGGAGGTGACCTGACTGGGTGTGCCATTGGTCTACGCCGGGGGTTGACATGGACCTGCCCCGCATGGGCCAGTAGGCCTGCTGCAGTGTTCCTTCTTCCTTATGAAAGTTAAGACACATGTGCAACATCTGGATATCTTTATTGTAGTAGACGTTTCGCCATCCAGTGGCTTTATCAATACAGATTCTAGGACATAATAGGAAGACAGTAGAACTATATACAAAAGATGAGGTAATCAGTCTTGGTTCAGAGGACATCTACAAGACCTTCACGGCTGCTGCAACTAACCCATCTCTTTGGGAAGAGACCTACTTCCACTGGGGAATCCCGCCTACCAGTGACTTTGCCCTCGTCTGCTGCCCGTCCCTATCCACTGACGCCTATATAAACCGCCAGTCTTCTTGTCTTTGCTCCAGATTCTCCTCCACCACGATGCTGTCAACACTAACTCCAAGGCCGAGGGACTGATTACCTCATCTTTTGTATATAGTTCTACTGTCTTCCTATTATGTCCTAGAATCTGTATTGATAAAGCCACTGGATGGCGAAACGTCTACTACAATAAAGATATCCAGATGTTGCACATGTGTCTTAACTTTCATATTGTCGGTATTTTATACCTTTCTTGCTCAACTTCTTCCTTATGTTCTTAGGCATTAGTGTCCATTTAGCTAACAACATATGGATAGTCGATTATTAGAACTAGTGCAATTACCGTTTTTTTTTCTTAGTATTTTTGTTTTATGAATTCCGTATTGCAAGTTACACCTATTTTGAGAAACATTGCTTATTCAAAAATGGGTTTGTGTTTCATTACGACGGTGAAGCAACACATACATGATTCTGAAACCGTGAAGGAACTTGTCACGTTCAGTACACGTTGGTGAAAATATTTCTAGAGCGAATATGAATTAAACGAGAATATTAAAGGAAACTTTGGTACGAAAATTATGAGACTAATAATTAATGATTTAGAGACGTCAAATTAGAAAAAATTATTGGACGAATCAAACCCATTTTATGTGAATTTCATGGCAGTTTTAAAGAGTATGAATATAGAGCGAATATTTTGGCTCTATATTCGTTATTAAACCAACTGGCAGGAAACCTTTATAAAGAAAGAGCGCTAAAGGAGGTCTATAAGCGATAGAATAAAAGTAATTAAGGAGCACGTAAATATGCCTACTCTAAATTACACAATGATCCCGCCCAGTAAGTCAGCTCACTTATCCACATTATTATTATTATAGTTAAGGGGAAGCGCTAAACCCGGAGGATTATACAGCGCCTTGGGGGGGGGGGATGTGGAAGGCATTCAGGCTTAATTCGGGGAACTGGAGCACAGATCCAATTCCCTAAATCAAGAGCCCCTCACCAACATCAAGGAACCTTCCTTGAGGGGTCACTTATCCACAACTCTTGATGCTAAACGAGTATTATCCAACATCCTTCCCAAATCCGCATATACGAAGTGTAAATTCTTCAAATGCCAGCGATAAAGGCAACCTAACATAGTAATTACGAGAGCAATAGATGAGCTTTCTGCTGTCTGAGTTCCTAGTTAGTTTGCATTTATAACAGTTTCTTTCCGGCTACTTTAGTATCACCAGAATTAGGCCGAAAATACTCCCGATATTTTTCAGCTGTTGATGATTTATTCTTTTGGTAATATTTACACAAGATTGAAATTAAATTCATTTCTTAGTAAAGAGCAGGTGTTAAGATTTATGAGGACACACACACACACACACACACACACACACACACACACACACACACACACACACACACACACGCACACGCACACAGCGTTCCGATACCTCAGTAAGGATACGTTCAAGACTCTACAGCTAGTTTGTCAGGCACATACCAGCACCTGTTTAGAACCTACACCTGGTTAAGCAAATCAAGAAATTACAGAAAGTGCAAAGGTTTGCAACAAGACTACTTCCAGAGCTAAGAAAAGTTAAGGGAAATCGGCCTGACGACACTGGAGGACAGGAGGGTTAGAGGAGACTTGGTAACGACATACGAAATACTGCGAGGAATTGACAAGGCGGAAAGAGACATCATGTTCCAGAGATGGGACACAGAAACAAAGTGTCACAATTGGAAGCTGAAGGTTCAAATGAGTCAAAGGGATGTTAGGAAGTATCTCTTTAGTCATAGAGTTTTCAGGAAGTGGAATAGTCTAGCAAGTGACATAGTGAAGGCAGGAACCATACATAGTTTTAAGACGAGGTTTGATATAACACATGGAGCAGGGAGAGAGAGGAACTAACAGCGATCTGTGAAAAGGCGGGGGCAGGGTCTATGAATCGGCCCCTGCAACCACAAATAGGCGAGTACACACACACACACACACACACACACACACACACACACACACACACACACACACACGAGCGCGCTCGCGACAGTAAGACAAGAGAGAGAGGGGTGGGTAGATTTCATTTCCTTGGACTGTAAGAAGGCGTTTGACAGTGCCACACAAGAGATTAGTGCAATAGCTGGAGGACCAGGCAGGGATAACAGGGAAGGTACTACAGAGGATCAGGGAATATCTGTGAGGAAGACAGCGAGTCATGGTACGTGGCGATGTGTCAGAGTGGGCGCCTGTAACGAGTGGGGTGCCACAGGGATCAGTCGTAGGGCCGGTACTGTTTCTGGTATTTGTGAACGACATGAGAGAAGGAATAGACTCCGAAGTGTCCCTGTTTGCAGATGTGAAGTTGATGAGAATTCAATCGGACGAGGATCAGGCAGAACTACAGAGGGATCTGGACAGGCTGCTGGCCTGGTCCAGCAACTGGCTCCTGGAGTTCAATCCCACCAAGTGCAAAGTCATGAAGATCGGAAAAACGAAAAAGAAGACCACAGACGGAGTACAGTCTAGGGGACCAAAGCCTACAAACCTCACTCAAGGAAAAGGATCTTGGGGTAAGTATAACACAGGGAACATCTCCTGAGGCGCACATCAACCAAATAACTGCTGATGCATACGGGCGCCTAGCAAACCTAAGAACAGCATTCCGCCATCTTAATAAGGAGTCATTCAGGACCCTGTAAACTGCGTACGTTAGGCCCATATTGGAGTATGCAGCACCAGTTTGGAACCCTCACCTAGCCAAGCATGTAAGGAAACTAGAAAAAGTGCAAAGGTTTGCAACGAGAATAGTCCCGGAGCTAAGGGTTGTCCTACGAGGAGAGGTTAAGGAAAATCGACTTGACGACACTGGAAGACAGGAGAGATAGGGGGGATATGATAACGACATATAAAATACTGAAAAGAATCAACAAGGTGGACAGACAAGATGTTCCAGAGATGGGACACAGTAATAAGGAGCCACAGTTGGAAGCTGAAGACTCGGATGAACCACAGGGATGTTAGGAAGTATTTCTTCAGAGTTGTCGGGAAGTGGAATAGTCTGGGAGGTGATGTAGTGGAGACAGGGTCTATTCATAGCTTTAAGAAGAGGTATGTTAAACTCATGGAGCGGGAAGAGTGACCGAGAAGCGACCAGTGAAGAGGCGGGGCCAGGAGCCCAGAATCGACCTCTGCAACCACAACTAAGTACAACTAGGTGAGTACACACACACACACACACACACACACACACACACACACTTCACACTCTCACACTCACACACACAGCAGTCGTCAGCAGTCAAACCTCGCTCAAGGAAAAGGTTCTTGGGATGAGTATAATACCGAAACACATCTCCTGAGGTTCACATCAATCCAATAACTAGTTGCAGCATATGGGCGACTAGCAAACCTAAGAAAAGCATTCCGACATCTCGATAAGGAGTCATTCAGGACTCTGTACAATGTATACATCATGGCCCATACTGGAGTATGCAGCCCCAGTTTGGAACCCACACGTGGCCAAGCACGTCAGAAATTTAGAGAAAATACAAAGGTTTGCAACGAAACTAGTCCTGGAGTTAAGGGGCATGTCCTACGAGGAGAGGTTAAGGGAAATTTATCTGGCGACACTGGCAGACAGGAGTAGCGGAACCTAGTAGAGATCAATGAAGATGTGGGGCCAGGATCTTTGAATCGACCCCAGCAAACGACCAACAACCCGGAACTGATTCAAGGATCTTCCTATTTTCCCCCTGAAGGCAGGAAGGGATTTATATGTAACGCAGCTGATGTATGATAGGAAGCGTTGAATATTCTTGAAACCCTTATACTTAATGTGTTTCCACAAACTGTACTCGTGTCTCACTTGATTTTCATTTGAGAGCATTTTGCACCATCTGCTGAACCTCTTGCTTCTTGTAGGGAATGATTCCTGTGTGCAGATTTGGGACAATTCCATCTAGAATTTTCCAAGTGGAAATTATGATGTAGCTTTCTCGCCTTCATTCCAAGGAGTACTGGTGAAGGAACTTTAAACGTTCCCGTAATTAAGAGGCTTGACTGAACTTATATGTACAATGAAGATTCTTTGTACATTCTCTGGATCTGCAGTTTCGCCGCCTTAAAATGGGTTGTTATTGAACAACATTATTCCAGCATACAGATAACGAGAGACTTAATGAGGGGAAATAACATCAAACGTGACCAATTTTTTTTCTGTTAAAGGCAGGTTTAAGACGGTTCAACAGGTCCCCCTAAATGTCTTATATGTTCGCTGCTGACAGTACCAATTAATATGGAAAAAATATTTAGTTAACTTGTGTTGGGGAGCTTCTGTGCCGGGCGTGATGCTATTGGTTTTATGAGTTTTTGGGATGCCTTTGCATTCTTGCCAGTGTTGTGTTACTGGGAAAGAGGTGAAGGAGTTTCTCACCATACTCCTTCTTTTGAAGATCTGTCTGGATTGCAACTGAAAGTCCCTAGTTCGTTGACCTCTTTTACAGTGTGACCGTTCGTAAGTGACTCGGTCTTTAAGCAGATCCAACAACTTCAAAGTTCTAGTCAGAATGGTTAAGATTAACTATACTGCCTCCTTTGTCTGTATGACATTTTATGCATGTTACGCTATAACCAAGGGACACTGTAAGCGAGAAGAAATGCGATATAGCCTGTCTAGCCGAATCCAAGCTGGATAAAAGATATTTTAAATGAGTCTGTATGCGATGGAAATAACTCAGCACTGAGTCAGATTCGGAAAAAGATGGGGGGGGGGGGGGGTGAGATTTCGCAAAATTTGCAAAACAAACAGAAGTTGAAGAAAATTAAATTCAGAACTCTAATGACAACATTAAACTAAACCACAAACAACATAACTTTGTTTACACGGTATTAATGATCTGAGGACGAACAGTAAACACACAAGACTTGAATTATGTAGGGAATGTGTCTACAACAGATGGATTTTAGAATATAGCGGCTGTTTTGTCATTAGGTGTTTACATTAAGTTTACACTAAGATTACACTAAGGTTGTTTACATTAAGTTGTTTACACTAGGGTTGTTTACATTAGGTTGTTTACACTAGGGTTGTTTACATTGTTTACACTAGGGTTGTTTACATTGTTTACACTAGGGTTGTTTACACTAGGGTTGTTTACATCAAGTTGTTTACACTAGGGTTGTTTACATCAAGTTGTTTACACTAAGGTTGTTTATATTGTTTACACTAAGGTTTACATTGTTTACACTAGAGTTGTTTACATCAAGTTGTTTACACTAAGGTTGTTTATATTGTTTACACTAAGGTTTACGTTGTTTACACTAGGGTTTACATTAAGTTTACACTAAAGATGTTTACATTAAGTTGTTTACACTAGGGTTGTTTACATCAAGTTGTTTACACTAAGGTTGTTTATATTGTTTACACTAAGGTTTACGTTGTTTACACTAGGGTTGTTTACATTAATTTGTTTACACTAAGGATGTTTACATTAAGCTGTATCGACCTAAATGATGCTACGCCTCTTTTGTTCCGCCACAAGAAAACTTTTGCATTATTCCAAGGTAGAATTTTCTTAATAAAAGAAAACACACACAGGTCAACAGTGTTGATGTTCGTGCTACGTCATTCTGTTTAAAGTTTCGGAAGTTGGGATTCCTGCATAAAAAAATATGACTTGTAATTTATATTTCTGAATCTTGAAGCGATAACTCTGTGAAGAATGAGACACTTGTGTAACATTTGCGAATCTTTATTGAGGAAACGAGAGAAACAGCGAGAGAGACAGAAACAGCGAGAGAGACAGAAACAACGAGAGAGACAGAAACAACGAGAGAGACGGAAACAACGAGAGACGGAAACAACGAGAGAGACGGTAACAACGAGAGAGACGGTAACAACGAGAGAGACGGTAACAACGAGAGAGACGGTAACAACGAGAGAGACGGTAACAACGAGAGAGACGGTAACAACGAGAGAGACGGTAACAACGAGAGAGACGGTAACAACGAGAGAGACGGTAACAACGGAGAGACGGTAACAACGAGAGAGACGGAACAACGAGAGAGACGGTAACAACGAGAGAGACGGTAAACAACGAGAGAGACGGTAACAACGAGAGAGACGGTAACAACGAGAGAGACGGTAACAACGAGAGAGACGGTAACAACGAGAGAGACGGTAACAAACGAAGAGACGGTAACAACGAGAGAGACGGTAACAACGAGAGAGGCGGTAACAACGAGAGAGACGGTAACAACGAGAGAGACGGTAAACAACGAGAGAGACGGTAACAACGAGAGAGACGGTAACAACGAGAGAGCGGTAACAACGAGAGAGACGGTAAACAACGAGAGAGACGGTAACAACGAGAGAGACGGTAAACAACGAGAGAGACGGTAACAACGAGAGAGACGGTAACAACGAGAGAGACGGTTAACAACGAGAGAGACGGTAAACAACGAGAGAGACGGTAACAACGAGAGAGACGGTACAAACGAGAGAGACGGTAAAACGAGGAGAGACGGTAACAACGAGAGACGGTAAAAACGAGAGAGACGGTAACAACAAGAGACGGAAACAACGAGAAGAGGGAAAAAAAAGAGAGAGACGGTAAAAACAAGAGACGGAAACAACAGAGAACGGTAACAACGAGAGAGAGACAAAAAACCCGAAGACAAAACAACGAGACCACAACGAAGAACAGAAAAAAAAGAGGAAACAACGAAGGGAAAAAAGCACGAGAGACAGAAACAACAAGAGGAGACAGAAACAAAAAGAGAGAGACAGAAACAACAAGAAGAGACAAAAACTCGGGGAAGAGACAGAAAATCGAGAGAGAGACAAACACGGAGAGAGACAGAAACATCGGAGAGAGACAAAAACATCGGAGAGGACAGAAACACGAAGAAGACAAACATCGAGAGAGGACAGAAACGAGAGAGAGAGAAGACAAACTTTCAGACACAAACAGAAAAAAAAGATGAACAAAAAAAAATAAAGATACTAAAATAACACACGGGTAAAGAGGGGATAAACAGAAAGCAAAAAACAATACAAATGCACGTTTAAAAAGGGCAAGAAAATTATAAAACAGTGTAAATATACTTGAGAATCACCAAAAATTTCATGCTTATATTTTCCCCGAGGAGAGAATATTGCCTGGTGAGGAGAGAATATTGCCGGTGAGGAAGAAATTGCCTGGGGGAGAGAATTTGCCTGGTAGGAGAGAATTTGCCGGGTGGGGAGAGAATTTCCGGGGGGAGAGAAATATTCCCTGTGGGAAAATATTGCCGGGTGAGGAAGAATATGTCGGGTGAGGAAAAAAAAATTTTGTCTGGGAGGAAGAATTTTTGGCTGGTGAGGAGAGAATATTCCCGGGTGGGAGAGAATACCCGGGTGAGGAAAGGAATATTGCCGGGTGAGGAAGAATATTTCGGTGGGAAGAATTTTGTCTGGTGAGGAGAGAATATTGCCGGGTAGGGAAATTTGTTGGTGAGGGAGAATATTGCCTGGGGGGAAAGAAAATTGCCTGGTGGGGGAAAAATTTTTTCCTGGTGGGAAGAGAATATTGCCTGGTGAGGAGAGAATATTGTCTGGTGAGGAGAGAATATTGCCTGGTGAGGAGAGAATATTGCCTGGTGAGGAGAGAATATTGCCTGGTGAGGAGAGAATATTCCGGTGAGGAGAAATTTCCCTGTGAGGAGAAAATATTGTCTGGTGGGGAAGAATATTGTCGGGTGAGGAGAGAATATGTGGGGGGGAGAGAAATTGTCGGGTGAGGGAGAATATGCCTGGTGGGGAGAAATATGTCTGGTGGGGAGAGAAATTGCCCGGGGGAGGAAAATTGCCTGGTGAGGGGGAAATATTGTCTGGTGAGGAGAGAATATGCCTGGTGGGGGAAAAATTTTTGTCTGGTGGGGAGAAATAATCCTGGTGAGGAGAGAATATTTTCGGGTAGGAGAGAATTTGCCTGGTGGGAAAGGAATTTTTTGGGTAGGAGAATATTGCCGGTGAGGAAAAAAATTTTGCGGGTGAGGAGAGAATATTGCCTGGGGGAGAATTTTGCTGGTAGGAGAGAAATTGTCTGGTGAGGAGAAAAAATACCCTGGGGGGAGAGAATATTCCCCTGGTGAGGGAGAATAGCCGGTGGGAAAAATATTGCCTTGAGGAAGAATATTCCCGGGTAGGAGGAAAATATTCCTGGTGAGGAGAATATGCCGGGTGAGGAGAGAATTTTCCCTGGGAGGGGGAAAATTTTGCCTTGGGAGGAATTTGCGTGAGAGAAATTATTGCCTGGTGGGAGAAATTTTGCCTGGTGAGGAGAGAATATTGCCTGGGGAGGAGAAATATTCCTGGTGAGGAGAGAAATTGCCGGGTAGGAAAAGAATTTTCCCGGGTGAGAAAATTGCCTGGTAGGAGAAAATATTGCTGGTGAGGAAAAATTGCCTGGTGAAAAAAAAAATGCCTGGTGAGGAGAGAATATTGTCTGGGGGAGAGTATTGCCTGGTGAGGAGAGAATATGCCGGGTTAGAGAGATATTGCCTGGTGAGGAAAAATTGCCTGGTGAGAGAATTTTGCCTGTGAGGAGGAATATTTTTGGGTGAGGAGGAATTTTCCTGGTGGAGGAATATTGCCTGGTGGGGAGAGAATATTGTCTGGTGAGGAAAAAATTTTGGGGGAGGAGAAAATTTGCCGGGTGAGGAAGAATTCCCTGGTGAGGAAAAATATTGGGTGAGGAGAAATTTGCCTGGTGAGGAGAAATATTCCCGGGGAAAGGAATATGAGGGGTGGGAGAGTTTTGTTGGTGGGAGAGAATATTGTCTGGTGAGGAAAATATTGCCTGGGGGGGAAGGAATTTTGCCTGGGGGGAAGAATATCCCCTGGAGGAGAGAATATTCCCTTGGTGAGAGAATTTCCTGGGAGGAGAGAATTTTGTCTGGTAGGAAAATATTCCCTGGTAGGAGAGAATATTGCCGGGGAGGAGAAATATTGCCGGTAGGAGAGAATTTGCCTGGTGAGGAGAGAATATTGCCTGTAGGGAGAGAAAAATGCCTGGTGAGGAGAGAATATTGTCGGGTGGGGGAGAGAAATGCGGGTGGGAGGAATTTGCCTGGTGAGGAAGAATATTCCCTTGAGGAGAGAATATTGCCTGGTGAGGAGAGAATATTGCCTGGTGAGGAGAGAATATTGCCTGGTGAGGAGAGAATATTGCCTGGTGAGGAGAGAATATTGCCTGGTGAGGAGATGCCTGGGGGGAGAGATATTCCTGGTGAGGAGAGAATTTTTCCGGGTGGGAAAAAAGAATTTCCGGGTGAGGAAGAATATTCCCTGGTGAGGAGAGAATTTGCCGGGTGAGGAAAATATTCCCGGGTGAGGAAAAAAAGCCGGGTGAGAGAGAATTTCCCTGGTGGGGAGAAAAAATTGCCTGTGAGGAGAAAAAATTTTGCCGGGGGAGAGAATATTGTCTGGTGAGGAGAGAATATTGTCTGGTGGGAGAAAATATTGCCTTTGGGAGAAATATGCCGGGTGAGGAGAGAATATTGTGGTGAGGAAGAATATTGCCGGGTGAGGAAGAATTTTCCCGGTGAGGAGAGAAATTGTCGGGTGAAGAGAATATTGTCGGGTGGGGAAGAAAATTGCCGGTGAGGAGAGAAATTGCCTGGTGGGGAGAAATATTGCCTGGGGGGAAGAAATTTCTGGGGGAAATATTGCCTGGTGAGGGGGAAAATTTTTCTGGTGAGGAGAGAATATTGTCGGGAGGAAGAAATTCCCGGGTTTGGGGAGAAATAGCCTGGTGAGGGGAGAAATTGCCTTGGGGAGAAAAATTTGCCTGGTGAGGGAGAAAATTTTGCCGGGTGAGGAGAGAAAATTGTCTGTAGGAAGAATATTGCTGGTTGAGGAGAGAATATTGCCTGGTGAGGGGGAAATATTGCCGGGTGGGGAAAGGAATTTCCGGGTATGGAGAATTTTGCTGGTGGGAAGAATATTGCCTGGGAGGAGAGAATATTCCCGGGTGGGAAGAAATTGCCTGGTGGGGAAAAAATTTTCCCTTTGAGGAAGAATTTGCCTGGTGAAGAAAAAAATTGCCGGGTGGGGAGAATATTGCCTGGTGAGGAGAAATATTCTGGGAGGAGAGAATATTGCCTGGGAGGGGGGAATATTGCTGGTGGAGAGAAATTTGCCTGGTGAGGAAGAATTTTGCCGGGTGGGAGAGAAATTGCCTGGGAGGAGGAAATTCCCTGGTGGGAGGAATATTCCCTGGTGGGAGAAAATTGTCTGTGAGGAGAGAAAATGCCTGTGAGGAGAGATAATTCCTGGTAGGAAGAATATTCCCTGGTAGGAAGAATTTTCCCTGGTGAGGAGAGAATATTCCCGGGGAGGAGAGAATTTGCCTGGTGAGGAAGAATTTGCCTGGTGAGGAAAAAATTCCCTGGTGGGGGAAAATATTGCCTGGGGGGGGAGAATAGCCGGGTGGGGAGAGAATATTCCCTGGTGAGAGAAAATTTTTGCCTGGGAGGAGAGAATTTGGGCCTGGTGGGGAGAGAATATCCCTGGGAGGAGGAATATGTGGTGGGGAAGAATAGTCTGGGGGGAGAGAATATCCCTGGTGAGGAGGAAAATGCCGGGTGGGAAAGAGAATATTGCCGGGTGAGGAAAAAAAATTTTTTGCCGGGGTTGAGGAAGAATATTGCCTGTGAGGAGAAAATATTGTCTGGTGGGGAGAGAATATTCCCTGGTGAGGAAGAAATTCCTGGAGGAAAAAATTTCCCGGTGAGGGAAAAATTTGCTGGTGAGGGGAATATTGCCTGGGAGGAGAGAAAATTGCTGGTAGGAAAAATTTATTGCGGGTGAGAGAGAATATGCCTGGTGAGGAGGAAATTCCCGGGTGAGGAGAAAAATTTTGCCGGGTTTAGGAAAAATTTGTCTGGTGAGGAGAAAAAATTTTGCCGGTAGGAGAGAATTTGCCTGGTGAGGAGAGAATTTTGCCTGGTGAGGAAGAAAATTCCCTGGTGAGAGAGAAATTGCCTGGTGGGGAGAGAATATTGTTGGGGGGAGAGAATATTGCCGGGTGAGGAGAGAAATTGCCGGGTGAGGGGAGAAAATTCCCGGTGAGGAAAGAATATTGCGGGTGAGGAGAAATATTGCCTGGGAGGAGAAAATATTGCCTGGTAGGAGAGAAAAATTGCCTGGTGGGAAGAATTTGTCTGGTGAGGAAAAAAAATTTTTGCCGGGTGGGAGAAAATATTGCCTGGGAGGAGAGAATATTGCCTGGTAGGAGAAATATT
This sequence comes from Cherax quadricarinatus, assembly GCF_026875155.1. NCBI lineage: Eukaryota > Metazoa > Arthropoda > Malacostraca > Decapoda > Parastacidae > Cherax > Cherax quadricarinatus. The sequence continues at coordinate 42,205,334 of NC_069424.1, forward strand.
CCTGGGAGGGGAGAATACCCTGTGAGGAGAAAATATTGCCTGGTGAGGGGAAATTGCCGGGTGGGAAAAATTTTTGCCGGGTAGGAAAAATTTTGCCGGGTGAGGAAGGGAATTATTGCTGGTGGGGAAAAATTGTCGGGTGGGAGAGAAAAATGCCTGGTGAGGAAGAATTTTTGCCTGGGAGGAGAAAATATTGCCGGGGTGAGGAGAGAATATTGCCTGGTGAGGAGAAAATATTCCCTGGGAGGAAGAATTTTGTCGGGTGGGGAGAAAATATTGCCGGTGGGGAGAGAATATTGCCTGGGAGGGGAAAATTTTCCCGGGGGAGGAGGAATATTCCTGGGAGGAGAAAATTTTCCCGGGTGAGGAGAGAAATTGCCGGTGAGGAAAAAAATTTGCCTGGGGAAGAATATTGTCGGTAGGAGAGAATATTCCTGGGGGGGGGGAAAATTTTTGCCGGGTAGGAGAGAATATTGCCTGGTGAGGAGAAATATTCCTGGTGGGAGAGAATTTGCCGGGTGAGGAGAGAATTTTGCCTGGTGAGGAAAAATTTTGGGCCTGGTGAGGGAAATTTTGTCGGTGAGGAGAAAATTGCCTGGTGGGGGAGAAAATTCCGGGGAGGAGAAAATATTGCCGGGGAGGAGAGAATATTGCCGGGTTTGGGAAAAAATTTTGCCTGGTGAGGGAGAATATTCCCTGGTGAGGAAGAAAAATTGCCTGGTGAGGAAGAATATTCCCGGGTGAGGAGAGAATTTGCCTGGTAGGGGGAAAATTTTCCCCCTGTGAGGAGAAATTGCCTGGTGGGGGAAAGAATATTGCCGGTGAGGGAGAATATTTGGTAGGAGAAAATATTGCCTGGTGAGGGAAAATATTCCCGGGTTGGGGAAAGGAAATTCCCTGGGAGGAGAGAATATTGCGGGTGAGGAGAGAATATTGCCGGGTGGGGAAGAAAAATTGCCTGGTGAGGAAAAATATTCCCGGGAGGAGAGAATATTCCGGGTGGGAGAATTTTGCCTGGGGGGGGAATTTGCCGGGTGAGGAGAGAATATTCCCTGGTGAGGAGAGAATATTCCTGGGAGGAGGAATATTGCCGGGTGAGGGAAATATTCCCGGGTGAGGAGAGAATATTGCCGGTGAGGAGAGAATATTGCCGGTGGGGGAGAGAAAAAAGCGGGTGAGGGAGAATATTGCCTGGGGGGAGAGAAATTGCCTGTGGGGAGGAATTCCCTGGTGAAAAAAATTATGCCTGGGGGGGGAAGAATATTGCCTGGTGAGGAGAAATATTGCCTGGGGGGAGAATATTGCCTGTGAGGAGAGAATTTTTCCCGGTGAGAGGAAATTTTGCCTGGTGGGGAAATTTGCCTGGTGAGGAGAGAATATTGCCGGGGAGGGAATTTTCCCTGGTGGGGAAGAATATTGTCGGTGGGGGGAAAATATTGCCTGGTGAGGGAGAATTTGCCTGGTGGGGAGAGAATTTTCCCGGGTGGGAGGAATATTGCCGGGTGAGGAGAGATATTCCGGGTGAGGAAGAATAGCCTTGAGGAGAGAATATTGCCTGGTGGGGAGAGATATTGCCTGGTGAGAGAGAAATATTGTTGGTGGGGGAGAAAATTGCCTGGTGAGGAGGAATTTCCCTGGTGAGGAGAGAAATTTGCCTGGGAGGAGAAATTTTTGCCTGGTGAGGGAGAATATTCCCGGGTGAGGGAGAATTTCCCGGTTGGGGAGAGAAATTCCTGGTGAGGAAGAATTTGCCGGGTGAGGAGAAATTTGCCTGTTGAAGAAAAATATTGCCGGGGAGGAGAGAATAATCCCTGGTGAGAGGGAATATTGTCGGGGAAGGAGAAAATTTTTTTCCTGGTGGGAGAGAATATTGCCTGGGAGGAAGAATATTCCGGGGTGGGAGAGAATTTTTGCCGGGTGAAAGGGAATATTTTGTCTGGTGAGGAGAAAATATTGTCGGGTGGGGAAGAATATTGTTGGTGGGGAGAGAATATTGCCTGGTGAGGAGAGAATATTGCCTGGTGAGGGGAGAATATTGCCTGGTGAGGAGAGAATATTGCCTGGTGAGGAGAGAATATTGCCTGGTGAGGAGAGAATATTGCCTGGTGAGGGGAGAATATTGCCTGGTGAGGAGAGAATATTGCCTGGTGAGGAGAGAATATTGCCTGGTGAGGAGAGAATATTGCCTGGTGAGGAAAATTTTGCCTGGGGGGGAAGAATTTTTGTGTGAGGAGAGAATATTGCCTGGTGAGGAGAGAATATTGCCTGGTGAGGAGAGAATATTGCCTGGTGAGGGGAGAATATTGTCTGGTGAGGGGAGAATATTGTCTGGTGAGGAGAGATTATTGCCTGGTGAGGGGAGAATATTGTCTGGTGGGGGGAGAATATTGCCTGGGGGGGGAAATATTGTCGGTGAGGAAGAAATTCCGGGTGAGGGGAGAATTTTGTTGGTGAGGAGGAATTTTGCCGGGTAGGGGAGAAAAGTCTGGTGAGGAAGAATTTGCCTGGGAGGGGAGAATTTCCCTGGGAGGAAGAATTTGCCTGGTTGGGAGAAATTGTCTTGGGGGGAGAATATTGTCGGGTGAGGGAAATATGCCTGGTGAGGGGAAATATTGCCTGGTGGGGGAAAAATTTTGCCTGGTGGGGGAAAAATTTTGTCTGGTGGGGAGAGAATTTTTCCCGGGTGGGGAAAATTTTGTCTGGTGAGGAAAAATTGCCTGGTGGGAAGAATTTGCCTGGTGGGGGGAAATATTGTCTGGTGAGGGGAAATTTTGTCTGGGAGGGAAGATTATTGCCTGGTGAGGGGAGAATATTGTCTGGTGAGGGGAATTTGCCTGGGAGGGAGAATATTGTCTGGTGGGAGAGAATTTTGCCTGGTGAGGAGAATATTGTCGGGTTAGGAGAGAATTTTTCCCTGGTGAGGGGAAATATGCCCTGGTGGGAGAATATTGCCGGGTGGGGGGGGAAATATTGTCGGGTGGGGAGAATATTTCTGGTGAGGAAGAATATTGCCTGGTGAGGGGAAATTTCCCGGGTGGGGGGAGAATTTTCCCTGGGGGGGGGGAGAAATTGTTGGTGGGGAAGAATATTCCCGGGTGAGGGGAGAATATTGTTGGTGGGGGAAGAATTTTGCCTGGGGGAAATATTCCCTGGTGAGGAGAGAATATTCCCGGGTGGGGGGAGAATATTGTCGGGTGGGGGAGAATTTGTTGGTGAGGAAGTTTATTCCCTTTTTTTGGGGGGAGAAATTGTCTGGGGGGGGGAGAAAATTGCTGGTGAGGGAGAAATTGTCTGTGAGGAAGAAATTGCCGGGTGGGAGAATTTGTCTGGTTAGAGAAAATATTCCCTGGTGGGGGGAGATATGTCTGGGAGGAAAATATTCCCTGGTGAGGGGAATTTGCCTGGTGGGGAAGGAATATTGCTGGTGAGGAAAAATATTGTCTGGTGGGGGGAAATATTTCTGGTGAGGGAGAAATTTTGCCGGGTAGGGGAAAGTTGGGGGGGGAGAATATTGTCGGGTGAGGGGAATTTTGGGCCTGGTGGGGGAAAATATTGTCTGGTGAGGAGAGAATATTGCCTGGTGAGGGGAGAATTTTCCTTGGGAGGGGGAATTTGTCGGGTGAGGGAGAATTTCCCTGGTGAGGAGAGAAATTGCCGGGTGGGGAAGAATATTCCTGGTGGGAAGAATATTGCCTGGTGAGGAGAGAATATTGCCTGGTGAGGAGAGAATATTGCCTGGTGAGGAGAGAATATTGCCTGGTGAGGAGAGAATTTTGCCTGGTAGGAAGATATTGCCTGGTGAGGAAAAATATTCCCGGGTAGGAGAGAATTTTGTCTGGTGAGGAAGAATATTCCCTGGTGGGGAAAGGAATATTCCTGGTGGGGGAAAAAAATATTCCTGGTGAGGAGGAATATTGCCTGGTGAGGAGAGAATATTGCCTGGTGGGAGAGAATATTCCGGGGTGGGGAGGGAATTTTTGTTGGTGAGGGAGAATATTCCCCTGGTGAGGAAAAATTGCCGGTGAGGAGAGAAATTGCCTGGTGAGGAGAGAATTTTGCCTGGTGAAAGGAATTTTTGTCTGGGGAGAATATTGTTAGTGGGAAGAATATTGTCGGGTGAGGAGAGATTTTGTCGGTGAGGAGAGAATTTTGCCGGGTGGGAGAGAATTTCCCGGGTGAGGAGAGAAAAATTCCTGGGAGGGGGAATATTGTCGGGGGAGAGAAATTGCCTGGGGGGGGAATTTTCCTGGTGAGGGGAAAAATTTTGCCTTTTTGGGGGAGAAATGCCGGGGTGAGGGAAGAATATTCCCTGGGAGGAAGAATTTTCCCTGGTGGGGAGAGAATATTCCCGGGGTGAGAGAGAATATTGCCTGGTATGAGAAAATATGCCTGGTGTTGAAGAATTTTGCCGGGTGAGGGAAAAATATTTCCCTGTGGGGAGAGAAATTCCTGGTGAGGAAGAAAGCCTGGTGAGGAAGAATATTGCGGGTGGGGAGAATATTGCCTGGTGAGGGAGAAATTGTCTGGTGAGGAGAATTTTTGCCGGGTGAGGGAGAATTTTCCCCTGGTGGGGGGAAATATTGTCTGGTGAGGAGGAATATTGCCGGGTAGGAGAAATATTCCCGGGGTGGGGGGAGATATTTTGGTGAGAAAATATTGCCTGGTGAGGGAGAATATTGCCTGGTGGGGAGAGAATTTTTCCGGGTGAGGAGAGAATATTGCCCGGGTGAGGAGAATATTGTCTGTGGGGAGAAAATATTGCCGGGGAGGGGAAATATTCCCGGTGAGGGGAGAATATTCCCTGGTGAGGGGAGAATTTGTCTGGTGGAGAGAATATTGCCGGTGAGGGGGAAAAAATTTCCGGGTAGGGGGAAATTTTCCCCTGGGGGGGAAAATATTGTCTGGGGGGGGAGAATATTGTCTGGTGAGGGAGATTATTCCCTGGTGGGGAGAGATTATTGCCTGGTGAGGGGGAATATTGTCTGGGGGGGGGAGAAAATTTTGCCTGGGAGGGGAATATTCCGGGGGGGGGAAAATTTTTGGGTGAGGAGAAATGTCTGGTAGGAGAGAATATTCCCTGGTGGGGGGAAATATTGCGGTGAGGAGAAATTTTTGCCTGGTGGGGGGAGAAATTGCCTGGAGGAGAGAATTTTTGCCGGGTTGAGGGGAGAATATTTTTGTGGGGAGAATATTTTTGGGTGAGGGAGAAATGCCTTGAGGGGAGAAATTGTCTGGGGGGGGGGAGAAAAATTTCTGGTGAGGGAAAATTTTTGCCTGGTTGGGGGGGAAATATGTCTTGAGGAGAGAATTTTGGCCTGGTGGGGGAAATTTGCCTGGTGAGGAGAGAATATTGTCTGGTGGGAGAGAAAACCCTGGTGAGGAGAGAAATTGCCTGGTGGGAGAGAATTTTCCCCTGTGGGGAGAGAATATCCCGGGTAGGAGAGAAATTTTGCCGGGAGAGGAGAGAATTTTTCCCCTGGGGAGAAAAATTTTCCTGGTGGGAAGAAATGCCGGGTGGGGAAGAATATTGCCCTGTTAGGGGGAAATATTCCCGGGGGAGAGAATATTGCCTGGTGGGGAAGAAATTGCCGGTGGGGAGAGAATTTTCCCTGGTAGGGGGGAATATTGCCTGGTGAGGGGAGAATACCCCTGGAGGGGGGGAAATTTTCCCTTGCTCCTTTTAAATCTCTTAAAAAACATTAAAAACAATAAAAAATTAAATGCTACAATATATTTTATAAAAAAGGGAACCACAAAAACTCCCAGAAAAAAACTTTTTTCAAACCTTTTTAAAACCAAATTTTTTCTGGTTTTATTTTATGAATGTTTGTCATCAGAAATTACGTCTTTCAACAAGAAAAATCGGGAAATTTGTGCGCCCGATGAAGTAAAAAAGGAATAATTTTTGTCCGTGATAATCGCAAATATGGATAATTTATTGTCCTGTTAACGTAATAGGGAAAAATTTATTTGTCCTGTGTTTATCAAAATATGAAATAATTTATTGCCCCTGTGATAAATTTAAAATAAAATTTTATTGTCCGTGAATAGAGGAATAGTTTTATACCGCGATATGGGTACGTTACAAAGGAATATTTGTTTTTAAAATGATAAACGAAAATAAAGAAAATGGTGTGAGTTTTTAATTAAAGTAAAAGTACATTTAGGTAAGTAAAATTTTTTCCCAGATTTTCATCGCTGCGAAGCCACCAGGTCCCTGAGGGTCGGGGGTTTCGATTCCAGCGGGGTTGAAACACTGAAGGGTTTTTCCCCACCGGTTGTCTTGTTCACCCAGCAGAAAATTGGTACCTTGTTAGACTACTTGTAGTAAATAAAGTTTTTATTATTATTATTATTATTATTATTATTTTTATTATTAATAAATTTCTTTTAATGTTTTATTTAATGACCGTATAATAACTTTGAGTTTCACCAAAAATTTTCCTTTTTTCACGAATAATGTGATTTCACGAAAAATGTGGTATTTTTAAAGAATAATGTCGTATTTCCGAAAATGTTGTATTTCACGAAAAAGGGTTCGTTTTCACAATAAATGTGTCGTTTTTCCGAATAATGTGTCGTATTTCAGAATAATGTGTCGTATTTCACGAAAAATGTGTCGTATTTCAGAAAAATGTTCGTTTTTCACGAATAATGTTCGTTTTTCACAAAAATGTGTCGTATTTCACGAATAATGTGTCGTATTTCACGAATAATGTGTCGTATTTCACGAATAATGTGTCGTATTTCACGAATAATGTGTCGTATTTCACGAATAATGTGTCGTATTTCACGAATAATGTGTCGTATTTAACGAATAATGTGTCGTATTTCACGAATAATGTGTCGTATTTCACGAATAATGTTTCATGTTTCTTCCCAACTGCGACGTGTGTTTTTACAGTATTGTGTTTACGTCCTCGGGGTAAGAATGGTTTCGTGTTTTGTTCCACTTATTATATTTCCCAACGAGGACACTTTTTCTTATCACTATTTTTTATTTTGCTCACAAAGAGTAAATCTCACATCTGTCGTAATAGTGATAATGGTGGAAATGCTGAGAAAATGTCAGTTAAAAGGACACAGATGTAACCAATGTTACATTTTATTGTGGTGGCAACGTTTCGCTCTCCAGGGGCTTCATCAAGCTTTTACCTTGTGTGAGGGGAAAAGTTCATTAGATAGGAGTGGAAGTCTGAGTGGAAGTCTGAGTGGAAGTCTGAGTGGAAGTCTGAGTGGAAGTCTGAGTGGAAGTCTGAGTGGAAGTCTGAGTGGAAGTCTGAGTGGAAGTCTGAGTGGAAGTCTGAGTGGAAGTCTGAGTGGAAGTCTGAGTGGAAGTCTGAAAAGTGCGTCCATTGTTACCATTACCCTCCCGTCATGAAAGCTACAAAGTTTGCTAAATATAATCTATTTTATACATGAGCACATGTAGAGGTGATCTGTGTTTAGCGGTCACTGGTCAGAGGTGAATATTCATAGCCCTGGTCTGGGCCGCCACCACACATGGGAATGTGTGAGGGGCGACTCGTCACTGTGTTAGCTCACCTCGTAGCCAGGCCAAGCCAACAACCTTCAATTATCCTGTGTTTGTAATACTGTCATTCTAGGGGAGTGGAGCCCGCGTCAGTACACAGCTCCCTGCTTCACTAGAATGTGATTTGGACGCTGTGGTTTCCTGTGAGAGGTATACCCCCGACCAAGATATCCCTCGCGGGAAGTTTTTCACGTGAGAGGTATTCCAAGTTTTCCATAACTTACGCAAGAGGTAGAGAAGGTGTACCTCTAAAAAAAGGACTCACAGATCAATGAGCTATAGCTCAAATGGCCCAAAAGATCCAGGAGCTAGTGATTAACACATCCAAGAGGACCAACAGATTCATCTGAACGCTCTCAAGAAACCTAACGACCGTATCTTAACATCGTTAAGCTATAGATCAAAAACCTCACGAGGATCAGAACTTTATCAAGACGATACTGTTCCTTTACTGACACAGAGGAAATCTTTCTGATACGTCGATATTTAGATCATGTTCCAGTTTTGCATATTTTCCTTCTCACAATAAAAATATTTTTACTTTGCATTTTCATTCTGTGGCAATTCCAGTTTTGCATATTGTGGGGCGTCTTGACTCTTCCTAGCTGTTATTCTCTGAATATATTTTTTAAATATCCCTATTTTGTCACCCTTATGCTAATTTGCATTTGTATTTCTACCCTTCAACAAAGTAGGAAATCTGATTTTCTTTTAAAAAATTTATAAATACCTGGTAATTTTACCAAGAAATATTTTACGTGATTAGTATTATAAATTCAATACAAATAATATATCTGCTTACATGATATTCCTGCTCAAATGATATACCTGCTCAAATGATATACCTGCTCAAATGATATACCTGCTCAAATGATATACCTGCTCAAATGATATACCTGCTCAAATGATATACCTTATTTCTGCTCAAATGATATACCTGCTCAAATGATATACCTGCTCAAATGATATACCTGCTCAAATGATATACCTGCTCCAATGATATACCTGCTCCAATGATATACCTGCTCCAATGATATACCTGCTCCAATGATATACCTGCTCCAATGATATACCTGCTCCAATGATATACCTGCTCCAATGATATACCTGCTCCAATGATATACCTGCTCCAATGATATACCTGCTCCAATGATATACCTGCTCCAATGATATACCTGCTCCAATGATATACCTGCTCCAATGATTTACCTTCTCATATCATTCATTTCTTTAAAATCCTGTCACATCTACCCTGCTTGAATATCATTTCTGGTTGTGGTATTTACATAAAGTACGTGAAATTGGATTTACATAAAGAGCAAAAGGGGCACAATTCCTTGACTGGAACAATACATAAGCTTAAATGGTCCATATCGGACCTCCCTGCCCGATTTGGACCATTTACTTTGTATTTACATTGTATTCCTCTTCTAGTAGCATTGAATTACTTTTTCCCCACCTCTGACAGGTTCCATTCATGACTAATAATCTGACAGCCCTTCATGTTTGGTTTGCTTATATAACAGTTTTAACTGAAACCTCAGAGCATCTTGTCAGCTGATAAGACGGCCTTTTATAAGTGTTTTCGCTGTTTCAGAAAGTCCTATTAAATAGTTTGGAATAACGATTTCCAGTACGCAGGAATTTAGCTTGACGATTTCAATATGGCTTAATTGGCCACTGGCCAATTGTAATGAGTCGATGTATTTATTTATTTTTCTCGCATTCTGTTTGATAAATTACAGTAATTTACTAATGTCTCTCTCTCTCTCTTTCGCCTAGACATAGCTAATACAATTGTAAAATATACTGACAGTGTGTAAATAAGACACAGGGATCAGCTTATAAAGTGAACGACACGTGTGTGTATATAGTGTTTATATCTCTGGTTCGTTCTCTGTCACTAAAGTCTTAGCGAGGATAATCTTCCCTAAACCTGTTACTGCGATCACCTACTCTGCCGGCTGTCACATGCAACGTTACTTACCTGGTTCTTTAACCTCAGAACCCCTACCCAAAAACTATGCAGAGTATACCAGTGCTGTCATATTCTCTATGAACAAATAAAGTTTCTGATGGGCAACTTGTTTTCGTTAATAGACTCTTAGACTCATCGTGGAATAGGAGGAGAAATTTTTTTCTGAGTAGAGTCATGGCTGACAAATAGGCAGCAGAGAGTTTGCATAAATGAGGAGAAATCAGAATGGGGGCACGCCACAAGCGGTGTTCCTCAGGGGTCAGTGTTGGGCCCGTTGTTGTTCACAATTTACATAAGCGACATAGATGAGGGAATAAATAGCGACATAAGCAAATTTGCTGATGACACCAAAATAGGCCGTCCAATTCATTCTAATGAGGACACTAGAGCACTCCAGGATGATTTGAATAGACTGATGCAATGGTCGGAGAAGTGGCAGATGCAGTTTAATATAGACAAATACAAAGTTCTAAATGTTGGACAGGAAAATAACCATGCCACATATAAACTAAATAATGTAGATCTTAATACTACTGATTGCGAAAAGGATTTAGGAGTTCTGGTTAGCAGTAATCTAAAACCAAGACAACAGTGCATTAGTGTTCGCAATAAAGCTAACAGAATTCTTGGCTTCATATCTAGAAGTATAAATAATAGAAGTCCTCAGGTTGTTCTTCAACTCTATATTTCCTTGGTTAGGCCTCATTTAGACTATCCTGCTCAGTTCTGGTCACCGTATTACAGAATGGATATAAATGCTCTGGAAAACGTACAGAGGAGGATGACAAAGATGATCCTATGTATCAGAAATCTTCCCTGTGAGGATAGACCGAGGGCCCTGAATCTGCACTCTCTCGAAAGGCGTAGAATTAGGGGGGAATATGATCGAGGTGAATAAATGGAAAACAGGAATAAATAAAGGGGATGTAAATAGCGTGCTGAAAATTTTCAGCCAAGACAGGACTCGCAGCAATGGTTTTAAGTTGGAAAAATTCAGATTCAGGAAGAATATAGGAAAGCACTGGTTTGGTAATAGAGTTGTGGATGAGTGGAACAAACTCCCGAGTACAGTTATTCAGGCTAAAACGTTGTGTAGTTTTAAAAATAGGATAGATAAATACATGAGTGGGTGTGGGTGGGTGTGAGTTGGACCTGACTAGCTTGTGCTGCTGGGTCTGGTGCCGTGCTCCTTCCTTGAGTGAAGGAGACCAGACTGGGTGGGTCATTGGGCTAATCCTGGGGGGGGGGTGATATGGACCTGCTCCGCATGGGTCAGTAGGCCTGCTGAAATGTTCCTTCTTTCTTATGTTCATATGATCTGGCTTGGTGATGGAGGGACCTCGGGCGAAGGGGCAAGCTTTATGTTGACATTTGACTTCTCTTGTTACACTTGTAATCTGAACGTGATCCAGTGATCACTATATTTCACTTAATCCAGATTTCAACAGAGAATTTTCTTCCCAAATACAATATTTTTTTTCTTCCAAAAGATTGCTATTGAGTCGCTCATTATAGTGAGTTCAAAATATGCCCCCGTCCACCCCCAAGTAAAACCACCGCCCCCCACCCTGCCCCCTTATTAAAACTTCCGGAACACCGCATAGCATTAAGCCTTCTCAGGAGTTGTAAGCAAGAAAACCTGTTACAAATTTTGGCCACACTGACTATTATTGAGCCAGAGTTAACAAAAATAACACGAACAAGCATTTAAAATTTATTATTATTTTATTATTATTATTATTACTATTAATTATCATAACTGTTAGTAGTAGTAATATTAGTAATTTTGTTATCACTATTAATATTATCATTATTAAAATCATGTTTTCTTTTCTTACCGATAAAATACTCGAGACTTCAATATACAGTTTCTGATTTTTACATGGAAAGCAGATTGCCTGGGACTACACCTGTGCCGCCACACTGGCAGACACCTATTTGCCATACTCCGATGCTGAACGGGGGTGGAGCTGCCAGCCACAGGGAGACCCAGAAGACCCGCAAATATGAAGACCTTCCCCTTGCCATAACTTTCATCCCAATAGGGTCGGAGACGCTTGGAGCATGGGGCAAGTGTGCTCTAAAGTTTCTTAAAGAGCTGGGTGAAAAGCTCATCATAGAAACCAAGGACCACAGGGCGGCGAGCTTCCTCTTTCAGAGACTCAGTGTTGCGATCCTGAGAGGAAATGCAGCATTCTGGGCACGTGGCAAACCGCCGGGGAGCTGGACGAAGTATTCGAGATGTAGCTCTGAGTTGTTATCTATGTTGTTTTACTCCCTATTGTATTTTTATCAATGTATTTTGTCTTTAAATAAAGAATATATGGAATATATAGGGGGTGGTAGGAGAAATTTTTAAACAGCTTCAGGGAGAACCTTGAGTTTTCCCTGAAGCAAGTTTATTCTTTTCTCTGAGGATAAGGGTCACCAGGACAGTTCTAGAGGTGGTACCTTCCTATATATATATATATATATATATATATATATATATATATATATATATATATATATATATATATATATATATAATCAGTAACAAAACTGCGACTAGCCGAGGATTCGAACCCATGTCGTTTTGGTCCTGCCTCGTGGTGAGTAAAAATCACATGACGCTCTAATCCACTGGACCACACAGTCCTACAAGAATCAAGCACCCAGCAGAGCTGCTGCTTGTGGAGGCTAGTACACCAAACGGAAATTAGAATGAAATTAGCTCCGAGGAACCCACACCATATGTCCTCGGATCAAGGTAAAACACTTAGCTCTGCTGGGTGCTTGATTCTTGTAGGATTGTGTGGTCCAGTGGGTTAGAGCGTCATGTGATTTTTACTCACCACGAGGCAGGACCAAAACGACATGGTTTCGAATCCTCAGCTAGTTGCAGTGTTGTTATTGATTATATTTATATATATTATATATATATATATATATATATATATATATATATATATATATATATATATATATATATATATATAAGGAGGTACCACCTCTAGAACTGGACTGGGGACCCTCATTCTCAGAGAAGAGAACAAACTTCAGGGAAAACTGAAGGTTCTCCACGGAGCTGTTTGAATATTTTCTTCTCCTACCACCCCCTGTAGTCTATATTCTATGTGAACTTTTTTTTTATAGACAGAATACACTGACAAAAAATACAAACATCAATACATTGGTAAAATATATCAAAGATTATGAATCTCCAGCTCCTCCGAAGCCAGACGAGAGCCAAGTATCCAGCAAGCATTTCCCTTCTGGATAGCCACACTGAGGCGCTGGAACATGAAAGTGGCCGGCCTCGGATCCCTGGTGGTGTCGAATCTGGAACCCAGTTCTTTAAGGACGCATGTGACGTTTTTTCCCCATGATCGCAACGTCTCTGATCCCACTGGGATAAATTGATACTGTTAGCTTGTGTCTCTGTACATGCCGATCTTGTACTCCTCCCTGTGATCAGCAGCTCCTCCCTGTCGCCCGACACTGTGATGGATGTGTCAGCCAGCGTCGACACACAGGTATAGGCCCATGCTAAGAGCTTGCCATTCTTCCAATGATTGATGGTGATTCTGTCAGGGTGGTGGTTGGGTTATGAGTTATGTTGGCTGCTAGTGATCGTGGCTCTCTCTCTGCTGGGCATCAAGCTGTAGTAAGGCTTCTCCTTATGATGGTGTTGACTTCATTGTGTCTTGCATGCCAGCTCCTGGTTTTGGAGCAGTTAAGACCATGTAGACTATATTGGTCGGCTTGCACATCACCGCAAATACACGTATATTCCATGTGAATTATGGCAGTGAAATGGGAAGTGCTTGGAGGAACTCCCCAGAGTGATGTGCACTCACAGCTTGGAGACAGGCAGTCTCCAAGCTGGGCAGTGTTGGAGAAACAAAGCAAATGCGATAGTAATTATGGACACGGTAGATTATAGTGGACAATTACGCATGTTATTAGAAGTCGAGGGAACTTACGTGCCCCTTAAGGCTCTCATTACCCAGGACAAGTGATCAAATCTCAGGCAGGTGAAAGTATTTACTTTAGATGATCTTGCATTGCAAGCTGTCAGACTGATTTTTTTACATGTTGCATTATATTTATCGTTTTAATTTTTTTTTTTAATATTTTTAAATTATGCGTTAAATTTGTTCCCCATCTTAGTTGATGTATTTCCTGTGCCTCTGCAAATGGCTGGGATCTCTGTGAGATACTGGGCCTCACTCAGAGCACGTCTCCCTCAAGGAAACAATAAGCACTGTGGGAAGTCTAACTCACAAGTTACGACAATGGAACTGGGGAGGCTGGAGTCGTTGGGACATCATTATGCTCAACCAATATGCAGTATCCACGTCTGGGTATTACCCGGGTTTTCCCCGTCCAAATAATATTTTAGGTACTGAGCCATTTTAAAAACCAGCATCTTGGTCTATTGGGTGAGTTGTTTGTGTCTCTAGTGGGCTAAACAAAGCCTGTCTCTTCGTTATTCAGCTCAGGGTTTGAGAGCTCTGTCTGCTCTGTATTCTTCCTCCTTCTTCACTTCTCCTCTCCACTCGCCTTACAGCAGGTCTTGGAGGCCCTTCCTCCACCCTTCCAATTCCTCCTCCTCCTCTTTACTTAGCAGCAGGTCTTGGAGGCTCTTCCTCCACCTTTCCAATTCCGTCTCCTCCTCTTCCTCCTCACTCAGGCAAAAAGCTTCAAAACCTCTTGGAAATCACGGTACATTTCCCTCTGGAACTGATAGCCATTCTTTTGCCCTGCGACATTTGACTCTAGTGGTTGTGGGTAGCGGGGGTTCACTCTGTGGCAGCAACTCAGCAGTTCTGACGTTCATTCCCCATCAGCTCTCCCCGCTGACCCGACTTAAGTTTTTTACGAACACATCCTCGGGCTGAGCATCCGAGAAAAAGATTTTGTTTTTTTTTTCTTCTCCATTTACCGCGAGGCTCATTTGTCTCGGTGGAACGGCTTGGAAAAATTGTCATAGAAAATATAGAAAGAAAGCTTAAAGCGCAACTTTTTCTTTGCTAATGTTTGAGGCCAAAATTTTTTTTTAATAATTGCTATTTATAGTCGTAACTTTGCCAGCTTTTAACATTTTTATTTTTCATCCGCATCTTTTTGCCATTGTGAAGCTTCGTTTAATTTAACTGAAATGCACAAGACATTGTACCACACTTTACCAGACAAAATCTTCACTAATGGAATTATTAATTTCAGTTATTATTATTATTAGTAGCAGTAGTAGTAGTGGTAGCAGTAGTAATAGTAGTAGTAGTAGTAGCAGCAACAGCAGCAGCAGGAGTATTATAGTTATTATTATTCTCCATGGGGAAGTGGAGAAGTATTCTTCCTCCTTATGCCATGAGTGTCTTAAGTTAGGGAGAAAATTCGCTGGTATAATCGCCCGGCCCAGGCCTTTTCCTAGAGGTGGCTCGACCTTGGCTCCCTTTCGCGAGTGTCTCAGACCAATGTCTGCCATGGGAGGAGGTACATGTACCTCCTCGTCTTCTGGGACCAGCTGTCCCCGGGCCTAGCCCCAATCCCCGCCCCCACGGGGCTCGGAGGGAGAAGCTAGGCACCTTGGGCTGCCACAAACCCCGCCCACACTGGGCTCGAAAGGTATGGCAGCTGCATAGCAACAGATGATGCCAGGAGGTGCAAAGGCAGCAAGCACTACAGGGTCCTTATAGAGCCACACCCCAGCTTTGGGCATTAAGCCCGAACGCTGGGGAAGCTCAAGAATGTATCTTAATGTGAGTGTTGCTGCTGCTACTTCACATGTCCATTGCACTCTTGTCTCTCTGTACTGTAAGAGACGACTAAAATGCCGGGAGCAAGGGGCGAGTAACCTCTTCTCCTGTATAAATTACTAAATATAAAAAAAAAAGAAAAACTTTTATTTCTTCTTTTTCTGACAACCCTACCTCGGTGGGACATGGCCGGGGTGTTAAATAATAATAATAATAATAATAATAATTATTATTATTATCATTATTGTTGTTTTTGAATAAGAATCACGTGCATCACTTGAGCATCTTTACAGATGTGATTTATATACTCGAAACAATTGAAGAATTGGAGAGGTGATCTTTAGCCTTGATAGAAGTCCAGTCTCCTAGTTAGATGTTAAGGTATTAAAAATCTTGAGAGAAGGGAAGGGGACTGATCACCTGTCAATACTAAGAAACCGAGCACCTTAAAGTTACCTCTTAAATTCTTCCACTGATTTGATTTTTTAAGTCACTTCTGTGTTCACTTAAAGAAATCAGGAGAAACTCTTCGCCCATAAAGATGTTAAGTATATAGACACAGATGTAACAGCTTGACGAAGCTCTGGAGAGCGAAACGTTACCGCAATAAAATATCACATTGTAGGTAGTAGGTTGGTACACAGCAACCACCCAGGTACTACCGTCCTGCCAGATGACTGTGAAACAGAAACCTGTAACTGTTTTGCATGATGGTAGGATTGCTGGTTTCTTTTTCTGTCTCGTAAACACGCTAGATAACAGGGATATCTTGCTACTCCTACTTACACTTTGGTCACACGTCACAGACACGCACATGCATATATATATATATATATATATATATATATATATATATATATATATATATATATATATATATATATATATATATATAATATATATATATACTTACATACATCTAGGTTTTTCTCCTTTTTCAAAATAGCTCTTGTTCTTCTTTATTTCTTCTATTGTCCATGGGGAAGTGGAAAAGAATCTTTCCTCCGTAAGCCATGCGTGTCGTATGAGGCGACTAAAATGCCGGGAGCAATGGGCTAGTAACCCCTTCTCCTGTAGACATTTACTAAAAAAGAGAAGAAGAAAAACTTTATAAAACTGGGATGCTCAATTGAATGTGCGTGGATGTAGTGCGGATGACAAGAAACAGATGATTGCTGATGTTATGAATGAAAGGAAGTTGGATGTCCTGGCCCTAAGCGAAACAAAGCTGAAGGGGGTAGGGGAATTTCGGTGGGGGGAAATAAATGGGATTAAATCTGGAGTATCTGAGAGAGTTAGAGCAAAGGAAGGGGTAGCAGTAATGTTGAAGGATCAGTTATGGAAGGAGAAAAGAGAATATGAATGTGCAAATTCAAGAATTATGTGGATTAAAGTAAAGGTTGGATGCGAAAAGTGGGTCATAATAAGCGTGTATGCACCTGGAGAAGAGAGGAATGTAGAGGAGAGAGAGAGATTTTGGGAGATGTTAAGTGAATGTATAGGAGCCTTTGAACCAAGTGAGAGAGTAATTGTGGTAGGGGACCTGAATGCTAAAGTAGGAGAAACTTTTAGAGAGGGTGTGGTAGGTAAGTTTGGGGTGCCAGGTGTAAATGATAATGGGAGCCCTTTGATTGAACTTTGTATAGAAAGGGGTTTAGTTATAGGTAATACATATTTTAAGAAAAAGAGGATAAATAAGTAAACAATGTATGATGTAGGGCGAAATGACAGTAGTTTGTTGGATTATGTATTGGTAGATAAAAGACTGTTGAGTAGACTTCAGGATGTACATGTTTATAGAGGGGCCACAGATATATCAGATCACTTTTTAGTTGTAGCTACACTGAGAGTAAAAGGTAGATGGGATACAAGGAGAATAGAAGCATCAGGGAAGAGAGAGGTGAATGTTTATAAACTAAAAGAGGATGTAGTTAGGGTAAGATATAAACAGCTATTGGAGGATAGATGGGCTAATGAGAGCATAGGCAATGGGATCGAAGAGGTATGGGGTAGGTTTAAAAATGTAGTTTTAGAGTGTTCAGCAGAAGTTTGTGGTTACAGGAAGGTGGGTGCGGGAGGGAAGAGGAGCGATTGGTGGAATGATGATGTAAAGAGAGAAAAGGGAGAAAAAGTTAGCATATGAGAAGTTTTACAAAGTAGAAGTGATGCAAGGAGGGAAGAGTATATGGAGAAAAAGAGAGAGGTTAAGAGAGTGGTGAAGCAATGTAAAAAGAGAGCAAATGAGAGAGTGGGTGAGATGTTATCAACAAATTTTTTTGAAAATAAGAAAAAGTTTTGGAGTGAGATTAACAAGTTAAGGAAGCCTAGAGAACAAATGGATTTGTCAGTTAAAAATAGGAGATGAGAGTTATTAAATGGAGAGTTAGAGGTATTGGGAAGATGGACGGAATATTTTGAGGAATTGTTAAATGTTGATGAAGATAGGGAAGCTGTGATTTCGTGTATAGGGCAAGGAGGAATAACATCTTGTAGGAGTGAGGAAGAGCCAGTTGTGAGTGTGTGGGGAAGTTCGTTAGGCAGTAGGTAAAATGAAAGGGGGTAAGGCAGCCGGGATTGATGGGATGAAGATAGAAATGTTAAAAGCAGGTGGGGATATAGTTTTGGAGTGGTTGGTGCAATTATTTAATAAATGTATGGAAAAGGGTAAGGTACCTAGGGATTGGCAGAGAGCATGCATAGTTCCTTTGTATAAAGGCAAAGGGGACAAAAGAGTGCAAAAATTATAGGGGGATAAGTTTGTTGAGTATACCTGGTAAAGTGTATGGTAGAGTTATTATTGAAAGAATTAAGAGTAAGACGGAGAATAGGATAGCAGATGAACAAGGAGGCTTTAGGAAAGGTAGGGGGTGTGTGGACCAGGTGTTTACAGTGAAACACACAAGTGAACAGTATTTAGATAAGGCTAAAGAGGTCTTTGTGGCATTTACGGATTTGGAAAAGGCGTATGACAGGGTGGATAGGGAGGCAATGTGGCAGATGTTGCAGGTTTATGGTGTAGGAGGTAGGTTACTGAAAGCAGTGAAGAGTTTTTACGAGGATAGTGAGGCTCAAGTTAGAGTACGTAGGAAAGAGGGAAATTATTTCCCAGTAAAAGTAGGCCTTAGACAAGGATGTGTGATGTCACCGTGGTTGTTTAATATATTTATAGATGGGGTAGTAAGAGAAGTAAATGAGAGGGTCTTGGCAAGAGGCGTGGAGTTAAAAGATAAAGAATCACAAATAAAGTGGGAGTTGTCACAGTTGCTCTTTGCTGATGACACTGTGCTCTTGGGAGATTCTGAAGAGAAGTTGCAGAGATTGGTGGATGAATTTGGTAGGGTATGCAAAAGAAGAAAATTAAAAGTGAATACAGGAAAGAGTAAGGTTATGAGGATAAAAAGATTAGGTGATGAAAGATTGGATATCAGATTGGAGGGAGAGAGTATGGAGGAGGTGAATGTATTCAGATATTTGGGAGTGGACGTGTCAGCGGATGGGTCTATGAAAGATGAGGTGAATCATAAAATTGATGAGGGGAAAAGGTTGAATGGTGCACTTAGGAGTCTGTGGAGACAAAGAACTTTGTCCTTGGAGGCAAAGAGGGGAATGTATGAGAGTATAGTTTTACCAACGCTCTTATATGGGTGTGAAGCATGGGTGATGAATGTTGCAGTGAGGATAAGGCTGGAGGCAGTGGAGATGTCATGTCTGAGGGCAATGTGTGGTGTGAATATAATGCAGAGAATTCGTAGTTTGGAAGTTAGGAGGAGGTGCGGGATTACCAAAACTGTTGTCCAGAGCTTTGAGGAAGGGTTGTTGAGGTGGTTCGGACATGTAGAGAGAATGGAGCGAAACAGAATGACTTCAAGAGTGTATCAGTCTGTAGTGGAAGGAAGGCGGGGTAGGGGTCGGCCTAGGAAAGGTTGGAGGAGGAGGTTAAAGGAGGTTTTGTGTGCGAGGGGCTTGGACTTCCAGCAGGCATGCGTGAGCGTGTTTGATAGGAGTGAATGGAGACAAATGGATTTTAATACTTGACGTGCTGTTGGAGTGTGAGCAAAGTAACATTTATGAAGGGGTTCAGGGAAACCGGCAGGCCGGACTTGAGTCCTGGAGATGGGAAGTACAGTGCCTGCACTCTGAAGGAGGGGTGTTAATGTTGCAGTTTAAAAACTGTAGTGTAAAGCACCCTTCTCGCAAGACAGTGATGGAGTGAATGATGGTGAAAGTTTTTCTTTTTTGGGCCACCCTGCCTTGGTGGGAATAGGCCAGTGTGATAATAAAAAAAAAATAATAATTAGTTGAACTGCTGCAGTGTTTTATTCATCAGCCGATTGACACTGTATGTAATTAATAATATGAATATTTTATTGAAAATATATGAATTTGTAATGGTCGTACAGTGGCGAATATTTAAGGGATAATCACATTAGATTCGAGGATGGGAAAGGCAGCAACCAATTCAGTGAGAAACCGAGACTTGTTCAGGATTTTTTTCTTCCTAGTCACGAACTCGCAAAGATTTCCGGTGTCACTGTTAATTAGTCGCCTTCCTCAGGTGCGACCTACTTCCTTCCAGGAGTGTCACTCCAACAGCTTGCCAAATACAGAAGGAAATATTCTGGATAAAAGTATTAAATTTTCTGGTGCATTTTATTATACGTCACTAATAAATATCTTCCCAGGGATCATTGAATTTTGTGTATTAATGTTGGTAGAATTACCAACGTTTCGCTCTCTACGAGACTGGACAAAGCTTCTGGAGAGCGAAACGTTGCCACATTAAAATGTCATATTAGTTGTACTTGTGTCCTTTTATTTAACATGGAATTTTGTATCCAGGAAGCTGTAATTTGATTAATTTAACATTGTATACGAATTATAACCACCTAATCACAATTGAATTATAATATTCGAGATATTAGAAAGAGAGAAATTTATTACCCATCTTCATAAATTTAACAATATAATGTTAATTTGTACGTAAGGACATAACGTAAGAAAGGAGGAACTCTGCAACAGGCCTACTGGCCCATACTTGTCACGTCCTTCACAAATCCATCCCAGTTTTACATATTTAGTTCTCAAAATATTACTCGAGGTGTCCCGTAGCTCGCTTGGTATCGTACTCATCTCACACAATGAGTTCCTTGGTTCGATTCGCTGTACGGGTGGTAAAATTGGAGTGTGTTTCCTAAATTAAGACACCTGCTGTCCATGTTTACCTAGCAGCGAGTAGGTACCTGGATGTTAGTCGACTGGTGTGGGTTGCATCTTGGGGAACAAGATTAACCAGGTTGCGGGAAATGTTCCGTATAAACAGGAGCTTTCTATACAGTATGTCACTGATGTCAGCTATGGTCTGTATTTGATGTATCACGTACTTGTAAAATTATTACTAACATAAATACCGTGTGAATTACACATTACACCGCCATGGCAGTAAACTTAACATGACTGTACCATATGCACATAAAAAAAAAACGTATGTCTATAAGTGTGAAAGGTGGTTCCAGCATCTGCTTCACAAGCTCGTGGGATAAACTATGGCTGCCTCCTTCTGGATAAATTACGGATGTCTCCCTTTAACTGTATTTAAATGGGCCTATTTTCTAGAGGTGCGGAAATTCTTAAGATAATTGACTGTGTTATCTATATCACTGGAAATATACGTCGAGTTGTTATATGTGGAAAGTTATTTATATCATAGCGTAGTCTGACAGTTTTTGATGACTGATGACTGGCTTGTGCGTTGACTGTTTTTCTAATGCTGTGATGTTCAATCTTTCTTGTTATGGGTACTGGTATGTCTAGGGTCACATCCTGCCTGCCTCCCGCCTTCAGCCTCCCGCCCTCAGCCTCCCGCCTCCAGCCTCCTGCCTTCAGCCTCCCGCCTCCAGCCTCCCGCCTCTGCCTCACTCCAGCAAAGGTGCTCCTGTGGTCGTATCTTCTTGGATTTTTTCTTTTCTGGAACATTACAGGCTCCTGATGTGATGAAAGGCCTAGAACTATAATTTAACACAGACACACACACACACACACATATATATATATATATATATATATATATATATATATATATATATATATATATATATATGTATATGGAGGGAGGGGTAAAGGAGGTTTTGTGTGCGAGGGGCTTGGACTTCCAGCGGGCATGAGTGAGCGTGTTTGATAGGAGTGAATGAAGACAAATGGTTTTCAATACATGACGTGCTGTTGGAGTGTGAGCAAAGTAACATTTATGAAGGGATTCAGGGAAACCGGCAGGCCGGACTTGAGTCCTGGAGATGGGAAGTACAATGTCTGCACTCTGAAGGAGGGGTGTTAATGTTGCAGTTTAAAAACTGTAGTGTAAAGCACCCTTCTGGCAAGACAGTGATGGAGTGAATGATGGTGAAAGTTTTTCTTTTTTGGGCCACCCTGCCTTGGTGGGAATCGGCCAGTGTGTTAATAATATATATATATATATATATAAAATATATATATATATATATATATAATATATATATATATATATATATATATATATATTGTGAATGTATTCAGGGAAACAGGTTTAGCCGTACATGAGTCCAGGAAATGGGAAGTACAGCGCCTGCACTCTGAAGGAGTGGTTTGGAATATTGACAGTTTAGAGGGACGTCTAAGTTGTAGTACCTGAGCGCCTCTGCAAAGACATTGATTATATATGAGTGATGGTGAAAATGTTCAATAATGAAAGTTTTTTCTTTCTTTTTGGGTCACACTGCCTCGGTGGGAAACGTGGTAATATCTTGCACGACCGTCAGCAATAAACTAGCCGGATCGATGTCAAAAATCAAAATAACTCTGTAATATCTTAGTTCCAAAATTCTCGTAGCCTCAATTGGTTTATTAATATATTTTGTTGTTGTTAGAAAGAAAGGTCACAAAATGCAAAAACTACGGCATTTCATTGGAAATATTTTGATGTCGGCACACTGGTCACTCCACATCCATTGACAAAAGTCCCTGGTTAAACACACTGTCCGTGTGTTTTCATTTCCTGTCCTTTTTCCATCAACGTGTCGATATCACATACCATTATTGCTAAAATTTGTTTTCGTCTCTTCATGTTATTAGATTTTGTTGCACATCGCAATTCTTGCTTTTGTTGCACATCGCAATTCTTGCTTTTGTTGCACACTGCAGTTTTTGCTTCTCATTGGCAGGAACACAGACGAATGTTGTGGATCATCACAACCCGCGAGACTGTTTCCAGCCTTCAGCTTTCTTTTGCAAGCACATTTACAGGTCTCCTTTTTTTGTCGATTTCAATTCCATAATGCTTGTGTGTGTGTGTGTGTGTGTGTGTGTGTGTTGTGTGTGTGTGTGTGTGTGTGTGTGTGTGTGTGTAACGGATAATTGTGATGATAATATTAATAATAAGATTATTATTATTATTATTATCATTATTATTATTATTATCACCATGGGCAGTATTAATGCTACTTGCTATCACCTGGGCAGTATTAATGCTACTTGCTATCACCTGGGCAGTATTAATGCTACTTGCTATCACCTGGGCAGTATTAATGCTACTTGCTATCACCTGGGCAGTATTAATGCTACTTGCTATCACCTGGGCAGTATTAATGCTACTTGCTATCACCTGGGCAGTATTAATGCTACTTGCTATCACCTGGGCAGTATTAATGCTACTTGCTATCTCCTGGCCAGTATTAATGCTACTTGCTATCACCTGGCCAGTATTAATGCTACTTGCTATCACCTGGGCAGTATTAATGATACTTGCTATCACCTGGCCAGTATTAATGCTACTTGCTATCACCTGGGCAGTATTAATGCTACTTGCTATCACCTGGGCAGTATTAATGCTACTTGCTATCATCCTAGTCAGTATTAATGATACTTGCTATCACCTGGGCAGTATTAATGCTACTTGCTATCATCCTAGTCAGTATTAATGATACTTGCTATCACCTGGGCAGTATTAATGCTACTTGCTATCATCCTAGTCAGTATTAATGATACTTGCTATCACCTGGGCAGTATTAATGCTACTTGCTATCACCTGGGCAGTATTAATGCTACTTGCTATCACCTGGGCAGTATTAATGCTACTTGCTATCACCTGGGCAGTATTAATGCTACTTGCTATCACCTGGGCAGTATTAATGTTACTTGCTATCACCTGGCCAGTGTTAATGCTACTTGCTATCACCTGAGTAGTATTAATGCTACTTGCTATCACCTGGGCAGTATTAATGATACTTGCTATCACCTGGGCAGTATTAATGATACTTGCTATCACCTGGGCAGTATTAATGCTACTTGCTATCACCTGGGCAGTATTAATGCTACTTGCTATCACCTGGGCAGTATTAATGCTACTTGCTATCACCTGGGCAGTATTAATGTTACTTGCTATCACCTGGCCAGTGTTAATGCTACTTGCTATCACCTGAGTAGTATTAATGCTACTTGCTATCACCTGGGCAGTATTAATGATACTTGCTATCACCTGGGCAGTATTAATGATACTTGCTATCACCTGGGCAGTATTAATGCTACTTGCTATCACCTGGGCAGTATTAATGATACTTGCTATCACCTGGGCAGTATTAATGCTACTTGCTATCACTTGGGCAGTATTAATGCTACTTGCTATCACCTGGGCATATTAATGCTACTTGCTATCACCTGGGCAGTATTAATGATACATGCTATCACCTGGGCAGTATTAATGCTACTTGCTATCACCTGGGCAGTATTAATGATACTTGCTATCACCTGGGCAGTATTAATGATACTTGCTATCACCTGGGCAGTATTAATGATACTTGCTATCACCTGGGCAGTATTAATGATACTTGCTATCACCTGGGCAGTATTAATGCTACTTGCTATCACCTGGGCAGTATTAATGCTACTTGCTATCACCTGGGCAGTATTAATGCTACTTGCTATCACCTGGGCAGTATTAATGCTACTTGCTATCACCTGGCCAGTATTAATGATACTTGCTATCACCTGGGCAGTATTAATGATACTTGTAGATTAAGACACTTATGCAACATATGGGAACCTTTATTCAGGAAACGTTTCGCCACACAGTGGCTTCATCAGTCCAATACACTTGTTCAACCTTCGGACGAAGACCTACTTCGACTAGTGGATGGTAAAATTATGACCCCCACCTCCTCCTGCTTCACCTCACCTCACTACAGTATATAAGCCACTCCGCCTGCTTCACCTCACCTCACTACAGTATATAAGCCACTCCGCCTGCTTCACCTCACCTCACTACAGTATATAAGCCACGTCTACGGCCCTATGCTGTACATTCTACAAGATTGATGGACTGAACACATCGACCCCAGGCTGAGGGACTCATTACCTCAAACTCCTACTCTCCTTACGCCTTTCTACTTTGTATTGGACTGATGAAGCCACTGTGTGGCGAAACGTTTCCTGAATAAAGATGCCCATATGCTGCATAAGTGTCTTAATCTACAACTTGTCGGTTTTTCAAACCATTTATCACTAATGATACTTGCTATCACATGGGCAGTATTACTGTTACTTGCTATCACCTGGGCAGTATTACTGTTACTTGCTATCACCTGGGCAGTATTAATGTTACTTGCTATCACCTGGGCAGTATTAATGTTACTTGCTATCACCTGGGCAGTATTAATGTTACTTGCTATCACATGGGCAGTATTACTGTTACTTGCTATCACCTGGGCAGTATTACTGTTACTTGCTATCACCTGGGCAGTATTAATGTTACTTGCTATCACCTGGGCAGTATTAATGTTACTTGCTATCTCTTGGGCAGTATTAATGCTACTTGCTATCTCTTGGGCAGTATTAATGCTACTTGCTATCACCTGGGCAGTGTTAATGCTACTTGCTATCACCTGGGCAGTATTAATGCTACTTGCTATCTCTTGGGCAGTATTAATGCTACTTGCTATCTCTTGGCAGTATTAATGCTACTTGCTATCACCTGGGCAGTGTTAATGCTACTTGCTATCACCTGGGCAGTATTAATGCTACTTGCTATCTCTTGGGCAGTATTAATGCTACTTGCTATCACCTGGGCAGTATTAATGCTACTTGCTATCTCTTGGGCAGTATTAATGCTACTTGCTATCACCTGGGCAGTATTAATGCTACTTGCTATCACCTGGGCAGTATTAATGCTACTTGCTATCTCTTGGCATATTAATGCTACTTGCTATCACCTGGGCAGTATTAATGCTACTTGCTATCACCTGGGCAGTGTTAATGCTACTTGCTATCACCTGGGCAGTATTAATGCTACTTGCTATCTCTTGGGCAGTATTAATGTTACTTGCTATCACCTGGGCAGTGTTAATGCTACTTGCTATCACCTGGGCAGTATTAATGCTACTTGCTATCTCTTGGGCAGTATTAATGCTACTTGCTATCTCTTGGGCAGTATTAATGCTACTTGCTATCACCTGGGCAGTGTTAATGCTACTTGCTATCACCTGGGCAGTATTAATGCTACTTGCTATCTCTTGGGCAGTATTAATGCTACTTGCTATCACCTGGGCAGTATTAATGCTACTTGCTATCTCTTGGGCAGTATTAATGCTACTTGCTATCACCTGGGCAGTATTAATGCTACTTGCTATCTCTTGGGCAGTATTAATGCTACTTGCTATCACCTGGGCAGTATTAATGATACTTGCTATCACCTTGGCAGTATTAATGCTACTTGCTATCACCTGGGCAGTATTAATGCTACTTGCTATCACCTGGGCAGTATTAATGCTACTTGCTATCACCTGGGCAGTATTAATGCTACTTGCTATCTCCTGGGCAGTATTAATGCTACTTGCTATCACCTGGGCAGTATTAATGCTGCTTGCTATCACCTGGGCAGTATTAATGCTACTTGCTATCACCTGGGCAGTATTAATGCTACTTGCTATC
>NC_069424.1:42236539-42379039 GCF_026875155.1 Cherax quadricarinatus
GCTAAGTTACTGAGCACACTCCCATTGTTGTTAAGTTAATGAGCACACTCCCACTGTTGCTAAGTTAATGAGCACACTCCCACTGTTGCTAAGTTACTGAGCACACTCCCACTGTTGCTAAGTTACTGAGCACACTCCCACTGTTGCTAAGTTACTGAGCACACTCCCACTGTTGCAAAGCCACTGAGCACACTCCCACTGTTGCTAGGTTACTAAGCACACTCCCACTGTTGCTAAGTTACTGAGCACACTCCCACTGTTGCTAAGTTACTGAGCACACTCCCACTGTTACTAAGTTACTGAGCACACCCCCACTGTTGCTAAGTTACTGAGCACACCCCCACTGTTGCTAAGTTACTGAGCACACTTCCCACTGTTGCTAAGTTACTGAGCACACTTTTCCCCTGTTGCTAAGTTACTGAGCACATCCCACTGT
Source organism: Cherax quadricarinatus (assembly GCF_026875155.1). Lineage (NCBI taxonomy): Eukaryota > Metazoa > Arthropoda > Malacostraca > Decapoda > Parastacidae > Cherax > Cherax quadricarinatus. The sequence continues at coordinate 42,236,976 of NC_069424.1, forward strand.
TGCTAAGTTATGAGCACACTCCCACTGTTGCTAAGTTACTGAGCACACTCCCACTGTTTTCTAAGTTATGAGCACTCTCCCACTTTGCTAAGTTACTGAGCACACTCCCACTGTTGCTAAGTTACTGAGCACACTCCCACTGTTGCTAAGTTACTGAGCACACTCCCACTGTTTTCTAAGTTACTGAGACACTCCCACTTTACTAAGTTACTGAGCACACTCCCACTGTTGCTAAGTTACTGGCACACTCCCACTGTTTGCTAAGTTACTGAGCACACCCCCACTGTTGCTAAGTTACTGAGCACACTCCCACTGTTGCTAAGTTACTGAGCACACTCCAACTGTTGCTAAGTTACTGAGCACACCCCCACTGTTGCTAAGTTACTGAGCACACCCCCACTGTTGCTAAGTTACTGAGCACACTCCCACTGTTGCTAAGTTACTGAGCACACTCCCACTGTTGCTAAGTTACTGAGCACACTCCCACTCTTGCTAAGTTACTGAGCACACTCCCACTGTTGCTAAGTTACTGAGCACACTCCCACTGTTGCTAAGTTACTGAGCACACTCCCATTTTTTCTAAGTCACTGAGCACACCCCACTGTTGCTAAGTTACTGAGCACACTCCCACTGTTGCTAAGTTACTGAGCACACTCCCACTGTTGCTAAGTTACTGAGCACACTCCCAGTTTTACTAAGTCACTGAGCACACTCCCACTGTTGCTAAGTTACTGAGCACACTCCCACTGTTGCTAAGTCACTGAGCACACTCCCACTGTTGCTAAGTCACTGAGCACACTCCCACTGTTGCTAAATCACTGAGCACACTCCCACTGTTGCTAAATCACTGAGCACACTCCCACTGTTGCTAAGTCACTGAGCACACTCCCACTGTTGCTAAGTTACTGAGCACACTCCCATTGTTGCTAAGTTACTGAGCACACTCCCACTGTTGCTAAGTTACTGAGCACACTCCCACTGTTGCTAAGTTACTGAGCACACTCCCACTGTTGCAAAGCCACTGAGCACACTCCCACTGTTGCTAAGTTACTGAGCACACTCCCACTGTTGCTAAGTTACTGAGCACACTCCCACTGTTGCTAAGTTACTGAGCACACTCCCACTGTTGCTAAGTCACTGAGCACACTCCCACTGTTGCTAAGTCACTGAGCACACTCCCACTGTTGCTAAGTCACTGAGCACACTCCCACTGTTGCTAAGTTACTGAGCACACTCCCACTGTTGCTAAGTTACTGAGCACACTCCCACTGTTGCTAAGTCACTGAGCACACTCCCACTGTTGCTAAGTCACTGAGCACACTCCCACTGTTTGCTAAGTCACTGAGCACACTCCCACTGTTGCTAAGTTACTGAGCACACTCCCACTGTTGCTAAGTCACTGAGCACACTCCCACTGTTGCTAAGTCACTCCCAGTGATAACTGCAGCTGAGTTGGTAACTTTTCTTCATGTTCGTAATCTATTTCCTGCTGTATATTCGTGCGATTTTTTTTTTTTTTTTTTTGCATGTTTATGACCTATGCGAACTTTCAAAGTATACGCGAATGACCCGAACTCAAGATTAAGTCGTAATGAAAGACTGTCAAGAAATAAATTCGAGAATGGACGGGGATTTGACCCGTGGTCCTGATAAATAGCGTGTCCAGCGCTGTACCACTGAACTACGAGGGTCATAATAGGAAGGTTTCACGGACTTCACTTTCTGGGACAAGTCTGCCACATCGGCCACCAGATTCGATCCAGAGGTCCGTTTCCACAGCCCCGGAAGCTTTCATAGTCCTTTTATCCTCATATATCTGAAGGCCACATTGTCTACGATATATAGATATTCTCGGTGTCCACTCTATAATACTCTTATACTGTTCTGCCATTATTCCTCATGTTATTCCATATTTAATACTTTCCACACTGAAAAATAAAACGGCACAATACAGTGACTAGAACATTACACAAATAACCCGCTCATAGGAGAGAGAAACTTATCACGAGGTGTTGGTCCGATGTGGATCATTAACTAGCCACACAGAAGCACGAAGGGAAGGGAGCCAGTATATATGAGAGGGTAAGGGGCCGGTCCGGGAGGTAATAGTAGTCGTAGTAGTAGTAATGGTAGCAGTAGTCGTAGCAGTAGTGGTAGAAGTAGTCGTAGTAGTAGTGGTAGCAGTAGTGGTAGCAGTAGGAGTAGTAGTAATGGTGGTAGTAGTAGTAAGTAGTGCAATAGTGATGTATGAACATCATTTAGAAAATTTGGAGCATGGAAAGTAGATGTGAGGTTACGAAAAGTACAGTTCAGAGGACTGAGGAGGGAATGCTGAAGTGGTTGGGGCATTAGAGAGGATGGAACAAAAGAGGATTTCTAGGAGGGTATGTAAATCGTGGCTTGAGAGAAGGAGGGATAGGGATCGTGTCAGGAAGGGATGATGGAAGAGGATGAAGGATGCTTAGAGAGCTTGTGGAGTAAGTGTAGGCAAATGTTGTTTACAACTTGACGGGCTGTTGGAGTCTGAGGAGGGTAACATGGGATTCAGGGAAACAATTTAGAGGGACTTAAGTTCTGGAGGTCGGAAGTATAGTGTTTGTACTCTAAAAGAGAAGGAGAGTAGCAGTTCAGTGAGTCATCTGCATTACAGTGTATTAGAGTCTCGATATCTGGTCTCTAGGGCCTTATTATATCTGGTATTAAAACTCTGTATAGAGTCTGCCTGGTGGTTAACGCTCTCGCTTCACACGGTGAGGGCCTGGGTTCGATTCCCAGCCAGAGTAGAAACATTGGACGTGTTTCTTTCCACCTGTTGTCTATGTTCCCCATCAGTAAAATGGGTACCTGGGTGTTAGTCGACTGGTGTGGGTCGCATCCTGGGACACTGACCTAAGGAGGCCTGGTCACAGACCGGGCCGCGGGGGCGTTGACCCCGGAATTCTCTCCAGATAAACTCCAGATCATTTGTTCATCAAAATCATTGACCATTCAACTCTCCTGAGACCAAATATTCCTTCACAGCCTTCACCTGTGTTTCCTTGCTCGTGGTCCTCTTAATATCTGCCACAACCATGGGATAAGATCCTTCGCTCTCTACTCACAGTGCATTTCTCACAGTTCTGATTCTGTAAATATGAACCGGGAGGTTTTCAGGATACTCCTGGAGCGGAGTGTTAGCGTGATCAAGCCGGCAGTCAAGGTCTTCAGGATTGATCAAGTGAACACTGCCATCCCCAGGCGATCTCGTCTGTTCCTTACACACACAAGAGTAGAGTAACCTATGACGTCTATGTCAGTTTGGTGTGAAATTGTTGAAAAATGGTATAAAATATCGACACGTTGAAGATTCAGACACATGTGCAACAGTTGGGTATCTTTATTGATTAAACGTTTCGCCTACACAGTAGACTTCTTCAGTTAAATATAAAGGAAGCAATAGTAATGAAATAAAGACTGATTGCATCATCATTATTTCAGTACTACTGTTCCCTATATATTTGACTGAAGAAGCCTACTGTGTGGGCGAAACGTTTCATCAATAAAGATATCCAACTGTTGCACATGTGTCTTTATCTTGGTGTGAAATGTCTAACCTGGGCCAGCCGTTAACTGAGAAAAACATTTACTGACACTACCCATGTCTGACTAGGTTTAGGTTCCATGCTGGAGTCTTGACCGCAATGGTTGGCTTTAATTTCTAAAGGATTCTTTGTTTAGATTCCTGAATGCTGTTTTAACGTTTGCTGAACTTGCAAATGCTGCTGACATTATTTAATTTACTTTTATTTATGGTGATATGCTTCGTGCTTCTCTCCGCTCATGCTGTACTTTGTGCCCGGTCTTCTCTCACTGTCTTCATATCTCGTGACCTTCCATTTGTTTTAATTTAACCCCAAAATTCATTTGTCTACCACATCTGCAGTCTGATATGGCCTCACTGAAGCTTATCAAATCTCTTCGTTACTTTTCCTTCTCATTGGTTTACATAAAGAGCAAACAGTGCTCGTGGCCTGGGTAACAGTCCATAGTTCAAGCACTGAGGGAGTCTTGAATCGATCACCGGCATGGGTGAAACGCACACAACGTTTCTTTAGATCTGCTGCCTCTGTTTACCTAACAGAAAGTAAATGAGTGTTTATCAAATTAGGTAACTGAGTGTTAGTTCACTGGTGTGGGTCGCATCCTGGGATCAAAATTAACCTAAGTTGCGGGAAATGCTCTGCATAACCAGGGACTTTCTATATAGTATGTCACTGATGTTAGTTATATCATGAACTTGTAGAAATAAAGATTATTATTTTATTATATTATTATTATTATTATATTATTATTATAATTATTATTATTATCATGAGTACTTACCTATTTGTACTCGCCCGTTTGTGGTTACAGGGATCGATTCAGATTCCTTAGCCCGGCCTCTTCGCTGTGTGTATTCACCTAGTACTCATTTAGTTGTGGTTGCAAGGGTCGATTCACATCTCCTGGCCCCGCCTCTTCACTGGTCGCTACTAGGTCACTCTCCCTGCACCATGAGCTTTATCATACCTCTGCTTAAAGCTATGTATGGATCCTGCCTCCACTACATCGCTTCCCAAACTATTCCACTTCCTGACTACTCTGTGACTGAAGAAATGCTTCCTAACATCCCTGTGATTCATCTGTGTCTTCAACTTCCAACTGTGTCCCCTTGTTGCTGTGTCCAGTCTCTGGAACATTCCGTCTCTGTCCACCTTGTCAATTCCTCTCCGTATTTTATATGTCGTTATCATGTCCCCCCTATCTCTCTTGTCATCCAGTGTCGTCAGGTCGACTTCCCTTAACGTCTCCTCGTAGGACATACCCCTTAGCTCTGGGACTAGTCTTGTTGCAAACCTTTGCACTTTCTCTAGTTTTTTACGTGCTTGGCTAGAGGTGGGTTCCAAACTAGTGCCGCATACTCCGATATGGGCCTAACGTACACAGCCTACAGGGTATGTGTGTGTGTGTGTGTGTGTGTGTGTGTGTGTGTGTGTGTGTGTGTGTGTGTGTGTGTGTGTGTGTGTTTGTACGCGCGCTTGCATGCATGAGTGCAGGAAACCTACCCAGCAGACCAGTGGATGAAAATGCCTTGTGATGATGTCGAAACCAGGATCGTACGATTGTAGACAGAGACAGATTGACTATGACAAAGGTTATAGCAGGAAGCTTCTGTCTCAGCCAAGAGAGTCACTGAGTTACCACCAAGGAAACAAGAGGATAAGCAACTACAGACTCAAGGCAAACACGACAGCCTAAATTGTTCTGGAAGGGGAATGCAAATAGTGAGCGTTGGTACTTACATGATTACCTTAGAGAGTTAAGCCGTGTGGTTATGGACGGCTGAGATAACCCGAGTCTTGGATTTCTGTGTGTTGTAACTGGCGTAAGTAGAATGTTTGATATTCTTTTTCATCGGTGGTTAAATATGTTAATTTTCCATCAGGGTTTACCACGTCTGCCGAGATGATAATTCTGCTTAAACACTGACGTTCAGAACTTTTTTTTAAAAAAAAGTACAGTTTGTTTGGGAAAAATAGATGTAAATTCAGTATAATGTGAGTTTTATTGACTACGTGTCGTCCACACAGTGAGTTTTATTGACTACGTGTCGTCCACACAGTGAGTTTTATTGACTACGTGTCGTCCACACAGTGAGTTTTATTGGCTACGTGTCGTCCACACAGTGAGTTTTATTGGCTACGTGTCGTCCACACAGTGAGTTTTATTGACTACGTGTCGTCCACACAGTGAGTTATATTGACTACGTGTCGTCCACACAGTGAGTTTTATTGACTACGTGTCGTCCACACAGTGAGTTTTATTGACTACGTGTCGTCCACACAGTGAGTTTTATTGACTATGTGTCGTCCACACAGTGAGTTTTATTGAGTACGTGTCGTCCACACAGTGAGTTTTATTGAGTACGTGTCGTCCACACAGTGAGTTTTATTGGCTACGTGTCGTCCACACAGTGAGCTTTATTGACTACGTGTCGTTCACACAGTGATTCACACAGTGAGCTTTATTGACTACGTGTCGTCCACACAGTGAGCTTTACCAAGTCACAAACAAATCTGTTAATGACTCTGTAACACTGAACTTAATTAGATGAACATGAAAAATAAAGTTAACCTTCCCCAGAAGTGAGGACGACATGAAAGGCACCAGAGACACTATCTACAATAATAACAAACACTAAATCTGATTATAACTAACTTTTATGAAACTCGTAGGCCATAAAGGATTATTTTTGTCTATTTTTGCCTATTTTTCCGTCGTGTCGGTACTAAATACTATTTATCTCCACAGTTTAGCTCAGTTTAAGACAATTATTTAAAAAATTCACACACACACACACACACACACACACACACACACACACACACACAGGACCCATACATAGCTTTAAGGAGAGGTTCGGTAAAGCTCAAGGGGAAGGGTGAGAGTGGACCTAGTAGCGACCAGTGAAGAGGCGGTGCCAGGAGCTATGACTCGACCCCTGCAACCACAACTAGGCGAGTACACACACACACACACACACACACACACACACACACACACTCCTGGAGAAATTAGTCTCCAACGAAAATGGGAAGTGGAATCTGTCTTACCCTCACCGTCTCTATAGTACGAGGGGAATGAGCAATACATCTCAGACCCAACACGAACATGCCTGGCATCCCCCTCGTCTCTCACCAACTCAGGTCACGATGTTTGGCCAGAAGGTAACTCAGCGAGAGGGAGCATAAGAAGAAACTTTACATCAGTTTAGGTCCGTCTCAAATACAACCTACCCAACATTCTCCACCTGACTCTCCAGCCTATAACAGTATATTTACTCAGGTTGTCTTTACCCAGGTAGATCTGTTTTTGACTTGATAAAACCCACTGTGTGGGCGGAGCGTAGTCAGTGAAGGATAGCATTATACTGCATTTGTGTTGATTTCTCCATCAGCAAGAATTCTTGAATTTAGATCCTACAGATGAAGAAATTTAGGAAACTCTAGACAGAGTCAGTAATACAAGAGACGCAGTGACTGCGTCTTGTTGCAGATTTCGGAAAATTCTGTCACAGAGAAATAAAACTCTTGCCAGCTGTCCCGCCTATTACACTTGTCACATCTGTCACTACTGGCAGCTGTAGCACATATCACACCTGTAACCACACCCTTACCGCCTTTATCACAGTCATTTCCCATGGAAATGACTGAAGAATCTCAAAATATTTTAAGTCATTGGTCTCTGGGCTCTGGGTGGCCTGGTGGTTAACGCTCTCGCTTCACACGGTGAGGGCCTGGGTTCGATTCCCAGCCAGAGTAGAAACATTGGACGTGTTTCTTTCCACCTGTTGTCTATGTTCCCCATCAGTAAAATGGGTACCTGGGTGTTAGTCGACTGGTGTGGGTCGCATCCTGGGACACTGACCTAAGAAGGCCTGGTCACAGACCGGGCCGCGGGGGCGTTGACCCCCAGAACTCTCTCCAGATAAACTCTCTCCAGACAGTAGACAAGACAGTTATAAGTCGGTTAAGCTAAATTACTTAAAATGTCTAGTAAAGGGTGAACTCTCTGAACTAATTGGAACATTCAAGGTGATTAAAGATAATTAGAGTCAAGCTCTGAAGACATTAGAAAATTATTACTTTGATAGTGATGTACTTAGGGTCAGACATCTGTCAAGAGTGTGAGTCTGAAACCACCCCGACAATGTCTGTCAGATTTACAGACATTTAGAATTACTCTAGACGTTAGTCTTAGGATAAATTTGACATGTGTGTAACACTTTGAGGAAACGTATCGCCACACAGTGGCTTCATCAGTCCAATATAGAGAAGAATGGTGAAGATCAGAAGGAATGAGGTAATTAGTCCCTCAGCCTGGATTAATTACCTTATACCCTTCGTCGATGTAATCAGTCCATCAATCTCGAAAAGATTGATGGACCGATTACATCGACTCCAGGCTGGGGGACTGATTACCTCAAACTCCTTTTGATCTTCACGGTTCTTCTTCGTATTATACAGATGAAACCACTGCGTGGCGAAACGTTTTCTCAATAAAGACTCCCAAGTGTTGCACGTGTGTCTAATTTATCAATTTATCGGCACCCTAAACTGTTTATCTACAACAGTCGTAGGACTCAGGAGATCATATATGATTTAAAGCCGAGTTATAGTTAATTAGCGGCATCGTAGAAGATAAATTGTCTCTACAAATCATAGGTCGCTTGAATATTAAGTTTAACAAATGCTACTTCTCTTGTGAAGAGATTTACCAGGATTTGTGAGTCAGTGTGTCTTGCTTGTAAACTACCAGACTTGACGGTAAATTCGCATCCAATTATGTGGAGAGCAAACTTCCATCTCAGCACAGGAAGAATACACCTCTTCCCAGAAACTGTCATTAAACGAGAACGTCAAGAGACGTAACTTACAAACTGTGAATAAAAGTAACAGTGGAACATCTGTCATACTCGAGATATGTGCTCTAAAGTGTGTTCCGTGCGACGGATCACATTGGGCGTAGAACAGCAAACAATACATGACAGTCGAGGCTCGTAAGGAACGTGTTCAACTGAAGCAGTGCAGTAAGTGTTCAAGTGACCACGGGGGAGGGAGGAGCACGACGATATTACAACACTTCACTTGACCACCAGTGCTCTCTGCACTAATGGTCAAGTGGTTCCTAAAGAAAAATTAGCCGACCAGGTGACGGCACTTACAGTTGTGACACAAGACAAATAATCTATAGTTTTGATAACAAGACAACGTGCACAGTATTTCCGATTGTTAGGTTCAACTCTAGCATATACACAAGACTTCTGTCATTACTCTCTTTGACCAAGGTTCTCAAAAGTCTTTCATAAGGAGGACAATATTGCAGAAGCTGGACAAAAGACCTCACGCCAAGATACAGTTTGACATAGTTGAGTTTCTCAAAAGTTTTGCTAACCAGACAAATGGCCTAGAAAAAAACGTTCATATTTGAAATGATGGCTGAATCACCCTTTAGCGTGCATAACAGAGGACTACAGAATGCAATAGTCTCACGAGGAACAAAAAGCACAATACCCTGTCTGGATCTATACACAAATAACCCACAAATAAGAGAGACTTTCTAAATGGTCCAATTTCTGCCTCACTAAAAAAAAAACAGGGTAAAGCTGGCTTATCCTGGCTTACAAACGGACAGATTCAGCCTAATTAATTTAGTTATCGGAAGTGACTATTACAATTGTTTTGAGGAATACTGTCCTGGAGACCTGGAGTTTACCTGGAGAGAGTTCCGGGGGTCAACGCCCCCGCGGCCCGGTCTGTGACCAGGCCTCCTGGTGGATCAGAGCCTGATCAACCAGGCTGTTGCTGCTGGCTGCACGCAAACCAACGTACGAGCCACAGCCCGGCTGATCCGGAACTGTCCAGTGAATAAGCGTGATGTTTACTTATTGAAAACAGCTGATCGTCATATGATTTGTATTTCGGTTCCTAACCCTGAAGTTGGAACAAAAGCTAATGTTGATACTGTTGCAAATGTTATGGTTACTAAAATCACAACAAATCATGTCCCACACCAGAAGTTCTCATTACTGGAAGAAACAAATGAACCATTTGATAAATTCTTGACATTAGATGCAGTAGGAAGTGACGTACATCGAGACCACAGCGATTTCAGACTTATAACCAGTATTCAGACACTGCCAGATATAAAGATGGTCAGTATTGGGTTAGGTTACTATGGAAATTAAGCAAACAACATCTGGCTAGCAATTATCACACGACTCTGCAGCACAGATATCTGGAACTCTGTGGTATCGACTCTAGTAATGTTCTATCACATGAAGGAGTAAGACGCCTGGACTCCTCTAGGAACACCGTGAGTCTTCGAAGTCTTCTCAGAGCTCCTTCTTAAGGTGTCCCGCATAGTTCAGTGGCAGAGTGTTCGTTTTTTGCTACTGAGTCGAACGAAATGAATTCAGGTGAATTGGGACGTATCGGTAAATCTTATTACTTTTCCTTACATACCTTCCTAGTAATAAAAAGATGCTTGGGAGTTATATCGATTCTGTGGGACGCAGCTTAGCGGAGGATCCTCAAGAAAAGTGTCATGTTGTTTAACCTTCTGAGGTTATCCTGGATTATCCTAGTTTATCCTGGGTTATCAGAGTAAAATAACTCTGAAGGTATCATCTTTCACAGATTCAGTTTTATGAAGATTTTCTTCTTCTTTTTCTTCTCCTCCTAGGTTGTCTTCTTCCTTTCTCTACTTTCTCCTCTTTCTCTCGTTCTCCTCCTCCTCCTAATCTTGCTTCCCCTCCTTCTTATTTATAAAACTCTTCTGAAATCCTACACCAGCTTCACAGTGTTACGAAACACTACCAGATACACAGAATCACGGAACACACTGCCTCCACCAGCTACAGTTTCAGGGAACACACTGCCTCCACCAGCTACACAGTTTCAGGGAACACACTGCCTCCACCTGCTACACAGTTTCAGGGAACACACTGCCTCCACCTGCTACACAGTTTCAGGGAACACACTGCTTCCATCAACTACACAGTGTCACGGAACACACTGCCTCCACCAGCTACACAGGATCACGGAACACACTGCCTCCACCAGCTACACAGGATCACGGAACACACTGCCTCCACCAGCTACACAGGATCACGGAAAACACTGCCTCCAGCTACAGTGTCACTGAACACACTGCCTCCACCAGCTACACAGTGCCATAGAACACACTGCCTCCAGCAGCTACACAGTGTCACGGAACACACTGCCTCCACCAGCTACACAGTTTCAGGGAACACACTGCCTCCAGCAGCTACACAGTACCACAGAGCACACTGCCTCCACCAGCTAGCATCCACGGCAGCATCTCTTGCTGTCTCAGGAAGTACAGCAGTTTAAGACCAAGACAACATTCCCACTTTATGCTCGCATACTTCGCGAGTTTCATTTCCTGGCTCGAGTGCAAATTACTTTCCTCAACATGCTTATTACTTTTACAACGTGTGTATTATATTGGGTTTTACAATTATTGCTGTTGTTGCTGTAAAAGAATAATAATAAATTTAACACAATCACCGTCTTGCAGTATTTCAGTTCAGATGATCTTTTAAGCCGTAAATATCCCTATCCCTTCTTCAGGGTGCAGGCACTGTACTTCCACCTCCAGGACTGAAGTCTGGCTAACCAAATTCTCTGAATTGCTTCATAAGTGTTACCTTGCTCACACTCCAATGGCACGTCAAGTCATAACAACCACTTGTCTCCACACTCTATGTAACGCGCTCGAAAACGAATGTTGGATGTCCAAGCCCCTTGCACACAAAAACTTCCTTTACCCCCTTCCTCCAACCTTTCCTAGGACGACCCCTACCTTTCCTTCCCTCCACAACAAATTTATACATTCTCTGAGTCATCCTGTTTTGCTTCATCCGCTCTGATTGTCCAAATCACCTCAACAACTTCTCCTCAGCTCTCTGGATAAGATTTATAGTAGCCCCGATCCTTCTTTTAATCTACAAACTATATTTTCACTGCACAATATTCAAACCTCCAGGCTGAGGGACTGACCACCTCAAAGCCAACTTTTCTATGCTCGACTGAAGAAGCCTACTGTGGAGGCGAAATGCTTAGGAATAAAGACAACCTAACTGTTGCATATATGTCTTACATACCAAGCAAATAACATCTTTAAATAACTTATAACAATAATTAATAATCCTATTCCCAGCATCCTGATTGGCTGGGATAAGTTCCAAACCGTCAGTGGCGGAGCTTCAAAGGTTCAAAAAAGGTGTTTAAAAGGTCGTCGACGTCGGAGAGTGAAATTCAGATGTGTAACTGCAGACTTAGCCATTTTATGTGTAAAAAAATTTGATACTTTTATTCCGTCCAATCACGTTAAATAATTTTAGTTTATCTCTACTGAACGTCTTTAGGACTTAATGGCTGATGCATCAGCGGTCCTGGAGAGTATCTGTTTTTGTAGTGGTTTTAATGTTTTATATGGTGGTTTGGAGTGTTTTTAATGTTTTATATGGTGGTTTGGAGTGTTTTTAATGTTTTATATGGTGGTTTGGAGTGTTTTTAATGTTTTATATGGTGGTTTGGAGTGTTTTTAATGTTTTATATGGTGGTTTGGAGTGTTTTTAATGTTTTAGTGTTTTTGGAGTGTCTTTGAAGTATTTTTTTTTTTTTTTTTGGAGTGTTTTGGGAAAAAATAAGAAGCATCCGCGGATTTATGGGATTTTTAATTTAAACGAGGGAAAACTTTTCTATTTTTCGGAACATTCTCAGCAACATTTTCGTCTACATTCTCAAAAATTTTAGTTTATTACTCGAGAATGCCTCATTCGATCGTCTTCAAATTTTCAAAGCTTGTGTAAAGTATCCTAGGCAAGATTTATGGGACTATGTACATGCGTGGGTAAGCTATTCATAATACAACACAGGTCAATCCACTTTTTTCCGTTGTGATAGCTGAAGACAGGCTCCTCTCAGAGGCGTCAAAATTTCGGTACTGGGGTTAGTGGGTTTGAGAAGGACGTGCCTAGTATGGGCCAGTACACCTGCTGCAGTGTTCGTTCTTTCTTATGTTATTATGTGTGTTTTACTTAGAAGGTTCGTATATTTAATGGAGTAAGTAAATGCCATATTTGCTGCTTTTAATTTCGAAATGGTATTACCTGGAGTTTACCTGGAGAGAGTTTCGGGGGTCAACGCCCCCGCGGCCCGGTCTGTGACCAGGCCTCCTGGTGGATCAGCGCCTGATCAACCAGGCTGTTGCTGCTGGCTGCACGCAAACCAACGTACGAGCCACAGCCCGGCTGATCAGGAACTGACTTTAGGTGCTTGTCCAGTGCCAGCTTGAAGACTGCCAGGGGTCTGTTGGTAATCCCCCTTATGTGTGCTGGGAGGCAGTTGAACAGTCTCGGGCCCCTGACACTTATTGTATGGTCTCTTAACGTGCTAGTGACACCCCTGCTTTTCATTGGGGGGATGGTGCATCGTCTGCCAAGTCTTTTGCTTTCGTAGTGAGTGATTTTCGTGTGCAAGTTCGGTACTAGTCCCTCTAGGATTTTCCAGGTGTATATAATCATGTATCTCTCCCTCCTGCGTTCCAGGGAATACAGGTTTAGAAACCTCAAGCGCTCCCAGTAATTGAGGTGTTTTATCTCCGTTATGCGCGCCGTGAAAGTTCTCTGTACATTTTCTAGGTCGGCAATTTCACCTGCCTTGAAAGGTGCTGTTAGAGTGCAGCAATATTCCAGCCTAGATAGAACAAGTGACCTGAAGAGTGTCATCATGGGCTTGGCCTCCCTAGTTTTGAAGGTTCTCATTATCCATCCTGTCATTTTTCTAGCAGATGCGATTGATACAATGTTATGGTCCTTGAAGGTGAGATCCTCCGACATAATCACTCCCAGGTCTTTGACGTTGGTGTTTCGCTCTATTTTGTGGCCAGAATTTGTTTTGTACTCTGATGAAGATTTAATTTCCTCATGTTTACCATATCTGAGTAATTGAAATTTCTCATCGTTGAACTTCATATTGTTTTCTGCAGCCCACTGAAAGATTTGGTTGATGTCCGCCTGGAGCCTTGCAGTGTCTGCAATGGAAGACACTGTCATGCAGATTCGGGTGTCATCTGCAAAGGAAGACACGGTGCTGTGGCTGACATCCTTGTCTATGTCGGATATGAGGATGAGGAACAAGATGGGAGCTAGTACTGTGCCTTGTGGAACAGAGCTTTTCACCGTAGCTGCCTCGGACTTTACTCTGTTGACGACTACTCTCTGTGTTCTGTTAGTGAGGAAATTATAGATCCATCGACCGACTTTTCCTGTTATTCCTTTAGCGCGCATTTTGTGCGCTATTACGCCATGGTCACACTTGTCGAAGGCTTTTGCAAAGTCTGTATATATTACATCTGCATTCTTTTTGTCTTCTAGTGCATTTAGGACCTTGTCGTAGTGATCCAGTAGTTGAGACAGACAGGAGCGACCTGTTCTAAACCCATGTTGCCCTGGGTTGTGTAACTGATGGGTTTCTAGATGGGTGGTGATCTTGCTTCTTAGGACCCTTTCAAAGATTTTTATGATATGGGATGTTAGTGCTATTGGTCTGTAGTTCTTTGCTGTTGCTTTACTGCCCCCTTTGTGGAGTGGGGCTATGTCTGTTGTTTTTAGTAACTGAGGGACGACCCCCGTGTCCATGCTCCCTCTCCATAGGATGGAAAAGGCTCGTGATAGGGGCTTCTTGCAGTTCTTGATGAACACAGAGTTCCATGAGTCTGGCCCTGGGGCAGAGTGCATGGGCATGTCATTTATCGCCTGTTCGAAGTCATTTGGCGTCAGGATAACATCGGATAGGCTTGTGTTAATCAAATTTTGTGGCTCTCTCATAAAAAATTCATTTTGATCTTCGACTCTCAGTCTGGTTAGCGGCTTGCTAAAAACTGAGTCATATTGGGACTTGAGTAGCTCACTCATTTCCTTGTTGTCATCTGTGTAGGACCCATCTTGTTTAAGTAGGGGCCCAATACTGGACGTTGTTCTCGATTTTGATTTGGCATAGGAGAAGAAATACTTTGGGTTTCTTTCGATTTCATTTATGGCTTTTAGTTCTTCCCGCGATAGTATAATTTTTACCTTACATTGTTCTGTCTTGTCTCCCATGCCATTAGCGTCATGTGATCCCCCCCCCCCCACAGGTTGAGCTACCTGGCTAGCTGGCCCAGTGGCTAAAGCGTCGGTCTGGAGTTTTATGACTCTCTGATCGCGAGTTCTAACCCCACCCGTGTTATGGTTTGTTTGCAATCGTGTCATTACGATTTCGTGAGTCGAGTAACACATTTTATGTGTGTGTGGACTGCATCAATATTCAATTACTGATACGTCGAATGAAACTGGTCGAACATTTCATGAGTCTACGCTGTGTAGGCACAAATTTTGTTAGTCTGTGCAATAATTGGAAAATATTTCATCTTCTCGGCTTTCAACTTTTAACACTGATTTGTTTTCCTCATAGGATGTTAGTTTGTGTATGTTATTATGTACTATTTTGTTAATGAAATTGGTTTTCGTGAAATAATTAGAGACTGTCTCTTCTAATCAGAAGTCACAGCGTTTGATATTATTTGATATTATATGGTTAATGTTCGTTTATATATGTATATAACATTCGTATGGTCTCAAGATCGTTGCTAAAAATTAGTTATATACACTTACAAAGAAGTTATATACTGATTTGCTTACTTTCTCTAAAAGTTGGTCAGTTTTAGAGAAAATTTTGAACAGATTTTGGCCAGTGTAGGTTCCTATTTGCGTTTTTAGAAATTGGAAAATTAGACTTCATGTGAAAATTTCCGAGTGTGGCATCTGATTAACTTCAACTTAGCCATGTTAGTGCATCATCTGATTAACTTCAACTTAGCCATGTTAGTGCATCATCTGATTAACTTCAACTTAGCCATGTTAGTGCATCATCTGATTAACTTCAACTTAGCCATGTTAGTGCATCATCTGATTAACTTCAACTTAGCCATGTTAGTGCATCATCTGAGCGGCTCCAAAAATTATTTTTCATATATATTTTAGGATACTGTTCTCTTTGGTTCCTCTAAAAGATTTTAATTACATTTGAAGGAATTTGTAATTTCCACATGCTGAGTTGCAACGGCTCTTCTGATTCCCTTCAAATCCTCAAAATCAACATTTAATTGGGTTTACGAAGTATTGGAATGGCCTGAAGTAAACAGAGGGTGTTTCGGGGGGTCAACGCCCCCGCGGCCCGGTCCATGACCAGGCCTCGCTAATGGCAAATAAACTGTTTCCTCACGTAATAACTAAAGAACACCCCTTCTGATCGATTTCAAACCAACACTTGTGTATCGCACTGGAAAGCCTTCTTCTAGTGATATTTTGGTGCCAGTTAGTAATTTTATTTAAAACCGGTTTTAACAAATAGGATTTCTTAAAAACAAAATGCTTTTATTACAGAAGAGTAAATTTAAAATGGATTATAAATGAGAAACGAAAAGTGGAAAAATCGCGTTTAAACTCCTTTTTTTAAATTTAACAATAGACATCAATTTTCTCAACAGTTCTCAGCAATATTTCCATTTCTTTCATAAAAAAAACAATTGATTTTTTTTCCCATTCCACTTGGAATTGATGGATGGCACTAATTGGTTAACTTTTTCTGAAGAATGTAGTTAAATCTCTGCAAGTTTTACTGTAAACAGCAAAAGAATCATCTACATGACTAAACAATATCATACTAGGCGGTTTGTTTTGGTGGAAGTTTGATTCAAACTGTTCCATATATAAATTAGATAACGCTGGTGGTAATGCTCTTGCAAAAATTCTCCGATGAACTACAAGCCATTGTTTGGTTAGCGTAATGGTCTTATCTACGTTGTAATAAAGTTGGTAGAATTACCGACAATATGTAAAGTAAAAGGACACAAGTGCAACTAATGTGACATTTTATTGTGGCAACGTTCCGCTCTCCAGGAGAGCGAAACGTTGCCACAATAAAATGTCACATTAGTTACACTTGTGTCCTTTTATTTTACTTATCTACGTTGATGGGAAATAGATCTTGATAGGAGTGTAATTTTCCGTGTCTCGGTGAATTTGTCAACGTCCAGACTCATCATTTTCCTGGTGTGTAGGCTAAGGTTATTAATTTTTTTAGGAAAATTTTCCCAGGAAAGGTGAGAGGAGACCACTGAACCATTTTCCTAATTAGCATGAGAAAGATTAGCTGCGGGATAGAGATGATAATGGTATATTTTCCTTCCGTGTTTTGAGAAGTTCGTAGAAATCATGGAAGACTCTGAGGTTTTGAGAATTTCATTATCTTTAATGTACTTTTCTCTGTGTCTCGCTTCTCTTTTGAAATACGTCATTGTGTTGGTCAACGGATTTTTCATGAGGTGGTCATGTGTGTTGTCCCTGACTAATTGTCAGGACTTGTTGACGTAATAAAGGGGGGAAAAATAAGGAAAATTTTGCCTCCTTTATCAGAATTAGTGATTATTATTGTTTGTCTTCTGTGAGATCAAGAATTGGGGAGATTAATCTTCTTGGAAGACCATTCTTATTGTAAAAATATACGTTGCTGCCTTTTCGCGATAAATCCTTAATGTAGGGGAGTTCTAAGATAAATTTGTTAGTGTTAGAAACGTAGTCACTAACAGTATTAACAGTAATTCTGAGGACATATCTAATCCTACGCTTAATTCTACTACATGTTTGTTGAGTAATTTGTTGGACAAATAGATGACATTGTTTGTAGATGTTAACTAAGCTTAAACACTCTTACTGCAGAGTTATTGGATTTAACTGTTGAGGATTCTTTAATTGGTCAGGTTCTGGTAAGTAGCATGACTGTTGATTACATTGATGAGTGTAGAAACGCTCTAAGGAGACCGTGTCTTTCAAGTCTCACTGATGCATTATTCTTTGCTAGGTATTTCCTTAATTTCTATTCTCAGTAATTTCAATGTATACTTGGGGTATTCTTCAGTATACAGAAAGATGGACGGAAGGCGCGAATCATGTTCTGTATATCGACAGTCCGAGGCTCTACCGTCTCCAGCACCCGTCTTCTAAGAGGAAGGAACCGGAGACTATAGTACAGTACTGTGCTCCGTCAGAGGCACCATCGTACTATATTCTGACGGAATATAGTACAGTAAGTACTAATTCTGAGTCCTTCCTCTTAGAAGGCCGGTGTTGGAGACAGTAGAGAATGTGACGTAGTCAAGTGTTTGCTCAGACGAATGAGTTAAACACCGCAATTCTGACACCAACACATCGGCCCTCTCTATCTTCCCAGAAAGTAGAACGGACTAAAAAAAAAAAACTAAGGAGTCGAATGACCGTCCCGTTGTTTTGCCTGTGTAAATCAAGACTCGAACGAATCCTGATCACTCCATTAAAGGAAATATGTTTACTGGTTTCTGTGTGTAATAATTACTGAAGGCTATTATTGTAGAGTTTCTAATTGGCTGTAATTCAGATAAAAATAATTACTCCCGGGGTGAAAAAAAAAATGGCTGACTTGGGACTGGTAAATTAAATTAACAATCTCAATTTTGTGCCATTACGGTAACCAGCCGTTCACTCCATTAAGGTCTGTTGAAATAAAGCTCACTACGATAAAGATCACTCTAGTAAAGCTCAATAGAACCGAGCTCAGTATATAAGAGCTCGTTCCAACAAATTTCACCAGAGCAAAGTTTAGTACGACAAATCTCATTGCAATCGTGCTCACTCCAGTAAAGCTCACTCCAGTAAAGCTCACTCCAGTAAAGCTCACTCCAGTAAAGTTCACTCCAGTAAAGCTCACTCCAGTAAAGCTCACTCCAGTAAAGCTCACTCTAGTAAAGCTCACTCTAGTAAAGCTCACTCCAGTAAAGCTCACTCCAGTAAAGCTCACTCTAGTAAAACTCACTCTAGTAAAGTTCACTCCAGTAAAGCTCACTCCAGTAAAGCTCACTCCAGTAAAGCTCACTCCAGTAAAGCTCACTCTAGTAAAGCTCACTCCAGTAAAGCTCACTCCAGTAAAGCTCACTCCAGTAAAGCTCACTCCAGTAAAGCTCACTAAACCGAAGCTCACTTCAACAATAACCACTGCAGTAGTTCTCGTTAAATAAAAACCAAAGAAACAAAGAAATAAAGCTCTCTCAGTAACAATGCTTATTAAAAAAAATTAGAGATCACTAAAGTTTACTACAATAAAACCCATTACAATAAGACTTACTATAATAAAGCTTATAATAAAGCTCACTACAACAAAGCTTAGCATAATGCTCACTACAATAAAGCTCACTACAATAAAGCTTGTTATATTAAAGCTTATAATAAAGCTCACTACAGTAAAGCTTGTTATATTAAAGCTTATAATAAAGCTCACTACAATAAAGCTTGTTATATTAAAGCTTACAATAAAGCTCACTACAATAAAGCTTGTTATATTAAAGCTTACAATAAAGCTCACTGCAGTAAAGCTTGTTATATTAAAGCTTACAATAAAGCTCACTACAGTAAAGCTTGTTATATTAAAGCTTACAATAAAGCTCACTACAATAAAGCTTGTTATATTAAAGCTTACAATAAAGCTCACTACAATAAAGCTTGTTATATTAAAGCTTATAATAAAGCTCACTACAATAAAGCTTGTTATATTAAAGATTATAATAAAGCTCACTAAAGAAAAGCTCACCAAAATAAAACTACAATAAAGTTCACTACAATAAAGCTTACCATAATGCTCACTGCAATAAAGCTTGCTATAATAAAGCTTATAAGCGTCACTACAATAAAATTTACTACAATAATGCTCTCTACAATAAAGCTCATCTCAATAAATTTCAAAATTAAGCTTAAGCTCATGTATCACTAAGCTCATGTATCACTAAGCTCATGTATCACTAAGCTCATGTATCACTAAGCTCATGTATCACTAAGTTCATGTATCACTAAGCTCATATATCACTAAGTTCATGTATAACTAAGCTCATATATCACTAAGCTCATGTATCACTAAGCTCATGTATCACTAAGCTCATATATCACTAAGCTCATATATCACTAAGCTCATATATCACTAAGCTCATATATCACTAAGCTCATGTATCACTAAGCTCATGTATCACTAAGCTCTTGTATCACTAAGCTCTTGTATCACTAAGCTCTTGTATCACTAAGCTCATGTATCACTAAGCTCATGTATCACTAAGCTCATATATCACTAAGCTCATGTATCACTAAGCTCATGTATCACTAAGCTCATGTATCACTAAGCTCATATATCACTAAGCTCATATATCACTAAGCTCATGTATCACTAAGCTCATGTATCACTAAGCTCATGTATCACTAAGCTCATGTATCACTAAGCTCATATATCACTAAGCTCATATATCACTAAGCTCATATATCACTAAGCTCATATATCTCTAAAATAAAGCTCACTACCTATAAGATCACTGCACTAGACGTCAACACAATGAAATTCATCAAAATGGAGCTCACCAGAATATAACTGATGAAGCTCACTAATCTATACGCTTGAATAACTCACTCGGATTTACCGCTTCACTAAATTGGTGAAAAAGTTGGTCCAAAAAAAAACTCGCCACTAAACCTCACACTGGGAAGGTTGAGAAGCTTCACTATCCAAGCTACTGGGAAGGTTGAGAAGCTTCACTATCCAAGCTACTGGGAAGGTTGAGAAGCTTCACCATCCAAGCTACTGGGAAGGTTGAGAAGCTTCACTATCCAAGCTACTGGGAAGGTTGAGAAGCTTCACTATCCAAGCTACTGGGAAGGTTGAGAAGCTTCACTATCCAAGCTACTGGGAAGGTTGAGAAGCTTCACTATCCAAGCTACTGGGAAGGTTGAGAAGCTTCACTATCCAAGCTACTGGGAAGGTTGAGAAGCTTCACTATCCAAGCTACTGGGAAGGTTGAGAAGCTTCACTATCCAAGCTACTGGGAAGGTTGAGAAGCTTCACTATCCAAGCTACTGGGAAGGTTGAGAAGCTTCACTATCCAAGCTACTGGGAAGGTTGAGAAGCTTCACTATCCAAGCTACTGGGAAGGTTGAGAAGCTTCACTATCCAAGCTACTGGGAAGGTTGAGAAGCTTCACTATCCAAGCTACTGGGAAGGTTGAGAAGCTTCACTATCCAAGCTACTGGGAAGATTGAGAAGCTTCACTATCCAAGCTACTGGGAAGGTTGAGAAGCTTCACCATCCAAGCTACTGGGAAGGTTGAGAAGCTTCGCCATCCAAGCTACTGGGAAGGTTGAGAAGCTTCACTATCCAAGCTACTGGGAAGGTTGAAAAGCTTCACTATCCAAGCTACTGGGAAGGTTGAAAAGCTTCACTATCCAAGCTACTGGGAAGGTTGAGAAGCTTCACTATCCAAGCTACTGGGAAGGTTGAGAAGCTTCACTATCCAAGCTACTGGGAAGGTTGAGAAGCTTCACTATCCAAGCTACTGGGAAGGTTGAGAAGCTTCACTATCCAAGCTACTGGGAAGGTTGAGAAGCTTCACTATCCAAGCTACTGGGAAGGTTGAGAAGCTTCACTATCCAAGCTACTGGGAAGGTTGAAAAGCTTCACTATCCAAGCTACTGGGAAGGTTGAGAAGCTTCACTATCCAAGCTACTGGGAAGGTTGAGAAGCTTCACTATCCAAGCTACTGGGAAGGTTGAGAAGCTTCACTATCCAAGCTACTGGGAAGGTTGAGAAGCTTCACTATCCAAGCTACTGGGAAGGTTGAGAAGCTTCACTATCCAAGCTACTGGGAAGGTTGAGAAGCTTCACTATCCAAGCTACTGGGAAGGTTGAGAAGCTTCACTATCCAAGCTACTGGGAAGATTGAGAAGCTTCACTATCCAAGCTACTGGGAAGGTTGAGAAGCTTCACCATCCAAGCTACTGGGAAGGTTGAGAAGCTTCACCATCCAAGCTACTGGGAAGGTTGAGAAGCTTCACTATCCAAGCTACTGGGAAGGTTGAAAAGCTTCACTATCCAAGCTACTGGGAAGGTTGAGAAGCTTCACTATCCAAGCTACTGGGAAGGTTGAGAAGCTTCACTATCCAAGCTACTGGGAAGGTTGAGAAGCTTCACTATCCAAGCTACTGGGAAGGTTGAGAAGCTTCACTATCCAAGCTACTGGGAAGGTTGAGAAGCTTCACTATCCAAGCTACTGGGAAGGTTGAGAAGCTTCACTATCCAAGCTACTGGGAAGGTTGAAAAGCTTCACTATCCAAGCTACTGGGAAGGTTGAGAAGCTTCACTATCCAAGCTACTGGGAAGGTTGAGAAGCTTCACTATCTAAGCTACTGTGAAGGTTGAGGAGCTTCACTATCCAAGCTACTGGGAAGGTTGAGAAGCTTCACTGTCCAAGCTACTGGGAAGGTTGAGAAGCTTCACTGTCCAAGCTACTGGGAAGGTTGAAAAGCTTCACTATCAAAGCTACTGAGAAGGCTGAGGAGCTTCACTATCCCAGATACTGGGAAGGCTGAGAAGCTTCACTATCCAAGCTACTGGGAAAGCTGAGAAGCTTCACTATCCAAGCTACTGGGAAAGCTGAGCTTTACTATCCAAGCTACTGGGAAGGCTGAGAAGCTTCACCATCCAAGCTACTGGGAAGGCTGAGAAGCTTCATTATCCCAGCTGCTGGGAAGGCTGAGAAGCTTCATTATCCCAACTGCTGGGAAAGCTGAGAAGCTTCACTATCCAAGCTACTGGGAAAGCTGAGCTTTACTATCCAAGCTACTGGGAAAGCCGAGAAGCTTCACTATCCAAGCTACTGCGAAGGCTGAGAAGCTTCACTATCCAAATTACTGGGAAGACTGAGAAGCTTCACTATCCAAGTTGCTGGGAAGGCTGAGAAGCTTCACTATCCAAGCTACTGGGATGGCTGAGAAGCTTCACTATTCAAGCTACTTGGAAGACTGACAAGCTTCACTATCCCAGCTACTCGGAAGACTGACAAGCTTCACTATCTCAGCTACTGGGAAGACTTACAAGCTTCACTATCCAAGCTACAGGGAAGACTGACAAGCTTCACTATCCCAGCTACTTGGAAGACTGACAAGCTTCACCATCCCAGCTTCTGGGAAGACTGACAAGCTTCACCATCCAAGCTACTGGGAAGACTGACAAGCTTCACCATCCCAGCTACTGGGAAGACTGACAAGCTTCACTGTCCAAGCTACTGGGAAGACTGACAAGCTTCACTATCCAAGCTACTGGGAAGACTGACAAGCTTCACCATCCCAGCTACTGGGAAAACTGACAAGCTTCACCATCCCAGCTACTGGGAAAACTGACAAGCTTCACTATCCAAGCTACTGGGAAGACTGACAAGCTTCACCATCCCAGCTACTGGGAAGACTGACAAACTTCACTATCCAAGCTACTGGGAAGACTGACAAGCTTCACTATCCAAGCTACTGGGAAGACTGACAAGCTTCACTATCCAAGCTACTGGGAAGACTGACAAACTTCACTATCCAAGCTACTGGGAAGACTGACAAGCTTCACTATCCAAGCTACTATCACACAGTAACAGTAACACGGATATGTCAAAACTCTTATAAATATAAATTAAAATTTATGCTCCCAGGGTAATTGCACTGTTGCAAACACTGGTTGTGGGTATTTATTTGATGTAGCGAGGTATTTTGGGATGACGGAAAGAGTTAGGCCACATCGATGACTGCCTGTGTATTTGCACAATCAGCATTGTTTATTTTGTGTTTGTGTGCTCAGAGAGTGTGCGAAACATACAGAAATTTACATATGTAGCCAAAACTTCAATAGGATGACCGATATAGAAATGACGTGTCAAGGAATATTATATTTCCGCGTTTACTTAGAATGACGGAATATAGACAGAGAGATATGAACCCCTCGGCGAATATACACTGTGAGTTGCGTATCCCTCACTATGGGATACACACAGAGGTGTGTATCCCTTAGTGAGATTACTTTATTCCCTGTTTTAAAGGTTAGAGAATTCTTTAAATTTCATGTTGAGGCAATTTGCAGTCTTAATGGTCCAAATGGCATTAATAAGAGTTTAAATCCAACCCACGCCTCTGCCTCAGATATTTCCGAAGCCATTATTCGTGCGCAACACAAATTGTAATACAACACCATATAATGGACAGTAACATCTTCAGGCAGCGAGGTGTCCCAGATATTGCAACAGAAGCAGACTAATATTATTTTTTATGAGATTTTGTTATGGAATTATTATTTCAGGGGACATTTAGGTCATTTTGTATTCTCTTTCACGAATAATTTAGTTATATATCTAGTAGGGATTTAACAGAACGAGTTGGGGTTCGAACCTACGGCGAGTCCTGAAATTAAGTCATTCCGTGGAATGTTTACATTAGTCAGCTCATAAATTTAGTGATTGTAAACTCTTAGAAACCATACGTATAAGCAGTTAATTATATTATCATTATTAATTATTATTAATGGTGTTATTACGATTTCGTGAGTCACTTAAGCTACGTATTATTCCGATATTTTTAATATTGCTGTATGTATCTAAATTCGTGATAAATAAAATAAATTATTTTGTCATGCGAAATGAGTTTTAAGTGGCCAGCTGTGGTGGTGGATGGTTGGCCATAATGGTTGTGTTGCTGGCCACCCGTCATCTGTTACTGGCCACCCGTCATCTGTTACTGGCCACCCGGCATCTGTTATATACGCTAACAAACTTTTGATCAGTGGATGTTGATTCGCAAGTTGGATTGCTGCTTTTATCTTCCCTTCTCATACAGTGGAGATCTCGTTGCTATTCTCTGCTTGTTTGTGTATCCTCGTGCATGGGGACACTCAGGAAAGTACTCGCCAATTTGTACTCACCTACTTGTGGTTGCAGGGGTCGACTCATAGCTCCTGGCCCCGCCTCTTCGCTGATTGGTACTAGGTCCTCTCTCTCCCTGCCCCATGAGCTTTATCATACCTCGCCTTAAAACTATGTATGGTTCCCGCCTCCACTTCCCTCTGGTCCCACCGCCTTTGAGGTGTCAAGTTCGCATAGCAGCTTCTTCACTTCCTCCTTGGTTATATGTACCTCATCCAGCACTTGCTGGTGTACCCCCCCCCCCCTGTTCTGATTTCCTGGAGTCCTACTGGTTTCCACTGTAAATACTTCTTTAAATCTCGTGTTGAGCTCCTGACATACCTCTCGGTCGTTTCTTGTGAACTCCCCATCACCCTTCCTCAGTCTGATTACCTGGTCCTTGACTGTTGTTTTCCTCCTGATGTGTCTGTACAACAGCTTCGGGTCAGTCTTGACTTTTGATGCTATGTCATTTTCATATTGTCGCTGAGCCTCCCTTCTTATCTGTGCATATTCGTTTCTGGCTCTTCGGCTAATCTCTTTATTTTCCTGAGTTCTCTTGTCTTCTGTACCTTTTCGATTCTCTAGTACACCTAGCTTTTGCCTCCCTACACCTTTGGGTGAACCAAGGACTCGTTCTGTTCTTCCCATTATCTCTGTTTCCCTTGGGAACAAACCTCTCCTCTGCCTCCTTGCATTTTGTTGCACATAGTCCATCATTTCTTGTACTGGTTTTCCTGTCAGTTCCCTCTCCCACTGAATGTGTGTGTGTGTGTGTGTGTGTGTGTGTGTGTGTGTGTGTGTGTGTTTTCTGGGAGGTAGAAACCTGAGAATGTATCATGTTTTAGGAAAGAAGGAAGGAACTGGATCCAGAAGGGACACAGCAAGCAATTGTGAAGGAAAGACGCCTTCCTGGACTACTTTTTTCTAGCAAAACGTTTCGCTCTGTGTAGATTTTCATCACATTAATAACAATAATAATTTTTATTATTATATAATATAAAAAAGAAGAATTATGATAACAATGACAATGGTACTATTACTACTACTACTATTACTGCTGCTAATAATAATAATATAATAATAATAATAATAATAATTATAATAATTATAATAATTATATTAATTATTAAGTGTTATTACGATTTCGTGATTCATTTTAACACTGTTATTCCCGATATGTTTAACATCTGTAAAGTAAAAGGACACAAGTGCAACTAATGTGACATTTTTATTGTGGAAACGTTTCGCTCTTCAGGAGCTAGTGGAGAGTGAAACGTTGCCACAATAAATGTCACATTAGTTGCACTTGTGTCCTTTTACTTTACATATTGTCGGTAATTCTACCAACATTATTACATTCTTAACATCGTCATATCTTATTTCAAGAGTTAAGAAATAAACTCCCGATGCAGTTTTCCGAACGAGAGGAGAACGAAATTAGTCCATAGCTTGCCACAACTACGTACATGTACGTGTCAGAAACAGAGTTACGTCTAGTGCTACTAGACGCTTGTTGAATGTGACATTGATGGTGCAGTGGATTAGGGCGTCTCGAATTTTAACAGGCTACCCGTGTGTCCTGTTAAAGCTCGAGGGTTTGAAGCTCGGCAAGTGCAATAGTTATTTGCTTAAAAACAACTTGTTCGTGGATGCATTAGTACTCGCCTATTTGTGGTTGCAGGGGTCGAGTCATAGCTCCTGGCCCCGCCTCTTCACTGATTGCTACTAGGTCCCCTCTCTCCCTGCTCCATGAGCTTTATCATACCTCGCCTTAAAACTATGTATGGTTCCCGCCTCCACTACGTCACTTTCTAGGCTATTCCACGGCCTGACTACTCTATGACTGAAGAAATACTTCCTAACATCCCTTTGATTCATCTGAGTCTTCAACTTCCTATTGTGACCTCTTGTGTCTGTGTCCCATCTCTGGAACATCCCGTCTTTGTCCATCTTGTCTATTCCGCGCAGTATTTTATATGTCGTTATCATGTCTCCCCTGACCCTCCTGTCCTCCAGTGTCGTCAGGCCGATTTCCCTCAACCTTTCTACGTAGGACAATTCCCTTAGCTCTGGGACTAGTCTTGTTGCAAACCTTTGCACTTTCTCTAATTTCTTGACGTGCTTGACCAGGTGTGGATTCCAAACTGGTGCTGCATACTCCAGTATGGGCCTGACGTAAATGGTATACAGAGTCTTGAACGATTCTTTACCGAGGTATCGGAATGCTAACCGTAGGTTTGCCAGACGCCCGTATGCTGCAGCAGTTATCTGATTTATGTGCGCCTCAGGAGATACGCTCGGTGTTATACTTACCCCCAGATCTTTTTCCTTGAGTGAGGTTTGCAGTCTTTGGCCATCTAGACTATATTGTGTCTGCGGTCTTCTTTGCCCTTCCCCAATTTTCATGACTTTGCATTTGGCAGGGTTTAACTCAAGGAGCCAGTTGCTGGACCAGGCTTGTAGCCTGTCCAGGTCTCTGTGTAGTCCTGCCTGATCCTCATCCGATTTGTGTGTGTGTGTGTGTGTGGTGGACGAGACTGGTCTCTGGAATCGGATCTTGCCTACGGCTGCTGCGGTCACATCTCTCTCTCATAACATGCATTATTAAACACATTGTAACACAAGTATTGT
Source organism: Cherax quadricarinatus (assembly GCF_026875155.1). Classification (NCBI taxonomy): domain Eukaryota; kingdom Metazoa; phylum Arthropoda; class Malacostraca; order Decapoda; family Parastacidae; genus Cherax; species Cherax quadricarinatus. The sequence continues at coordinate 42,264,036 of NC_069424.1, forward strand.
ATTCAGGGAGCAGCTATAAACCCACTAGGACTGAGTTCCCCCTCTGGCACTTCCTTCTCAGGTCCCCACTAACAAAACTAACCTGGCCATAAATCCTACAGCAAAAGCGTAAAGCAGGAGGAACCCTCCAGGTTGACCTACAGTGGGTTCAGCATCAGGGGGATAGATCGGTGGCACTAGTCAGATTGTTCTTCGATCCATAAGAGCCATGGGATAGTATATTCTAATAGTGTCAGTGAAGTACTAAACTAGGCAGCCAGGAGTTATATGCGCGCGCGCACGCACACACACACACACACACACACACACACACACACACACACACACACACACACACTGTTGCAACCCCTGAATGGGTTGCAATGATTAATATGTATATATATAATTATTACCTTTTCATATAATTTTATATTGCTTATATTTGCGATAATAGCTAAATCGTAAATATATTGCTTTATATTATTATTTGACTTAGTTATGTTGGTAGGTAGGATGTAACCTATTATGTGCTCAGTTCAAGTCTTGATTGTCTGACTACTGTAATTATCGCTCTTTGCTCGTTACTCTGCCGGCTTCTGTTGCTGGGCAGCGACTGTCCACTGAGCTATCACGTGATCGAGTGGGGGGAGGGGGGTGTCCTCACCTCGCCTGAAGTATTAAGTCTGGTCTAGACTCTCTTGGTGGTTGGACGTATCTCTGACAAGAGCCTAAATCTCCCTTATTGGCCCTTGTTGGAAGATCGTCTCTTGTCTCATTATTATTGTTAGTTCTGGAGACTCTGTTCACAGAACATTGTATAGACTTAGTGATTTTCGACGTTGTACTCAGGTTGTGTCGCATAGACACTCTGAGCAACTCAGGTCCTGAGCTGTAGCTTCTGACCTAACTTGTACTGGTATCTGTGTATTGTCACAGTCGGGTATTTTCTTATGCTGAACTTAGATTCAGTCGTATGAGAGTTTTGTGACTTTTGTGGAGGATCTGCTGGTCCCTACTTAGTGTCGTTATATTATCTCCTTGATCCTGATTGTGTCGCAGTTGCTGGTTATATTTCTATTGGGCTTAGCATTCTTTTTATTGTTCAAGCAGACTGTTCTGATTGCCAGTTGGTCAAGAAGTTAGTTTATTTGAGGACTTGTCAGTCACTTGTTTAAGTCTAGTCGAGTCGTGAGACATAGCGAACTACTTAGAGTACTTACACACATACACACAAACTTACTTGCACATATTTGTAATATCTTATTAAATGTTAATGTACCAGACGGTACTTAAGAATTATAAATGTGATATGTGCTTTCAGCAAAATACTTCTGTACACGAAAGAAGTGATTAATATTATTTTGATTACTGTGATTAATTTAATTTAATTTGATAATATACCTCTAGACTTAATAAATTTATTAAATTTTATTTTCTCTAGTTAGTAGCCTACCAGTTGTAATCCTGAAGCACTATTGAATCATACTGAATTCTAATGGATAATTGGACAAGGATACTGACTAATTGTTACGAAAACCCAGTAACAGGCTGGATGCTAGAAGGGCAGTCCTTTCTAGTATTGACTGGAGATCTCTAAGCTTTTAGAATCGCGTTTTTTGTAACACACACACACACACACACACACACACACACACACACAAACACACGACGAGTTAATGACAGGCACGGTAACAGTGAGAAGTTTTTATGGTCATTCCTAGTAGAATATGACAGAGAAGCAATATGAGCCCGTGAGAATTTTTAACCCAAGTCAACAAGTTTTGTTCCATGAGTTAGATAGTTGTAATCAAAAATAATAATAATAATTATTATTATTATATCTACAAGTATATGTACATTTTCATCATATGTATTTCATGTAAATGTTTAATTCAGGTAGTCCATAAAACTGACTTCTCTAATTGCAACATCGAAATCATTTTTAACAGAGAGAAGAGTCGCGTCTCTGTGCCTTTTATCTCTCATGTAGAGTTGAAACTGTTACGATACAATTTGCCATGTGTGAATCCATTAATATTGGGTGACATGTATTCTGTAATTCTGCGTAGTAATGTGTTACGTATCATCCTTTCAAATGTTTTATACAGGTAGTCAGTCAGATGAAGTCAAATACATTATGTTGGTAAGGTTTGGAAACTGATACAGCAATGTTGTTAGTTCACGAGGAAGGGAATGAGTACTAGCGTAAGTCATCCTATACAGTTCTGAGACTGGTGCTAATGGTGGTAGTGGAGGAGGTGGTAGGGGTTCTAGTGATGGTGGTAGCGGTGGTGGGACTGGCAGGGGTTTTTTGGTTGTGATATTAGTGGAGGTGGTGATGGTATTAATAGCAGTGCTAGTGGATCCACGGTGGTGGTACTGTTGGTGGTGGTAGTGAAGGTGGTGATGTTGCTGTTATTTGGTTTGTGTGTGTTATAATCCAGGGAGCAAAATAAACACAGAAACATTTTTGACTTATATTATCCTTCACCAATTTAGAACAGAAGTATGTACACTATATACACTATGTACAACAATAGGTATTTGTGCACTTCACGGTAAGCAAGGCAGAATAGAAGCCACTAGAGAGCAGACAGTGCTTCAACCAGCTCTAGAATGGGAATGGCAAGGGCAGACAGGTGAGTGGTACCCACAACACCTCTGCGATTGCCAAAACCATCTTCTCATTGGCTGGAACCTGGGTACTGATTGAACGACGGGGCCCCATCAACGAGGGTGTGTACTCTTTGCATGCCACTGTGTGTGTGTGTGTGTGTGTGTGTGTGTGTGTGTGTGTGTATTTGTACTCACCTATTTGTGGTTGCAGGGGTCTTGGCTCTTGGCCCCGCCCCTTCGCTGATCGCTACTAGGTCCACTCTCTCCCTGCTCCATGAACCGTATCGTATCTCTTCTTAAAGCTGTGAATGGATCCTGCCTCCACTACCTCACTTTCCAGATTGTTCCACTTCCTGACAACTTTGACTGAAGAAATACTTCCTAATATCCCTTAGACTCATCTGAGTCTTCAATTTCTAGCTGTGACCCCTTGTTACTGTGTCCCATCTATTAAACATTCTGTTCCTATCCACCTTTTCAAATTCCTCCTAGTATTTTACATGTTATGTCCTCCTTATCTCACCCGTCCTCCAGTGTCAAGTCGATTTCCCTTAACATCTCCTCGTAGGACATACCCCATGGCTCAGGGACTAGTCCTGTTACAAACCTTTACACTTTCTCTTATTTCTTGACTTGATTGATCAGGCGTGGCTTCCAAACTGGTGCTGCATACTTCAATCTGGGCCTGACGTACAGATCTTGAACGATTCCTTACTAAGGTGTCGAAACGCTATTCTTAGATTCGCCAGGTGCTCATATGCTGCAGCAGTTATTTGGTTGATGTGCGCCTCAGGAGATGTGCTCGGTGTTATACTCACCTCAAGATCCTTTTCCTTGAGAGGGGTTTGCAGTCTTTGCCCCCCCCCTAGAATGTACTCTGTGGTCTTCTTTGTCCTTCCCCAATCTTCATAACTTTGAACATGGCGAGGTTAAACCCCAGGAGCCAGATGCTTCATCAAGCTTGCAACCTGTCCAGATCCCTTTGTAGGCCTACCTAATCCTCATCCGATTGAATTCTTAACATTAGCTTTACGTTTTCTGCAAACAGGGACACTTCTGAATCTTTTCCTTCCGTCATGTCATTCACATATACCAGAAACAGCACCGGTCCTAGGACCGACACTTGTGGAACCCCGCTCGTCACAGACGCCCATTCTGATACCTCTTTACGTATAATGTGTGTGTACTCACGCAATTGTGGCTGCAGGGGTCGATTCATAACACCTTTGTGTGTGTGTGTGTGTGTGTGTGTGTGTGTGTGTGTGTGTGTGTGTGTGTGTGTGTGTATGCTGAGTGGTTGAGAGAGAAGCGGCTATATTTTGATCTAACTGGTTACCTCTGACATTCCCTGAGGTCGTATCACTCCCGCTGCCTCGCTCCACCTTGTTGATCGATAAATAACAGCTTAATTGTTTAAGTAATTTGATTTACAATGAGCTCGTACCCTGAATGAAAAATTGTTATCGAAATCCATTAATCTTTTCCTGAATTCATAAACTGAGTAGATTACAGCTCGACCTTACTTATTGGTGTGTGTGTGTGTGTGTGTGTGTGTGTGTGTGTGTGTGTGTGTGTGTGTGTGTGTGTGTGTGTACTTACCTAACTGTGAGAATATGTAGACATGTAGATGTGTTCATATGTATACCTCACGCAGTTATTTATGTATACATGTATCAATGTGCATATATATGTGGGGTGAATGTATTAAGAATTTAGTCAATGACTCGATAATGCTGGTGGCGATTTTCCTGAACATGACAATAGGTGTCTGTTCAGAATTGATACAAAAATATCTGTTTTTTCTCTAATTTATATCACTTTTGTGTTTTTCCTTTTTTTGTTGTTCCTCTTTTCACGAAAACCAATAAACAATAACAATGAAAGTTTAAAGCCTATCCGACAAGGCAATCTCCAGAAACTGATCTGTATCCAACAACACCAAATTATTATTTTTAGATTTCAATCAAATTTTAAATTTGCTCCAAATTATTAATGTTTTCAAGGCAATCAAAAGCATTCATTAGTTTCTAAATTTTTTTATCTCTTTTTTTTCAATAAAATTTGGAGTTTTATGACCCAGGAACAGCAGAGTCCATTACTTCAGAAAAACAAAATTTTGAACCCGATAAAATAAGTCATTCTCTAGTTATGGCTACCATTCCTATTCATCAAATATTTTGTTTTTTAACTTTTATCAAATTGACAAATTTGCTCATGACATGAAAAGTCTTTAAAATATATATATTATTAATATTGCTTAATTTGACTTTTTAGAGTACGAGACATTTTTCTGAAATGCTTCAATTTTTAGCTAAAATGCGTAGATTATCACACTTTTAATCGAAACTGATATTTCAGAAGAGACAAACTGAAATTTATTTAAAGAAAGTAAAAATATTTCTATTTATTTTGCACATAAAATGGGCCAATCTGCACCTGCTCTGCCGCTGAGGCTTCAGCAAGTTATCGCAGCCATTCCAGGATGCTGGGAATGGGGTAAAAAAAACTATGATGACAGAGCACTTCGTATACCAGTTCTTTTAAGAATGTGTGGTTCTTGTCACTGTACACGAGGGCTAAAAGTTTGAAGGTGATAGGATGAGATGTTCTGGACTAAATATAAACCGAAAAGCTGGACGAGGGAATAAAAAGTTAGGAAACACGAAAAATATGTAACCGTTTAAAAGACCCACCAGCGATACCTAATATTAATAAAATTATTATTATTATTATTATTATTATTATTATTATTATTATTATTATTATTGCTAATACTACTACCACTTCTACTACTATCATCATGGAGATACGAATTGAGGTAATCAGGTTCGAGCAAAAAAAAAAAAATAGAATCACCAGGAACAGAATACGTTCACTACCATCCACTTTCCCCTTAAAATGACATTTATTACCAAAAAAAAAAACACTTCGAATAAAACAAAACAACCCATAGAAGAGTAGGACTTCACCCCAACGTGTGAAACTGAACGGCTTGGTATCAATGAAAGGTGTGTGTATAGAGGGTTGTTTGTACACGTGGTGTATTGAAGCCACTGGACCTGGGATTCAGGGTGAGGGAAGAATCACACTAAAAGTTGAGTCTGCAAAGAGAGAGAGAGATAGAGAGGGAGCGGTTGGGAAGGGGCGTCGTAGGTGCAAGCGGATGCACCTGTGTAATCGAATCTGAGAGAGCAACTTCAGAATTGAGAGGGGTGTTGATGAGCGAGTCGTGGGCTGAATTTCAATGTGCATGTTAACGCAGGTTCAGCCCTCAGTGGCGGCTGGCAACACAGATTGCCTACATGAAATATTTTAGTTAAGAATGCAAATATTATTCCTCTGTGATAAAAGGGTAAATATGCATGCGCCCACGTTTACACACACACACACAAACAAACACACACACACACACACACACACACCACACACACACACACACACACACACACACACACAGTTTGCTTGGCTCTAATAAGTCTCTGTTAAACTCTATAAGAGTATTTTCCGTTCAGTCCCAAAACTCAGAAATGATACTATTAAAGTAATAAAAGAAGAGACGGTGCCAGGAGCTAAGACTCGACCCGGGCAAGCACAAATAAGTGAGTACACACACTGCCAGAGCATCCATATGTTCACCAGGTTTGAAGGAGAGTAAGGAGATGATTCAAGTTTTGCTGTTTATTGTGCCTCAGAAGGTGGAGACAGAGTTGTTCCTTGTTGTGAACTGACTTCATCTAGCGCTCGGGAGCTGATGTTCAACCGCTATATGACGAAGACGTGATGGTTAAAGGAAATCACACAAGGTGCGTCCAATACATTACATATATTACTGACAGCTTGGCTGGGCGACTGCACGGCAGTAACAGTGCTAAGAGTCGAAACTCGCGTAATGTGGATTACAGACTAAATTAACATGTGGTAATACAACTTAAGAGAAAGTCGAGTAATTTACCAAAGTATTCGCAAAGATACATAATTGACAGTAGTAGTAGTAGGATACTCCGAGGTAAGACCTACGTGGGTGAAAGGGAGACTGGATAACGGAAGAGTAGTGGATAAGAAATGATTAGAGATTGAGAGAGCCAGGGCTAGACCCAGCCGCATAGCGTTTGTAGCAGAGCAGAGGAAAAAAAGTTTATTTGCTGTGCTGACTGCGTGACTGCATGAATCGCTACCGTAGAACTGGTCTGGACTTGGGCGACAAAAGATGGGCAATAGGTGACGCCTGTGTGTCGTGTGTGGGGTTGCTGTTGACTGTTTCTCAATGCTATTTTAATGAATGGAGAGAGGAATATGGAACGTTGGCTGTGTGAAGAAAAAAGATGTCTTCAAAGGTCCACCCCTGCAGAGGGCAGGGCAGAAAGTTGAGATTAGAGGTTAGGAATAGAGAGTAGGAGGAGCAGGATTATACAAAGATTGAAATAGGTTTAGAGAGTTGTGTGGCCTTCTCATCGTTACGTCTTATCGTTGAGTCTTGGTAGGATTTAGTCTGCCTGTCACTGAGTCCTTTCCAGAAAACGTTCAGCTGCGGGGTGGCATTCCTGGCCTGCAAAGACTCTCTTGTGGCAAAGTCGCTCCATACCACCCCCAGCACCCGACGAACGTGGTGTGGAGCGACTTCGCACCTCTTCTGTCGTCAAGGTTTTCTGCGCCTCACCTTTGATAGTATATAAGTTTCCATTTTTTTGCTTCAGCTTCACATTGTTCCAGACTATGGAATAGAACTCTTCTCCAGGCTGAGGGACTGACAACCTCCACAGTGATGGACTGAATACATCGTCTTCACATCTGTAATGTTGCTTCTATTCGACTGAAGAAATCTACTACTTAGGTGAAGCGTTTCAGAATAAAGATACCTAACATATATCTTATCAACTTATCGGTATTGTTTACCATCAAATTCACATTTTAGCCCCGTGTCAGGAGGCAGTTCCTGACGGATCAATCAATCAACCCTTCGTGCTAGTGTGTCACTAGTTAATGGTCCAGGTCAGCCTCAACTTCGTCATAAGTTTCACTCTCATATGTCCAGGTTATTTGTGTATCTTGTACGCCCCAACTACTTCAGTGATAAGTGAATTCTTAATTAACCAATGTTCTATCGTTCCTGTTCACTTTAAATACCATTAACCATTTCAGAGTATAGAGAAGAACAGGCAAGTTCCTACTGTAAGGTAGTTCAAGTATATTTTTCCTAGAGGCTGGTACCTTAGGTACTGCCCAATAAACTGTTTTCTTGGCTGAAAGTAACTCAACAAAATCCTTGGAGGTCTTAGTTTTGTAGTATTATGAAACATTTTACCGATTTTTTTTAATCTACATATGGCATATTTGAAGTCTTGAGTTTTTTTTACGTGAGGGAATCGGTAGGATTTTTTATATTGGAAAGACTTTTTATAGCTCAGGACATTTTTTTGACACAATGTTGTTACGGCCTGCACACCTGGCTGTAGAACCAAAACCCACGAGAATTTTTCGCTTTTTTCACCATATATATATAATATATATATAATATATATATATATATATATTATATATATTAAATATTTATTATATATATATATATATATATATATATATATATATATTATATATATATATATATTATTATTATATATATTTTATATATATATTTTTTATTTTTTTATCACACCGGCGATTCCCACAAGGCGGGTGGCCGAAAAAAGAAAAACTTTCACCATCATTCACTCCATCACTGTCTTGCCAGAAGGGGCTTTACACTACAGTTTTTAAACTGCAACATTAACACCCCCCTTCAGAGTGCAGGCACTGTACTTCCCACTCCAGGACTCAAGCCCGGGCCCTCCCGGTTTCCCCTGAATCCCTTCATAAATGTTACTTTGTCACACTCCAAACAGCACGTCAAGTATTAAAAACATTTGTCTCCATTACCCCTATCAAACACGCTCACGCATGCCTGCTGGAAGTCCAAGCCCCTCGCACACAAAACCTCCTTTCCCCCCTCCCCCCAAAACCCTTCCTAGGCCGACCCCTACCCGCCTTCCTTCCACACAGACTGATACACTCTTGAAGTCATTCTGTTTCGTTTCCATTCTCTCTACATGTCCGAACCACCTCAACAACCCTTCCTCAGCCCTCGGACAAACATTTTTGGAATCCCGCACCCCCCTCCTAATTTCCCAAAAACTACGAATTCTCTGCATTATATTCACACCAAAACATTGCCCTCAGACATGACATCTCCACTGCCTCAGCCTTCTCCTCCCCTGCAACATTCATCACCCACGCTTCACACCCATATAAGAGCGTTGGTAAAAACTATACTCTCATACATTCCCCTCTTTGCTCCAAGGACAAAGTTCTTTGTCTCCACAGACTCCTAAGTGCACCACTCACTCTTTTTCCCTCATAAATTTTCTATGATTCACCTCATCTTTCATAGACCCATCCGCTGGACACGTCCACTCCCAAATATCTGAATACGTTCACCTCCTCCTACTCTCTCCCTCCAATCTGATATTCAATCTTTCATCACCTAATCTTTTTGTTATCCTCATAACCTTACCTTTCCTGTTTTTCACCTTTATATTTTCTTCTTTTGCCACACCTACCAAATTCACCCACCAATCTCTGCAACTTCTCTTCAGAATCTCCCAAGAGCACAGTGTCATCAGCAAAGAGCAGCTGTGACAACTCCACTTTGTGTGTGATTCTTTATCTTTTAATCCACGCCTCTTCCCCAAGACCTCGCATTTACTTCTCTTACAACCCATCTATAATATATTAAACAACCACGGTGAATTCACACATCCTTGTCTAAGGCCTACTTTTACTGGGAAAAATTTCCTCTTTCCTACATACTCTAACTTGAGCCTCACTATCCTCGTAAAACTCTTCACTGCTTTCAGAAACCTACCTCCTACACCATACCTTGCAAACATCTGCCACATTGCCCCCCTATCCCCCTGTCATACCCCTTTTCCAAATCCATAAATGCCACAAAGACCTCTTTAGCCTTATCAAAAATACTGTTCACTTATATGTTTCACTGTAAACACCTGGTCCACACACCCCTCCCTTTCCTAAAGCCTCCTTGTTCTCTGCTATCCTATTCTCCGTCTTACTTTAATTCTTTAAATTTTAACTCTCCCATACACTTTTACAGGTACACTCAACAGACTTATCCCCCTATAATTTTTGCACTCTCTTTTATCCCCTTTGCCTTTATACAAAGGAACTATGCATGCTCTTTTGCCAATCCTAGGTACCTTACCCTCTTCCATACATTTATTAAATAATTGCACCAACCACTCCAAAACTATATCCCCACCTGCTTTTAACATTTCTATCTTTACCCCTTCAACCCCGGCTGCCTTACCCCTTTCATTTTACCTATGCCTCACGAATTTCCCCCCACACTCACAACTGGCTTTCCTCACCCCTACAAGATGTTATTCCTCCTTGCCCTATACCGAAATCACAGTTCCTATCTTCATCAACATTTAACAATTCCTCAAAATATTCCTTCCATTTTCCCCAATACCTCTAACTCTCCATTTAATAACTCTCCTCTCCTATTTTTAACTGACAAATCCATTTGTTCTCTAGGCTTTCTTACTTGTTAATCTCACTCCAGAACTTTTTCTTATTTTCAACAAATTTGTGATACTCTCACCCACTCTCTCATTTGCCTCTTTTTACATGGTCACCACCTCAACTTCTCCCATAACTTTCCCCCTTCATCATTCCATTTTTATTTCATTGTATACTTGTTCGCCCTTACTACTCTGATTAATCATCATTAACCAATGTTCTATCTTCCTGTCCCCACTTTTAAACCAAACCTTTTCAAGTATACACATTTAAACCCACCCCAAGTCTCCTTACGCTTGGCTAGTTCAAGTTTTAATATGTTTTTCTCCTAACTGCTACCCTTTAGGTATGTCCAAAAAACCCTTTTCTCTTCCTGAAGCTTATCTCAACAAAATCCTTACTTTTAGTTTGTAGTATAAATAGCAAAGTGATCCTGATATTTTTTATAAACTTTGGTAATTGAAGTCTTGAGTCTTTTTACTAGCAATCAATAATCGAACAAACATGTATTTCGCTTAAAGGAACATTTATTTTTTAAAAATGTATTCTATGGCCTAAAACCCCTTTATACCAAACAACGAGAAGTGTTCGCATTTTTCACCTACCAAAATATACAACTCTCTAAAATATATATATCTTAATGTACAATATATACAACTACATATCAATAAAGTAAATGTAAGCACAAGAAACTGTGAGAACTGTAGTGACGTGACCTGAAGGTAAGTCTGCTAATGATGATTCGCGAGTGTACCACATCGCTTCACAACTTGAGCGGGCTTCCTTGTGATTGGCTGTTGAACCAAACTACTGGTATAACGATGGGACCCACCCTTCCCGTTAAATCCTTAGCACCTGTTTCACTGGCTGAGAGACATGGCTATAAGGGTGTGACATACGCCGAATAAAATGTAATATATTCTTAATATAGACCAAACGTTTCGCCAGGAGTGGTTTCTTCAGTCCTAAGTCTCCTTTTCCACATCTTGTTGGTATCTCCATACCTGTTTTCAGTTTTAATATTGCCACAAAGACACCCCAAGAATTTCTTTGAGAAGGCGTTACTTTCAGCCAAGAAAATTTCACCTATACTTTCTTACAATTAAAACCAGGCTGTTCTTCCTAATACTTTGAAACGGTTAATGTGATTTTGGAGAAAAATGGGGGGTAAAATACAGATTAATTTAGAACCCACCTACCAGTGTGCGTAGGTGGGTTGTACATGATTTATTGCAACTATAAATAGATAGATAAATGTACTCCTAATTCCGAATGACTTTTTTAATTTTAAATACAAAAGTTAGAATATTACTACTAAAACTGAATATTTAAATGGTGTAAAATTCCGACAGGTTGTTAGGTAAGACACGTAGGCAACAGTTAGGTATTTTATTTCGAAAATAAGATACCTAACTGCGGCATAGTGTCTTACCTAACACTGTATGGTACAGTGAGAGATGTTTCGCTCATGTTGAATAAGAAAAACTTACTTAAGTGGATCATATATGAATATGCTTGTGTATATGATAAGATACAATACCAACAATTTGATGAGACACATATGCAACACTTAGGTAACTTTATTTCGAAGTGTTTCGCCTACAGAGTAGGCGAAACACTTGTGCAACACTTATGTATCTTTGTTGTCGAAACGTATCCAGAATATACTCAAGTGTTGTGCAAGTGTTGTACAAGTGTGTTGTACAAGTGTGTTGTACAAGTGTGTTGTACAAGTGTGTTGTACAAGTGTCTTGTACAAGTGTGTTGTACAAGGGTCTTGTACAAGTCTCTCAATCAACTGGTCGATTCTCACAACCAGTTGCCTACATTCTTCAGTCGAATTCACAGGACGCAGCAGAAGCAGTAGAGATGTATAGATATAATCAGTCCATCACCCTCGAAGACGTAGATTTGAGGTGGTCAGTCCCTCAGCCTGGAGAAGTTTTGCTCCATAGTCTCGAACAATGTGAAGCTGAAGCAACAGTATTGAAATTTAGATACCATCAAACTGACTCACGAAATCGTAATGACACGAATGCAAACAAACCATACTACGGGTAGGGTTAGAACCCGCGATCAGAGAGTCACAAAACGCGACGGTCTGGAGTTTTGTGACTCTCTGATCGCGGGTTCTAACCCCACCCGTGGTATGGTTTATACTGTCAAAGGTGACCTTGCTGTGGAAGCAGAGAAAAACAGTACTGAAATAATACCCTTGATTAAAGGAGCAATAACTCAAGCGAATGTATTGAAACTGTAAGAAGCATTGGAACCCAGTCCAGTGATGTAAGGTAATGGAGTTCAGTGAAGTGAGGAAGCCTGTGACCAATTTAACTAACATAAACTGAAGACTTTTGTTAATGATGTCACTCAGGGACATTCTTTAGTGGGGAGGAAGGCGGAATGGTGGTGGTTGTGGGAGTTGATGGCAGAAGTGATGGTAGGGGTATTGGTTGATGTGGTGAAGATAATAGTGGTGGTTGTGGTGAAGATAATGGTTGATATGGTGGAGTTAATAGTGGTGGTTGTGGTAGAGATAATAGTGGTGGTTGTGGTGGAGATAATAGTTGTTGTGATGGAGATAATAGTGGTAGTTGTGGTGGAGATAATAGTGGTGGTTGTGGTGGCGACGATGGTGAAGACAATAGAGGATGGTTAGTAAGTTTATTTAGGTACATCATACATAGTGACATATGTGTGAATCACCTAAGATAACACCCTAAATAAAATTAAATTGGTTGTGGTAGTGATGGCAGTGATAGTGGTTGTGGTGAGGGTGATAGTGGTGGTGGTTGTGAGGGTGATAGTGGTTGTGGTGGTGGTGAGGGTGATAGTGGTTATGGTGGTGGTGAGGGTGATAGTGGTTGTGGTGGTGGTGAGGGTGATAGTGGTTGTGGTGGTGATGAGGGCGATAGTTGTTGTGTTGGGGGTAGGGAAGAGGGTGATAGTGGTTGTGGTGGTGATGAGGGCGATAGTTGTTGTGTTGGGGGTAGGGAAGGGGGTGATAGTGGTGGCAAGTGGAGTGGGTTGGTAGCTGGTAACGTCGGGTAGTACCTGTTGTCAGTGGATGAGCAAGTAGCTTATCTTCTGCACTGGCATTCAGAACTAAACATTGACTAGAAGAAGCGTTATCCAGAGCGAAGAGTCTTCCTTAACGAAGGTTCGCTCTGCACTGTCTTCCTACCACAGTCAGCAATACGAACACGACTCAATTCCATGAAAGCCTGGAAACATGGGTTATCATATAACACTAGGACAAACCATACCACGGGTGGGGTTAGAACCCGCGATCCAGAGTCACAAAACTCCATACCGAGGGGTTAACGGCTGGGAAAGCTGGCTACAGTAAGTCATCGATCTGGGTATATTTTAACAGGTGTTCTGTCCTCCCAATGGGCCAAACACACAGCTACTTTACGTATGCTGAATTATTGTCGATATCCTCATAGCCTGAGGTCTCTCACCTCGTGTTCTTCATTCTTCGTGATGGAATAACAAGGGTAACACTGCTACTTTTGTTCCTGAACATAACTGCTCAGGAACAGTAGGGTAGCAGTGCAATGCGGACATTTCGAAATCTATCATGTAATGTTCTGTAGCAACATCATGGGGATATTCCGCATATCGCGGCTACGGTAATGTAAGAAAGCGGTACACTGTGTTGTCATCCATTATATCTATCCTAATAGATTCACAAGGACCTGGGAGAAATAAATACATTACGTAGCCGTTTTCTGATTATCCTGAGAACTTTAACACACGTTAACATGTTGATACACTGTACTAATAAACATAATAATGAAAGTATCAGCAGACTTGATCGTGGTTGACAGGTATCATTTAGCCCGACTTAGTCCAGAGGTGACCCGGCGAAGTAGAAACACTTGCCACATCACGTAAACTCATGGCATACGTCTCTAGAAGTATAAATATGAGAGAGTAGACGAGGAGATGCGAGCACGAAGCTGGGTTATCAGGTGTTCCCATCTCCAAATGGCTTCCTTCACTACAAAGACTAGCAACACACTGTCAATTCCCACAAAGTTCACTGGCATATACTCATCATAGCGTTATCAATTTTCCAGATATTAGACGAGTGTTATGATGACCTAGCACAACCGGTTATCCACTAAGGATTATCCCACTTTGTTCCCTTACTATTTGAAAAACAATTTAAGACTAGCTCAACATGTATTATTAACCCCACTCACTTTCACTTAAAATACATAACCATTTTCCACATTGGTTGGTATCACACTAATTTTTCTCAGATATTAAGAAGTTGATCTGTGTTATTTTAATGACTCATGGCCTATTCCACTAAAGACTTTTATGCCTTCATCTTGCTGTTCATTCTGTATATTGTGTTGAAATAACATGATTTATGATACTCGTGTTACATATTCATATGAAACTTTCCACGGTGGACTGAAACGTCTCCTATAGAAAATATCTAAGCGTCTTTTATCCACATCTGTTGTATCACTACCATTTCTCAGTTGTAATGTTGTGATCTGTGTCATTTTAACATTGATCACTCCTCTTTTTAGACTTCTGCTGCGTTCATCATTGCTGTTCCATTTCTGTATTAATAAGACTGTTAAATTAATTCCTATGTTTTTATGAATTATCTCTGTGTTCAGTATTCATGTGTACTCCCGCTGATCTGATGCTCCATAAGACAAATTCTCTTATTACTCTCTATTAGGTTAGATTTGCCAGGAAACAGGACAAGTGTGTCTTGACGCAGTTTTTAGTCATATGATGACTCGTATCTGCAGCTTTTGGACATATGTTCGAGGTCTTCCACTGGCTTACCCCTCCACCCCTTACAAAAATATGGTTACGATTATATTATTTTTATTTATCATGAGTTCCTGTACACGGACTCCATTATTCAGTTTCAATAATATGAGAAGAGGAAAACTTTCGTATCTTCTGGATATTTAAATATTACATTTGTTGTCAAGATTTCTCACTATGTATTGGAAAATTGCTTAAACAAATATCATGTACTTTTAAACGATTCATTGTTTGTTTCTTAAAACCCTGATTATCTATGCAAACTTCCCGTAGGCCGCAGATATTTATTTCTGGACTGGGTTATTCTGGGTTAAATCTAATTAATGCTTATTTAAAAAAAAAATTATTTTTTTCTTACATGCGTATATACTTGTATCTTAAAAGCTGGTAAATCTTACATTGAAAATCGGATTTATTTTCTCCTTAGTTGATTCCATTTTTTTTATGGGCGAAAATGACAAAATTGACGTTTTGATTTGCATGCGCTAACTTTTGAGCGCCTCATTAAGGGGCCTTCACGCCTCAATGCTGATAACTTGGTAATGCAAATTCCGAGCGGCTTCAAACTTTATGCGTTGGTGTATCTCAGGATATTGATCACTCTGAGATAAGAACAACATTCCTCTTCAGTTTGGCTTCAAAACTGGTGTTTCTAAGTGGAAGGTTTAATATAGGTTAGGGTGATATATGTTCCAAATTCGTCTGTTTTTATGGAAGATATTGGGATATTAGTGACCATGTGACAACTTGTAAATATTAGTGACCATGTGATAACTTGTAAATATTAGTGACCATGTGATAATTTGTAAATATTAGTGACCATGTGATAACTTGTAAATATTAGTGACCATGTGATAACTTGTAAATAGTGACCATGTGATAACTTGTAAATACCTTCTTTCTGGTTCACTTTAAATCTTCATTGCTAATATTCAACTGCTTTTGAAACTTATACTGCACTCTAAACTATTCCTTTCGTGTGCATTGACGTAGTGAGGCTGGGGTTACGAAATACAGAGATTAATTTTTTTTTGGATCTCACAATGATAGAAATGCATCTAGGTACTTATGGGGAGTCATATAGCACCTGGGGAAATGGGAGGAAATTAGTTCTTATCCAAGGATTAGGAGGATAGGTACAATCCCTTGGATCATGAGCCCATTATGGCATCACGAAATTAAATCACAGATGATATATCAGCGGTTTAGACGCTTGTCAACTGCACGAATGATGTAGTGACACGAAAGTTCAAGGAAAAATCTGTAATCCAATGTATCCAAGAAGTTGTGTAATGGCAAGTCTGGTCAGGGACCACACTAAGACCAGGGAAGACGTTGTGTAATGGCAAGTCTGGTCAGGGACCACACTAAGACCAGGGAAGACGTTGTGTAATGGCAAGTCTGGTCAGGGACCACACTAAGACCAGGGAAGACGTTGTGTAATGGTAAGTCTGGTCAGGGACCACACTAAGACCAGGGAAGACTTTGTGTAATGGCAAGTCTGGTCAGAGATCACACTAAGACCAGGAAAGACGTTTAAAAGTGATAAACATGATATGGGACCACACTAAGGCCAAAACAGACAAAGGATGGTGACAAGGAAGGCCAGGGACTTGACTCAGGACTAGGGAAGGTGCTGTTTGGAGTCGAGACACAAAGAGACTTTGTAGTGATAAGTCTGTTATGACCATTGGAAATAAGTCACTTAGACTTTTTTGGATTATCCTGGATTCTCTATACATATGCTGCTACGTATGATAATCTATGTAACTGTATTTGTGTACACCTGAATAAACTTACCCCACTCAGAGCAGAGGCGGCGTTGTATGCTGACAAGACTAGTCAGGGACCAGACTCAGACTAGAGGATCCCGATAGACAAGAAGACATGCCCGGAGCCAGGCTTAGACCACGATAGATCCTGGAAAGCTAATGGACTAGAGTTTAGCTTGGGCAGGTTACTTCCTGGAGTTACCGTTGAATTATTCAGGCTGTTAGGAGAATGCTCCTGCCGGTATATCGCCAATTTCCATTTTTTAATATTTATGCGATGCGTAAAACTTACGTAAGTCAACCATCGCAAGGCGAGATGGAGAGGCCGTCTTTCGTCAGTAATCGACAGACAGACATAACGTCCTCTCGTCAATTTTATTCATAATAAAATAGTTGTTGGTAAGACAGTCAACGAAGATTAAAGTTTATTTTGGAACTAGACACTCTACGAAATTATTACCAAATTTATTTACGCAAAGAATAAATAAAGCGGGAAAAACAGTGTAAAACATAAATATCTCTTGGATGCATATATATAAAATATATATATATATATATATATAATATATATATATAATATATATATATATATTATATATATATATATATATGAATATTTTTAAAGAGTTCTGTAGTTATGTTAATGCACTCTTTATCAAAAGGATTTATGACTTTTTGAGATAAATATTCATTTATTAACGTATTCCTTTTGATGTGTGTAGTGTGTGTGTGTGGGGGTGTATGTGTGTGTGTGGGGGAGTGTATGTGTGTGTGTGGGGGGTGTATGTGTGTGTGGGGGGTGTATGTGTGTGTGGGGGGGTGTATGTGTGTGTGGGGGGTGTATGTGTGTGGGGGGGTGTATGTGTGTGAGGGGGTGTATGTGTGTGGGGGGGTGTATGTGTGTGGGGGGGTGTATGTGTGTGTGGGGGGTGTATGTGTGTGGGGGGTGTATGTGTGTGGGGGGTGTATGTGTGTGGGGGGGTGTATGTGTGTGGGGGGGTGTATGTGTGTGGGGGGGTGTATGTGTGTGGGGGGTGTATGTGTGTGGGGGGGTGTGTGTGTGGGGGGGTGTATGTGTGTGTGGGGGGTGTATGTGTGTGTGGGGGGTGTATGTGTGTGGGGGGGTGTATGTGTGTGGGGGGGTGTATGTGTGTGTGGGGGGGTGTATGTGTGTAGGTGTGTGTGTGTAGGTGTACTCACCTAGTTGTACTCACCTAGTTGAGGTTGCGGGGGTCGAGTCCGAGCTCCTGGCCCCGCCTCTTCACTGATCGCTACTAGGTCACTCTCCCTGAGCCGTGAGCTTTATCATACCTCTGCTTAAAGCTATGTATGGATCCTGCCTCCACTACATCGCTTCCCAAACTATTCCACTTACTGACTACTCTGTGGCTGAAGAAATACTTCCTAACATCCCTGTGATTCATCTGTGTCTTCAGCTTCCAACTGTGTCCCCTTGTTACTGTGTCCAATCTCTGGAACATCCTGTCTTTGTCCACCTTGTCAATTCCTCTCAATATTTTGTATGTCGTTATCATGTCCCCCCTATCTCTCCTGTCCTCCAGTGTCGTCAGGTTGATTTCCCTTAACCTCTCCTCGTCGGACATACCTCTTAGCTCTGGGACTAGTCTTGTTGCAAAGCTTTGCACTTTCTCTAGTTTCTTCACGTGCTTGGCTAGGTGTGGGTTCCAAACTGGTGCCGCATACTCCAATATGGGCCTAACGTACACGGTGTACAGGGTCCTGAATGATTCCTTATTAAGATGTCGGAATGCTGTTCTGAGGTTTGCTAGGCGCCCATATGCTGCAGCAGTTATTTGGTTGATGTGCGCTTCAGGAGATGTGCCTGGTGTTATACTCACCCCAAGATCTTTTTCCTTGAGTGAGGTTTGTAGTCTCTGACCCCCTAGACTGTACTCCGTCTGCGGCCTTCTTTGTGTGTGTAGGTGTGTGTGTGTGGGTGTGTGTGTGTGTACTCACCTAATTGTGGTTGCAGGGCTCGATACATAGCTCCTGGCCTCGCCTCTTCACTGGTCGCTCTGGTCCACTCTGTCCCTACTGCCAGAACTTTATCATACCTCTTCTTCAAGCTAGATAAGTTAACATAAGATTTTGTTGGGGTTTTTAACCCCGGAGGGTTAGTCACCCAGGATAACCCCAGGATACGACCCACACCAGTCGACTAACACCCAGGTACCTACTTGCTAGGTGAACAGGACAACAGGTGCCGGGAATCAAACCCGGTTCCTCACCGTGTGAAGCGAGAGCTTTCCTGCCAGGCCATGGGGCTATGTATGGATCCTGCCTCCACTACATCACTTTGCAGACTATTCCACTTCCTGACAACTCTATAACTGAAGAAATACTTCCTAACATCCCTGTGAGTCTTCAACTTCCAATTGTGACCCGTTGTTGCTGTGTCCTATCTTTGAAACATCATGTCTCTGTCCACCCTATCAATTCCTGTCAGTATTTTATATGTCGAATCATGTCTTCCCTATCCCTCCTGTCCTCCAGTGTTGTCAAATTGAGTTCTCTTAACGTGTGTGTGTGTGTGTGTGTGTGTGTGTGCTCACCTAGATGTGGTTGCAAGGGTCGATTCACAGCTCCTGGCCCTGCCTCTTCACTGTGTGTATGTACCAGAATACTCTATATTCTTTAGAGGCAGGACCTTGTCCTGCCTATAAACTGGCCGGTTACGGATACAATCTCTTCTTGCTTCGTCACCCTTATATCTGTGAACGGATCCTCTCATCTATGAAGAGATCTTCTACCCATCGTCCCCGCGCTATAAATATAAAACTTAAACTTGACCTTATTAAACAACATTTTGGCAGCTTGTAAATGACTGTATTTTCACTCTAGGTGCCTTAAGTCCTCCATTTCTAGATGCTTTGAGGTGTACACACGAGAAACTTAGCATTCACGGCGCACTCTGTGTTATATTTTCCGTCCATTACACAGAGGCTTTCCAGAAGCACGTTTTATAAATATGTATTTACAAATACACCAGCATTTTTCATCAAGTCTCATCGCAGCTGAGGAGCAAAGAAGGGCGGGATGATGGGCTATAGCAAGAATATGATGGAACAGGAAGGGATTATTCCTAAACTTGTGCTATAAATCTGGGGCATTCTAGGAAGTATGATCCCAGGCTGGAGGGCTTATTGCAGCCATCTGTCTGCCGCCTCACGTGGCCAGCCTCCAACACAGGAACCAGCTGGCTGCTTCAGACTGACATTGAGGGCCAGCCTCCAACACAGGAACCAGCTGGCTGCTTCAGACTGACATTGAGGGCCAGCCTCCAACACAGGAACCAGCTGGCTGCTTCAGACTGACATTGAGGGCCACCCTCCAGACTGACCTTGAGGGTGACCTTCTAGGCTGACCTTGAGGGAGACTCTCCAGACTGACCTTAAGGGTGACCCACTACATCACTCTGGAGTGAGAAAGCGACGCTCTCCACTGCACTACACTGGAGGCTGTGGCTGAGCGGACAATAGCGGCACTATAGCGAGAAGTCAGGCTTTTTGACGACCTTGTTGTTCCACACTAAGAAATAAAGATCAGGTGACATTTTGAGCTGTACGTAAAACAACTTGATCCATAAAACATTTCATGGTCTGGAGAAATGTTTTATCAGGTTCAGTCGCCATTTTCTGTGTAGATAAACAGTTCAGAGAACTAACAATTTGCAACATGCAACACTTAGGGTATTTTTAGTGTGGAAACGTTTCGCCACACAGTGGTTTCGCCAGTCCAATTGATGAAACCACTGTGGCGAAGAGTTTCTGCGATAAAGATACCCAAATGCTGTACAGGTGTCTAACTCACCACCAACTGTAATGTGTCACAGTTGGTGACTGCTGATTCAACCTTGTAACATAATTGCTGGTTGTCAGATTATAACAGTACAACCATCATGTCTGTCTTGTGTAGTGTTGGGGCAGCTCTTTGCATGTATACAATGGTTCGTGACCCTGTCCATTATACTGTTTATTCAATGACAGTCATACCACACTTATCTTGGGTTCGCAGACTACAGGGCTTTGAGGATTATGAGAACAGATTTGCCATGAAAGCTCTGGGGTGTGGGATAAGACATTAGCAGCGCATCTGGTGGCGACTGATACAACTATGTCACAAAACTGCTGATTGTAAAATCTTCCTAATATAACTCTGGAAGCTGACACAGTGTCGGTCCTGCTACTTGCGTGAACAACGGTCTGGGTGCCTGTCCAACCTGCAGTCTATTCGTGTGTATAATATGCAAGACAAACCATACCACGGACGGGGTATGGTTTGTTTACAATCGTGTCATTACGATTTCGTGAGTCATGCAAGACAAGCCACGGGAAGTGGAAAACTTTCATAGTCTTGTATACTTAAGATCGCAGGTCTGCGATTGTTTACAATGTGTATATATGGATAACTAAAGTGTAGTGAACACTTGTCAATGCTTAAAAATAACCCACATGTACACAAAACCCACAAAAGATTGATTGATCTGTATATTTCGACCCTTTCTGAGATCCTCTTCAACTGAAGAGTATCCCAGATGGGAGTCGAAATATATAGATCAATGAATCTCCTGTGAATCTGTTGATATATGCGCAAATATTAGCAAATAAACCTTCGCTGCACAGTCTTATTCAGTGTCTCGTAAGACAAAGTTTAAATGTGAAAAAAGGTTATAACAGTTATTCTTTCTTTATTAGTTCTTCGATGACATTAAGAAGTTACTTGCCCACACTTGTTTAATGAGGATGTTGGTGTAACGGGGTTCTGGGGGAGACCATGACCCTGTCAGGAGGCAGATGTGGAGGTCTCATACCCCCGCATCTACCTCGGCAAGAGGTAGGTTTGAGGGACTCGTACCGTCATGCCAGTCTTATCATGTCCTCACATCCACCATATTATGAAGCGGAAATGTGTGTATTTTAAATTTAGGTACTGAGAAATAGCATGGCTGATTTCGAAGGGCTGAGATTTTTAATTAAAACTAAACGCATCCAAAAATGCTCCCACGGGGCACCGCAATAAATAAAAATCTGGGAACACAATACATATTTTTTTAAATTAGCATAAAAGAGTTTTATAATGACGTGCTATTCAACATAGTGTTTAAAAAAAAAATCCTATACAAGGGGCAATATCTCTAATTATTGTTCTAGAAAGTCGAATATTTTTCAGAAAGTACTATATAAAACATCAAATGACGTATCGCGCAATGTAGTGCAACCGAAAAGGTGCCCGTCGTCCCCCCCCCCTCAGGGAACTCACCCTCCCCTTTAAAATTTTGGAATGTTGATTAGTCTAAAATTTGCTCCTGAGCACAAGAAAGCCTGAAACAGCATCTGACTGCGTTACGGAGACTGAGTTAGAGGAAAACCCACAAAGCTACACACTCAAACTTTCACAGACTAGAAGAAAGAACGATACTGGTAGCATGACTCACGCGACGGACTGGAGTTTTGAGACTCTGACCGCGGGTTCAAACCCCACCCGTGGTATGGGTTGATCCCGGTAGTATTAATCAGTATTTCTGCTTTCCAATGACTTACTTTCTTAAGATTTCTTCACATTCTTTTCTCAGTCTGTTCACCTGTTTATTTCTATATAGTTCACACAAGATTCACTAACAACATTTATTTTACAATTGAGAAAATCAAACTGGTATTCTTGATGGTCACTAAAAAAAAAGGGGAAACAATCCTACAGGAAAAAAGGAAGGAATTAGGTGAATATTCCACCATTTGCTGTGCGAGGAAGAAGGCTGATCTATAAGGAAAACAAGTTAGTGGTGTCCCTGCTGGTTGCTAAGATTGGTCGGGAAACAGGACAAGTGTTTCCTGACGCGGGTTTAGTCTATATGAACGACCCGCCACTGGAGTTTTTGGTCATCTGGCCGAGGCCTTCCGCTGGCTTCCCGGTCCACCCCTTGAAAAATTAAGATTACAGTGGTGTAAAGATACAAGACAGATGGGTCTATGGAACAAAGGGGGGGACATTTTTTTTCTCGTTCTATTAACTCACAATACCGTGACTGATACAATGGAAAAACAAACCTCTCAAAGGTGAAAGAAACTTGTGCTGACGTTTCGGTCTGACATGGACCATTAACTAGTCACTCAGTGTATAACTTTGGACCGAAACGTCGATATGAGATCCTTTCTCCTATGTGCAGCTTATTTGAATATTCAACCCATTACTGTGACCAGGAGGCCTGGTCACAGACCGGGCCGCGGGGGCGTTGACCCCCGGAACTCTCTCCAGGTAAACTCCAGGTAAACAAGCATCATCCAGCAACGTCTGCCTCTATTTTGTATACATACCTGGAGTATACCTGGAGTATACCTGGAGGAGTTTCGGGGATCAACGCCCCCCACCCTAGGCCCGTTGGAAAACCTTTAATGAAATCTTTTAAAATTTTAGTAGCCTGATTTGTCAGAAGGATGGAATGTGGGACTCGTGGACTCTTCTTACCAGGAGTCAGGCGGCAGGACTCTCTTCTTACCAGGAGTCAGGTGGCAGGACTCTCTTCTTACCAGGAGTCAGGTGGCAGGGCTCTCTTCTAACCAGGAGTCAGGTGGCAGGACTCTCTTCTTACCAGGAGTCAGGCGGCAGGACTCTCTTCTTACCAGGAGTCAGGCGGCAGGACTCTCTTCTTACCAGGAGTCAGGCGGCAGGACTCTCTTCTTACCAGGAGTCAGGCGGCAGGACTCTCTTCTTACCAGGAGTCAGGCGGCAGGACTCTCTTCTTACCAGGAGTCAGGCGGCAGGACTCTCTTCTTACCAGGAGTCAGGCGGCAGGACTCTCTTCTTACCAGGAGTCAGGCGGCAGGACTCTCTTCTTACCAGGAGTCAGGCGGCAGGACTCTCTTCTTACCAGGAGTCAGGCGGCAGGACTCTCTTCTTACCAGGAGTCAGGCGGCAGGACTCTCTTCTTACCAGGAGTCAGGCGGCAGGACTCTCTTCTTACCAGGAGTCAGGCGGCAGGACTCTCTTCTTACCAGGAGTCAGGCGGCAGGACTCTCTTCTTACCCGGAGTCAGGCGGCAGGACTCTCTTCTTACCAGGAGTCAGGCGGCAGGACTCTCTTCTTACCAGGAGTCAGGCGGCAGGACTCTCTTCTTACCAGGAGTCAGGCGGCAGGACTCTCTTCTTACCAGGAGTCAGGCGGCAGGACTCTCTTCTTACCAGGAGTCAGGTGACAGGACTCTCTTCTCTCCAGGAGTCAGGCGACATGACTCAAGCTAGTGCAGCAGTGTCCGGGAGAACAGATTGTCAGGAGGAAGATATGGGAGGACTGGCACCTCCAAACTCGCCTTTCACGACCAGGTGTGGATCATTCATGACTCCACACTCACCTGTCAGGACCAGGTGTGGATCATTCATGACTCCACACTCACCTGTCAGGACCAGGTGTGGATCATTCATGACTCCACACTCACCTGTCAGGACCAGGTGTGGATCATTCATGACTCCACACTCACCTGTCAGGACCAGGTGTGGATCATTCATGACTCCACACTCACCTGTCAGGACCAGGTGTGGATCATTCATGACTCCACACTCACCTGTCAGGACCAGGTGTGGATCATTCATGACTCCACACTCACCTGTCAGGACCAGGTGTGGATCATTCATGACTCCACATCACCTGTCAGGACCAGGTGTGGATCATTCATGACTCCACACTCGCCTGTCACGACCAGGTGTGGATCATTCATGACTCCACACTCACCTGTCAGGACCAGGTGTGGATCATTCATGACTCCACACTCACCTGTCAGGACCAGGTGTGGATCATTCGTGACTCCACACTCACCTGTCAGAACCAGGTGTGGATCATTCATGACTCCGCAATCACCTTTCAGGACCAGGTGTGGATCATTCGTGACTCCACATTCACCTGTCAGGACCAGGTGTGGATCATTCATGACTCCGCAATCACCTTTCAGGACCGCGTGTGGGTCATTCATGCTTCCACACTCACCTTTCAGGACCACGTGTGGGTCATTCATGCCTCCACACTCACCTTTCAGGACCACTTGTGGATCATTCATGACTCTACACTCACCTGTCAGGACCAGGTGTGGATCATTCGTGGCTCCACACTCACCTGTCAGAACCAGGTGTGGATCATTCATGACTCCACATTCACCTGTCAGGACCAGGTGTGGATCATTCATGACTCCACACTCACCTGTCAGGACCAGGTGTGGATCATTCATGACTCCACACTCACCTGTCAGGACCAGGTGTGGATCATTCATGACTCCACACTCACCTGTCAGGACCAGGTGTGGATCATTCATGACTCCACACTCGCCTGTCAGGACCAGGTGTGGATCATTCATGACTCCACACTCGCCTGTCAGGACCAGGTGTGGATCATTCATGACTCCACACTCACCTGTCAGGACCAGGTGTGGATCATTCATGACTCCACACTCGCCTGTCAGGACCAGGTGTGGATCATTCATGACTCCACACTCGCCTGTCAGGACCAGGTGTGGATCATTCGTGACTCCACACTCACCTGTCAGGACCAGGTGTGGATCATTCGTGACTCCACACTCACCTGTCAGAACCAGGTGTGGATCATTCATGACTCCGCAATCACCTTTCAGGACCAGGTGTGGATCATTCGTGACTCCACATTCACCTTTCAGGACCAGGTGTGGATCATTCGTGACTCCACATTCACCTGTCAGGACCAGGTGTGGATCATTCATGACTCCGCAATCACCTTTCAGGACCGCGTGTGGGTCATTCATGCTTCCACACTCACCTTTCAGGACCACGTGTGGGTCATTCATGCCTCCACACTCACCTTTCAGGACCACTTGTGGATCATTCATGACTCTAACATCCCATCACCCGCTTTTCCAGAAGTAGTTGTGGAGGACTCATGTCCCCATACCTGTCTTGTCAGGAGGCAGGTATGGGGGACTCATGCCCCCATACCTGTCTTGTCAGGTGGCAGGTATGGGGGACTCATGCCCCCATACCTGTCTTGTCAGGAGGCAGGTGTGGGGGACTCATGCCCCCATACCTGTCTTGTCAGGTGGCAGGTATGGGGGACTCATGCCCCCATACCTGTCTTGTCAGGAGGCAGATGTGGGAGACTGACACCAAATATTCACCTTATCACGTGTTTCGTGTGTCTATATTTTAGCTTTTAAGAAAGAACGAAATTAAAATTAGTTAGACTGTATTTTTTTATTAAAACAAACTGTTCCAAAAATTGCCACGAAATATTTCATACACACAAATTTTAGAAACAACGAGGGTGTTTGTTTTTTAATATCAGTATACAAAGAGATTTAATGCGATGCGCTACTCAACATTGTGCGAGGGGAAAAATATGTCATTCAACGTAACGTCTCCTCAAAAAATGCAGCCACGTCTGCCAACCTCCTTTCAGCTTTTATAATGCCATATAGATAAAAATCTGCCCCTGGGTACAGGGAAGACTATGACAGCGATAGGTTGCACCGGATATATATATATATATATATATATATATAATATATATAATATATATATATATATATATATATATATATATATATATATATATATGTCGTGCCGAATAGGCAGAACTTGCGATCTTGGCTTAAATAGCAACGCTCATCTTGCCATATATGACAAGCGAAAATTTGTGTATGCAGTAATTTCTCCAAAATCATTCTGAACCTAACGAGAAAAATATATTTCACTGTGTTTGTTTAGTATTAAATTATTGTAAACAAATCTAAAATATATTTAGTTTGGTTAGGCTAAAATAAATTGCTCTTGTTATAATAATGTTAAGTAAGTTTTCTAAGATTCTTTTGGTGCAAAATAAAAAAAAAATTACATTAACATTAATGAAAAAAATATATTTTTAAACGTATAAGAAAAAAATTAAGAAAGGACTTAATTTTAAATGAGTTCTTGCTAATTGACCAGTTTTACATATTCGGCACGACATATATATATATATATATATATATATATATATATATATATAATATAATATATATTGTGCCGAATAGGTAAAGCTGGTCAATTAGCAAAAACTCATTTAAAATTAAGTCCTTTCTTAATTTTTTTCTTAAACGAAAAAATATATCTTTAAACGTATATGTTAATGTAATAATAATTTTGTACCAAAAGAACCTTAAAAACTTCCCTACATCTATTATAACAAGCTCCATTAATTTAGCCTAATCCAACTAAATATGTTTTAGATAAGTTTACAATAATTTAATAATAAACAAACACAATGAAATATATTTTTTTCGTTAGGTTCAGAATGATTTTCGCAAAATTATTGCATACACGAGATTTTGCTTGCCTTATTCGGCAAGAAGAGCGTTGCTATTTAAGCCAAAACAGCAAGTTTTACCTATTCGGCACGACACACACACACACCTGCTGCTGCTGAAGAACGTGTAGAGAAACACTACACTAAATACCTTTATGGTCTTGGGAAATGTCCAGGGAACTAGGGAAAATCAATAGAAAATCTCTTCCATTTTGAATTCCCACCGCCAGACAAAATGGTGTCATAAACACGGTCGTGTATTATTTGAACGATATTCTTACATAAACGAGTAACCCAATGTGACTACTGTTCTCTTTATTTTTAAGAGACTTGGTTGGTTCTTCCGACTGCTTTATTTTTTAAACATAAAATGGCGTGTCATTTTTGAAGATTGAGACACTTATGCAGCACAATCTTCAACTTGTCGGTTTTTCAAACCATTCATCACAAGGTGTCATTTTTATTTGTAAGAGACGTGGTTGTTTTCCAGATTGCTCTCTTTAAAAAATGACTGTTTCGAGTAACTTGGAATCATAAATCAGAGGTGAATCTTTCAAGCACATTTGCCTATCACTTTTAGTGCCTTTAAAGCTGGTAAGCTTATGTTTTATATATCCTCACTTTCTAGGCTCGAGCATGATAACTTCTCATGCACTGTATATATCAATATGGCTCCCGTGAGGTGCATGACTCTACAGGGAAATAAAACACGTTATCTTCTCGGAAATTACTGAGAACTTTCCTAAATATCGATTTCGATAATTTTTCGCGTTTATCTTATTTTTACGAGATGGGAATGTTATAATTATTTATCAGCAGCAGCAGCAATAGTAGCAGCAGCAGCAGCAATAGTAGCAGCAGCAGCAGCAATAGTAGCAGCAGCAGCAGTAGCAGCAGCAGTGTTACACCCTTTTGTTCAGTTTAAGTAGACTGTTTCTACTTGTTACTATCACAATGGTATATTTTTACATGTTATTTTTGTTTCACTTATTATATTCAGGAGTAATTCCATTAGTAGCTAAATTGGATTTACTCGACTTTATAATATTATCTGGTCGTATTACTTAGCTTTGTACATAGGTAGGTTGTTTAATTAGTGTCAACTGCTGGTGCGACCTGGTCAAGCACCAGTAGGTGTTTTGAGCTGCTCAACCCCTGTTCCGACCGAGTCAAAGTGGGCTCGTAAAGCCTCACTGAATTCAGTTCATAATTTCCTCTGGACCAGGAAGGGTCTATGGGAGTATCCACCTCTAAAACCACCATTCGCCTCCCTAGAAAATCTCAGGAATTTTCGGGAACTCATTGCTAAGACTTATCTCGGTTGGAGAAGGCGGTTAAGAAGCTCTTAGAGAAAGTGAAGCCAAGTGAGCAAGCCTCTGTAGTGTAAGAGGGTTTATTGTAAAGTGAACCCTATTGTAAGAAATCTACTAATGTGTTTGAGTTTTTAGGCAACGCCTGTGCGTGTACGTATACTAATATTTCGTGACTCACTCAGAGCCATTTGTAAATACTTGACCTAGTACTGTGATGTTTTAATGAGAAATGGGACAAGTATTCCACTCATAGTGCAAAATATGAGAAGGTGGATTTAAGTGATTGTGATTATTAATAAGTTAAATAGAAACAAAGAAAATTCCCTTTTCTCTACGAGTGAAGACCTAGACGCACTAAGTTTATTTTGTTACGAAAAGCACTATAACCCAGGGACCAACTGACTATGTTCGTAACAAGTAGCAGCAGCAGCAGCAGCAGCAGCAGCAGCAGCAGTAGCAGCAGCAGTAGCAGCAGCAGCAGCAGTAGCAGCAGCAGTAGCAGTAGCAGCAGCAGTAGCAGCAGCAGCAGCAGTAGCAGTAGCAGCAGCAGCAGCAGCAGCAGTAGCAGTAGCAGCAGCAGTAGCAGTAGCAGTAGCAGCAGCAGTAGCAGTAGCAGCAGCAGCAGCAGTAGCAGCAGCAGTAGCAGCAGCAGTAGCAGTAGCAGTAGCAGTAGCAGCAGCAGCAGCAGTAGCAGTAGCAGTAGCAGTAGCAGTAGCAGCAGCAGTAGCAGCAGCAGTAGCAGTAGCAGTAGCAGTAGCAGCAGCAGTAGCAGCAGCAGCAGCAGTAGCAGCAGCAGCAGCAGTAGCAGTAGCAGTAGCAGTAGCAGCAGCAGTAGCAGTAGCAGTAGCAGTAGCAGTAGCAGCAGCAGTAGCAGTAGCAGCAGCAGCAGCAGTAGCAGCAGCAGTAGCAGTAGCAGCAGCAGTAGCAGTAGCAGCAGCAGTAGCAGTAGCAGCAGCAGTAGCAGCAGCAGATTCAACGGTAATATTAGTAGTAGTACACTGTAGTAATAGTATTAGCAGTAGGAATAGGAGTGTAGTAGTAGTATGAGTAGTCGCACTGTAATAGTAGTAGTAGCAGCAGTAATTATAGTAGCATTACTATTATTAATTATTATTATTTTATCATCATCATCATCATCCAGTCACTCTTGAAGAGAAGACAGTAATAATAATATTGTTTATAATTTTTAACTAAGGTCTTACACGTAATTTTTACTTCGTTTTTATATTCTTTCCATAACTCTTGGTGCAAGACTGGGATCAGGTCTTGACCTGATAAATCACCAGACCAGGTCATTACTCGCCGCCGCCTCCTTCACTCTCCCTCTCTAAGTTTTAATCTTGAATTCTAGTTAATTTTCTTTCACTTCTGCCAGATGTAACCTAATTCCTTTTCTTCTCCGCTGTTTCTCGACTATTTTTTACTATTTTCTGCGCTATTGTGGTCTAAAATTATTTTTTTTTATCGCACCTGGCGTCTCACATAACACCTTCACCATCATTCGTTCAATAGCTGTGTTGTTATAAGTCAGAGAACATTACATTGTACTCTCCCCAACAGGACTCACATCCCGCTAAATGATTTCCCGTAATTCCTTCATAAAACTTACTTTACTCACGACTCACGAAATCGTAATGACACGATTGCCAAAAAAAAAAAAAAAAATATCACGGGTGGGTGTTGAACTCGTGGCGGGTGAGTCGCTACGAGTTCAATCCCCGCCCGTGGTATGGTTTGTTTATCTACCTCACACTTCAACAGCACTTCAAATGTTAAAGTGAACATATATCCAGTTGCTTGACACTGACATACTCAGACATGCCTGCTTGATGATCATCTCGTAATAATGTCGGTAGAATTACCGACAACATGTCAAGTATAAGGACACAAGTGCAACTAATGTGACATTTAATTGTGGCAACGTTTCGCTCTCCAGCTTCACAAAGCTTCTGGAGAGCGAAGTGTTGCCACAACACAGTCACATTAGTTGCACATGTGTTCTTATACCTCACATCCTTCCTCCCTTCCTTCCTGGAATAACCTAAATCCCTTGCCTATCCACGCCAGATTTAAATACCCTCTTGGTTATTCTTTTGTGCTCCATCCTTTTATATTATCAATAATATTTGAAAACTCTTTCCTCTGCCCTCTGAATTACACCTTTTGGAGCCCTATATTATGTAATATATGCCCCTGCAATTTTTAGTATAATATTTTCGACACACATTGATCCCAAACAACATATCTCAGCCGGTTTCAGGCTCCTCCTTGCTACAACATGAGGGTCACGCCTCACACTCATATAAATCAAAATCACGAAATGGGTGTGTCTTGAACCCATAACGAGTTGTAAAACTCATAGGTAAGTGCGTTAACCACTAAGCCAGGTGACTCTAAAAAGATTCGCCCAACTAGGTGCGTGGTTAGTGTACTGGCTTGTGAGTTTTAGGACGCACTTGTCATGGGTTCAAGCCCCACCTGTTGTGTAGTTTGTTTGCAACTGTGTTATTACGATTTCGTGAGTCACTCGTACCTATGTTTGTACCACAATGTGTTGGTTCCCTCCTCCTGTTTGTCCCCGGCGATGATCGTCTGTCTATCTACAGTTGCCTTCACTCTCCACGTAGGTTTCCACATGAGCCTCTCAGTGTTTGAGACAATTCCCTCATTTTCATTAAAAGGAAAATGGATAACTTACAATAACGAGGAAGTATAAACAAATATAAACAAACGGAAACTTAAAGTAATTGTCTAAATTTTATAGGTTTACTCAAACGTAAAATATACGAACATGAACTGTTTTCTAAATGAATCTAGGAATGAAAAAGTAAAATAAACTGGAAACGTGAATTCAAGTTAAGACTTGAACACGAGTACATCAGTTCTTCCAGTATGAGGTATAGTGCATCCCATGATATTGAGCCCTGGAGAGTTGAGTAGCCACTGGTAGTGTTGCGAGGATACAAAAGATTTGAGAACCTGGTATTGACTACGGAGATAGTTACACCTGTGGAAGAATAGGCATCAACCTTAATGAGGAGCACATGTCAACACAAGGTGGAGTGCGGAACACAGGCTCAGACCTGGGTGACCCAGGTCAGAGCCTGGTAGGAAGGGCCCAACAGACGGAGATCTGTGATTCACGGAGGTGTTGAGTTGACAGATGAAGCACCACTCCCAGAATGACAGTACTAAAATTAAGTGAAAATGGCTCCCACAGACAGAGTTAAGTGAAGTAAATGAATTCTCAACTTGACACAGCAGATCTAAGCAACCCATCAAGATGCTAAAAGCTCTGCTGGCCCACTTAAATCACTCGAGTTGGGGGAGAGAGACTCGATAGGCATAAAGCCACAAAAAATAAGCGTAAGAGAAATAAACTTTAACTTTACGTCAAAAGCTGAAGAATTACAGAATCACGACAGGTATCAAAAGCAAGGAAAATAGACAAACTTAATAACTGAGCAAAAAAAAAATTTACAGAGGAATGATTACTCACGTCTGTCAAAGAATCAAGGAGTCTAGTGACTTCATTTGAACTTGTTGTTTAACATTTCACCCACTAACGTAGATTGTAACGAGAGGAAAGGCAGGTAGATGGATCTGAAGTCAGTATACTTCTGAAACAAACACTTTCGCCCTCAAACAAGCTACACCACAGTCACCCTCACATGCACACACTCTTACGTATATCAATGCAATAACCGCAACCGAACGATTAAATTTGGAAATCACCAAGAGGAAGGAGGGGAGGAGGAATTGAATGACAAGCTAGTTATTTAGTTTGCCCCCTGGGTGATTTCCACGTATATACATGTGAAGGTTTCCCCTCACATTCCCCTCATCTGTTCTGTGATTCATCTCATCTCCAAGTCCCATCTGCTGACACATTCGCTCCGAAATATCAAAATTAATTCACTTCTTTCATTTTCTCTTTCCTCCAATCTAAAAACAAATCTTTCATTACCTACCTCTGTCACTAGTTTCAAGAGAATTTTTTCCCATGCAGCCCAGCCTGAGACCAGGCTTTTCAATTTACTGCCTGGTCAACCAGGCGGTCAACAGTGAAGCCTTCTGTCTTTGTTCCAGTAGTATTTGTAATATTTGCTGGAAATAAGATGAATCTAAGATGTTGACACAGTGCTTTCTAATTGTGATCAGGACTCTCACTGGTCGTTCACTCAAGTTGTATATGCTATCAGGACTTCCTTCTCCTTTCCAGAAAGAACAATCCAAATACTTTGAGGCATCCCCCATGTGTAACATATTTTGTTGATTCTGTTCCGGCAGTATGCAACATATGCATTTCTTCCAGCTCTGTTGTATTCTCCTGCCTCGAAAGGCACTGTTTGCACCGAACGAAATTCAGGTTGTGACAAGACAACTGATAAAAGTGAACATCAAAATGGCATACAATACCGACAGGTTGGTAGGTAAGACACATAGGCAACAGTTTAGGCAACTTTATTCCGAAACGTTTCGCCTACACAGTAGGCTTCTTCAGTCGAATACAGAAAGTAGGCAGGACCAGTAGAGATGTGAAGACGATGTAATCAGTCCATCACTCTTGAAGTAGTAGAATTTGAGGTTGTCAGTCCCTCAGCCTGGAGAAGTTCAGTTCCATAGTGATGGACTGATTACATCGTCTTCACATCTCTACTGGTCCTGCCTACTTTCTGTATTCGACTGAAGAAGCCTACTGTGTAGGCGAAACGTTTTGGAATAAAGTTGCCTAAACTGTTGCCTATATGTCTTACCTACCAACTGATAAAAGTGTCTTCATAGGTACTACATCTCTTGTTTCGCAAGTTCTCTTTATCCACTACGTCATTTTCCTGGTTTTTGTTTGTTTTTCCTTGCTGTGTTCTCCAAATGAAAGATCCACTGACAGAATGATGTCCTAAGTTTTTACCTGTTTCATATATTTTATGGTCTGGTCTGCCTGCATTCTGTATACTGTATTCATTTTGACTTCTTCATTCTTCTCATGCCTAAGTTTTTTTAAATTTCACCACTCAACAAGATGTTATTTTCTTTTGACCTTTGGAAGACTAATATTTTTGTGAGATGAGCTGTCAGTGAAGAGAGCTGTCAATAAACCTTGGTTGTTTTTCTGCTTATCCTTTGTGAAGATGATCTATTTGTGTGCATTTGTTAAAGCCTCTGGGCTCTAATCTGTATCTGAGTTTTTTCACCAATTAACTCTGAGTACTCTTCCTAATGGGTCTCTGAATTTATTCATCAACGCTGCATTCCAGGAATAAGACGCAGGTGCTGCGCGGGTGAGCAGGTTATCTCCTTCACTTTGGAGAACTAAAAT
This sequence comes from Cherax quadricarinatus, assembly GCF_026875155.1. Classification (NCBI taxonomy): domain Eukaryota; kingdom Metazoa; phylum Arthropoda; class Malacostraca; order Decapoda; family Parastacidae; genus Cherax; species Cherax quadricarinatus. Next base: position 42,297,728 of record NC_069424.1, read on the forward strand.
GTTTATGCTAATGCCAAATATCTAATAAACAGAGTAGGCAGAATTCTTGGAGGAACTATTTGGATCTTCAACTCTCATGACTTATTTCTTTGCTTCCCTTTGTCTATGAATTTCCTTAAAGAAGATGACCAGTACTTTAAGAGGTTCTCCACATGTTTTTTTGCACAGGCAAATAAATTTTGGGAGAGTTTCTAGTTTCCTGAACTGTTTTTATCTTTCATTTTGTGTTTCTCATGTTTGTTGTACATGCTTTAGATTTTATTATTTCTGTGATTTCTCGACATTTTCTTTCCTAAATTGTAATATTTGCTGTTTGCCAAGTAATTCATCAGTCTTCTTCCTTCTTCTCTAAAGTTTTACTCTATCTAACCCATTATGTGATACCTTTCTGAGTTTTTTCTTAGTGGAGATAAATATCCATTAACTTGGATTTAGAGGACTTGGGACAGTTTCCCTTAAATGCTTAATAGATCCCAATTTATGCTCAGTCAAACCTCTGGTTGTTAAAGTTTAACTTATTAAGTACTCATTAACCTTGTCGGTTTCTTAGGATCTTTAATCATGTATTTACTGTATGCTATGTGCGGGTTATTTGTGTATTACTGTATGCTTGTTTGGACTTCAGCGAAATTTTGATCTGTATGTAATTTTATTGGACCTTGGGTTTCTGATCACTTCCCCATTGTTTGTAATAATAAAATCTAGTGTATTTTAATTTTTAGTAGACTGTTGTGTGTTCTTACAGTTTTGAAAGTTTTCTGTAGTGAGCATGTTGATCTGGAGAGTATACCTGGAGAGGGTTCCGGAGGTCAACGCCCCCGCGGCCCGGTCTGTGACCAGGCCTCATAATTGAGTATTTGTAAATGGTCCAAGTCGGACCGAAACGTCGTCGTAAGCTCCTCTTCTATGAGCGGGTTATTTGTGTATTTCTAGAGTATTTAATAGTACAGATTTTGTTGGCATTCCTCTTCCATTTTTCATTCGTGAAGTTAGTCTTCAAAAAACGTTAATGTATGGTTTGGGTTCTTCACATGATGCTATCACAACTTCAAGTAACATATCGAGAAAAATACCACAGCGTTGGGTGTATCAGGTGTATTTAGCACATCTTTGAAACCTACTTGACTTCGTGTAATAGATTTTTGTCCTTCAGCTTTAGAATCCAAAGGTAATAACTAGGCATGTGTCAATCTTCCATATCTGTTCAGTGAATTCTGATATTGTTACAATGACTTGTATATGAGGATAATTACCAGGATTTTAGTACACAATTTTAATTCAAGTACTACGCAGGTAAACGTAGATCTAACGGTAGGGACGTAGACACGTTACTTTGCGTAGCGCCCCGAACGTAGATCTACGTTTACGTGCGTAGCGCTCCGAACGTAGATCTACGTTTACGTGCGTAGCGCTCCGAACGTAGATCTACGTTTACGTGCGTAGCGCTCCGAACGTAGATCTACGTTTACGTGCGTAGCGCTCCCCGAACGTAGATCTACGTTTACGTGCGAAAGCGCTCCCGAAGTAGATCTACGTTTACGTGCGTAGTGCTCCGAACGTAGATCTACGTTTACGTGCGTAGCGCTCCGAACGTAGATCTACGTTTTTTTTACATGCCTTTAAAATGGAGAAAATAAAGGTCGGAGCGTTATGCATGAGAACGTAGATCTACGTTTGGATAGTTTAAGGGTTAATAAATTTTATCAATTTAGTGTATATAAGATCTTTTATGTATAAACCCTCTCATTCTTGGAGTTTAAGTATCTTTTGCATGATTTAATTTTATTTTCAATCTTTCTTTAACTCCCTAAAATAATTATGGGTCACTGTGAAGGCCTCAAACTTCCATTAACATACGATAGTTTATTTTCCATCCTTGCTTTTATGCTTTGAATATTTGAAGAGATAAAAGCATTTATTCAATTTGTGTTGCTTTTCATTAATGATTTTATGAGGGATTTTAATTTTGGCGACATTCTTGGTTAGTCTAATATTATTCCCACTAATTCTGATGTGCTTAGTGTTCTTGTTCTGTCCGGCCCAGATGCTTGTTACTACAATGTAGCTGGTGTTAGTAGTCTAGTAGTCTGATGCTACCCCAGTATGACTGGTGATGTTGGTGGTCTGATGCTACCCAGTATGACTGGTGGTGTTGGTGGTCTGATGCTACCCAGTACGACTGGTGGTGTTGGTGGTCTGGTGCTACCCAGTATGACTGGTGGTGTTGGTGGTCTGGTGCTACCCAGTATGACTGGTGGTGTTGGTGGTCTGGTGCTACCCAGTATGATTGGTGGTGTTGGTGGTCTGATGCTACCCCGTATGATTGGGGTGTTGGTGGCTGTGCTACCAGTATGGTTGGTGGTCTGGTGCTACCCAGTATGATTTGGGGGTGTTGGTGGTCTGATGCTACCCGTATGATGGTGGTGTTGGTGGTCTGGTGCTAAACCCCGTATGATTGGTGGTGTTGGTGGTCTGGATGCTACCCAGTATGATTTGGGGGTGTTTGGGGGTCTGGTGCTACCCAGTAATGGTTGGTTTGGGGTCTGGTGCTACCCAGTATGATTGGTGGTGTTGGTGGTCTGGTGCTACCCAGTATGGTTGGTGGTCTGGTGCTACCCAGTATGATTGGTGGTGTTGGTGGTCTGGTGCTACCCAGTATGACTGGTGGTGTTGGTGGTCTGGTGCTACCCAGTATGATTGGTGGTGTTGGTGGTCTGGTGCTACCCAGTATGATGGTGGTGTTGGTGGTCTGGTGCTACCCAGTATGGTTTGGGGGTTGGTTTGGGGGGCACCCCGTATGATTGGTGGGGTTTGGTGGTCTGGTGCTACCCCGTAATGGGGTTGGTGGTCTGGTGCTACCCCTATGATTGGGGTGTTGGTGGTCTGGTGCTACCCAATATGGGTGTGGGGGTGTTGGTGGTCTGGTGCTAACCCCCGTATGACTGGTGGTGTTGGTGGTCTGATGCTACCCAGTATGACTGGTGGTGTTGGTGGTCTGATGCTACCCAGTATGACTGGTGGTGTTGGTGGTCTGGTGCTACCCAGTATGACTGGTGGTGTTGGTGGTCTGATGCTACCCATAGGACTGTAGTGTTGGTGGTCTGATGCTACCACAGTATGACTGTGGTGTTGTGGTCTGATGGCACCCAGTATGACTGGTGGTGTTTGGTGGTCGGTGCTACCCATATGACTGGTTGTGTTGGTGGTCATGATGGCTACTCAATATGACTGGATCTGGTGCTACCCAGAGTATGATTGGTGATGATTGTAATGTTATACGACTAGTATATTTTATTCTGATCTATGTTATGTTTTGGTTACCCCAACAAAATTTATTCACGTTAAATTAGACACTTCTGAAACATCTGGAAATCTTTACCTTGTAGTTATTTCGCCTTCAAGTCACTTTATCAATACAAGAACATAATCTGAAGACTGTAGAAATACAGACAGAAGGCAGAGGAAGACGAGGTAATGAGTCCCTCAACCTAGGAGCAGATGATGACCACCGTAGTCTGGAAGACTCTGAAGCACAAGCAAGAAGACTGGTGCTTATATACTAGCGTCAAATAAGGTGTAGCAGACTAAGACACTGTCGATGGTTGGCGGGACTTGCAAGTGAAAGTAGGTTTGTGTTTGCCCAATTTTCCGTGGCCTGGTGGCTAAAGCTCTCTCTTCACATGGTGAGGGTCTGGGTTCGTTTCGCAACGAGGATAGAAACACTGGGCGTGTTTCTTTGCACCGGCTATGTTCACCCATCAGTAAAATGGGTACCTGGGAGTTAGTAGACTGGTGTGGGTAGCGTCTGGGACAAAAACTGACCTATTTTGCTCGAAATGTTCTGCATAACAAGGGGCTTTCTATATAGTAGTATGTCATTGATGTCAGCTATGGTCTGTATACCTTGTACATGTACTTGTAGTAAATAGTTATTATTATTAAAATGAGAAATTAGTGTCTGTGTAATAACTTGTGAATATCTCTTCCTGTTCACTTCAAAACCACAACACCGATATTGAACAGTATTAAAAACTTATGCCACACACTGCACTGTTCCTTTGGAGTGTACTGAGATCCGAGGAACTGAGGCTGTCCGATACCAGGATACCTTAGTCTCGGACAACGTATCAAGAGAAATGCATCTGGTTGATCAATTTAGATGGCTGTGTCAGTATTCTGGACACATACTATACAGTGGGGTGCAAACACCAGCTTACCCATGGTGTTCAATATTGTAGTCTACACTATCCTAACACCACCTTACAAACGACAACACTACCCAACCACCACCACCACCACAACCCACCACCACCACCACCAACCCCCCCCACCACCACATACCACACCAATCACCCCCACCCCCACCACCCCAACCACCACCCCAACCACCACCACTCACCCCGCACCACCACCACCACTGCACCACCACCACCACTACCAACACCCATCACCACCACCAACCACCACCACCACAACCAACACCATCACCACTACCACCACCACCACCACTACCAACAACCATCACCACACCAACACCATCACCACTACCAACACCATCGCCACTACCATCACTATCACCACCACCAATACCACCACCACTACACATCACCACCACCACCACCACTACACCATCACCCACCACCACCACCACCACTAGCACCATCCACCCACCACCACCGCACCACCACTAGCCACCATCACCACCACCACCCCACACCACAACTAGCACATCACCACCACCACCACCACCACTTTACTACACCATCACCACCACCACTAGCACCATCACCACCACACCACCACTAGCACCATCACCACCACCACCCACCACTAGTCACATCACCACCACCACTACCACTACCACCAACACCACACCACCACCAACACCACCACCAACACCAACCACCATCACCACCCACAACACCAACACCATCACCACCATCATACCACCACCACACCACCATTACAACACCACCACCATCACCACCATTACCAACACCACCACCATCACACCACACCACCACCACACCAACACCACCACCCACAACACCAACACCACCATCACCATCATCACCAACACCATCATCACCAACACCATCACCACCACCACCACCACCATCACCCACTATCACCAACACCATCACCAACACCACCATCATCAACACCAACACCACCAACACATCACCAACACCAACACCAACCATCACCAACACCACCGTCACCATCACCAACACCACCATCACCATCAACAACCACCATCACCATCACCAACACCATCATCACCAACACCATCACCAACACCATCATCACCAACACCATCATCACCAACACCACCATCACCAACACCAACCACCAACACCACCACCATCATCACACCATCACCATCACCAACACCACCATCACCAACACCACCACCACCATCATCACCATCACACAACACCACCACCACCACCATCATCACCATCACCAAACACCACCACCACCATCACCATCACCAACACCACCACCACCATCATCACCATCACCAACACCAACACCACCACCAACACCACCAACACCACCATCACCAACACCACCACCAACACCACCACCATCACCAACACTACCACCAACAACAGGGTGACACTAAACACATATGTTCATCTTGTGATTTATTGCCATAAAAGTCTTGCAGTAAATCTCGTCTCTCACCATTCCAATTTTTCTCCCCATCGGTTTGTGGAGCGTTGATGGTGCTTGTGCAGCGTTCATGGTGCTTGTGGAGTGTTGATGGTGCTTGTGGAGCGTTGATGGTGCTTGTGCAGCGTTCATGGTGCTTGTGGAGTGTTGATGGTGCTTGTGGAGTGTTGATGGTGCTTGTGGAGTGTTGATGGTGCTTGTGGAGCGTTGTTATTGCTTGTGGAGCGTTGATGGTGCTTGTGGTTCGTTGGTGGTGCTTGTGGAGCGTTGTTATTGCTTGTGGAGCGTTGATGGTGCATTTGGAGCTTTGATAGTGCTTGTGGTTCGTTGCTGCTGCTTGTGGAGCGTTCATGGTGCTTGTGGAGCCTCATGTGCTTGTGGAGCCTTCATGGTGCTTGTGGAGCGTTCATTGTGCTTGTGGAGCGTTCATGGTGCTTGTGGAGTAACTTCCAGCAAGCGTGCGTGAGCGTGTTAGGTTTTTAGGACTTGACGTGCTGTTGGAGTGTAAGGTAACATATGATGGGATTCAGGGAAACCGGCAGGCCGGCCTTGAGTCATGGAGATGGGAAGTACAGTCTGAAGGAGGGGTGCGCCTCTGGCAAGACAGTGATTGAGGGAATGATGGTGAAAGTTTTTCTTCTTTTTCGAGTCTCCCTACCTTGGTGGGAGACGGTCGATGCGTTAATAAAAAAATATTTTTTTACAATATTCTTGAGGATACACAGATGTTACAGACACAAAAATTCATTACAGAATGTGGCATGCAAAGAGTACGTAACCTTTATTCGGCGCATGTACACACCCTCATTCACAGGCTATCTCCCCCAACCAGCGAACCAGGTAACTGAGGGTTGATGATGGGGCCCCGTCGTTCAACCAGTAACCAGGTTCCAGCCAATAAGATGGTTTTGGCAATCGCAGAGGTTATGTGGGTACCACTCTCCTGTCTGCCCTTGTCATTCCCATTCTAGAGCTGGTTGAAGCACGGTCTGCTCTCTAGTGGCTTCTATTCTGCTTCGCTTACCGTGGAGTGCACTAATACCCATCACTGTACATAGTGTATATAGTGTACATACTGCTGTTCTAAATTGGTGAAGGATAATATAAGTCAAAACTTTTCTGATGTGTTTATTTTGCTCCCATTACACCCGGGATAACAGGCCATTTGGACTCCTGGGTTGTAATACAGAATAAGTATAATATTAACCCAGTACAACCCAGGAATAAAATACAAAGGGATTGAGAGGAAATATTTCGAATCAATTGAATTATCAAACCTTCTTGTACAGAGCATTTTAAGGGCAACAGATGTTATGGATATATATAAAAATTTCATTACTTCGTATGAAAAACAATATTTTTAAACCAGGATAACGTAAAAACAATGATTTGAAATTTGAAAGATATACTTTGAATCAATTGTAATATAAAATTATTTTCTCAGTGTTTTGAGTACATAGAGGTGTTATGGGCTAATAAAAAGTATTCAGTAATTTTGCTCTGGGTGACACAAGACACCCTTGAGGTCCGGGGATCGATCCCCAGTGCGGGTGGAAGAATTAGGACGTGTTTCCTTAAAACACCTGCTGTCCCTGTTCACCTAGCACTAAAATAGGTACCTGGGTGTTAGTCGACTGGTGAGGGTTGCATCCTGGGACAAAATTGACCTAATTTGCCTGAAATGCTGTGCATAACAAGCGGCTGTCTATATAGTAGTATGTTACTGATGTCAGATATGGTCTGTATACCTTGTACATGTAGAAATAAAGATACTAATTATTATTATTATTATTAGCGGTAGTAGTAGTAGTAGTCGTAGTAGTAGTTGTAGTCGTAGTAGTAGTAATAGAAGTAGCATGTTTATTATTATTAGAGTTTCTATCTCCCACAGAGAATGATCTAAAAAAAAAAAAGAGAACATTCACCGTCATTCATTCAACAGATATATTGCCACACAAGTGGTGTTATCACTTTTCAGAAACCCTCCTAATTGCAACATCGCCACCCTCCAGGACTCAAGCCTTGCTTACCGGTTTCCTTGAATCCCTTCATTAATCTTGCCTTGCTCACACTCCAACAGCACCTTCATTCGTAAAAGCCACTTATCTCTACTTCCATCTAACGTCATCACACAAGCCTGTTGGATGCTCAAGCCCATAACATTCAAAACCTCCTGTACCCACTCCCTCCAGCCTCTCCTGGGACCACCCCTACTCCTCCTTTCCTTCAAATTAACAAATATTCTTATTTTTCTGAGTGAGAGAGTCTGCTCTCCTGTCATTGCAGTTAATTATTTATCAAAAATAAATGATTTTGCCGACACCAACATTATATTTATTAAACTTGGTTACAAAGTTCAGATAAAAAGCTTCGAATAACATGATAATAACATGATAATAACATGATAATAACATGATAATAACATGATAATAACATGATAATAACATGATAATAACATGATAATAAGGCGACTTGATACCCAGGATCATGTTATTGTTGTAGTGTTCATATTTTGCTGTCAAAGTCAGCTGATTTTTATTATGTAAATTATATGCTAAAATGTGTTACGTAAATGCTAAATTAACTGTGCATAAAAATGTACTTCAGAGCTCTTTTTGTCAGGCCAGACATCCTGTTTGTGTACACATGTACGTGTGTACATGCAAGTGCGTACATGCATGTACGTGTGTATATGCAAGTGTGTGTGTGTGTGTGTGTGTGTGTGTGTGTTCATACTCTCCTTTATATGGTTGCAAGGGTCGAATTACAGCTCCTGGCCTCGCCTCTTCGCTGATCGCTATTAAGTACATTCTCTCAATGCTCCAAGAGCCTTATCGTACCTCTTCTTAAAGCTATGTATGAATCCTGCCTCCACTACATCGCTATTCAGATTAGCTAAAGAAACACTTCCTAACATCCCTATGACTCATAGATTCCCATCTATGAAACATTCCGGCCCTGTCCACCTTGTCAATTCCTTTCAGTATTTTGTATGTTATTATCATGTCCCCCCCCTATCCTCCCTGCCCTTGAGTGTCGTTAGTTTGAGTTCCCTTAACCTCTCCTCATAAGACGTACCCCTTAGCTCCGGGACTAGTCTTGCTGCAAACTTTTTGCATTTTCTTCAGTTTCTTGACGTGTTTGACCAGGTGTATGTGTGTGTGGGGAGGGGGGACTCTTCCTCAGGCTTCCCTCTCAGGTGGTGCTCCTGGCCTCTCTCTTAGGTGGTGCTCCTGGCCTCTCAGGTGGTGCTCCTGGCCTCTCTCTTAGGTGGTGCTCCTGGCCTCTCTCTCAGGTGGTGCTCCTGGCCTCTCAGGTGGTGCTCCTGGCCTCTCTCAGGTGGTGCTCCTGGCCTCTCTCAGGTGGTGCTCCTGGCCTCTGTCTCAGGTGGTAAACAACCATGTTAAACGGTGTTTAGACGCCTTAACATTAATCGACCTGGAGTAGAGGCAGAAGGGCGGACACTTACAGTATACGCTGGAGCCATGACAAAAGGTGCAGCAGTTGAAAATATCGTTACAGGTGGGTGAGACCCACTTGTCGAGGAAGGTAGTACATAATACCTTATGAATAAAACACACGTGCAGCATCTGGGTAACTATATAAATGTTAAAAAAAACAGACAAAGAACTCCATCACGCAACGATATGGTGCGAAGGAGATAAACAGACGCATTTCAAACGCTACGCGATCCGAAAGAGGTTCCCCGTGTTCTACAAACCGAGCATCCTCTACGTCGGTGCGCGTGAAAGGAATGGTATTGGAGATACTGAAGCTAGTTAGGTAGGATAATCTGTTTACTCTATCGTCTGACAAGTAGTGCATGCCCTAACAGGTCCTAATAAGTTTTAACACGTCCTAACACGTTTTAATTCGCCCTAACACGTTTTAATACGTCCTAACACTTCCTAACATGTTCTTGCACGTTCTCACACGTTCTAAGACAGGGAAATATTCACTGCCAAACACTGCCAGGGTAAAAAAAAACATTGTACTTTTTATCGGCATTCTCCATTCCCAAACTGGTGCTCATAGGATATGAAGCCAATCCGAAATGGCATTGACAAGTTATCAGTTGAAAACTATTATTCCAATTTCTTTAAAAAATGGCAAATTGGCATCTGCAAATCCCAAAACAAATTCGAACGAAGCAATAAGCATCGACGCAAATAGCTTCAAAATACAGAGGGAGGATCTGTGACTCGACCCCTGCAACTAGAAATAGGTAAGCACGCGCGCGCGCGCGCGCACACACACACACACACACACACACACACACACACACACACACACACACAACCAGATCAACCCAAGTGCAACCAAGCACTCTAAACCAAAACACCCATTGAACATTAAAATGGTATAAAATACCGACAGGTTGTTAGGTAAGACACATGTGCAACAGTTAGGTATCTTTATTATGAAACGTTTCGCCTACACAGTAGGCTTCTTCAGTCAAGTACAGAAAAGTTGATAGAAGCAGAAGATACTTGAAGACGATGTAATCAGTCCATCACCCTTAAAGTTTTGAGGGACTGACCACCTCAAAACTTTAAGGGTGATGGACTGATTACATCGTCTTCAAGTATCTTCTGCTTCTATCAACTTTTCTGTACTTGACTGAAGAAGCCTACTGTGTAGGCGAAACGTTTCATAATAAAGATACCTAACTGTTGCACATGTGTCTTACCTAACAAAACACCCATGCCACATCCAATGCCCCCACCCACTGCAGTACAAACTCCACCCCCACAGCAACCACCCATAGTTCCTTATCAGGTCTCCCACTTCCCCAACCCCAATATACCTCCCAGACCACAGTCTTAGAGAAGAAGTTGAAAGTGTGGTATACAAATGCAGATGGAATAACAAATAAGTATGAGGAGTGGCACGAAAGAATCAAGGAGACATCCCCAGACATAATAGCACTCACAGAAACAAAACTCACCAGAATAATAACAGATTCAATCTTTCCACCCGGATATCAAATCCTCAGGAAAGACAGAGGGAGGAGAGGGGGAGGAGGAGTTGCACTGCTCATTAAAAAACAGTGGGGTTTTGAGAAAATGGAAGGAATGGATGGCACGGGCGAAAGGGACTACTTAGTAGGAACAATCCAGTCTGACGGACATATGATGATAATTGCAGTAATGTACAACCCACCACAGAACTGCAGGAGGCCAAGAGAAGAATACGATGAGAGCAACAGAGCAATGGTCGACACACTAGCCGAGGTGGCCAGGAGAGCACACATGGGGGGAGCAAAGTTACTAGTTATGGGTGATTTCAATCACAAGGAGATTGACTGGGAAAACCTGGAGCCCCATGGGGGTCCCGAAACATGGAGAGCTAAGATGATGGATGTGGTACTGGAAAACCTCATGCATCAACATGTTAAGAACATAAGAATGTAGGAACACTGCAGAAGGCCTACTGGCCCATACGAGGCAGGTCCTTATCAAAACGACATCTACCTAAAGCTACCCAAGAAATAACTCCCGTACCCCATGACACCACTCAAACCCAGCCCCTCCCACTCATATATTTGTCCAGTCTCTTCTTAAAGCTACCCAAGGTCCTAGCCTCTATCACCCCACTGGGAAGATTGTTCCACGCATCTACAACTCTGTTAAAAAACCAGTACTTACCTATGTCCTTTCTAAATCTAAATTTATCCAACTTAAATCCATTATTCCTGGTTCTTACCTGGTTCGACACCCTCAGTACTTTATTAATGTCTCCCTTGTTTATGCCCGTCATCCACTTATATACTTCAATGATATCTCCCCTCATTCTACGCCTCGACAGAGAGTGGAGATTTAAGGCTTTAAGTCTATCTTCATACGGGAGGTTCCTTACACAGTAAATCATTTTAGTCATTCTTCTCTGTATGTTCTCTAATGAGTCTATGTCCATCCTGTAGTAAGGGGACCAAAACTGAGCAGCATAATCTAAATGAGGCCTCACTAGTGATGTATAGAGCTGTAAAATAACTTTTGGACTTCTGTTACTTATACTTCTTGAGGTGGTATAAACCTTGGTAATAAATACCGACAAGTTGGTTTAGAAAGACACGTAAGCAAACACTATAACATATTTATCAGAAAACGTTTCGGTCCTGGGACCTTGATCACTTCTAACATACAGAGGTAGAAAGACTCTCCGCCTATATATATAATGTCTTTCTACCTCTGTATGTTAGAAGTGATCAAGGTCCCAGGACCGAAACGTTTTCTAATAAATATGTTATAGTGTTTGCTTACGTGTCTTTCTAAACCAACTTCTTGAGATAAATCCAAGTAATCTGTTAGCCTTGTTGCGCACACTAAGGCACTGCTGTCTTGGCTTTAGATTTCTGCTTGTTAGGTAAGACACATATGCAACAGTTAGGTATCTTTATTTGGAACGTGTCGCCTACACAGTAGGCTTCTTCAGTCGAGTACAGAAAAGTTGATAGAAGCAGAAGATACTTGAAGACGATGTAATCAGTCCATCACCCTTAAAGTTTTGAGGTGGTCAGTCCCTCAGTCTGGAGAAGAGCATTGTTCCGTTGTCTGAAACAATATGACCACCTCAAAACTTTAAGGGTGATGGACTGATTACATCGTCTTCAAGTATCTTCTGCTTCTATCAACTTTTTCTGTACTCGACTGAAGAAGCCTACTGTGTAGGCGAAACGTTTCAAAATAAAGATACCTAACTGTTGCATATGTGTCTTACCTAACAATCTGTCGGTATTTTATACCATTTTAATGTTCATTCTGTCAGACACTGCAACACAAGGGTATCTTGGTACAGACCATCTACTTCGACAACCTCTACTAGTGAGAACGGCTGGGTTTGAGAAGGACCTGCCCTCCCAAATCAACCTACGTCTCACCTCCTGGCACTATATAAGGCCCGATTTCTGTCACTTTAACTGAGGGGGGACTTTCACATCATAGTTTAATTTCTTGGTAGAAATTAAAAATTTGGGGTTGGGAAAATTTGTTTTTTTTAGGGGGATAAATTTGTAAAGGACCTCCCTAGTATGGGCCAACGGCCTCCTGCAGTGTTCCCCCCTTTTTTAAATGTTCTTATAAAAGGGCCACTGGAGCTAGTGACATGGGGTTTTCGGGTGCTTCGACTACATAGTTAGTTCCAATGGAGAGAGTAGCAGGAAAAAGGGTGGGAAAAACCAAACTACAAAGGGGGAATTTCTAAAAGGCTTTAGGAATTTCCCTTCAAGACACCAGTGGGAGAGGGAATTTACAGGAAAACCATACAAGAAAGATGGACTATGTGGCGAAAAAAGGCAAGGAGACAGAGGAAAAGGTATTTTTCCCAAGGGGAACAAAAATAATGGGAAGAACAGAACGAGTCCGGGTTCACCCAAAGGTTTTAGGGGGGGAAAAAATTTAAGGTGAAACAAAGAATGAAAAGGTAAAGAACAGAGAACCGGAAAATAAAGAAAATTACCCAAGAGTAGAAACGAATATGCACAGAAAAGGGGAAAAAAAAGGCTCGCAAAAAATTAAAAAATACATAGCACGAAATTTCCAAGACTGACCCGAAGCGGGTTGTACGCCACATCAGGAGGAAAAAAACCCCCTCCCGGGTAATCAACTGGGGAAGGGGGAAAGGGGGAATTCAAAAAAAAAAACGACCAACAGGTAGGGTCAGGAGCTCAAAACAAGTTTTAAAAATATTTACAGGGGAAAACCCGTAGGATTTCCGGGAAGTCAGAACGGGGGGTTACACCAGAAATTGCTGGTGAGGTACATAAAACCCAAAGGAGGAGGTGAAGAACTGCTATGCGAACTTGACACCTAAAAGGCGGGGGACCAGACAACACCCTTTTCAGTGGCCTTTAAAAGAGGGGCAGAGATATGTGTGCCATTAACAAAGATCTTCAAAAACATCTTTTGAAAAATGGGGGAACTCCCTGAGGAATGGAAGATTTTCAAATGTAAATTCCAATTTTTAAAAAAGGGGGACAGACGAGGCACTAAAAAAATTCAGACCTGTAAACACTAACGTTTAAAAGTATGCAAGGGCAAAGGAGAGACATCAGGAGGAGAGTGGTAGAGCACCGAAAAAAAAACAAGTTAAAATTGGGCAACCCGGGCGGTTTTTCAGGGAAGGAAAAACCTGTGTCCAAACCTTCTAGAGTTTTTTTGACAAGGGACAGAATTTAAAACAAGAAAAGAGGGAAAGGGGACGGGGGGGGCTGGGGGTTTTTTTTGGACTGCCCAAAAAACCCTTCGAAAACAGTTCCTCACAAGAGGTTTTTCTGCAAAAGCTTTGAGGGTCAGGCACCATTTAAAAGGAAAGCACTTTCAATGGTCAAGAATAAAAGACAGGGAGGCAACAACGAGTCTTTAAAAAGTGACGAGGGTCAATGGCGCCCGTGACAAGCGGGGGTTCCCCAGGGTTTAGTCCCCAGGGCCTGGGTGTTTTTTGGTATATTTGAACGACATAACACCCAAAAACCCGAATTTTTTCCTTTTTTGCAGATGATTGAATTAAAAGAAAAAGAATCAAAACGGGTGAGGATCCCGGGAGGCCCACAGTGGTGCCCTGTACTTAGCTCTGTGAAGACCGTTTTTTTGTTTCTCTCTGGAAACTGAACCAGGGTCCCTCTCTTGAGCAGCTTTTCCACAGCTGAGAGAAGAACTTTAGAGTTTTTTTTAAAAAGGAGATCCCGGGGATTAACGGAAGGGGAAAAGAGATACTTTGTAATCCCCCCTGTTGTGATCCCCAGGTTTAAAGGGGAGCTGGGGCAGTGGTCGGGAAACATGGAACCAAGCTGAAGATTAAGAAAACGGTTGGAGGGGCAGAAACAACGAGAAACCAAAAAGACTGCCTGAAACTTCCAACTCTTTCTGGGTGCTCCCTGACGAATGGAGTGGTTCCGGAATTCCACAACGAGCCCAAGGTCTTGGCAGACGTGGTGAGAAAACCCTAAAAACCCCAACGAAACCTCGAGAACGTCATACGAATTCTACAAGTGGTGTAATGCTCCCTGGCGAATTTGAGTCACTACCGGGCATCACTACGGACACCCCAAAGGAAAGGGTAAAAACATGTTGTTTTTGGGGGAAGAAATTTAGGTACGGATAGGGCATTCTGTTTAAGGATGGGAGTAGAGGCAGAGGGGTTGTTTTCCTGGCGGGGATGAAGGATATTGTTAGCCGTCGGTGCATCGAAGTAATGGGGCAACCTATTATCTGTCTCAGTGTGGGGGCAACATTTTGGCAACTGGGAGTGAAAACCTATTACAGGTATAGGTCACAAAAGATAATTAGGAAAAAGGGGTGGGAAACCTTCATATGGCTTTTTTGCCAAGGAGAGGAGTTGGAAATAAATTTGTTGCCGAGAAATTTTGGGAAATTGCTGGCGGACAAATACGTAAGGAAAAGCGGTAACATTCATTGCACGGGGACCTCTTCTAGGGCAGAAATACATGTATGCCAGGGATGGGTTCACTTTCTAGGGGGGGTGGGGGCACTGGCCAATGCATGGGGGACTGTTAGTCTTTAAACTAGGAATGTTTTGGTATGGGTTTTTGGGGGGGAAAACGTGAAGTCGCAGGGTAGTAACATGAGTACTAGGAAACTATAAAGGGAAAAGAGGAGGATATTGAAAAGCCAGGCACAATTGACAACGACAGTAATAGGTTTATGGAAAACAGAAAGGAGCAGGGAAAGGGGAAAGAGATAGGAGGGTCATTTAAAAATTTATTAACAAATAGTCGCAGTGCTAGGGAAAAGAGAACGAGTTGGGACTAGTTCTATCAGGTAACATAGTGTATTTGCCCTTACTGAGACGGTTTTTAAATTTAAAAAGTCGGGACAAAACCTCAGAATGTCACATTCAGGGTTTTAAATTTTTCCAATAGATAGAAGATCGGGGGGGGGGTGGGGGGGCTTGTATGTCCCCAATCGCTTGAACTGTTTTTCATAAAAAAGGGGGTTTTAAATCTGAAGAACACATACAGAGTCTGGGTAGAATTTTCAGAGGGGGGATAAAAATTTAAATTTTAAGGGGGATATACCGCCCCCCCAAAAATTTTTGATAGGGACCAGGGGGGAAATACTAAAAGGGGGAAATTTTTTTGGGCCACAAGCACGATAATGTATAAATTTTAGAACTTAACTTTTGTCAATTGATTGGGAATTTTTTTGACGGGGAAATTTAAATCATAAAGATTTCTTAGAAATAGTTCAGGATTGTTTTTTGAAGCAGTTTGTGACAGAACCTACAAGGTAATAACCCTGACTTAGTTCTGGCAAACAATAATCCCCGTTAATAATTTGAAATTTCAAAGGAAATGGGGGGCAGCGACCCAAAACAATTACATTAAAATTGAATGGAAGTATATAGTAGGGGAAAAACCCGTAAATCCCCGATTTTTCCTTAGCAATTACATGGGCTTAGAGAACACTTTCATCTTTGACTGGGGGAACGAAGAGAGCTATCAATATACAATTTTCTGAACACAATACCTGCTCAAAGAACGTTTTTTCCCTTTAAGGAAATTAGATCAAATAGAAATGACCCAAAATGGATGAAAATAGGGTGAAATTCTACAGGCAAGAAGGAATTTATAGGCGTATCAAAAGAGCGAGGGCACTTTTAAAGTATTTGACATTAGAGGGGCATTAAAAAGGGGATAAGAAAAGCTAAAAGGGACTATGAAATTAAAGTTGAAACAATTAAAGCAGACCATATTATAAGTATGTTATCGTCATAAAATATTAGTAGAAAACCCCAAAGATTGACGATGTTAATTTTAAGGGCAAACGAAAGAAATTCAGGTTTTAACTTATCTTTATTTTGTTTCCCGTTAATGTAAATATATTGGATCACTTGGAAGTTTCAGGATTGTTTTTACAGGTGTTTTTTTGAAAAGAACCTACAAATTAAAACCTGGTAGTTTGTAGTCTTTTCAAAAAACCCTGAATATTGTTTAAAGAACTGGTCTGGGACCCAAAAATTCAGTAATTAAATAAAGTTAAGTCCCTATATCTAGTACTGTTCCAGAGCCTTACATTCGTCCAAGAAACCCCCTCATCGTGTCCGGGAAGGTGGAACTTAAATTATTTTTTTAAACCCCTCACAAACTCTCCAAACAGATCTTTATTATAAATTAATTATACCCTTTATGAAAAATTAATATTTCATGCATAAAGAATTTTCCCCCCCAAAAAAACCCAGAACAACTTAAATCTGAATATTCATTAGAGGAATCCATTTAAAAAAGCATTTAAGGCAATAATATAAATTTCCCCAGCAAAATACCAAAAAGTTTTTTTTATTTCTTGCCCAAATGGGGAAAAAAATTTCCCCCTTAAATTTTTTTTGCATTTTTCAATTTTAATTTTTTCAATTTTAAATTATATTCCCGTTTTTCCAGGAAGAACTATAATTCTTAATATGGGATTATGTTAAACGTAAATTATTTACATCAAAACACTTATAATAACTAGTTTAAGCCAAAACCCCTAACGAACAAAAACCCCGGGAAGGTTTTTAAATTTGGCATGATTTAAGATAAAAGGAGTTAAACAAATAAATTAATCTACTTGATTCCCTTTGTAGTTGGCATCAGATATTTTTTAAACAGGGGACAAGTCGTTACCTCAAATTACCGCCCAATAAGCCTGACCTCAATTGTAGGCAAATTACTAGTCAATTATAGCTAGTTATAGAAGCCATCTCGATATAACATAGCTTGATTAATGATACTCAGATGGATTACAAGAGGCCGTCTTGTCTAACTAATTTATTAACTTTCTTCAGTAAAGCTTTTGGGGGCTGTTGACCACGAAAAAAGAATTTGGGTATTATTTACTTAGATTTTTGTAAGGCTTTGATAGAGTTTTCCCCACCAAAGACTGTTAAGAAAGTGGGAGTCATGGGATTTGGGGGAAGGGTCCTCGGTGGATCGAATCATGGCTCACAGACAGGAAGCAAGAGTGTCCATAAATGGGGTTAAATTCCCAGTGGGTCGTAACAAGTGGCGTTTCCCCAGGGATCAGTCTTGGGCCCGTTGTTGTTTATAATATATATCAAAGATCTTGATGAGGGAATTACTAGTGATATGAGCAAAATTTGCCGATGACACAAAAATAGGTAGGATAATTGATTTCAAAATAGATGTTTTGGGGAAATTCAGGAGGATTTAAACAAACTCTATTCTTGGTCAGAAAAGTGGCAGATGCAGTTTAATGTAGATAAAACAAGGTTCTGAAGCTCGGGAGTGCCCATAACCCTAGACTTATAAGTTAAATAATGTAGAACTTAACCTTTCAGATTGCGAAAAGGACTTGGGGGTTATGGTAAACAGCAACCTTAAACCAAGACAGCAATGCCTAAGCGTACGTAATAAGGCAAATAAATTACTGGGACTTATATCAAGAAGTGTAAGCAACAGAAGTCCAGAGGTCATACTGCAGCTTTATACATCATTAGAAAGGGGCCTCCCCTTTAGATTATGCAGCTCAATTCTGGTCTCCATATTACAGAATGGACCATAAATTCGTTAGAAAACATTCAGCGTAGGATGACTAAATTAATACATAGCATTAGAAATTTTCCCTTTACGAAGAAAGATTGAAGACTCTTAAGTTACATTCACTTGTTAGACGAAGAATGAGGGGAGACCTGATCGAAGTGTAAAAAGTGGAAGATAGGTATTAATAAAGGGGATATTAACAAGGTCTTGAGGATATCTGTCCAAGAGAGAACCGCAGTAATGGATTTAAATTAGATAAGTTTAGATTTAGAAAGGACTGGGAAAGTATTGGTTTGGAAATGGGGTAGTAGATGAGGGGAACAGTCTACCTAGTTGGGTTATTGAGGCTAGGACTTGGGTAGTTTCAAATTTAGGTTGGATAAATACATGAGTGGGATGGGTTGGATTTGAGTGGGACTTGCACATCAGAGCTTATTTCTTGTGTAGCATTGAAAATTGGGTAGGTCAAATGTTTGTTAGTGGGATGAATTGTAAAGGACCTGCCTAGTATGGGCCAACAGGCCTGCTGCAGTGTTCCTCCTTTCTTATGTTCTTATGTTCTTAAAGAGACCTGGACAGGCTACAAGCCTGGTCCAGTAACTGGATCCTTGAGTTTAACCCTGCCAAATGCAAAGTCATGAAGATTGGGGAAGGGCAAAGAAGACCGCAGACACAATATAGTTTAGATGGCGAAAGACTGCAAACCTCACTCAAGGAAAAAGATCTAGGGGTGAGTATAACACCGAGCATATCTCCTGATGCGCACATCAATCAGATAACTGCTGCAGCATACGGGCGCCTGCAAACCCACGGATAGCGTTCCGATCCTCAGTAAGGATTCGTGCAAGACTCTGTATACCATTTACGTCAGGCCCATACTGGAGTATGCAGCACCAGTTTGGAATCCACACCTAGTCAAGCACGTCAAGAAATTAGAGAAAGTGCAAAGGTTTGCAACAAGACTATCCCAGAGCTACGGGGATTGTCCTACGAAGAAAGGTTGAGGGAAATCGGCCTGACGACACTGGAGGACAGGAGGGTCAGGGGAGACATGATAACGACATATAAAATACTGCGCGGAATAGACAAGGTGGACAAAGACGGGATGTTCCAGAGAAGGGACACAGACACAAAAGGGTCACAATTGGAAGTTGAAGACTCAGATGAATAAAAGGGGATGTTAGGAAGTATTTCTTCAGTCATAGAGTAGTCAGGCTGTGGAATACCCTAGAAAGTGACGTAGTGAGACGGGAACCATACATAGTTTTAAGGCGAGGTATGATAAAGCTCATGGAGCAGGGAGAGAGAGGACCTAGTAGCAATCAGCGAAGAGGCGGGGCCAGGAGCTATGACTCGACCCCTGCAACCACAAATAGGTGAGTACAAATAGGTGAGTACACACACATAACACACACACCACAACACACACATACACACAACACACACATACACACAACACACACATACACACAACACACACATACACACAACACACACACACACACAACACACACATACACACAACACACACATACACACAACACACACAACACACAACACACAAAATACACATACACACACACATACACACACATACACACACACATACACACACATACACACACATACACACATACACACACACACACATACACACACACACACACACACATACACACACACACAGTCTGGAACCCACACCTGGTCAAGCACGTCAAGAAGTTTAAGTACAAAGGTTTGCAACAAGGCTAGTCCCAGAGCTCAAGGGAATGTCGTACGAGGAAAGGTTAAGGGAAATCGGACTGACGACACTGGAGGACAGAAGGTCAGGGGAGACATGATAACGACATACAAGATACTGCGGGGAATAGACAAGGTGGACAGAAAATAGGATGTTCCAGAGAGGGGACACAGGGACAAGGGGTCACAACTGGAAGCTGAAGACTCAGACGAGTCACAGGGACGTTAGGAAGTATTTCTTCAGTCATAGAGTTGTCAGCAAGTCGAATAGCCTAGCAATGAAGTAGTGGAGGCAGGAACTATACATAGTTTTAAGAAGAGGTATGACAAAGCTCAGGAAGCAGAGAGAGAGAGAGGATCCAGTAGCGATCAGTGAAGAGGCGGGGCCAGGAGCTGAGTATCGACCCCTGCAACTACAATTAGGTGAGTACAATTAGGTGAGTACACACACACACACACACACACACACACACACAACACACACACACACACACACACACACACACACACACACACACACACACACACACACGTAAGTCATACAGTTGTCAGGAAGTGGAATAG
This sequence comes from Cherax quadricarinatus, assembly GCF_026875155.1. Classification (NCBI taxonomy): domain Eukaryota; kingdom Metazoa; phylum Arthropoda; class Malacostraca; order Decapoda; family Parastacidae; genus Cherax; species Cherax quadricarinatus. The sequence continues at coordinate 42,318,210 of NC_069424.1, forward strand.
TCTGGAGAATACTGTAGTGGAGGCAGGATCCATACATAGCTTTAAGAACAGGTACGATAAAGCTCATGGAGCAAAGAATGGACCTAGTCGCGACCAGTGAAGAGGCAAGGCCAGGAGCTGTGACTCAAGTCCTGTAACCACAATTAGGTTGAGGGTGAGGAAGGAAAGTCAAGCTCACAAGAAACGACCAAGAAGTGTGTGAGGAGCTCAACATGAGATTTAAAGAAGTATCTACGGTGGAGACAGAAAGGTCTCCGGGAAGTCAGAATAGTGGGGTACACCAACAAGGATACACTAACAAGTGCTGGATGAAATACACACAACCGAGGAGGAGGTGAAGAAGCTGATAAGTGAACTTGATACCTCAGATCCGGTGGGACCGGACAACTCTCCGTGGGACCTTAGAGAGGGAGCAGAGACGCTGTGTGTGCCACTAACAACATTCTTTGACATATCTATTTAAACTGGAGAATTACCTGAGGTATGGAAGGTGGCAAATGAAGTCCCAATTTTTAAGAAAGGAGACAGACAAGAGGCATTAAATTACAGACCATTGTCACTGACGAGTATAGTATGCAGAGACATGGAGAAGATTATCAGGAGACGAGTGGTAGAGCGCCTAGAAAGGAATGAGCTTAACGAGCACGGTTTCAGGGAAGGAAAACCTACTGGAGTTTTATGACAAGGTAACAGAGAGGGGGGAGGGGTAGATTGCATTTTCTTGGACTGCAAGAAGGCCTTCGACACAGTTCCTCACAAGATATTAGTGCGAACGCTAGAGGATCAGGCACGCATAACAGGAAAGGCACTGTAATGGATCAGAGAATACCTGACAGGGAGGCAACAAGTCATGGTACGTTACCAGGTGTCAGAGTGAGCTGTGACGAGTGGATTTCCACAGGGGTCAGTCCTAGGACCAGTGCTGTTTTTGCTATATGTGAACCACATGACAGAAGGGATAGTCAGGAGTACCTCTGCTTGCAGATGTGAAGTTAATGAGGAGAATTAAATCGGACGAGGATTAGGCAGGACTACAAAGGGAACTGGACAGGTTGGAAGCTTGGCCCGGGCTCCTGAAATTTAATCCCTCCAAATGCAAAGTTATGAGGATCGGGAAAGGACAAAGAAGACCGCAGACGGAGTATAGGCTAGGTGACCAAAGACTGCAAACCTCACTCAAAGAAAAGTATCTTGGGGTGAGTGTAATACCGAGCACATCTCCTGAGGCGCACACCAACCAGACAGCGCCTAGCAAAGCCAGAAATAGGATTCCGAAATCTCAATGAGTAATCGTTCAAGACTCTGTACACCGTGTACGCCAGGCCTGTATTGGAGTATGCAGCACCAGTTTGAAACCCACACCTGGTCAAGCACGTAAACAAATTAGAGAGTGCAATGGTTTGCAGCAAGACTAGTCTAGGAGCTAAGGGAAATGTCCTACGAAGAAAAGTTACCGGAAATCGGCCAGACGACACTGGTGGACAGGAGGGTTAGGGGAGACATGATAACGACGTATAAAATACTGCAAGGAATTGACAAGGTGGATAAAGACAGGATGTTCCAGAGATGGGACACAGAAACAAGGAGTCACAATTGGAAGCTGAAGACTCAAATGAGTCAAAGAGATGTTAAGAGTTTTAAAACGAGGTATGATAAGGCTCGTGGAGCAGGGGGAGAGAGGAGGCCAGGAGCCATGAATCGACCCCTGCAACCACAAATAGGTGAGTACACACATACACCATCTTGAGTTATCAACTCAACGACCCTGATACGAACCTCTCACAGATATACAAGTGCACACTTTAATCTAAATTTTCCTACACCAAACTCACCATATCCTGAAGAGCTCGGAACGGGGACATAAACTTAGAGACATCATTCCCAGCAGCCTTAGACCCGCCAGAGTGCATGCTTTGCTGATGACAGAAAAGACACGAACTCCGCTAAAACCCATCTCATCTGAAAAGATAGCGTATCCTACAAGCTATCCTCTCTGTAAATCTGGTCATGAATTACGGTTCAGAGTCTACTGCATACCTTCCAGTCAACACGATCTTCTCGGCTCTTACTCGACTCACGACACCAAGACTACATGCAGTGTTATCAGAAGCTTCTTCCTTCGTTTCTTCCCATCGGTAGCAGTGAATTCCATGAAGAATAATGCTCGTTCCTAGAACAGAGCTTTTCTAAGCTTCTTTATCCTCGTCATTTCACCAGAGACTGGAGGCATCGTGGAGACAACACTTCAACTTGCCTAGACGGCACTCAGCCGAAATAAGATACGTAGTCCTTCCTAACTACCTATTGTTATAAACATCTCTAACATTCTCTCCAGCACCATATTCCAGGTATCCACCACTTCCTCCACTACAATCAAGGACATCACCAACAGCGAACACCACAAAGTCGATGCCTCGTCAGAGGCATACATAATTCCTTGCAACGACTGTGACTAAATATACGTGGGAGAAACATCAAGAGACCTCCACACACGCATTACTGGAGACAAATGTGCCAGCAGAATAAACCACTTGAGCAAAGCCTGTGTTTCCAACAAACTCCCACAACCACCTCGTCAATTACAGTGCTCACCACTGACTCTCAAAGAGGAGTGACTGTCAAAGAAGAATGACTGTCGAGGAAGAATGTCAAAGAAGCAGCCACTTCAAAACGGATTATTCTGGATAATGACTCATAATGACAATGACTGGCAATGGGTGATAACACTGACAAAAGATGCTGATAATGACAATCACTAGCAATGACAGTGACAAATTGACAAGGACAATGATAATTACTAACAATGACAGTGACTTGTACTGATAACGAAAATGACTCACACTAAAACAACGACAGTGACTCATACCGACAATGACAATGAGTGACAATTACAGTGAATAACAATGAATGTCAATGGCATTAACTGACAAGGACAGTGAGGGACACCGATAATGACTGATTCTGACAATGACTGACAGTAAACAGTGATTGACAAACATGATGACTTACAATGACTGACAATGACTTATAATGACAGTGACTGACAATGACTTATAATGACAGTGACTGACAATGACTTATGACAGTGACTGACAATGACTTATAATGACAGTGACTGACAATGACTTATAATGACAGTGACTGACAATGACTTATAATGACAGTGACTGACAATGACTTATAATGACAGTGACTGACAATGATTTATAATGACAGTGACTGACAAAGACTTTATGACATGATGACAATACTTATAATGACAGTGACTGACAATGACTTTAATGACAGTGACTACAATGACTTATAAACAGTGACTGACAAGACTTTTTAATGAAGGTGAAGATTTTTATATTTTCGCAAAAATTAAAATCCTCGTCTACGTCTTCAATTTTTTTTGGGTTGTGTAAGTTATATTTTGCCAATTTTGTTCAACAAGTTACTTCTTCGCTTGCATTAACTGGGAAATGACTCGTGAGATTGGGTTGTAACCCTTCTAGAACCGGAAGTCCAGTGTTTGATCCGCTGTACTGCTCTGACATAACAAGGCGCATCCGGCCAGCTAGCATGGTACAGTCGACAACACACTGGCCTGGTACTTTTTGGCTGGTGTGGTGAACTGCTGAGGAATGTCTTCTCTGATCGGCTTCAAACTCGTCTCCATGGTGAATCTTACATTGAGAAAAGATTGCTTTAACGTTGTAGGCCAGCTTCCAAATTTACTGAAGTAACCCGAAAGATTATAAGGCTGTTTTTCACGCAGTAAGATGTGAAGAATGGTACAATTGTTCAGCATTTGGGAATCTTTATTGTGGAATCGTTTCACCAGCCAATGGCTTCATCAGTCCAATACAGAGAAGAACGGAGAAAGATGAGGGGTTTGAGGTAATCAGTCCATCAGCTTGGAGTCGATGTGTCCAGTCCATCATTCTTGAGAACAATATAGCATATGCTCGGAAAATTGACTTATATACTGCAGTCAGGTCAGCAGCAGCAGGCGGCGTCACCAGTGGACAAATCCACTAGTGTAAGGTTATATAATTAGACTGAAGAAGCCACTGGCTGGCAAACGTTTCCTTAGTAAAGAAAACCGATTAGTGTCTCATTCATCAACTTGTCGGGTTTCTAAACCATTTACATCAACTTCAGAACTTTAATGCTGATAACTTAATAATGAGAGTTCCGATCAGCTTCAAACTTAGTGTTGTTGTATTTTGGGATGCTGCCATCTGTGAGATAATTAGAGAATGCTTCTTCAGATTGGCTTGAAATTATCAAAGCTCGTGTTTCTTAGTGAAAGGTTTGAACTCTTCTTTTTAGGGACGGGGGGAGTACAGGTCCTAATTTTCTGAAAAAAAAAATTAAATTAAGAAATTGAGATAATATTTACAATGGGATGACTTATAAATATTTATTCTGATTCCTATCAAATTTTAATACCGATATTTAATTGAATTGGAAACTTACGCTGTGCTAATCCTGTTATGTGTAAAGAATAAGACACTTGTGAAACATTTGGAAAAGTATATTGAGGAAACATTTCGCCAGTCAGTGGCTTATTCAGTTCATGGACTGAAGAAGCCACTGGCTGGAGAAATGTTTCCGTAATAAAGATCCCCAAATGTTTCACAATAGACTTACATCATGTGGGTTTTCTGAGCCAAGAGTATTAATGTACAGGGAAGGAGAATAGGGTTAAGCGTTACGGGGATACTGTCAGTGACGTACCTAATGTATGGTAGGTATGGCACGTGTCTTAGGTGCCACTTGAACAGCGGGTGCCACTCAGCAGTTTCTATTAGTCAGACAAGCCATCCTCGGAAAGTGGAAATTTTCTTATGATATTTTATCTGTCTTTGATTATCAGTCTGCATTTTGTACCTGTTGTCTTCTCTATTACCGGTCAGACTATCAATCCTCATTGGAGAGGGAAAGTGGATTCAACCGGTGGAAAGCATCTGAAGGGATTAGTGTTCATGAAAATGATAAGAATCATCGGGAGTGTTTCACACAGTGGAAAGAAATGGAAAGAAATTTAGCTGAAAATCCAGGAGTTATTGACACGGAACTTCAGGAAAACAGTCCGTGTTGGTGTTATCCTGATAAGCCACAAGGATGCTGAGAGCTTGATTGAAGACATTTTGAAACAGCTAGAGAAGGACGAAATGGAACTACGAGTTTGTCGGTCACAAGGAAAAGACAACGCTGTTCTGATGGCTCGACGCACAACTTGTGTTCATCAAAGAATAAGTGAGAAAAACAACATGGCAGTGTTTGTGAATTGCGACGATCATTCACTCATCTTGGTGGGTGTACATGCAGCCAAACAGGATACAGTGATGGTCACGTTTTTTGGAACCATCGAAGCTCTCTAAGTGTTCTTCTCTCGTTCAACACAGCTCTGGGAAAACTAAAAAAAACAAAAAGCCGTGCCTGTGGTTGTTAGTCGGAGTCGGGAACCAGGTGGAGTGCAAGTACAGAAGTAGTGAAACCCGTCAACAAGTACCTTGAGAAGATAGTTAAAGGTCTCCAGAACATGATAGACAATGAAAACGAGACCAGTGAAACAAAAAGTGAAACAAGGCAGTTGTATAACCGCATGTTGACTTAAGATTTTCTGAATTTCCTAGGATTTTGAAACAAAGTACTCATTCGCGTTGACCGTATTCAAAAGAGGCTGCAGGATCCTAGCATGAATTTTCACGATGCTACCCTGGATTTGAAAGCCCTCCGAAATCATTTTGATGAAAGAGAAGTGGTCAGTGGGTCACTTGAAGAAGGACTTGGTCTCTGTCAAGAATAGAATACTGAAACTGAAAGACGTCAGAGACAAAAGAAATGAATGACTGGTAAGAACTGGAGAGACACTGGGTTAACAGCCAAGAAGGAAATCGAAAGAGTCATAAACGAAACACTGAACCGTCTTCACAGAGAAATGGATGAAAAGTTCGCTCGTTTGCATAATTTGATTTGCTGCCAGCACTTGCAAGCTGCCTGCCTGCTTGTTATGTTGTTCGTGCCAGGTGCGAGCTGGTACTAGTAACCTGACGTCGGTTGCGCAGTCCTGTTTCTCTCTCGTTGCTCTTCGTTGAGGAAGCATCTCGTCTCTCTGTTCTGTCAGCTCATGTTAATTAGACTGTTTTCGGTAGAGTATGTCTGCATTGGTGAGCAGGGACATACTGCTAGTAACTCTATGCAACTCTATTCACAGAGCATTATTTAGACTTAATGATATTTGACGTTTCCAGAGGTTGTGTCGTGGAGACACTATCTCTGTACCCGAGTTCAACCCACGACCTACATTTGTTCTGGCATCTATGCACTGTCGTAGTAGGGAAATTGGAATTGCTGAACTCAGTTTCAGCATGTGACTTTCATGCCTTTGGTGTAGGATCTGTTGAAGGTCCACTGTTAGGGTCGTTTTTGGGTTCTGTGATTCCTTGCCTGACGCTGTGGTGTTCACGGCTGTTCCATTGCGTTTGTGGGGTCTTGTCAAGCATTGACTATGTGTTGGTGAATGGGTTGTGTCAACATTTAGTCTAAGAAGCAGTTTTGCACGACACACTTACACATTATAGTCTTGAGAATAGTACTAAGATTATTCATAGGGCATGTGTATGTTCAGCCACATTTTAAGTCTCACAGTGGTCAGTCAGTACGATTATTACCATGAATCCCACACCGAGCACACTTCACAACAACTAAAACTTTAAGGGTGTACTTATGAGTACACTTCTCACTTCTAGTATACTGTAACTCAGCACGTTACATAATTAATCAAGTGTACCTAACAAGTGGTATTTATCAAATGTGCTCATAGCACATTTGACAATCAACGCCCCCGCGGCCCGGTCAGATACCACGCTTCCCGGTGGATCATGGCATGATCAACTAGGCTACTGCTGCTGGCCGCACGCAAATCGACGTACGATAAACAGTACTGACTTTAGGTGCCTTGTCCAGTGCCTTTTCGAAGACAGCCAGGGGGGTCTATTTGTAATCCCCCTCATTTATGCTGAGAGCCAGTCGAACAGTCTTGGGTCCCTGACACTTACTGTGTTGTCTTCTTTGCGTACTCGTGGCGCCCCTGCTTCTTATTGAGGGACGTTGCATCTCCTGCCGAGTCTTTTGCTTTCGTAGGGAGTGATTTTCGTGTGCAAATTTGGGACTAGTTCCTCTGGCATTTTCCAAGTGTATATTATCATGTGTCTTTCTCGCCTGTATTCCAGGGAATACAAATCAAAAGACTTCAAAAAAAAAAAAAAAAAAAAAAAAAAAAGATTATATATACAGAATAACAAGGTTATATATATAAGTATGTAAGTTATACGCCAAGACACCTGTATCATTAAAAATCTCAGCCTTTATTTATTGGTTCATATTTATTCAGTTGCAGTCCAAAAGCGTTACTGAGAAACCTTCTAATTTTACGGGACAATTGGACTAGAATTCTTTCTGACAATCTGTTACATAACCAGAAACATGCTAGATGCTAGAGGGGGATCAATAACCCGACCTAGTATTCTCTGGAGATATTTTCATTTAGTATATGTCGCATTTTGTAACTATATATGCCTATCTATCTCTTTCTCTCTCTCTCTCTCTCTCTCTCTCTCTCTCTTTACACAGGGTTTGACAAGGTTAAGGATCCCTAGCTTTATTGACAAGCAATTTACAGGTTAAGGATTCCTAACTTTATTGGCAAGCTAAGAGCTGTTACCTACATCAGCTCATTTGAAAGCATTTTACTGTCATGAAACAGGAACAGGATGAAGTTGGAGCCATCTGTGGGCCAGCATTTTCATTTGATCAACTGACTTTATCTCGTTGACATCATTATGCTGTACGAATGTGTTCAATACTCGAGTCATCCTGGGTATATATGATCTCAGATGGAGTGATGTTCTGGAGAAGGGTACAGCCAGAGTGAATTTGCTGCTTTCTGCCCGTCTTGTGGTATAGAAGCTTGCTTCACGCTGTCCTCGAAGTGGATCCAAGTGTGGTACTTTGACAATATTGGCCTTGTACATAACACATCCCTCCTGTGTTGAAGGCTCTGCTGAATTGACAGATCTATCCAGGATTGGTCCAGGCGAGAGATGAGACGTCTTGCTATGTTCTCTCTGTCAAGCAGTCGCAGATGAGAGGGGATGGGGGGCAGGCAAGCCAAGAAAGTGGAACATACTCAACGTGTGAGCGTACTTGTGCCTCGTACAGAATCTTGCAAGCCCTATTGTCAAGCAGATGCGAGATACGGCGAAGTGCTGTAAGCTTCCTGGCTGCCTTGTTTGCAAGATTTACAACATGGTTCTTCATGGTCAGTTTGGAGTCAAATTTCACCCCAAGGATATCAACTTCTGTACCAAACTGGGGCAGACCAGTATTCGACCCCACGACACATAGTCCCATCTCAAGAGGCCACCCTACCATCTGAGCCATCGATCCTAGAGTAGGATCGATGGCTCTAAACTGGGAGGTAGAATGAAATTAACTCTGATTCTGGACTGCAGAAGGACTTCAACACAGTTCCTCACAGGAGATTAATGCAGAAGCTGGAGGATCAGGCGCGTATTATAGGAAGGGCACTGCAATGGATCAGAGAATGCCCGACAGGGAGGTAACAACGGGTCATGGTACGTGATGAGGTATCACAGTGGGCGCCTGTGATGAGCGGGGTCCCACAGGGGTCAGTCCTTGGATCAGTACTATTTTTGATATATGTGAATGCCATGGTGGAAGGGACAGACTCTGAAGTGTCGCTGTTCGCAGATGATGTGAAGCTAATGAGAAAGATTAAGTCGGATGAGGATCAGGCAGGACAACAAAGAGACCTGGACACGTGGTCCAACAACTGGCTTCTCTAATTCAACCCTGCCAAATGCAAAGTCATGAAGATTGGGGAAGGGCAAAGAAGACCGCAGACAGTGTATAGGTTAGGTGGCTAAAGGCTGCAAACCTCACTCAAGGAGAAAGATCTTGGGGTGACAAAAACACCGAGCATGTCTCCGGAAGCGCACATTAACCAGATAACTGCTGCAGCATTTGGGCGCCTGGCAAACCTGAGAACAGCGTTCCGATTCCTTAGTAAGGAATCATTCAAGACACTGTACACTGTGTACGTCAGGCCCATACTGGAGTATGCAGCACCAGTTTGGAATCCACACTTGGTCAAGCACGTCAAGAAATTAGAGAAAGTACAAAGCTATGCAACAAGGCTAGCTCTGGAGCTCAGGGGAATGTCCTACGAAGAAAGGTTGAGGGAAATCGGACTGACGACACTGGAGGACAGGATGGTCAGGGAGACATGATAACTTACAAAACAATGCGTGGAACAGACAAGGTGGACAGAGACAGGATGTTCCAGAGAGGGGACACAGAAACAAGAGGTTACAATTGGAAGCTGAAGGCTCAGACGAGTCACAGGGATGTTAGGAAGTACTTCTTCGTCACAGAGTCGTCAGGAAGTGGAATAGCCTAGCAAGTGATGTAGTGGAGGCAGAAACCATACATCGGTTTAGGATGAGGTATGACAAAGCTCAGGAAGCAGAGATAGAGAGGACCTAGTAGGGATCGGTGAAGAGGCGGGGGCCAGGAGCTGAGTCTCGACCCCTGCAACCTCAATTAGGCGAGTACGATTAGGTGAGTACCAACGTATGCCCTCGGATCACGGTACAACTAGCTCTGCTGGGTGCATGATTCTTATAGGATGTATGGTCCAGTGGGTTAGAGCATTGTGAATTTCCGTTCACCACGAGACGGTCTAAAACAACACGGGTTCGATCCTCCGGTTAGTCGCAGTGTTGACATATACATGTATATATATATATAATATATATATTATATATATATATATATATATATATATATATATATATATATATATATATATATATATTAACAAGTCGGTCGTCTCCCACCGAGGCAGGGTGACCCAAAAAGAAAGAAAATCCCCAAAAAGAAAATACTTTCATCATTCAACACTTTCACCTCGCTCACACATAATCACTGTTTTTGCAGAAGTGCTCAGAATACAACAGTTTAGAAGCATATACGTATAAAGATACACAACATATCCCTCCAAACTGCCAATATCCCAAACCCCTCCTTTAAAGTGCAGGCATTGTACTTCCAATTTCCAGGACTCAAGTCTGGCTATATAAAAATAACCGGTTTCCCTGAATCCCTTCACTAAATATTACCCTGCTCACACTCCAACAGATCATCAGGTCCCAAATACCATTCATCCCTATCGAACACGCTCATGCACGCCTGCTGGAAGTCTAAGCCCCTCGCCCACAAAACCTCCCTTACCCCTTCCTTCCAACCTTTTCGAGGACGACCCCTACCCCGCCATCCTTCCCCTACAGATTTATACGCTCTCCATGCCATTCTACTTTGATCCATTCTCTCTAAATGACCAAACCACCTCAACAACTCCTCTTCAGCCCTCTGATTAATGCTTTTATTACCTCCACACCTTATCCTAATTTCCACACTCCGAATTTTCTGCATAATATTTACACCACACATTGCCCTTAGACAGGACATCTCCACTGCCTCCAACCGCCTCCTCGCTGCTGCATTCACAACCCAAGCTTCACACCCATATAAGAGTGTTGGTACTACTATACTTTCATACATCCCTTCTTTGCCTCCATAGATAACGTTTTTTTGTCTCCACATATACCTCAATGCACCACTCACCTTTTTTCCCTCGTCAGTTCTATGATTAACCTCATCCTTCATAAATTCATCTGCCGACACGTCAACTCCCAAATGTCTGAAAACATTCACTTCTTCCATACTACTCCTCTCCAATTTGATACCTAATTTTTCTTTATCTAAATCATTTGATACCATCATCGCCTTACTCTTTTCTATGTTCACTTTCAACTTTCTACCTTTACACACACTCCCAAACTCATCCACTAACCTTTGCAATTTTTCTTTAGAATCTCCCATAAGCACAGTATCATCAGCAAAAAGCAACTGTGTCAATTCCAATTTTGTATTTGATTCCCCATAATTTAATCCCACCCCTCTCCCGAACACCCTAGCATTTACTTCTTTTACAACCCCATCTATAAATATATTAAACAACCATGGTGACATTACACATCCCTGCCTAAGACCTACTTTTACTGGGAAGTATTCTCCCTCTCTTCTACACACCGTAACCTGAGCCTCACTATCCTCATAAAAACTCTTCACAGCATTTAGTAACTTACCACCTATTCCATATACTTGCAACATCTGCCACATTGCTTCCCTATCCAGTCTATCATATGCCTTTTCTAAATCCATAAATGCAATAAAAACTTCCCTACCTTTATCTAAATACTGTTCACATATATGCTTCAATGTAAACACTTGATCTACACATCCCCTACCCACTCGAAAACCTTCTTGCTCATCCGCAATCCTACTCTCTGTCTTACCTCTAATTCTTTCAATTATAACCCTACCGTACACTTTTCCTGGTATACTCAGTAAACTTATTCCTCTGTAATTTTTACAATCTCTTTTGTCTCCCCTGTATATGGAGGAATTATACATGCTCTCTGCCAATCCCTAGGTACCTTCCCCTCTTTCATACTTATATTAAACAAAAATACCAACCACTCCAACACTATGTCCCCCCCCCCTGCTTTTAACATTTCTGTCATGATCCCGTCAGTTTCAGCTGCTTTACCCCCTTTCATTCTACATAATGCCTCACGCACCTCCCCCACACTCACGTCCTGCTCTTCTTCACTCCTAAAAGATGGTATACCTCCCTGTCCAGTGCATGAAATTACCACTTCCCTTTCTTCGTCGATATTTAAAAGTTCTTCAAAATATTCTCGCCATCTACCCAAAACCTCCCTCTCCCCATCTACTCACTCCCCTACTCTGTTTTTTAACTGACAAATCCATTTGTTCTCTAGGCTTTCTTAACTTGTTTAACTCACTCCAAAATTTTTTCTTATATAAATATATTATATATGGCTAGTGCAGGAGAGACAGAAAGTATAAGAAGAACCATGGAGTAATCCCGTGTTGTTGCAGCAGTTACTGCTTCTGCTGCAGCAGCAGCAGCAGCAGCAATACCAACAGCAGAAGCAGCAGAAGCAGCAGCAGCAGCTGCAGCAGCAGCAGCTGCAGCAGCAGCAGCTCACAATATAATGTTGCCACACAATAAGCCTCACAATCTTTGACTAAGGTCCCAGGCCAAACTGTGAATACAAAGGCCGACCCAGAGATTCTTCCAAGTTCGTGTTGACAAAAGATCTCATCCAGATAAAATAAGCATAAAATATCTGGGCACAAAAGAATACAATACAGATGAAGATATATTAAATGAGCCACAGCAAAATAATTATGCCGTTTTCTATTCAGAGTGCATAATATTTTCAGAAAAAATATTTCTCTCAGTATTATTGTTAGTATTATTATTAATTATTATTATTATTATTATTATTGTAGTAGTAATAATAGTAGTAGCGTCTGGTGAATGGGAGTTTAGACTCGATCTAAGAAAGTGAAAGATAGCTCAAAATTCCTCGAATGAAGAGCACCGCTTGAGACTATTTTTAACACAGTACCTCATATGTTTCCAGGTTTCTGTCAAGGCCTTATTATAACCATCACAAACTCTGGCTGACGAACAGGTACACTTCCCACGGGCAGAAAATAAACACTGGGTAGGAAGGATATAGGTATTCGGCCTCATTGAGAGATCATCTTCAGCAGATAAATAACGTGGAGCAACACAAGTTTATATATGTAGGTGTGTGGCTTGGGTGAGGTTGAAAAAGCATTGTTGCGTTGAGTAGCGTTGCTGTGGCAGTGTTGTGTTATTGTTGCAGCGATGCTGCGTTGAGCCAACACTGGTATAGCAACTCTCTGTACTAGAGCAGCTAGTAAATATTAGGCCCGGCTAACCTTACAGTCAATGCAACCAACTTGTACTAAGTACCATGCACAGGACGCACATAACATCCTGAACGTGCTGAACACAAATATTCCAGAAAGGTAAAGAACACAGTCACAATACCGTGACTGGAATAATACACAGATAACACGCACATAGAAGAATGAATCTTATAACGACGTTTCGGTCCGACTTGGACCATTCACAAGTCACACTGGCAGAAGAGAATTGATTAATAGATTGTTTCGTGAGGAACTGCGTCCTGACACGGGTGCTACTCCTAAGATGACCCGTCTGAGGATCTCGAAGATGTTGATCTAATTTAGTTCTGTGGCGGCGATTAGGGGTCTTGCTGAAGTTCCTGTGCGCTCCACAGCACAACATTTTATGTACAACAGGTAGCTGAGGCCATCACCCAGTTTTACCTGGAGTTTACCTGGAGAGAGTTCCGGGGGTCAACGCCCCCGCGGCCAGGTCTGTGACCAGGCCTCCTGGTGGATCAGAGCCTGATCAACAAAGGCTGTTACTGCTGGCTGCACGCAAACCAACGTACGAGCCACAGCCCGGCTGGTCAGGAACCAACTTTAGGTGCTTGTCCAGTGCCAGCTTGAAGACTGCCAGGGGTCTGTTGGTAATCCCCCTTATGTATGCTGGGAGGCAGTTGAACAGTCTCGGGCCCCTGAAACTTATTGTATGGTCTCTTAACGTGCTAGTGACACCCCTGCTTTTCATTGCGGGGATGGTGCATCGTCTGCCAAGTCTTTTGCTTTCGTAGTGAGTGATTTTCGTGCGCAAGTTCGGTACTAGTCCCTCTAGGATTTTCCAGGTGTATATAATCATTTATCTCTCCCGCCTGCGTTCCAGGGAATACAGGTTTAGGAACCTCAAGCGCTCCCAGTAATTGAGGTGTTTTATCTCCGTTATGCGCGCCGTGAAGGTTCTCTGTACATTTTCTAGGTCAGCAATTTCACCTGCCTTGAAAGGTGCTGTTAGTGTGCAGCAATATTCCAGCCTAGATAGAACAAGTGACCTGAAGAGTGTCATCATGGGCTTGGCCTCCCTAGTTTTCAAAGTTCTCATTATCCATCCCGTCATTTTTCTAGCAGATGCGATTGATACAATGTTATGGTCCTTGAAGGTGAGATCCTCCGACATGATCACTCCCAGGTCTTTGACGTTGGTGTTTCGCTCTATTTTGTGGCCAGAATTTGTTTTGTACTCTGATGAAGATTTAATTTCCTCGTGTTTACCATATCTGAGTAATTGAAATTTCTCATCGTTGAACTTCATATTGTTTTCTGCAGCCCACTGAAAGATTTGGTTGATGTCCGCCTGGAGCCTTGCAGTGTCTGCAATGGAAGACACTGTCATGCAGATTCGGGTGTCATCTGCAAAGGAAGACACGGTGCTGTGGCTGACATCCTTGTCTATGTCGGATATGAGGATGAGGAACAAGATGGGAGCGAGTACTATGCCTTGTGGAACAGAGCTTTTCACCGTAGCTGCCTCGGACTTGACTCTGTTGACTACTACTACTCTGTGTTCTGTTAGTGAGGAAATTATAGATCCATCGACCGATTTTTCCTGTTATTCCTTTAGCACGCATTTTGTGCGCTATTACGCCATGGTCAGACTTGTCGAAGGCTTTTGCAAAGTCTGTATATATTACATCTGCATTCTTTTTGTCTTCTAGTGCATCTAGGACCTTGTCGTAGTGATCCAATAGTTGAGACAGACAGGAGCGACCTGTTCTAAATCCATGTTGCCCTGGGTTGTGTAACTGATGGGTTTCTAGATGGGTGGTGATCTTGCTTCTTAGGACCCTTTCAAAGATTTTTCTGATATGGGATGTTAGTGCTATCGGTCTGTAGTTCTTTGCTGTTGCTTTACTGCCCCCATTGTGGAGTGGGGCTATGTCTGTTGTTTTTAGTAACTGTGGGACGACCCCCGTGTCCATGCTCCCTCTCCATAGGATGGTAAAGGCTCGTGATAGGGGCTTCTTGCAGTTCTTGATGAACACGGAGTTCCATGAGTCTGGCCCTGGGGCAGAGTGCATGGGCATGTCATTTATCGCCTGTTCGAAGTCATTTGACGTCAGGATAACATCGGATAGGCTTGTGTTAATCAAATTCTGTGGCTCTCTCATAAAAAAATCATTTTGATCTTCGACTCTGTCTGGTTAGAGGCTTGCTAAAAACCGAGTCATATTGGGACTTGAGTAGCTCACTCATTTCCTTGCTGTCATCTGTGTAGGACCCATCTTGTTTAAGTAGGGACCCAATACTGGACGTTGTTCTCGACTTTGATTTGGCATAGGAGAAGAAATACTTTGGGTTTCTTTCGATTTCATTTATGGCTTTTAGCTCTTCCCGCGATTCCTGACTCCTATAAGATTCCTTTAGCTTAAGTTCGATGCTTGCTATTTCTCTGACCAGTGTCTCCCTACGCATTTCAGATATATTGACCTCTTTTAGCCGCTCTGTTATTCTTTTCCGTCGCCTGTAAAGGGAGCGCCTGTCTCTTTCTATTTTACATCTACTCCTCCTTTTTCTTAGAGGAATAAGCCTTGTGCATACATCGAGTGCCACCAAGTTAATCTGTTCTAGACATGAGTTGGGGTCTGTGTTGCTTAGTATATCTTCACAGCTTATATCGGTTAGGACTTGGTTTACTTGGTCCCACTTTATGTTTTTGTTATTGAAGTTGAATTTGGTGAATGCTGAATAGCTGAGGCCGTCACCCAGTTAGCTGAGGTCATCACCCAGTTAGCTGAGGTCATCACCCAGTTAGCTGAGGCCATCACCCAGTTAGCTGAGGCCATCACCCAGTTAGCTGAGGCCATCACCCAGTTAGCTGAGGTCATTACCCAGTTAGCTGAGGCCATCACCCAGTTAGCTGAGGTCATCACCCAGTTAGCTGAGGCCATCACCCAGTTAGCTGAGGCCATCACCCAGTTAGCTGAGGTCATTACCCAGTTAGCTGAGGCCATCACCCATCATTGTCTCTGAGCCCTGTGTTGGGTGGTAAGGTAAACTTGCCAGTAAACACGTGAACTCTTGTTTCGTCCATCGTGCATATATTCACAAAGGTTTTCACAATAGTTCTGAATGTTTCCTTGTTTTCTTCTGAGTATATGCGGTCGCATATGATATCGGTGAAACATTGTAGACAATATTTGACAGCTCGTTGAGCTGCTCGGAGAGGTAAAGCCTCTCCGAGCAACTCAACGTCCAGGCATGATGCTGAATGCCGCAGGTTAAACATCGAGGTTACGTAGCTTCGCATCTCTTCAATTTACTCAAGCAGTCCTTGATCGGGCGAGACCCGCTGCAGATGCCACCCATTTCCTTTAAGTGACATCGGGTACTGATGTAGTTATACTTCAGGCACCTGAAACACTTCAAAGGTTCAGGGTTGTACGTCCTAACCTGGTATTTTCCCCAGCAACCGAGATCCAGTTGGGTTAAGAGGGGTCCTCTATGTTGGATAAAGACCTACCTCGTAGTTATGTTGCCGTCCATCTTGGCTAGGAGCCGCTCAGCTTACACGATGTTTTGTTACTATGGATTGCATCGAGAGGCATGTCAAGTAGATAGCGCATTAGAAAGCCTTTTATTACCCTCTCTATGGCTTTTAGTTCTGTTAGAACAAGTGGTGATTCCAGGTTGATTACCTTCTGTAGTACCTCATAGGACTCTGTGTTTCGGAGAGTGAGATTAAACTCTTCTGTCAGATCTTCATCAGAGTACAAAACAAATTCTGGCCACAAAATAGAGCGAAACACCAACGTCAAAGACCTGGGAGTGATCATGTCGGAGGATCTCACCTTCAAGGACCATAACATTGTATCAATCGTATCTGCTAGAAAAATGACAGGATGGATAATGAGAACCTTCAAAACTAGGGAGGCCAAGCCCATGATGACACTCTTCAGGTCACTTGTTCTATCTAGGCTGGAGTATTGCTGCACACTAACAGCACCTTTCAAGGCAGGTGAAATTGCCGACCTAGAAAATGTACAGAGAACTTTAACGGCGCGCATAACGGAGATAAAACACCTCAATTACTGGGAGCGCTTCAGGTTCCTGAACCTGTATTCCCTGGAACGCAGGAGGGAGAGATACATGATTATATACACCTGGAAAATCCTAGAGGGACTAGTACCGAACTTGCACACGAAAATCACTCACTACGAAAGCAAAAGACTTGGCAGACGATGCACCATCCCCCAATGAAAAGCAGGGGTGTCACTAGCACGTTAAGAGCCATACAATAAGTGTCAGGGGCCCGAGACTGTTCAACTGCCTCCCAGCACACATAAGGGGGATTACCAACAGACCCCTGGCAGTCTTCAAGCTGGCACTGGACAAACACCTAAAGTCAGTTCCTGATCATCCGGGCTGTGGCTCGTACGTTGGTTTGCGTGCAGCCAGCAGCACCAGCCTGGTTGATCAGGCTCTGATCCACCAGGAGGCCTGGTCACAGACCGGGCCGCGGGGGCGTTGACCCCCGGAACTCTCTCCAGGTAAACTCCAGGTAAACTGATATCTTAAGGCCATATTTCTTCTCGAGGTGAATTATAGCAGAATACTGGATGTCGTGGTGTCCTTTAGTTATCAATCTGAATTTGTTGCATGCAGATGGCTTGGCCTGCCCGATCTGAGGCAAGGAAATATTATTTCTTCTCCCTATCTCACTGGCCCGGCTGGTTTCGCTTGCTATGCTGTCCAAGGAGCCCAGGGAGTCCAGTGAGTGGTCTTGCGGTTTCTTCACCAGAATTCCACCTCACATTTCTAAATGCAAGTCATCGATTGAGTCCTTGGAACATCATGACCTCTTCCTTTCGGATGAAACCATGTGCTTCAGTGCGTCTGTCTCGTGACTGTGTAGTAATGTTAAATGTTGTGAGTGTAGTAGTAGTAGTAGTAGCAACAGCAGCAGTAGCAGTAGTAGTAGTAGTAGTAGTTACACTAGCAGTAGTACAACTGTGGTGAGACGGGTTGGTGTAGAGAAGGACGTGTCAACATTGTTACAGCAGTCTACAGAATTGGTAATATCCTGTTGATTAGCAATTTGTACGTAATGTAACTTCCGGACTTTTGATACACACCAGTTATGGCAGCTTTTATACACTTTCGCCTCACCTTTTTTTTTCGTATATCTCTGTTTCGACTTGAAAAAGTCACCTAGATGGTGAAACACCTTCAAGTAAAGATACCTAGATGTTGCGTATGTATAAAATTTCTCATTACTGTCACGAAATCAGTCTTGATAATGAACCCAATCATGGCACAACGTTCAACTAGGACTGATGAAGCCTCTGAAGCCCTGAAACTTTACACAGGTGTCCTTTTCCACACGACCGGTAGTCAGGTTTAATCTAAGGAAGAGGATACCAGAGCTCTACTTATTTTTTGGGCATCTAAGACCTTCACTTGCGTCAAGGAACTCCTTTTGAAGGGACAGTGTTGAACAGTAAAGCCAATGCTTTGGTGCTGTCAGTCAGTGCAGTCCGGACCCCAGCTGCCTGCAGCTCCTGTCGTTGCTTACACATTTTCGTACCCCTGACATACGTGAAGAATTCTTTAAGGTTACCTTTGATGTTATGTACAATTTCCCTTTTAAATTCTGGCGAACTGGAGTTAGTAGGAGGGAAGGATGGATGGAGGAATAGACGCACGGTGAGAAAGGTTTAGATGGAGGGGATGGAACGGATTGGATAGAGGGAGAGATGGATGTAGGCAAAGTTGGAGAAACGTGCTGTTTGTGAAGGAGGGAAGACTGAGGGAAGAAGAGGAAGGAAAGGAGGTACAGAGGAATAGGAGGAGACGGAAAGTGAAAGTAATGACTGCAGAATTAGAAGAAGATTGAGCTAGAGAGGGAGAGAAAGGGAGGGAGGGAGGGGGAAGAGGGAGGGAGGACAGGAGAGATGAAGGGAGAAGGGAGAGAGGAAGGAAAGGAGGGGAGAGCGAGGGAGGAAAGGAGATATGAAAGAAGGGAGGAGGGAGGAGGGACAGAGTAACAGAAAGATCAAAGAGAAACTAGACTACTCTCGGCAGGTGCTCAGAGAGTAGACGGTTAGGGAGAGTAGCAAGGGTGATGGATACAGGGAGAGTAGCAAGGGTGATGGATACAGGGAGAGTAGCAAGGGTGATGGATACAGGGAGAGTAGCAAGGGTGATGGATACAGGGAGAGTAGCAAGGGTGATGGATACAGGGAGAGTAGCAAGGGTGATGGATACAGGGAGAGTAGCAAGGGTGATGGATACAGGGAGAGTAGCAAGGGTGATGGATACAGGGGAGTAGCAAGGGTGATGGATACAGGGAGAGTAGCAAGGGTGATGGATACAGGGAGAGTAGCAAGGGTGATGGATACAGGGAGAGTAGCAAGGGTGATGGATACAGGGAGAGTAGCAAGGGTGATGGATACAGGGAGAGTAGCAAGGGTGATGGATACAGGGAGAGTAGCAAGGGTGATGGATACAGGGAGAGTAGCAAGGGTGATGGATACATGAATACCTGGATGGATACGATGATGTGTAGTAACCAGAGAATGATTTTACGTACAACTGTCGTAGATTTCCTGTGACCAGTGTTTTAGAACCCATTCTCAGCATCCTAGACTCCAGTTACTTTTGAAACTGTGTTCAAGACTATTGGAATCGTTGGACTCAGAGCAATTACCTAGGAATGCCTTATCTGATAGACTTCAAACTTTCTGTATTGTATTGACAGGCTATTTTAAAAGCAAGGTTGGCTCTCAGTATGAATTTCGTAAATTTTAATTTGTTACTCATTAAACAAATCTGTTTCCATGTTGTGGTGATCCCGACAAGATGTGGAAAAACACAGGATATTCATTTCAGTAAACATTTCGCCACCAGTGACCTCATGAATCCTGAACGAGTCGCTTGTGGCGTAACATTGACTATAATAAATATAGAAAAAAAAGTGTTCATTATAAATATTCAAGAGGGTGAGGTACCGAGGGATACATAGTTCCCTCGTGAAGGAAGAAAATTGAGGTACCGAGGGATACATAGTTCCCTCGTGAAGGAAGAAAATTGAGGTACGAGGGATACATAGTTCCCTCGTGAAGGAAGAAAATTGAGGTACCGAGGGATACATAGTTCCCTCGTGAAGGAAGAAAATTGAGGTACCGAGGGATACATAGTTCCCTCGTGAAGGAAGAAAATTGAGGTACCGAGGGATACATAGTTCCCTCGTGAAGGAAGAAAATTGAGGTACCGAGGGATTCATAGTTCCCTCGTGAAGGAAGAAAATTGTAACAATTATAGGAGAATAAGCTTGCTGGATATACAAGGTAAAATATCTGGTAGAGCTTTCAAGGATTATGGGTAAAACAGAGCGTAGGACTGCAGGTAAACAATGACAAATTAGGAAGTGTAGGGGATGTGAAGACCAAGTGTTTACATTGAAGTACATAGGTGAATAGTAGTTAAAGGTATGGAAGTTTTCATTTATATTTATGGATATTGAAAAGGCACATGATAGGCTGGATAGGGGAGCTATGTGGCAGATGTTGCAGTTGTGTGGCGTAGAAGGTATGTTAGGTTAGAGAAGTTAAGAGGTTCCATGAGGATAGCGAGACGCAGGTCAGGGTATGCAGGTGAGAGGGAGATTATTTCCCAGTAAAAACAGGTCTTAAACAGGGATGTGTAATGGTATTATGGCTGGTTAACATATTTATATATGGGACTGTAAAAGAAGTGAAGGCTAGGGTGGCAAGGAGAGGAGTGAGACTGAGAGTGAATCTGGTAAGATAAGATAAGATAAGATTTCGTTCGGATTTTTAACCCCGGAGGGTTAGCCACCCAGGATAACCCAAGAAAGTCAGTGCGTCATCGAGGACTGTCTAACTTATTTCCATTGGGGTCCTTAATCTTGTCCCCCAGGATGCGACCCACACCAGTCGACTAACACCCAGGTACCTATTTGTTGCTAGGTGAACAGGACAATAGGTGTAAGGAAACGTGTCGAATGTTTCCACCCGCCGGGAATCGAACCCGAGCCCTCCGTGTGTGAAGCGGGAGCTTTAGCCACCAGGCCACCGGGCCACGGAGTGGGAGTTGTCACAGATGATAGCTGTTCATGACTCGGTTCATTTGGAAGATTCGTGGAAGCTACAAAGGTTGCCAAATAGATTTTGGAGGGTATGTAAAAGAAGGAAATTAAATGTAACCATAGGAAAGAGCAATTGATGAGAGGATCAAAAAATACAGCTAATGGGAGACTGGCTGTCAGACTGGAGGAAGGGAGAATAGAGGAAGTAAATGTATTGATATTTTGGAGGAACTTGTCTGCAAATGGTGATATTAGAGAGAATAAAAAATTTATCTATGGAAGCAACGAGGGGAATGTACCAGAATATAATGGAACAAACGTTGTATGCGTGTGAAGCATGGGTTTTAAATGTTGCAGAGAAAAGAAGGTTGAAGGCAGCAAAGCCATCGTGTTTGAAGTCAACGTGTTGTGTGAATAATATGCAAAAAACTCGGAGTTTAGAGATTAGCAGGAGGTGCGGAGTTAGCAAAAGCATTGTTGAGGTGGTGTGGACACTGAGGATGAATTGAGAAAAACAATGATAATCTGGATGGCGTATAAAACTTAGGTAGAAGGAAGGGGGCTTCAAAAAGTTTTGAATGATTCGCAAATGGACATCTAATATCTTGTGTGATCATGTTGCGTAGGAGTGAATGGAAGCAAATGGGCTTTATGATTCGACGTGCTGTCGGAGTGTGAGCAATGTAACATATATGAATGGATTCAGGGAAACCGGTTAGCCGGAAGTGAGTCCTGGAAGTGGGAATCACAGTGCCTGCACTCTGAAGGAGGGATAAGAGGGATATATGTACAGTGTTTGTCAGGAAACAGGAAATTTCCTGACATGGGTCTTAGCCATATGTTAACCCATAGCTGAAGATTTTCGTCACATGACCAAGGCCTCCCGCTGGCTTACCGGTTTATACCCTATTCTCTTATTACGGGAGGCGAGTGTGATGGTCTTACGGGAGGCGGGTGTGATGGTCTTACGGGAGGCGGGTCTGATGGCCTTACGGGAGGCGGGTGTGATGGTCTTACGGGAGGCGAGTGATGGTCTTACGGGAGGAGAGTCTGATGGTCTTACGGGAGGCGGGTCTGATGGCCTTACGGGAGGCGGGTCTGATGGTCTTACGGGAGGCGGGTGTGATGGTCTTACGGGAGGCGAGTGTGATGGTCTTACGGGAGGCGGGTGTGATGGTCTTACGGGAGGCGGGTCTGATGGTCTTACGGGAGGCGGGTCTGATGGTCTTACGGGAGGCGGGTGTGATGGTCTTACGGGAGGCGAGTGTGATGGTCTTACGGGAGGCGGGTCTGATGGTCTTACGGGAGGCGGGTGTGATGGTCTTACGGGAGGCGAGTGTGATGGTCTTACGGGAGGCGGGTCTGATGGTCTTACGGGAGGCGGGTCTGATGGCCTTACGGGAGGCGGGTCTGATGGTCTTACGGGAGGCGGGTGTGATGGTCTTACGGGAGGCGAGTGTGATGGTCTTACGGGAGGCGGGTGTGATGGTCTTACGGGAGGCGGGTGTGATGGTCTTACGGGAGGCGGGTGTGATGGTCTTACGGGAGGCGTGTGTGATGGTCTTAGGGGAGGCGAGTCTGATGGTCTTACGGGAGGCGAGTGTGATGGTCTTACGGGAGGCGAGTGTGATGGTCTTACGGGAGGCGAGTGTGATGGTCTTACGGGAGGCGAGTGTGATGGTCTTACGGGAGGCGAGTGTGATGGTCTTACGGGAGGCGAGTGTGATGGTCTTACGGGAGGCGAGTGTGATGGTCTTACGGGAGGCGAGTGTGATGGTCTTACGGGAGGCGAGTGTGATGGTCTTACGGGAGGCGAGTGTGATGGTCTTACGGGAGGCGAGTGTGATGGTCTTACGGGAGGCGAGTGTGATGGTCTTACGGGAGGCGGGTGTGATGGTCTTACGGGAGGCGAGTGTGATGGCCTTACGGGAGGCGGGTGTGATGGTCTTACGGGAGGCGAGTGTGATGGCCTTACGGGAGGCGAGTGTGATGGTCTTACGGGAGGCGAGTGTGATGGCCTTACGGGAGGCGGGTGTGATGGTCTTACGGGAGGCGAGTGTGATGGTCTTAAGGGAGGCGAGTGTGATGGACTTACGGGAGGCGAGTGTGATGTCCTCTTCCTTCTACCAAACACTGACTAAACCAGTGAGAATGTTTACTGTGTCAGGTCACACACCGCTGGTTGGACACTGCTGGAATGTTTACTGTGTCAGGTCACACACCGCTGGTTGGACACTGCTGGAATGTTTACTGTGTCAGGTCACACACCGCTGGTTGGACACTGCTGGAATGTTTACTGTGTCAGGTCACGCACCACTGGTTGGACACTGCTGGAATGTTTACTGTGTCAGGTCACACACCGCTGGTTGGACACTGCTGGAATGTTTACTGTGTCAGGTCACACACCGCTGGTTGGACACTGCTGGAATGTTTACTGTGTCAGGTCACACACCGCTGGTTGGACACTGCTGGAATGTTTACTGTGTCAGGTCACGCACCGCTGGTTGGACACTGCTGGAATGTTTACTGTGTCAGGTCACACACCGCTGGTTGGACACTGCTGGAATGTTTACTGTGTCAGGTCACACACCGCTGGTTGGACACTGCTGGAATGTTTACTGTGTCAGGTCACACACCGCTGGTTGGACACTGCTGGAATGTTTACTGTGTCAGGTCACACACCGCTGGTTGGACACTGCTGGAATGTTTACTGTGTCAGGTCACACACCGCTGGTTGGACACTGCTGGAATGTTTACTGTGTCAGGTCACACACCGCTGGTTGGACACTGCTGGAATGTTTACTGTGTCAGGTCACACACCGCTGGTTGGACACTGCTGGAATGTTTACTGTGTCAGGTCACACACCGCTGGTTGGACACTGCTGGAATGTTTACTGTGTCAGGTCACACACCGCTGGAATGTTTACTGTGTCAGGTCACACACCGCTGGTTGGACACTGCTGGAATGTTTACTGTGTCAGGTCACGCACCACTGGTTGGACACTGCTGGAATGTTTACTGTGTCAGGTCACACACCGCTGGTTGGACACTGCTGGAATGTTTACTGAGTCAGGTCACACACCGCTGGTTGGACACTGCTGGAATGTTTACTGTGTCAGGTCACACACCGCTGGTTGGAACCTTCTGGAATGTTTACTGAGTCAGGTCACACACCGCTGGTTGGACACTGCTGGAATGTTTACCGAGTCAGGTCACACACCGCTGGTTGGACACTGCTGGAATGTTTACTGTGTCAGGTCACACACCGCTGGTTGGACACTGCTCGAATGTTTACTGAGTCAGGTCACACACCGCTGGTTGGACACTGCTGGAATGTTTACTGTGTCAGGTCACACACCGCTGGTTGGACACTGCTGGAATGTTTACTGTGTCAGGTCACACACCGCTGGTTGGACACTGCTGGAATGTTTACTGTGTCAGGTCACACACCGCTGGTTGGACACTGCTGGAATGTTTACTGTGTCAGGTCACACACCGCTGGTTGGACACTGCTGGAATGTTTACTGTGTCAGGTCACACACCGCTGGTTGGACACTGCTGGAATGTTTAAATAAAATTTATATCTAGACAATACTTCCTCCGTAATTTTTTCTTTTTAATTTTGGGATATTAGTGTCAAATTTGACTTTATTTAGAACACAAAATTTATGATTTTATTTCTTGGGTTACTGAAGAAAATTTTAATCAAAATGGAGCTGCAAAAAAAAAAAAAAAAAAAAAAAAGAGAAATATTGAAAAAAAAAGTTTTTATGGAACCCTTATAAGGGAAATGTTATTGAAGCACAGGTGCTGTTATAGAAGCAGAGGTGCTGTTATAGAAGCTCAGGTGCTGTTATAGAAGCACAGGTGCTGTTATAGAAGCACAGGTGCTGTTATAGAAGCTCAGGTGCTGTTATAGAAGCACAGATGCTGTTATAGAAGCTCAGGTGCTGTTATAGAAGCACAGGTGCTGTTATAGAAGCAGAGGTGCTGTTATAGAAGCTCAGGTGCTGTTATAGAAGCTCAGGTGCTGTTATAGAAGCACAGGTGCTGTTATAGAAGCACAGGTGCTGTTATAGAAGCTCAGGTGCTGTTATAAGAAGCACAGGTGCTGTTATAGAAGCACAGGTGCTGTTATAGAAGCTCAGGTGCTGTTATAGAAGCACAGATGCTGTTATAGAAGCTCAGGTGCTGTTATAGAAGCACAGGTGCTGTTATAGAAGCACAGGTGCTGTTATAGAAGCTCAGGTGCTGTTATAGAAGCTCAGGTGCTGTTATAGAAGCACAGGTGCTGTTATAGAAGCACAGGTGCTGTTATAGAAGCTCAGGTGCTGTTATAGAAGCACAGGTGCTGTTATAGAAGCTCAGGTGCTGTTATAGAAGCACAGGTGCTGTTATAGAAGCACAGGTGCTGTTATAGAAGCTCAGGTGCTGTTATAGAAGCAGAGGTGCTGTTATAGAAGCTCAGGTGCTGTTATAGAAGCACAGGTGCTGTTATAGAAGCACAGGTGCTGTTATAGAAGCTCAGGTGCTGTTATAGAAGCACAGGTGCTGTTATAGAAGCACAGGTGCTGTTATAGAAGCTCAGGTGCTGTTATAGAAGCACAGGTGCTGTTATAGAAGCACAGGTGCTGTTATAGAAGCACAGGTGCTGTTATAGAAGCACAGGTGCTGTTATAGAAGCAGAGGTGCTGTTATAGAAGCTCAGGTGCTGTTATAGAAGCTCAGGTGCTGTTATAGAAGCACAGGTGCTGTTATAGAAGCACAGGTGCTGTTATAGAAGCACAGGTGCTGTTATAGAAGCAGAGGTGCTGTTATAGAAGCAGAGGTGCTGTTATAGAAGCACAGGTGCTGTTATAGAAGCACAGGTGCTGTTATAGAAGCACAGGTGCTGTTATAGAAGCACAGGTGCTGTTATAGAAGCACAGGTGCTGTTATAGAAGCACAGGTGCTGTTATAGAAGCACAGGTGCTGTTATAGAAGCACAGGTGCTGTTATGGAAGCAGAGGTGCTGTTATAGAAGCTCAGGTGCTGTTATAGATGCTCAGGTGCTGTTATAGAAGCAGAGGTGCTGTTATAGAAGCTCAGGTGCTGTTATAGAAGCAGAGGTGCTGTTATAGAAGCAGAGGTGCTGTAATAGAAGCTCAGGTGCTGTTATAGAAGCACAGGTGCTGTTATAGAAGCATAGGTGCTGTGACAGAAGCACAGGTGCTGTTATAGAAGCACAGGTGCTGTGATGGAAGCACAGGTGCTGTTATAGAAACACAGGTGCTGTGATAGAAGCACAGGTGCTGTTATAGAAACAGGTGCTGTTATAGAAGCATAGGTGCTGTGACAGAAGCACAGGTGCTGTTATAGAAGCACAGGTGCTGTTATAGAAACACAGGTGCTGTGATAGCACTGGTGCTGTTATAGAAACACAGGTGCTGTGCTGTTATAGAAACACAGGTGCTGTTATAGAAACACAGGTGCTCTGATGGAAACACAGGTGCTGTTATAGAAGCACAGGTGCTGTGATGGAAACACAGGTGCTGTTATAGAAGGACAGGTGCTGTGATGGAAACACAGGTGCTGTTATAGAAGCATAGGTGCTGTGATGGAAGCACAGGTGCTGTTATAGAAACACAGGTGCTGTGATAGCACAGGTGCTGTGATGGAAACACAGGTTCTGTTACAGAAGCACAGGTGCTGTGATGGAAACAGGTGTTGTTATAGAAGCACAGGTGCTGCGATGGAAACACAGGTGCTGTTATAGAAGCACAGGTGCTGTTATAGAAGCACAGGTGCTGTTATAGAAGCACAGGTGCTGTTATAGAAACACAGGTGCTGTTATAGAAGAACAGGTGCTGTGATAGAAGAACAGGTGCTGTGATAGACGCACAGGTGCTATGTTAGAAGCACAGGTGCTATGATAAACACACAGGTGCTGTGGACTGCAACAGAGGGAGAGTTGTGTGCTGCAAGTGATGCATGATGTGAGTGTTAGCAAAAAGAGCAGTGAACAGGTGCTGGGAGCACTAATGAGAGAATGCAGCAGCAGCAGCAGCAGCAGCAGCAGCAGCAGCAGCAGCAGCAGCAGCAGCAGCAGCAGCAGCATCAACGAAACAAAGTTAGAGATTTAAAAGAAATGGAAGGAAAAAAGGGAGTGCTTATATAGCTGAGTAGGGGAGACTACTAAGATGTGAAGGGGAGACTGAACAACAGTGAGAGTACCATAAGGATGAAGAGGGGAGACTAAAATGCTATAATGAGGGAGAGTTGTGTTGCAGTGAGGGACTATAGTGCTGTAATGGTGGCTACAGTGCTGCAGTGGAGGCAATAATGTTGTAATAGGAGATTATAGTACTGTATTGGGGACTATAGTGCTGTAAAGGAGGCAGTAGTGGTGTAATGGGAGATTATAGTGCTGTAATGGTGGCTATAGTGCTGTAAAGGGGACTATAGTGCTGTAAAGGAGGAAGTAGTGCTACAGTGGGAGCTATATTGCTGTAATGGGGATATAATGCTGAATGGGGGCTATAGAACCACAATGGCGGGATTATAGTGCTGTAATGGGGGACTATAGCTCTGGACAATGAACTTGTGGGTGGCAGACTATAAGTGAGCTGGAAGGAAGGCTTTAACGTTAGCAAGTAGGACTGTAGTGATGAGAATAGAGCTAAAGAGGGGCCATTATAGAGCTGAAGAGGGCCACTGTAGAGCTGACGAAGGGAGACTTTAATGCAGTGGAGAATAGAGAACAGAACTGTGGAAACTGAAGAGTCGTGGTTCTGAAACTACTGAACCCTGATGGGAAGATTAATAGATAGCTGAGGCAAGTTAACCATAGCTGTGCGGAGGGAAGAATATAGAGTCGTGGAGGGGAGACAATAGAACTGTGGGGGTGAGAAGAGAAAGAGATATATATATATATAGGAGGGGAGACAAAAGAAAATTGCCGTCTGAGAGGGGAAAAGTAATCGAGGGTAGTGTGTAATGAGACGGGGAGACGGGAAATTGTAGGGTGGGGGAGTGTGTTGGTGATGCTGTAAGTGGGCGGAAGGGTGTGAGTGATCAGGGAGAGGAGTAAGTGGGCAGGAAGGGTGTGAGTGATCAGGGAGAGGAGTAAGTGAGCAGGAAGGGTGTGAGTGATCAGGGAGAGGAGTAAGTGGGCAGGAAGGGTGAGAGTGATCAGGGAGAGGAGTAAGTGGGCAGGAAGGGTGAGAGTGATCAGGAAGAGGAATATGTGGGAAGGAAGGGGCGTGAGTGATCAGGGAGAGAAGAGTGTATGTCACCCTACAATGTTATGCTAGACTGTGTGTGGCGTGTCAGTAAGCTCTCAGTTCTAGAAGAACAAAACCTGCGAGAGGAAAGAATGTTGTCTGTTAGTTCAGATTTAGATGCTGCATCTCCAAGTCCTAGTATTCATCTGATGATTACTCTGCTTATTTCACCTGTGTGATGACAAAGCAGTGTGTCAGCGTATATTTCTTAAAAAACCATACCATGGGCGGGGTTAGAACCCGCGATCAGAGAGTCTCAAAACTCCAGACCCTGGCGTTAGCCACTGGGCCAGCCCAGTGGAGTTCTAACCCAGCGGGGTTCTAACCCCGCCCGTAGTATGGTTCGTTTGCAAGCCTGTCATTACAATTTCGTGAGTTATATTGCTTACTAATGTAACATCCTTTTTCATTACTATTTTTAAGTATTACTATTAAAAAGGCGAGAGGAAAAAATTATGAATGCATCTAAACACACATCCAATTGTTTATTATGTTATTAATTAATTTTCATGGCGTGCTCTGCTATTGTTCTTGAACAATAAGGCTATTTAATAAAGATTAACCTGTGTCTCGTCTGACTAAGTTCTCGTGTGGTTTTTACTTATGCAATTCTTTTCGTGTATTTCTTTCTCATACGACTTAAAATCTTGTTAAGATCTATGATAGTTCTTCCAAGAACTCTGGATTTGATATATTGTGATGTGTGTGTGCGCAGCACGTTAATTATTCTGGTTTCTTTCTTCTTTTGAAGATTTTCATCCAGAATTCCTGGGAAGACTCACTAATCCCAGTAGACTTATTCATTCATTATTGACCTGTTGATTTATTTATGTGGGTGTTAAATACTCTGTAAATTTAATCGACAGTGTCTGAAGCTGCATTGTACAACTTCTGCTTTCGGCAAATTTAAGCTACAGCCCACGACGCTCATCGTGTATCGACGCTTAGCTCATTTGCTGCTGTGAGAATCTCTCAGCAATGACAGAGCAAAGCTGTCCAATATGCTATGCTAGCACCAGTGTAGTCCCTTTGTGAGGCCTTGTGTAAACCCGGTATATAAGCCATTTGTCCACATGATTTAAAACTGAGTATGCTATATTCGTTCTTATAGGTGAGACAGTCTGTTTACAAGTGCGTGTTAGGCCTTATAGGCTTGATGGCTGGTTCCCCCAGACAACACCAAGCTGATGGCCTAGCCAGCTTACACCTGGTATCTGAGAGAAGCTGACTTCCCGCTCAGTTGGTAGTGCACTCAGCTCACACACTGAGGTCCGTGGTTCAATCTTCGGTACGGGTGGAAACATTGGGGCGTGTTTCTTTAAGACACCTGCTATCCCTGTTCACCAGGCTAAGGGTAGACAATATGAATGATTTTTTTTTATGACGAGACTCAAAATTAGGTCATTTCGGAAATCTGATATTATCCTAACACCACAAGACTTCGAAAAGGCAATTAATGATATGCCAATACACTCTGCCCCAGACCCGGACTTGTGGAACTCCGTGTTCATCAAGAACTGCAAGAAGCCCCTGTCAAGTGCCTTCAGCATTCTATGGAGAGGGAGCATGGACACAGGGGTCATCCCACATACACTAAAAACAACGGACATTTGCCCCACTCCACAAAGGTGGCAGTTAAAGCAATTGCAAAGAACTACAGATCGATAGCGCTAAAATCTCATCTCATAAAAATCTTTGAAAGGGTTCTAAGAAGCAAGATCGCCAACCACCTAGATACCCATCAGCTACACAACCCAGGACAACACGGGTTTAGAGCAGGTCGCTCCTGTCTGTCCCAGCTACTGGACCACTATGACAAGGTACTGGATGCTATAGACGAAAAACAACATGCCGATGTAGTATACACAGATTTTGCAAAAGCCTTCGACAAATGTGACCACGGTGTAACAGCGCAAAAGTGTGTGATAAAGGAATAACAGGAAAAGTTGGTAGATGGATCTATAACTTCCTAACAAATAGAAAGCAAAGAGTAATAGCAAACAGAGTAAAATGTACAGATAACTTTCACGGCACACAAGTATGATAAAGCACCTAAATTACTGGGAACAGTTGAAGTAATTTGACTTGTAATCCCTGGAACGTAGGCGAAATGATACATGATAATACACTTGGAAATATCCTGGAATGATTATCAAATTTGCACAGGAAAATCACTACGAAAGCAAAAGGGTCGGCAGGAGATGCAAAATTTCCACTGAAAAGCAGGGGCGTCACGAGTACACTAAGAGACAACACAGTAAGTGTCAGAGGCCCAAGACTGTTCAGCTGCATTCCAGCATACATAACGGAATTACCAATAGACCCTGGCTGTCTTCACGAAGGCGCTGGACAGGCACCTAAAGTCAGTACCTGACCAGCCGGGCTGTGGTTAGTACGTCGGGTTGTGTGCGGCCAGCAGTAACAACCTGATCCACCATGGGGCCCTGGTCTTAGACCGGGGCGGGGGGCGCTGACCCCGAAACCCTCTCCAGGTATACAGCCCCACTGCCACGTTCAACATAAACCCCACTGCTACGTTCAACACAGCCCCACTGCTGCGTTAACACAGCCCAGTGCTACGTTCGACACAGCCCTAAGTACGTTAAAACACGCCCTATGCTACGTTCAACAAAATTCCACTGCTACTTTCAACACAGCCCCACTTAACTTACAACACAGCCCCCCCCCGACGTTAAACACAATGTCACTCCTTCGTTCACACGACCTCACCCCCACGTCCAAACACGCTTCACTTACGTTCAAACACAGCCTACCTCCACCTTAAACACAGCCTCGGCGCCCGTTCAACACAGCCTCACCCTTCCCACCCCTACCCCTTTCACACAGCATTTTTAACCCATCCTCTTTAACACAGCGCCACCCCACAACCTCTACACATATATCACTGTCTTGCCTCCCGAAACCCCAAACCCCATTAATTGATTATTATCCCTACATTAAAACCCCTTCCTTTCTTCCAGCCCATTGCCCAGCCTTTTTCGTTTTGTGGAGTGGGTTAGCAGCACATCAGGTGGGTAGCAACACACTGGGTGGGTAGCAACACACTGGGTGGGTAGTAACATACTGGGTGAGTAGCAACACACTGGGTGGGTAGCAGCACACTGGGTGGGTAGTAACACACTGGGTGGGTAACGCACATTGGGTGGGTAGTTAACACACTGGGGGGGTTTAAAAAAGCACACTGGATGGGTAGCAGCACACTGGGTGGGTAGTAACACACTGGGTGGGTAACAGCACACTGGGTGGGTAGTAATACACTGGGTGGGTAGTAACACACTGGGTAAGAGCACACTGGGTGGGTAGTAACACACTGGGTGGGTAGCAGCACACTGGGTGGGTAGTAACACCCTGGGTGGGTAGTAACACACTGGGTGGGTAACAGCACACTGGTTGGGTAGAAAACACATGGGTGGGTAGTAACACACGGGGTGGGGTAAAGCACACTGGGTGGGTATTTAACACACTGGGTGGGTAAGAAAACCACTGGGTGGGTAGCAACACAATGGGTGGGTAGTAACACACTGGGTGGGTAGTAACACACTGGGTGGGTAGTAACACACTGGGTGGGTAGCAACACACTGGGTGGGTAGCAGCACACTGGGTGGGTAGCAACACACTGGGTGGGTAGCAGCACACTGGGCGGGTAGTAACACACTTGGTGGGCAACAGCACACTGGGTGGGTAGTAACACACTGGGTGGGTAACAGCACACTGGGTGGGTAGTAATACACTGGGTGGGTAACAGCACACTGGGTGGGTAGTAACACACTGGGTGGGTAACAGCACACTGGGTGGGTAACAGCACAATGGGTGGGTAGTAACACACTGGGTGGGTAACAGCACACTGGGTGGGCAACAGCACACTGGGTGGGTAGTAACACACTGGGTGGGTAACAGCACACTGGGTGGGTTTAGAAACCCACACTAGGTGGGTAGTAACACACTGGGTGGGTAACAGCACACTGGGTGGGTAGAAACACACTGGGTGGGTTAAACAGCACATGGGTGGGTAGAAAACACACTGGGTGGGTAACAGCACACTGGGGTGGGTAGTAACACATGGGTGGGTAACAGCACACTGGGTGGGTAACAGCACACTGGGTGGGTAGTAACACACTGGGTGGGTAACAGCACACTGGGTGGGTAGTAACACACTGGGTGGGTAACAGCACACTGGGTGGGTAGTAACACACTGGGTGGGTAGTAACACACTGGGTAGGTAACAGCACACAGGGTGGGTAGTAACACACTGGGTGGGTAACAGCACACTGGGTGGGTAGTAACACTGGGTGGGTAACAGCACACTGGGTGGGTAGTAACACTGGGTGGGTAGTAACACACTGGGTGGGTAACAGCACACTGGGTGGGTAGTAACACACTGGGTGGGTAGTAACACACTGGGTGGGTAACAGCACACAGGGTGGGTAGTAACACACTGGGTGGGTAACAGCACACTGGGTGGGTAGTAACACTGGGTGGGTAGTAACACTGGGTGGGTAGTAACACACTGGGTGGGTAGTAACACTGGGTGGGTAGTAACACTGGGTGGGTAGTAACACACTGGGTGGGTAGTAACACACTGGGTGGGTAGTAACACTGGGTGGGTAACAGCACACAGGGTGGGTAGTAACACACTGGGTGGGTAGTAACCACATGGGTGGGTAGTAACCAAAACTGGGTGGGTAACAGCACACAGGGTGGGTAGTAGTAACACACTGGGTGGGTAACAGCAAAAGGGGTGGGGTAGTAACACTGGGTGGGTAGTAACCCCACTGGGGTGGGTAGTAACACTGGGTGGGTAGTAACACTGGGTGGGTTAAGTACACACGGGGTGGGTAGTAACACACTGGGTGGGTAGTAACACTGGGGTGGGTAACAGCACACAGGGGGGGTAGTAACACACTGGGTGGGTAGTAAACAACTGGGTGGGTAGTAACACACGGGGTGGGTAACAGCACACAGGGGGGGTAGTAACACACTGGGTGGGTAACAGCACATGGGTGAGTAGTAACACTGGGTGGGTGGGTAACACACTGGGTGGGTAGTACACTGGGGGGGGTAGTAACACATGGGTGGGTAGTAAAAACTGGGTGGGTATTTAACACACTGGGGGGGTTTAGTAACACACTGGGTGGGTAGTAAACACACTGGGTGGGTAGTTAACACACTGGGGGGGGTAGAAAACACACTGGGTGGGTAGTAACACACTGGGTGGGTAGTGTAACACACTGGGTGGGTAGTAACACACTGGGTGGGTAGCAACACAATGGGTTGGGTAGCAACACACTGGGGGGTAACAGAAACAGGGTGGGTAGTAAACACTGGGTGGGTAGTAAACACACTGGGTGGGTAGTAACAACTGGGTGGGTAAACAGCACATGGGTGGGTATTTAACACACTGGGGGGGGTAGTAACACACTGGGTGGGTAGTAACACTGGGTGAGTAGTAACACACTGGGTGGGTAGTAACACTGGGTGGGTAGTAACACACTGAAGCAGCAGTAAAGACCTAAAAAGAGCATCAAGGTGGACCTTTTAAAAGAGCATTCAAGGTGGGACCGTAAAAGAACATCAAGGTGGACCGTAAAAGAGCATCAAGGTGGACCGTAAAAGAGCATCAAGGTGGACCGTAAAAGATCAAGGTGGACCGTAAAAGAGCATTCAAGGTGAACCGTAAAAGAGCATCAAGGTGGACCGTAAAAGAGCATCAAGGTGGACCGTAAAAGGCATCAAGGAAGCCATCAAACTAAGTGCACGACCCATCTCCCAAAATATCCCTGACAGTTTTCCCCTGGTAAGAGTCCTCGCGAGACTTTAACGTCCTAGAAAGAGAACCCGGCGAGTGTCCTCGGAGATAGTTCAGTCAGACACGAGTTGAACCTAAAAAAAAAAAAACTTCAGTAGATTTTTTTTCCAGCAATCCCGTTCGAAAAGTACTAAACTATATTCAAAAAATGAGGAAAATTAGAAATTAAAAGCGAGTTTGACCCAAAAACTTTACTGCGTAAGTTCTAAACAATGAGAGCAGATAGTTCTTATAAAAAGAAATGCCTTGAGTCTTTTATTATATATAGAAATGTTCATGGGTGTAATTTAATGACCTCAAAGTCTTTTCATTTGACAGTCCATTGGGATTTCGGTGTGTACATGAAGCAAGTGGAACAAAAAGGTACAATACGTGACTGGAACAAACACAAAAAACCGCCAACCCGTGGCTTCATCAATACAAGGACATATTGTAAAGAATATGTACGAAAGGTGAATAATAGGATCAAACATCCCTTTAGGGCAGAAGAAAGGAATTTATAGACGCATCACAAGAGGTGAGCGGTCATCTTATGAATCAATATATTCACATCTACGAATAAACATGCCCCGATGTTGAACATGTATTAATTTCCCCAGGTTGTGAGTAGTGAATATCATTTATGTGCAAGAAGGGAGGGGCTGTCTGGAATCCCAAACCTTTTCACTCATAAACTTGTAGATACGTAATGAAAAGTGGAAGATGTCCCCTGTATTAAGATACCGTTGTGCTGAAGATTCAGACACATGTGCAACAGTTGGGTATCTTTACTGATGAAACGTTTCGCCTACACAATAGGATTCAGTCAAATATAGAGGCAGCAGGTGTAGTAGTGAAATAAAGACACGTACAGTTTAGGACATTTATTAAAGAAAATGTTTTCTCCACGAGTGACTTCTTCAGTCCTAACACAGAGATAAAATAAGAAAACGAGAATTTATAGTGGGAGGAGTCAGGTGAAATGTCGCGTGGGTAGCACGAGACTAGTAGTAGTAGGGGTGAAACGGGTTGGATTAGATAAGGGCCTATCGACATCATGGTACAGCAGTCCCCAGAATGGGTAATTTAATGTTGATTAGCAATTTGGAGATAGTATAACTACTGGACTTCAGATGGATAGTGTTACTGACAGCAATGTGGACAGCTTCTATGCACCTTTCGCCGTCTTAAATCGTCTTCCTTAAATACTAGTTGAGCCTCACTGAATTTCATGAGATATCCAACACCGTCCCTATGTTCAACACACTTTTTTACGGTCATCATCGCTGCAAGTTTTTATATTTTCTGATCCTAACATCCAGAGATCTGACTGTTTCCCCACATATACTTTGTCACAACATCCCACATGGTATAGTGTATACTCCTGCACTCGTGGGGGAGTCATTCTTGGGTTTTGTACAAGGTTTCTATAGTGGTCGAAGAACTGGATTTTGCAGTTAGTTTTCTGTCAGATTTTTGAAACGTTAGTTGCAAACGTCATTGACCTGTAAAACGATGTAACTTGTAAGCTTTATCTTGATTGGTGTTGGTTTTATTGAGGATACGTGCCCCCCCCCCTTTTCCTGCAGTCATGTATGGAGTATTGAGGTAAGTGTAGTGAACTAAAAGAATGCGTAATGTATGTGCATTCTTCCTCGAGGAACTGTGGACCAGAAATTCTATAAACTCTCAGAAAGAAGCCATTTAAAAACCCCTCTTTCAGTTCTGGTGTCTGGCGAGAGAAAAAATATAGAAGATCGTTCTTGTAGGAGGTTTACGATGACTTTTAAAAAAAAGTTTTTTTTTTCACCGTAAGAGAACGTCGAGAAATGGTAATGGGTTGTGTTGCTCCCCCTCTAGTGTAAATTTTAAAAGGGTCCACAGTATTGAGGATGGTCCGTAAAATCTAGATTTTTGGGTACAATGACCTAAATATCACCAAATACCGCACCTCTGTAAATGACCTAGGGATGTTATTGAGGATCCGTCTGGATTTTAGATCCTCCATATATAAATTGGCTAATACTGCACTAAGGGGTGAGCCCATGGCTCACCCTTAGTGCCCAAATATTAACACCAGAACTCACGTCTCAGTTGTTAATATTTGTTGTCTTCGACCCTAAAATAGCTATAATTTAACACAGTTCGACAAGGCTCACAAATCCTGGCAAGGTACAGGTAACTCTATCAAACATTAATTACCTGCGAAGAAGATCAAAGGCTTGATCAACTGGAACATTGGTGAATCAGGCAGTAACGTCGAAACTTTCAAGCCTTATTCAATCGTTTTCAAGATCCCTGACACACTAAAGAGGTTACCGAATGCTTCAGGTGAGCCTGACTAATTATAATTGAGTCTTAATAATCGTAACAGTCTTAAATACTTCGAAAGGGGAGGTGGAAGATCTCGAAGACGTTGGTATGTTTACATCTTGCTTCTTTTAATTCCCGCTGAAACGAAACAAATCGTTGTTTTTTTGGGCACTTACCAAGAAGTGATTCTTCTTTTTTCTGATGGGGCACGCTTTCATCAAATCTTACCTGTGCTCCAACCACACACCTTGCTTCAGTTGTGGCAGTATTAGTCCTTTTCTTTACTCCTGGTATTGTCGTTGCACCTGATGCTCATTTCTTGAAATGTATTCGGCCTTTTTCCAGTGTTCTTACATAGTGGGCAACATTATCTACTATTACGACCCAGGTAAGCAAGGCCTGTTTCTTGGATGCAAAGGTGAAGCGAGGAGAGAAATACAGCTCTAATCTTGAATTGTTTTTTCCTTCAATGTATAAGCAGAAGTTACTGTACACTACACTACAGCAAATTGGTTATTAGTGCACGCCACGGTAGTCAAGGCCCCAAAACAGCAGCCTGAGACAAGAGACAACCGTGCTTCAACCAGCAGCGAATGAAAATGACAAGGGTGTGAAAACGTGGTTTTAATCCCACGTCTACCTTCACAATTGCCAGATCACATTATGATTGGCTTGTATACCTAGGTACTGATCTGACGATGGGCCCCCTGAATCTTAGACCCTTAGTACCTGGTTGCGGGTTGGGGAGGTTGCCTATGTGAAAATGTGAACATGCTCGAATTAAAGGGTACATAATTTTTGCATGCCACATCTTCCTGTATCCCAGACAAAATGGTTAAGGGTTAGTCTTATGGTTTATCTGTATATTGTGAGGCTCATCCATAAGTGTCTCGTAACTTCACCTGTGAATATAAATTGAAGCCATGCTTGTGTTCAATGGAGTCAAACCAGAAACTTTGTGATACACATGGTGGTCCAGCTGAACTTCTTCACACCTGAAGGTAAGGCTATAATCACTATTGGTCTTGACTGCCCTGCGCAATTGCTTGTCCGACCTAAGACTCTTTCGCCTCAGCTTCTCGCA
Organism: Cherax quadricarinatus; assembly: GCF_026875155.1. Classification (NCBI taxonomy): domain Eukaryota; kingdom Metazoa; phylum Arthropoda; class Malacostraca; order Decapoda; family Parastacidae; genus Cherax; species Cherax quadricarinatus. Next base: position 42,355,670 of record NC_069424.1, read on the forward strand.
TTAAAGTTTTCCTATATTGAAGTTTAGTGAATTTATTTTCATAAGAGGATTTATTCTCTTGCGTTGGGGTGACACTTCTGGTTGTATCCAAGACCTGATTTTTATCAGTTCTTTTGCTGGCTTCTGCTTTTCTTAATATTTTAGCCATAGGTTTCTATTCAACTTGGAGTGTTTATAGAAAACTTGTTCAGTATTTCTAAAGCAGTGCACTTGAATCTCCACCCATATTGCTTTTACAGTGATAGAGTCTCGATAACTTGCTTGCCAAAATCATCTCTGTCTTTGTTTCATATAATTTACACTCTAAGAGTCTTTCAAAGAGCCATCTTGTTTGACGGTTTAACCTCATTGTCGTCTTTTCATTTTCTATGAGACAGTGAGAAGATTTTCAGAAAATGCTCTTGTTGTTGTGGACTTTATAGGTAGACCCAATTTGCTTCTGTGTTGTTTCGCCAGGTAATATCTTAATGCATTAATGGTATTTGTTTCCCGGTTATGTAAATTAATACTGCAAACTCTGGGGTGGTAGACCCAAATTCGCAGTATGTACATATTTTGCAGATTAAATTCTGCTACGAACTTCATCAAGACCGGCAGTCCTCCCCCTCTTTCACAGATCTTTTCCTTCAGTAGCCTGGAAATATTTCTTCCCACAAGGTAAGACCACTTTTGCCTTCAAACAACTCTTGTTCATGTTGGATGGACAGGTTTGAGCACAGAAAACGCCTGTCCTGAAGGAAAGTGAAAATAGGGGGCTCCTGGTGTGATTCAACATTTGGAAATCTTTATGAGGAAAGACAGGCAGTGGCTTCTCAGTCCATACACAGACAAAATCGGTGTAAGATGAGAGTAATGAGGTTAGCAAGTCCCTCAACGTGGTGTCTCATTATCAACAGGCTCCTGTTGACAGAGGTGTACGACTGTTGGTGGTGCAGCTTCAAACCTTAATGTTTTTCAGGTGTATGTTCGTTCAAGATCTTCGTGTGAAGATATGTTGACAGTGAAGAGAGTTAAATTAAGTCACTGAACTAGAGGGAGTCAACCTGGGGAAACACACAGGTCTGTCGGGCACTTGTACTTACCATAGAGTTCTGACAATTTTACTGTAATATAGAATGTAATTATCGGTATGATCTTAAATGAAGATCGGCTCTCTCCTCATGATAACAAATAAGGCACAACACATTGACTGTAACGATTCACAAATAACCCGGGACATAGAACTTATGACGACATTTCGGTTCAAACCTGGACCGAAGTCGGAACGAAACGTCTTCACAGCCTTTCTCCTTATGGGCGGGTTATTTGTGTAGTGTTCTTCATATATCATTTCCAGAATCCGTTATTTTATTGTGCATAAACCTTATTTGTACAAAATAATGGGAATATATCAAGGAGTAATTCTGGATATGAATAGTGACATATTCAATTTTAATTTTATGCTGCATTTTTAGACAAGTCTTCACAGTTTTCCGCGTCTAGGAATTCTTTTTATATGTTGTTTTTTGATGTCTTTAATTTATTGAAAAAGGAATTCTGTTTCACCTTATTGAGTTTAGACCATTTTTCTGGGTTAAATTGGAAGGACGGAGAGAGTGCTGAGGTCCTCGTGAGACCATCTAGTGTGTCCTCGTGAGACCCATTGTGGTGTCCTTTGAGAGACGAATGAGTGTGTCCTCGTCGTGAGACGACTGTGTCCTCGTGAGTACGGAGTGTCAGCGTGAGACCACGTGAGTGTCCTCGTGAGACGGGAGTGTGTCCTCGTGAGACCAATGTGAGTGCTCATTTGTGAGACCAATGTGAGTGTCCTCGTGAGACGACTGTGTCCTCGTGAGACGATGAGTGTGTCCATAGTGTGCACGACTGAGTGTGTACTAGTGAGACGACCTGTGTGTGTCCTTCGTGTGACGATTGAGTGTGTCCTCGTGAGACGACGAGTGTGTCCTCGTGAGGACGAATGAGTGTGTCTCGTGAGACGACTGGTGTTCCTGTGAGAGACTGGAGTGTGTCCTACGTGTAGTCGATGAAAGTGTGTCCCTCGTAAGTCGACTGAGTGTGTCCTCGTGCAGACGACTGAGTGTGTCCTCGTGTGACGACTGAGTGTGTCCTCGTGAGACGACTGTGTGTGTCCTAGTGTGACGACTGAGTGTGTCATCGGGCGAGGACGACTGTGTGTGTCCATCGTGAGACCACTGTGAGGTGTCCTCGCGAGGACCCCTTCAGTATCTAGCGAGTCAGTCAATGATGTCTTCCTCTATACTGCCATCATAAACATTAAATACCCAGTTTCACTGATGCTGCTGCTGCTGCTGCTGCTGCTTGCCTGCTTCTGTTCTGCTGCTGCTGCTGCTGCTGCCTATGCTGCTTGCTGCTCTGCTACTGCTGTGCTTGCTGCTGCTGCTGTGCTTACTGCTTACTGATGCTGCTGCTGCTGCTGACTTGTGCTACTGTGCTTCTGCTGCTGCTTGCTACTGCTACTGCTGCTGCTACTGCTGCTGCTTACTGCTACTGATGACTGCTTACTGCTGCTGCTGCTGTTCATGCTGCGGCTGCTGCTGTGCTGACTGCTGTGCTACAGCTACCTGCTGCTGATACTGCTGCTGCTACTGCTGCTACTGCTGCTACTAATGCTTGCTGCTGCTGCTGCTGCTGTGTACTGCTGCTTGTTGCTGCTATGCAGTTCGTCTCCTCTTGTTACTGCTACTGCTGCTTCTCTCTTGTTACTATGAAGCTGCGCTGCTGTTCTTTTCTCCTGTTAGTGTTACTACGGCTGGCTGATACTACCCTTCCTCTCCTGTTACTGCTGCTGCTGCTAATTCTTTCTTCTGTTACTTGCTGCTGCTGTCCTACTACTGTTTGTTTCTTCTGTTACTACTGTTGCTTGTGTCTCCTGTTACTGTTAACTGCTGGTTTCTTTTGTTTACTGTAACTGCTGCTAACTGCTTGATCTCCTGTTACTACTGCTGTTTATTGTTATTGTCTGTTCTGTTACTGCTGATGTTATGCTGTTTCTTGTTGCTCCTGCTACCGTTGTTACGAATTTTAAAAACCTATGTGTTTAGGGGATTAAAGCCTTGTCTAGGGGCATATAAATATTACAAAAAAATAAAAAAAAAAAAAGCCTAGGGCCACAAAGGTAATCACAAAGTTGGACAATTGTTTGATTACCAGGAATGGTCACAACTCACCATACACACGGGCGGGATTTGAACACCGCGGTCAGGAGTCTCTCAAAAAACAGCCTGACCGTCGCGTCACACATGGACACAGCTAGCTTCATTAAGATTCGTCCAATTGGTATATTTCTACACCATAGGAAGGTTCGCATAGGCACCACTGTGACCACAAATGCATGTTTTTACAGGACGGATCTCCCGCTAGCATGGCGTTCAAATCCCGCCGCTGATATGGTTTGTTTGCAATCGTCATTACGATTTCTGTGATTAATGACAAAACTCACTGTTTCACACCGGACCGCGGGGGCGTTGACCCCGATATCTCTCTCCAGGTATATACAAAAAAATATACATTATATTATCAGTAACAATATATACAAACTAAACCTGTACCAATTACACACAAAAAAATTACCAATTACTGCCTACTTGTTATATTTGAAGGTTAGGCAATATAAAATATTAGTATTAGTATTTAAATTTTATTATTAATCAAAATTTTTTATTAATCAAAAAATTTTTATTATTAATCAAACCAGTGCTCTAAACCTTCGGGGGTCTTAACTAGGTTCATAGAGGATTATTATTATAATTATATTCAAGGGGGAAGCGCTATAACCCGGAGGATTATACAGGCCTTGGGGGGGGATGGTTGTGGAAGGCATTCAGGCTTAATTCGGGGAACTGGAGCACAGATCCAATTCCTAAATATGAGCCCTCACCACATCAAGAACCTTGAGGGTTGGTCTTAGAGGAATATAAATATTAATGGCAACCTGTAGTATCGCTCCATATTTCCCTACCTCTGTTTCCAGGATGTGACCGTTAAAATATGGAACGCTTATACACTTTCACTCAGTCACACAGCCTCACAACCAAAGAAAACATGCTAGGCACCTCCTGGCCCTAAGTTAGCTGAAAGCAAGCACAGCTTATGGCCTGAACTTAGCAACGCACCAAACAACTATACTTCTTAACCTGACTCCATGATGATGGTGTCAGTGTTGTCCCGGTAAGGGTCTTGTCCAAGTTGGTGACCCGGCAACCTCGTCACACCTCGTTCCCAGCTACCCCGTACAGATGCTGCAGGTTAGTGACGTACACAGCTCTCACACTCAGTACTTCTCGTCAAAAACACGTCACTTGTTTCAAACTCGTCCACCTTGTTTCAAACACGTTACACTTGTCTCAAACACGTCCATTGTTTCTAAACACGTTCACTGTCTCAAAAGTCCCCTGTTTCTAAACACGTTCACTTGTTCTCTAAACACGTTTCACTTGTCTCAATCACGTCCACTTGTCTCAAACACGTCACATTGTCTCAAAACAGTCCACTTGTCTCAAAACACGGTACACTTGTCTCAAACACGTCCACTTAACTCAAACACAGTTTCCCACTTGTCTCAAACACGTCCACTTGTCTCAAAACACGTCCCCTTGTCTCAAAACACGTCCCCTTGTCTCCAAACACGTTCTCCACTTGTCTCAAACACGTCATCTTGTCTCAAACACGTCCACTCTGTCTCAAAACACGTCCACTTGTCTCAAACACGTCCCCTTTTCTCAAAAACACGTCCTTGTCTCAACACGTCACTTGTCTCAAACACGTCCACTTGTCTCAAACACGTTCCACTTGTCTCAAACACGCTCCACTTGTCTACATGTGTCATTTTTAATAAAAGCATTACTTTTAAAAATTTACAAAAATTCAGATACCCTGCATAATATTGTTACTGCTTGGTACTTCTTTGTCTTGCTGTTACTGCTTCATCTACTGTTGCTACTGGGTTTTCTGCTGCTGTTGCAACTGCTCCTTCAGTTGCAGTTTTTTATTGCTGCTTTTTCAGTTGCTGCTGTTACTGCCTCTGGAAGTTTTTGAACAAGATTGCTTAAACACTATCCTCCCTAATGAGCTAAATGGTTCAGATATGTTGATGTTATTTTGTGTCCTATTCCCTAAGAATGTTGTATATAAAACATTTCATTGTGAAATTAAATAGCTTAACTCAATTCTATAAATTTTACTGTTGAGTTCGAAGAAAATATAAACTCGGTGCCTTTCCGAGATGTTGCTACTTTATTAAGGGTAACCAATGATTTTATTTTTAAATTTTACAGAAAAACCTAAAATAACTTCCTATGGTCCACTATTATTTCTTCACATCAAGTTAGTGTTAAACTGTTGGTTCTCTCCATCAAGTTTTTTGTGAAATTTACGTATTTCTAGTCCAGAGTTCATATGATGGATGAAATATCCAAATTTTATGAAATAAACTAATGATCTAAAAATAACCAAGAAACTTTACTTGATAAATCCTTTTTAAATAGCTAGAAATACTTTTTTTATTTCAAAAAGGGACAACAGCATTTTCAACTTAAAAATATGATGGTTCTCCCTTACATGAAAAACTGCGTTGATATGCCTTCTCTTCTTAAGACTTTTAATCATTAAAGTTGTTATTTAAAATTCTTGATACAGTTAAAAAAACTTTGATTAAAGTATTCCCCCCCAAAAATGCTGATGGATTGTGTCTATAAGATTCCTTGTTAAAAATTGCGATAAATTTTATTAAGGTCAAACTGTAAAAATCTCGAACTAAGATAAAACACAAACATAAATATAGCATTAGAACTCGCGACAAGATTCCAATGCTCTGTTATTCTAATGTGAAGATTTTAATCATTCAATTGATTCTCATTAAGATATGAGAATGTTGTATCATGAAATCTATGGTTGACAGGGAATTATAATTGAATTGTGTTTTAAAATAAGAATTTTGAACATATGAATTATTTTCTTTTGGTTTTATAAAAAAAATTGGATTTTTTTATAATTAATACAATTTAGGAAGATTTTATTTAAGGTACATTAGGACAATAAGTTTAGGGTAGAATATATGCTTTGTTTAAGGAACCTGACTAACCTACCACTCATCATTAAAAGTCAGGTGTTGTTGGAGGGTTGGCAGTGAGTGTTGTCTTGTCCTTATTGCCTTCTCGTTAAACCTTTTATTCTAATAGTTCATTGATAATGTGAGAAGTCACGAAATTTCTTGGAATTTATATTAATTTTTTTTCACAGTGGTTGTGCTGCGCATATATATGCGTGCCCTAATAGGCAGATCTTGCGATCTGGCTTAAATAGCAACGCTCATCTTCGCAATACTAGGAAAGAGAAAATTTGTGTGTATGCAATAATTTCGCCAAAATCATTTGAAACCTAACGGAAAAAAAATATATTTCATTGTGTTTGTTTTGTATTAAATTAGTTTAACACGTATGTAAAATATATTTAGTTGGGTTAGGCTAAAATAATTGTTCTTGTTAAATAAGGTTAGGTTAAGTTTCTAATGATTTCTTTTGGAGACAAAATTAAAAATTTTTACATTAAATTTAATTGAAAAAAATATATCTTTAAAACGTACAGAGAAAATTTTCGAAAGGACATCTTAATTGTTAAAACGTGAGTTCTTTGCCAATTGACCAGTTTTAATATTCGGCACGACATATATATATATATATATATATATTATATTATATAATTAATATATATATATATATATATATATTAAATGAAACTCAGCTCTGATAAACTGATGAATCATGTTCAAATTTCAATTTCGTGAAATATTTGTAAGTTATTATTATCGTTTACCACTCGTAGTTCACAAGTAACATTTCACTGTTTTATATTTACCAACATTAATTTAACTAACACATTGTGAATAAAACCAATAAACACTAAAAAATTTACAAAATCACACATAAATATTACTGAAAAAACATTATAATTAATATCGCCGGAAGGAAAAATGGTAATGAAAAAATCCAGAAAACACTAATACTAAAATAAAATAACATTATAAATAATAAATACTGGTTAAAGCAAATTACATTAAACCACCGAAAAAAATACCATAACATTGGCATATAAAAAATATCAATGTGAACTGTAAATGTGCTGTAAATATCATGAATAAATTCTGTAAACTAGGCATCAATAAACCTGTAAAAAAAAACAGTAAATATCAATAAACATTGTTTATGATGTCAATCAGTAGTGTAATTATACTATAAACTGTAAATAATAATGATAAATATTGTAATTGATACCAATAACACTATATAATAATACTGAAAAATACTGTCAATGTTATCAATATACACTAAATAATAGTGATAAATTACTGTAAAAGTTACCAAAATATTCATTGTAAATTATATTAATGAGCACTGAAAATAATTGACAGTAAACAGAGACAAATTATAGTTCAGAATATTGATTAATGGGGCCAAGAATGAGATAGAGAAGAATATTGTTTAATGTCAGTAATTAGACATAAATAACAATGGTTAAATGGTCATTACAACACATGGTTTAAAAAACTGGTCTTTTTAGTTGAAAATGCTTATTTAATTTTGGGCTTTGAATATGCACTAATATGCCTTTTTTTTTTTTAAGAAAATTTTGATATTAGTTTGTCTAACGTGATAAATGAAAATATCACTTTCTAGTTCTCTTCGCTTCTTTACTCATGAAATTTTAATTTTATGATTTACGTGTCATCAATATTTTGCGGTTGGTGAGGAGGAGTGCCGAGGTGATCTGTCCTATGACTGTGTTTAACTGAAGAAGCCACTGGCTGGTGATACGTATTCTGAATAGAGATACGTAAGTTTTATCCCACAGAGTCTTGTTTTCGCTTGCACTGTTTCTGAAGCTCTTATCCAAGCTGTATTCTGTGTGTTGGATTAAAAAATGTCTCTCTCTCTCTCTCTATCTCTCTCTCTTCTCTCTCTCTCTCTCTCTCCACTCTCTCTCTCTTCTCTCTCTCACTCTTCTCTCTTGTTTGTCTTTTTTTTTTTTAACTCAGGGTTTGTCTAGGTTTTAAGGTCCCTAGCTTTATTGACAGCTATTACAGGTTATGGATTCCTAACTTTATTGGGGCATAAGTAAGAAGCTGTTACCATGCATCAGCTCATTTGAATGATTTTTATTGTTTTGAGACATCCAAGTAGGGAAACAGGATGAAGTTGGAGCATCTGTGGGCCAGCATTTTCATTGATCCACGGACTTTATTCTCGTTGACTCATTATGCTGTACGAATTGTTCCTTCCTCGAGTCATCCTGGGTATGTATGAATTCTCAGTGGAGTGATGTTCTGGAGGAAGGGTACAGCCAGAGTGAAGTTGTTGCTTTCTGCCCGTCTTGTTGGCTATAAAGCTTTTGTTTCACGCTGTCCTCGAAAGTGGAATCAGTGTGGTGATTTTGACAATATTGGCCTTGTACATAACAGTAAGGCTCCACCACATCCCTCCTATGTTGAAGGCTCTGACTGACAATGACAGATTATTCACAGGATGGGTCCAGGCGTGAGATGAGACACGTCTTGTATGTTCTCTACTTTCTGTCATTGCAGTCGCAGATGTGAGGGGGCAGGCAAACCAGGAAAGTGGAGCTTACTCAGGTGTGAGCGTACTGTGCCTAGCCATACTGGATTTGCAAACCCTAATGTCAAAGCAGATGCGAGATTCGGCGATGTGCTGTAAGCTTCCTGGCTGCCTTGTTTGCAAGATTTACAAACTTTGGTTCTCCATGGTTAGTTTGTTGTCAAAATTTCACCCCTAGGATACAACTTCTTCTCCAGTGCCAACATTCCTTCCCATTCATCTTACGACTGCACCAGCATTACAATCATGGTGCTTTGAGACGATCATCATTTGCGTTTTCTCAGGTGCAAATGTTAACTTGCAAACTAATTTCCCCAAACTGATATAGCTCTCAGCTGGTGATTGAAGTAGCTTTGAGCAGCTGGCCCCAAATAATTTTCTTCTTTGGTTAAGTGAATGTCAGTGTTCAAGTCGTCTGAAATGATGTGATTCTGGGATTGAGTTGAAGTAAGGTCGTTGAAGTAGACTTCTTAACAATGGACCCAGCCGCTTCCTTGTGGAACACTTGCCCCAATAGGATGCCTTGGCTGATTCCATTTCATTGAGGACTACACTTAGTGTGATCTACCATGAAGGTATATCAATGAGGAGACATAGCGTAGAGCCTGCAATTCCCAGTGCTTGAAGTTTGCTAGAGGCCCTGGTGCCACACCCGGTCGAAAGCGCCAGCAATGTCCAGTTGCCTACAACACAAGCTGACTTTGGATTCATCCAATGACTGGTGCCACTTAGGGAGAGGTTTTTAACAACAGATTCAGCAAGCAGAGTATAACCTTACCTGAAGCCATATTGACGATCACAAAGATAATGAGTCGGTAGTCAAAAAAATCTGTCATTTGATCTTGAGATTATTGTCTCAAGGGATCTTACAGTGATTGACAGGTGTGACACTGTCTGTAGTTGCTGATTTTATTGCTCTGCATCTTCTTTTTTGTTGAACAGGGACTATATCTGCTCTTTCCATAGAGTAGGGCCATTTACACTGTACTAGGCAGTGCTAAAGATGCGAGTTAGAGGTGCTGCTTGTGCGTCTGACATCTTTCAACAATCTTGGGCTAAACTTGTCTGGCCCACAGCCTTTTCTTGAGTCAAGCGATTTAAGGTGGAAATGCATCTCTCTGCCTTATTGGCACCACTGATAGTTTTGACACAGTTCTTGCAGATGCCTGGGAGGGTCCATTGCTGGATCAGGAAACTTGCTTTTGGTAGCAAAAGTGTTCCAGCAATGAGGTCAGCCTTATCTTGTCTACATAGTAGCAGGTGGTTCCATCCTGTCGATTTAGAGGTGGATATAAGGTCATCAGGCAGATAACCTTGTCTGTCCTTGACACAGGGACCACCAGGTTTTTGGAGCCCCTACTACCCAATAACTGATGCTAACTTTCTTTTAGTGTCCACCTACCATTTAGAAATGGCCCAACTTTTGAACATCACCCATTTGGCCTAACAGACTTGCATGTGCAAGTTCCTGTTATAGGGTGGTTGGATGTCTCTTATACCTTCGCCATGCTGTTGTACTTTGCTGTAGCAGCCTCTCTACAACGAAAGCCTAACAATGGCTGATCTGTAGGCTTCGGTAATATTGGAACCGTGAGGGAATGTGTTCTCTCTGTCTCTCTTGTCTCTGTTCTCTCTGTCTCTTCTGTCTCTCTCTCTGTCTCTGTCTCTCTCTCTATCTATCACTCTCTCTTCTATCTCTCTCTACTCTCTGTCTCTCTCTCTGTCTCTCTCTCTCTCTACTCATCTCTGTTCTCTTTTACACATACTAAACAGATACAGACACACACACACACACCACACACACACAACAGTATGCATAATTAAATGAAATATTATATGCATGTATGTCCCTCACTTTCCAGCCTGCCATTTCCGGCCTGAATACGTAATTTTTCACATTTTTAAAGATAAGCAGGGGGAGTGCTAGTAAAAGTGACAGAGGTCTGCTGCCCTGGTGCTGCGGGTGTCTGCCTGAGTCCTGGTGCTGGGGTGCTGCATGAGTCTGGTGCTGGAGTGTTGCCTGAAGTGCTGGTGCTGGAGTGTTGCACTTCACCCTGTGGTAGGGTGCTGCCTTCTACCACTGGTGCTGGAGTGTTGCCTTCACCCTGGTTGCTGGGGTGCTGCCTTCACACCCTGGTGGCTGGGTGCATGCTGCATTCACCGGGTGCTGGAGTGTTGCCTTCACCTCTGGTGCTGGGTGTGTTGCCTTCACCCTGGTGCTGGTGGAGCGTTGTCTTCACCCTGGTGCTGTGTGTTGCTTCAACCACTGGTGCTGGCTGTGTTGCCTTCACCCTAGTGCCGGAGTATGGCCACTTCAACCTGGTTCGCTGGGTGTTGCATTCACACTGGTGCTGGAGCTTTGGCCAGGGTATAAACCCTTAAAAACCCAACTTTCCCCCCTGGGAGAAAGCTTCAAAAAATCTTCCAAAACTAAACCTTCTTAAAAGGCCAAGGGAAAGCCCCAAACCAAAACCCCGGGGGGGTTTTTAACCCCGCCCGGGGTTTAAATGGTTCGTTCCCCAAGTTTCTTCCCAATTTGGAAATTTAAATTTTTAAAACCAAAAAACACCCTTTTTTTTTAACTTTTTTTAAAGTAAATTCCCATTTAAAAAAGGGAAAAAGGAAAAAAAAATTTAAGGGATTCTAAACCCAACCAAATTTGAAAAGTTTTTAAAACAGGCGTTTGCAGTTTTTTCAAAGGCCCAAATTTATTAAAGAAAAACACCTAAATTTCTCGTTGGTTTTTAATTTAAATTGAATTTTTTGGGGAAAATTTCTTTATACATTTTAAAATCCGGGAAGATTATCAAATTTTTCCCAAAAACCTAAAGAAATTTGGAGTGGGGGGAAACTTAAAAAAGGGGGGCTTTCCCTTTAAAAAATTTTAAAAACCTAAATTCCGGGGAAAGACTTTTCCCCAAAGTACTTAGGGAATTAAATTTGCCCGGGTTGGTTTAAAAGGGGGGGTTAAATCCCTTCTGGGGGGTTTAAATTCGCGTGTTGAAGCCCCCAATTTAAAACCCCTTTTTTTTCCACATATTTTAAAGAGGGGCCCTGGGGCCCCCCAAACCCTCCCCGGTAAAACCCCCCACCCCTTTTAACTTAAATGCTTTTGCAACAACCCCATAGCTTTTCCAAAATTTGGCTAGTGCCAACCCACCTGGATTTCCACCCCCCTTGTGTTAAACGGTTTTTTTAACCACCCCCCACTTAATTAAAACGGGGCCCCCCCTTAAAACGTTCCTTTATGTCCCCCTTTTTTTACAAATTTTAGGAAAAAAGGGCTTAATTGGCTTTCCCCCGGGACAAAACACAAGGTGGCCCTTTCCCACCCTTCCCAACCCCCCCCTTTAAAATTTTTATTTCCCCCTCCGTTTAGGGAAAAAACCTCCCACACGACCCCTTTTAAATTTCCCCCCCTAAAACCCCAATTGGGGCTTTTCCCCTTTAAAGACCCCTTTCCTTTCCGTTTTTTCCGGTTTTTAAGGGTAGGGACATTATAAAAATGTTTTTTTTTTATAACAACGGGGAAACCAATTTAGAAAAATTTGGGAACCCCCGGGGTTTTACCATTTTAAAAACGGGGGGGAAAAGGGCCAAAATTAAGGGGTATAAACACTGGGCCCCGGGGACCCATTTGGGTGGTTTTCACATTGGGGGGAAGAAGCCCTGGGTGGGGAAGTTTCCAATGGGGGGGAAACAGGCACAGGGGTTTATAAATACATTTTAAAAAAAAGGGACTTTTGGGGGCCCCATCCACAAAAATGGGGGATAAAGCAATTGGGGGCGAAATACAACTGGGTAAAATTTTATAAAAACGGGGGAAAAAGGGTTTAAAACAAGGGGGGGAACCAAAACCGGGGGGGAAAAACCCACACCTTAAAAAACCCCCGGGGGAAAAACGGGGTTTAAAGAAAAGGGGGTTTAGTCCCATTTGGGGGGAACCCATTTTGGGGGGACAAAAGGTTGGGGGAAAAAACAACATGGGGGGGTAGTATACCGGGGTTTGGAAAAAGCCCACGGGGGTGAAACCACTGGGGGTAACACCCAAAAGGTGGAAAAGGTAAAAAAAAGGGGGGGTAAGAAGGGGTTATAAACAAAAATTAGAAACAAAGGGGAAATAAAACCCCGGGGAAAAAAAGGGGGAAAGATAACTTTAGGAACAAAATTTTTTAAACACCTTTTCCCGGGGGGGAACCCCCATTGGGTATTTTTTTTGGTAACACCTGGGGGGGTAAGAACAGGGGTAATAACCCCTTGGGGGAAACTCCTGGGGGGATTAAAAAATTGGAAAGGGAAAACACACGGGAAAAAAGGGTGGAAAAGAAACCATTTTCCCACGGGGAAAAGCCAGGGGGTAGAAACACTGGGGGAAACAGGGGGGGGGAAAAGTGTGGGGGAAAAAGGGGGTTAACGCTTTCCGGGGTTTAAAAACCCAATTTAAACCGCCCCCCTTGGGGGGGTTTAACCAAGGGTGGAAACGGGCCCCTTTTGGGTATAACCCGGGGGAACAGCCGGGTGGGTTTAGAAACTCCGGGTTTGTTCGGCCACGGGGTAAAAACCCTTGTAAAAACCATGGGGGGGTTGAAGCCCAAGGGGGGCGCCCCCTTTTTTTTATTCCGGGGGTTTAAAACAGCCCACGGGGGCCCACGGGTTCAAATTATAACCCCCAACGGGTATTAACAACCGGGGGCCCACTGGGGGTTTAACAGCCCAGTGCAACGGGGGGGAACCCCAGCCCTTTGGTGGTTAAACACGGGGGCCAACCCAAAGGGGTTTAACCCAAACCACGGGTTTAAAAACCCCACACTTTTAAAACAACAACAGCCCCGGGGCCCCAGGGGTTAAACACAATTTTTATCCCGGGGTTTAGAACCCCCCCACTCCACACGGGTTTAACAACGGTTAAAAACCCCACGGGGGGTATCCCCCTTTTAAAACACACCTGGGGCCCGGTTTAAAAACACAGGGTTCAGCCCTTTCCCAAAACCCCTTTCAACAGCATTTTTTAACCCACCTTTTAAAAAGCACCCCCCAAATTTATACACATTTAACGCCCCTGGTAAAACCCATTTTGTTAACCCCCTTTTAAAAATTTAAAAACTTTTTAAACCCGGGCCCATTGGGGGGAGCCCTTTTCAGTGGGTGGATTTGGGGTTTAACAGCACACGGGTGGGTAGAAACAAAACTGGGGGGGGAAACAAAATACCCCCGGGGGTGGGTAAACAACTGGGGGGGGGATTTAAACACGGGGTTGGGGTTAACGGGCACACTGGGTGGTATTTAAACACTGGGGGGGGTAACAGAAACCTTGGGGGGTTGAGTAAAACACTGGGGGGGTTAAAAGCACACGGGTTTGGGTAGAACACACGGGGGGTGGGGGGTAAACACAGGGGTTGGGTAACGCAACGGGGTGGGGTATTAAAACTGGGTGGGTTTATAACACACGGGGTTTAAAGCACACTGGGTGGGTAGTAACACACTGGGGGGGAACAGCACACTGGGGGTGGGGTTGAAAACACCCGGGGTGGGTATAACACACTGGGGGGGTAACACAAAATTGGGGGTAGTAACACACTGGGTGGGTTTTTAAAACACACTGGTGGGGAAAACGCACACTGGGGGGGGTTTAATTTAACCCACACTGGGTGGGTAAACCACTGGGGGGGGTTAGAAAAAATGGGGGGGGTAACACCCCTTGGGGTTGGGTGTAACACCCCGGTGGGTAGAACCATTTGGGGGGGTTAGCCAAACACGGGGGTTTTGGGTGGTGAAAAAAACCCCTGGGGGGTAAAAACACAGGGTGGGAAAGGCAACACACTGGGGGGTTTTTAACCCCAAAAATTTGGTGGGAAAACCCCACGGGGGTATTTAAGAAAAACGGGTGGGGTAACAGCACACTGGGGGGGTAGAAAATACCCTGGGTGGGTAAACACCCTGGGGGGGTTTTATTAACACACTGGGTGGGTTTAAACACAGGGCACACTGGGGGGAAACCCAACAAAAGGGGTAAAAAAAGGTTAACCCACTGGGTGGGTAAAGCCCCACGGGGGGGAACACCCCACGGGGTGGGTAAACCAGGGGGTGGGTAAAAAAAAAACCCCCCCAAGGGGAAAACCACTGGGTGGGTAAACCACACTGGGGGGGTTAGAAACCCAAAACGGGGGGGTTAACGCACACTGGGGGGGTTTAGAAAACATTTGGGGGGTTTTAAAACAGAACAGGTGGGTGTAACACCCCTGGGGGGGTAACAGCACACGGGGTGGGTAGAAAACACAGGGTTTTCCGGGGGTTTAAACCACACTGGGTTTTTTAAAAGCACACTGGTGGGTAGTAACCCCAGGGGTGGTAACAGCCACTGGGTGGGAAATAACACACTGGGGGGGTAACAGCACACGGGGTGGGAAACACACGGGGGTGGTAGAACACACAGGGTGGAAACAACACACTGGGGTGGAAACCCACACTGGGGGGGGGAACCCACCTGGGGGGGTATTTAAACACGGGGTGGGTAACAACTGGGGGGTAAGTTTAACCCCCCGGGGGGGTTAGTAACACACGGGTGGGTTAAAAACAGGGGGGGTTTAAAAGGTATAAACACTGGGTGGGTTAACCACTGGGTGGGAAAAAACACAGGGGGGTTTAAAAACAACGGGGTTTGGGTAAACACACAGGGTGGGAAAATTTTTAACCCCTGGGGGGGTAGAAAACCCGGGGTGGGGGTAACACACTGGGGGGGTAGAACACTGGGGGGGTAGAAAATTGGGGGGTAGAAACACATTTGGGTTGGGTAGAACACACGGGGGGGTAAACACTGGTGTTGGGGTAACAGCACACGGGGCCCGGTTGGGTAAACCATGGGGGGGATTAACCAGGGGTGGTAAAAAACCCCCACGGGGTGGGTAACAGCACACGGGGGGGGTAGTAACACACGGGGTTTGGGTAACCACACTGGGTGGGTATTAACACATTTTTGGGTAAACACACGGGGGGGGGGTAGAAACCCACGGGGTGGGTAAAACACTGGGGGGGTTTAAAAACACATTTGGGTGGGTTTGAAACCACACTGGGTGGGTAGTAAAACCACTGGGGGGGAAAAACAGAAACACGGGGGGGGTATAACACACTGGGGGGGTAAACACCCCGGGGTTTGGGTAGAAAACACCCCTGGTGGGTAAAAAAAAACACGGGGGGGTAGTAAACACTGGGTGGTAACAGCACACTGGGTGGTAGAAAACACGGGGTGGGTAAACACACTGGGTGGGTAGAACAACTGGGGGGGAATTCACATGGGGGGGTAGAAACAAAGGGTGGGTAAACAAAACTGGGTGGGAAAAACACCGGGGGGTTATAAAAACCCACTGGGGGGGTTGGGTGGTTAAACACTGGGGGGGGTAAACCACGGGTGGGTAGTAACACACTGGGGGGGTTTTTAACCCCACGGGTGGTAGAAACACACTGGGTGGGTCCCCAACACATGGGGTTGGTTTAAAAACAAAATTGGGGGGTTACGGGGAAAAAACTGGGGTGGGGAAAAAATACTGGTGGGAAAAAAAACCATGGGTGGGTAAAAAACTGGGTGGGTAAAACAAAAGGGGAAAAGGGTAATTAGTAAAAACTTGGGTGGGGTATTTAACCAAAAACTGGGTGGGTAAAAACACGGGGGGAAGTATAAAACCCCTGGGTGGGAAAAAGAACATGGGGGAGAAAAAAACTCGGGGGAAAAGAGCAAAAAAGGGGACCAAAAAAGGGCATCAAGGTGGACCGAAAAGAGCACAAGGGGGGACCTTTAAAAGAACATCAAGGGGACCGTAAAAGAGCTAAAGGGTGGACCGTAAAAGAGAAATTCCAAAAGGTGGGCCCCTTTAAAAAAACAAAGGTGGACCGAAAAAGGGAGCTTTAAAGGGTAAACCTTTAAAAAACATCAAGGTGGACCTTTAAATAGGCACCCAAGGTGGCCGTAAAAGAGCATAAAGGGAAAACCATCAACTAAGGAAACGACCCATCCCCCAAAAATACCCCCCCTGACAGTTTACCCTGGTAAGACCCTTTCGCGAGATTTTTAACGTCCTAAAAGAAAAAACCTGGCGAGTGCCCCTCGGAGATATTCCGTAAACCACGAGTTAAACCAAAATAAAAAAAAAACTTCAGTAGTTTTTTTTTTCCAGCTTCCCAGTTCGAAAAGAAACTAAAAAAATTTTCCCCAAAAATAAAAAAAATTTTAGAAATTAAAAAGCGAGTTTGACCCAATACTCTTATTGCGAAAGTTCATAAAAAAATGAATCAATAGTTTTTAAATAAAAAAAAAATGCCTTGGTTTTTTTTTTATATATAAAAATTTTCATGAGAGTGTTTTTTAAATTTACCTAAAATTTTTTCATTTGACAGTCCTTTGGGGATTTTCGGTGTGTCATGAAGCTGGAAACAAAAAGGTATTTTTTTTTACTGTGCGGGAAAACAAAACCAAAAAAACCCCCAAACCGTGGTTTTCATCAATCCCGGGACTATTGTAAAGAAATATGACAAAAGGTGAATAATAGGAAAAAACATTTTTGGGGGCAAAAAAAGGAATTTAAAACCTTTCACAAGGGTAAAACGGTCATCTTTTTTTAAATCAATATAAAAAACACTACGAAAAAACATCCCCGATGTTGAACAGAAATTAATTCCAACCTCGGGTTGTGAGTATGAAAAACCTTTTGTGCAAAAGGGCAGGACTGTCTGGAACCCAAACCCTTTTCCTCAAAAGTAAAATACTTTAATGAAGAGGGGAAAAAGATGTCCTCTGTTTTAAAACGTTGTGTGAATTCAGACACATGTGAAAACATTGGGGTATTTTTTAAATTGATAAAAACTTTCGCCTCCCAAAATTTAGGTTTCCAGTCAAATTAGAACCCCAGGTTATAGTAAAAATAAAAAACACTTAATTTAAAGGACTTTTAATTAAAGAAAATGTTTCTCCCACGAGTGACTTTTTCCCAGCCCAAAAACCAGAGTTTAACTGGGGAAAAAACGGGGAATTTTTTGGTGGGGGAGTCGGGTAAAAATGTCGCGGGGGTTGCACAAAACAGTTTGTAGTGGGGTTTGGAAACGGTTTGGTTTAGAAAAGGGGCCCTTTCCCCAAACCATGGTACAGAAAGTCCCAAAAGGGAAATTTTAAAATGTTGTTTAGCTTTTGGAAATTTGTAAAATTTACTGGACTTCAGAGGATAGTGTTACTGACAGAAAGTGGACAGCTTCTAGAAATTTTTCCCCGGGTCTTAAATCGTTTTCCCTTTAAATTTAACTATTTGGAGCCTCACAAATTTTCATAAATTTTACCCAAAACCACCGCCCCTATTTTCCCAACACATTTTTTTAAAGGGTCATAAATCGCTGCAAGTTTTTATATTTTTGACCCAAAACATCCAAAAGATTGACTTTTTCCCCCCCAAAATTACTTTGCCCCAAAAATTTCCCACAGGGTTTTGGGGAACTCCTGAAAATCGGGGGGGAGTCATTCGGGGTTTTTTACAAGGTTTCAAATATGGTCAAGAACTGGAAAATTGCAGTTAGTTTTCTGTCGTTTTTTTAAAACTTTTTGTTGAACGTCATTGCCCTTTTTAAAACGAGTAACTTGTAAGCTTTTCTTGTTTGGGTTGTTTTTTTTTGGGGATACGTCCCCCCCCTTTTCCTGAAAGTCATGTATGGAGTTTTGGGAGGTTTTGTGTAGTGCTAAAAGAATCGTAATGTATGGGGCTTTTTTTCCTCTGGGAACTGTGGACAAAAAAATTCTTTAAGCTCTCAGAAAGGGAACCCTTAAAAAATTTTTCCCCCTCTTTCAGTTCGGTGTTGGCGAAAAAAATTTTTAAAAATTTTCGTTCTTGTAGGAAGGTTTATTTTTTAATTTTAAAAAAAGTTTTTTTTTTAACCCCCTTTTTTGGCGCCGAGGGGTAAGGGGTTGTGTTGCCCCCTCGGGGAAAAATTTAATGGGGAAAACATATTGGGATGTCACGTAAATCAAATTTTTTGGGGTACAATGACCAAAATTTATAAAAACTTTACCGCACCTCTGAAACTACCTGGGGGGGGGGATGTTATTGAGGACCCCTGGATTTTAGCCCTCCATATATAAATTGGTTTAATACTGCACAAAGGGTTTTTAGCCCATGGTTTCCCCCTTAGTCCCCAAAATATTAAAAACCAAAACCACGTCTCATTGTTAATATTTTTTTTTGTTTTCCCGACCCTTAAAATGCTATAATAAAAAAGTTGAAAAGGCCAAAAAATTTCCTGGAAAAGGTACAGGTAACTCTATAAATCTTTAAATTCCCCGCAAGAAGATAAAAGGCCCTTGATCAACTGGAACATTGGGGGTTTTTCGGGCCAAGTAAGTCGAAACTTTCAACCCTTTTAAATTAAATCGGTAAAGTCCCTACACACTAAAAAATTTTACCCAAATGTTTCATGACCTGACAAATTTAATAAATTGATTTAAATAATCGTAACGTCTTAAATACTGTCGAAGGTGAGGTGGAAGATCTCGAAGACGTTGGAAATGTTTACTTTCTTGCTTTTTTTAAAATTCCCTTCAAAAAACGAAAAAAAAATCGTTGTTTTTTTGGGCATTTTCCAAAAGTTTTTCTTTTTTTCTTTGGAAAACGTTTTCCCCTAAAAATCTTCCCTGTGTTTCCAACCACAAAACCTTCCCTTTTTCAGTTGTGGCAGTTTTTAGCCCTTTTTCCTTTACTCCGGTATTGTCGTTGCCCCGTTTGCTCATTTTTTGAAATGTATTGGGCCCTTTTCCCCAGTGTTCTTACTTTTTGGGGGCAACATTACTACTATTACGCCCCAGGTAAGAAAGGGCCTTTTTTTGGGGTGAAAAGGGAACGGGAAAGGAAAACAGTTTAAAATCTTGAATTGTTTTTTCCTTAAAGTATAAGAAAAGAATTTATTACACACACAAACAGAAAATTTGGGATTAGTGCACCCACGGTAGTAAAGGGCCCCAAAACACACCGAGACAAGAACAACCTGCTTAAAACCACACCGAATGAAAATGACAAGGGGGGAAAAGGGGGTTTTTAAACCCCACGTCACCTTCACAATTGCCAACCCACTTTATTTTGGGCGAACCCTGGGTACTGATCTGACAAAGGGCCCCCCTAAATCTTAGACCCTTAGTACCGGGTTTGGGGGGGTTGGGGGAAAGGTTTGCCTATGTAAAAAATTTTGAAAAGGGCCCCAAATTTAAAGGGGTTACTTTTTTGATGCCACATTTTCCCGTACCCAGAAAAAATTTTTTTAAAGGGTTATTTTAATTTTTATCTTAAATTGTGGGGCTCCCAAAATTTCCCTCAAACTTCACCTGTGAATATAAAAAGCCATCCCTTTGTTAAAGGATAAAACCAAAACTTTTATAAAAAGGGTGGTCCACTAAACCCTTCCCAAAACCAACCTAAAGGGAAAGGGCAATAATCACTTTGGGTCTTGCCTCCCCTGCGAAATTTGGGCTTGTCCGCCCTAAGACCTTTCCCTCAGCTTTTTCGCTTTAAATTTTTTTCCATATTGAAGTTTAGTGAATTTTTTTTCCAAAGAGGATTTTTTCCTTCGTTGGGGGGGACACTTCTGGTTTATCCAAGCCCTTTGTTTTTTATCATTTTTTTGTTTCTTCTGCTTTTCTTAATATTTTAGCCTTGGGTTTTCAAACAATTTTTGGATTTTTATAAAAAATTTGGGTTCATTTTTTTCTAAAGCATTGCACTTGAATCTCCCCCCAATTGTTTTTAAACAGTGAAAAAGTCCGATAATTTGGGCTTGCCAAAATCACCCTCGGGTTTTGTTTCATATTTTTTACACTCAAAGAGTCTTTCAAAGAGCCATTTTGTTTAAACTTTTTAACCCTCATTTCTTTTTTTTCCCTTTTCATGAGACGTGAAAATTTTTCAAAAAATGTTTCTTTTGTTGTACTTTATGGAAACCCCAAATTTGCTTCTGTGTTGTTTCCCCGGGTAAACCCCTTAATCATTAATGGAATTTTTTCCCGGGTTTTTAAATTAATACTAAAAATTTGGGGGTGGTAGCCCCAAATTTCCAGTATGTACATATTTTGGGTTTAAAATTTTGCTACGAACTTCATCAAACCGGGCCCCCCCCCTTTTTTTTTTTTTTTCCCCCCGGAAATATTTCTTCCCCAAAAGGGAAGACCACTTTTCCTTAAACCTTTTTTTTTTGGGGGGGGAAAAAACAAAAGCCCAAAAAAAAAAAATTGGGGTTTTTTTTAAAAAATTTAAAAGGAAAAGGGGGTTTTTTAAACCCAAAAAAAAAAGGTGGAAAAAATTTTAAGGGTTCCCCAATTTTCCCCTTTTAAAAAAACCCCCCCAAATGTTTGGGGGGTTTTTTTCCCCAAATTTTTTTTTTATTTTTTTGGGGAAAAAAGGGAAAAAGGAAAAAAAAGGGGGAAGGGGGGCAACCCGGGGCCCCCCCCAAATTTTTAAAAAAATTTAAAAAAAAATTTTTTTAAAAAATTTTTTTGGGGGTTTTAAGAACCCCCCAAAAAAATTCCCACAAAAAACCAAAAAAAATAAAAAAAAATTTTTTAAATTTTGGAAAAAAGGGGCCCCCCCCTTTTTTTTTTTTTTCCCTTTTTTTTTTTCCCCCAAAATTTTTTAAAAAATTTTTTTTTAAAAAAAAAATTTTTTTTTAAAAAAAAAGGAAAAATTTTTTAAAATTTTTTTTAAAATTTTTTTTTTTTTTTTAAAAGGTTTAATTTTTTTTTTTTTTTTTTTTTTTTTGAAAAATTTTTTTAAAAAATTTGGGGTTTAAACCTTTTGGGTTTTAAAAATTTTTGGGGGGGGGTTTTGGGGGGGGGCCCGGGGTTTTAAAAAGTGGTTTTTTTGGGGTTTTTAAAACGAATTTGGGGGTTTTTTGGGAAAATTTCCTTGAACGGGGTTCCCGGGCCCGGGGGGCCCCCCGGGGGGGGGTTTTTCCCCCCCGGGGGCCCCATTTGTTAAAAATTTTTTGGGGGGGTTTGGGGGGCCCGGGGGGGTTTTTCCCCGGGGGTGGTTTTGGGGCCCCTTTTTTTTTGGGGAAAACCCCCCCCTTTTTTTTTGGGGGAAAACCCCCCGGGGGGGTTTTTTGGGGGGGGGGGTTTTTTTGGGGGGGGTTTTTTTTTCCCTAAAACGACTTTTTCCCCAGAAAACCCCCCCGGGGGGGGGTTTCCTTTGGGGCCCTTTTTTTTAAAAAATTTTTTCCCGGGGCGACTTTTTCCCGGGAACCCCTTTTTCCCCCCCCCTTTTTTTTTTTTCCCGGAGCCCGGGTTTTTCCCCAAAAAAAATTTTTTAATTTCCCCAAAAATTTTTCCCCTTTTTTTTTTTTTTCGGGTTTTCCCCGCTTTTTTTTTCCCCGCCTGCTGGTTTTCTGCTCTGCTGGCCCCCCCTTTTTTTTTCTTTTTTTGGGGGGGGTTTTTTTTTTTTCTGGGGGGGTTTTTTTTTTTTTTTTTCTGCCCCGGGGTTTTGCTGCGGGTGCGCTGTTTTTTAAATTCCCCTTTTTTACTGCTGCTCCCCTGCTCTCGGGGGGTTTTTTTTGGGGGGGTTTTTTTTTTTTTTTTTGGTTTTTTTTTCCCCCCCTTTGGGCCCTTTTTTCCCCGTTTTTTTTCCCCGGGGGTTTTTTTTTTACCCTTCCCCCTTTTTTGCTTTTTCCCCTTTTTTTTTTTTTTTTTTTTCCTTTTTTTTCTTTTTTTTTTGGGGCCCCGTTTGTTTTTTTTTTTGTTTTTTCCCCCCCCTTTTTTTTTTTTTTTTTGGTTTTTTTTTTTTTCTGGTTTTAAAATTTTTTTTTTTTTTTTGGGGGTTTTAAAAAATTTTTGGGGAAAAAATTTTAAAAAAAAAAAAAAAAAAAAAAAAAAAAACCCCCAAAAAGGGAAAAAAAGGGGGGAAATTGGAAAAACCCCCGGGGAAAAAAACCCCCGGGGGGTTTAAAACCCGGCCCCCCAAAAAAAAAAAACCCCCCCCTTTTTTTTTTTTTTTCCCCCCCCCCCCCGGGGGGAAAAAAAAAAACCCCCCCCCCTTTTTTTAAAACCCCCCCCAAGGGGGGGTTTTTTTATTTTTTTTAAAAAAACCCTTTTTAAATGACCCCGGGGGTTTCCCCAAAAAAGGGGGGGAAAAAAATAAATTTTTTATTAAAAAAAAAAAAAAAATTTTTCCCCAAAAAAAAAAAAAAAAGGCCAATTTTAAAAAAAAAAAAATTTTATTGTTATTTTAATTTTTTTAAAAAAAAATTTTTTTTAAAAAAATTTTTTTTAAAAAAAAAATTTTTAAAAAAAAATTTTTTTAAAAAAAATTTTTAAACCCGGGGGGTTTTAAAGGGGGAAAATTTTTTTTAAATTAAGGGGGGCTTAAACCCCCAAAACAGGCCCCCGGGGGGGGGGGGGCCCCCTTAAAAGGGGTTTGGGGGGTTTTAAAAAGAAATTTTTTCCCCCCAAAAATTTTTCCCCCCAAAAAATTTTGGGGGAAAAAAAAAAAAATTTTTTTTTTTTTCCCTTTTCCCCCCCAAAAAAAAAAAACCCCCCCCCCCCCAAAAAAAAAGGGGGGCCCCCCCCCCAAAAAGGGGGGAAAAAAAAAAATTGGAAAACCCCCCTTTTTTTTTGGGAAAAAGGGGGGGGGGGGCCCCCCGGGGCCCGGAACCCCCCAAAACCCTTCCCCTCCCCCCGATTAAAATTTTTTCCCAACCCCCCTTTTAAAATTTTTAAAAAAACCCCCCCCCCGTT